>JAVIAB010000126.1:52922506-53620006 GCA_032433765.1 Megaustenia siamemsis
TTGTACTACCATAATGGATGGGAGTTTGGCTCATTGTAGATCATTAGAGTTGATTACTTTGTACTGCCATAATGGATGGGATGTTAGGCTCATTGTAGATCATTAGAGTTGATTACTTTGTACTACCATAATGGATGGGAGTTTGGCTCATTGTAGATCATTAGAGTTGATTACTTTGTACTACCATAATGGATGGGAGTTTGGCTCATTGTAGATCATTAGAGTTGATTACTTTGTACTGCCATAATGGATGGGATGTTTGGCTCATTGTAGATCATTAGAGTTGATTACTTTGTACTACCATAATGGATGGGAGTTTGGCTCATTGTAGGTCATTAGAGTTGATTACTTTGTACTACCATAATGGATGGGATGTTAGGCTCATTGTAGATCATTAGAGTTGATTACTTTGTACTACCATAATGGATGGGATGTTAGGCTCATTGTAGATCATTAGAGTTGATTACTTTGTACTACCATAATGGATGGGATGTTAGGCTCATTGTAGATCATTAGAGTTGATTACTTTGTACTACCATAATGGATGGGAGTTTGGCTCATTGTAGATCATTAGAGTTGATTACTTTGTACTACCATAATGGATGGGATGTTAGGCTCATTGTAGATCATTAGAGTTGATTACTTTGTACTGCCATAATGGATGGGATGTTAGGCTCATTGTAGATCATTAGAGTTGATTACTTTGTACTGCCATAATGGATGGGATGTTAGGCTCATTGTAGATCATTAGAGTTGATTACTTTGTACTACCATAATGGATGGGAGTTTGGCTCATTGTAGATCATTAGAGTTGATTACTTTGTACTGCCATAATGGATGGGATGTTAGGCTCATTGTAGGTCATTAGAGTTGATTACTTTGTACTGCCATAATGGATGGGAGTTTGGCTCATTGTAGATCATTAGAGTTGATTACTTTGTACTACCATAATGGATGGGAGTTTGGCTCATTGTAGGTCATTAGAGTTGATTACTTTGTACTACCATAATGGATGGGAGTTTGGCTCATTGTAGGTCATTAGAGTTGATTACTTTGTACTACCATAATGGATGGGAGTTTGGCTCATTGTAGATCATTAGAGTTGATTACTTTGTACTGCCATAATGGATGGGATGTTAGGCTCATTGTAGGTCATTAGAGTTGATTACTTTGTACTGCCATAATGGATGGGATGTTAGGCTCATTGTAGGTCATTAGAGTTGATTACTTTGTACTGCCATAATGGATGGGATGTTAGGCTCATTGTAGGTCATTAGAGTTGATTACTTTGTACTGCCATAATGGATGGGATGTTAGGCTCATTGTAGGTCATTAGAGTTGATTACTTTGTACTGCCATGATGGATGGGATGTTAGGCTCATTGTAGGTCATTAGAGTTGATTACTTTGTACTGCCATGATGGATGGGATGTTAGGCTCATTGTAGGTCATTAGAGTTGATTACTTTGTACTGCCATGATGGATGGGATGTTAGGCTCATTGTAGGTCATTAGAGTTGATTACTTTGCCCTGTCATTTGGTGTTAATCATCTTAACGAAGGCACCGCGCATGGAAGCTGTTTAGCCTTTTCTCCTGCTCTGCATAGGTAGTCCAAGTTTCTGATCCGTATAGAGGTGTACTAGGCACACAACTTTAGTAAATTTGAATCTTAGTCCTCAGTGTTAAATTGGATTTGGCCCATGCTCTATCTTTAAGTTTACCAAATGTGGAAGCTGCTTGTCCGATTCGAGAAAATATTTTTTCTTCAAGACATTGGTTGTGACCATAGAACCGAGACAGGTGAACTTTCTCACAGATTCAAGGGGTATGTTATTTAATTATATAGCTATGGGGCTGGCTACACCTTGTTGAAGCGCTACAGTCTTTTGTATACTTATTGACAGGGAGAATTAATCACACTATCTAGCTAGATTGTCAATCATTAACCGCAAGGCAGACTCATCGGGAGCAACCAGTGCTGCATCATTAGCTAATATAAGCGCCTTGATTAGGGTCTCAGTTGTTTTACATTTTGGCCTCAGTAGTGCTAGGTTAAATAAGGAACCATCAGATCTTATACGGATATAGGTGTCTCCAGAGACGGTATGATAGACATTCTGTAGAAGGACAGGGACAAATATTGCGAACAGAGTAGGGGCAAGGACACATCCTTGCTTGACTCCACAGTTCAACTCAAAGGGCTGGAAGATCTACCGTCGAACTGGATGGTGGCAGCCATATTGTTGTGAAATTACTTGATCATCTTGATTAATGTAGAAGGGCAGCCAACATTTTCCAGCACCATGTATCGACCTACTCTGCACACGCGGTGTCAAAAGCCATTGTGAGATCAACGTGGGCTATAAAAGGTCTTCTCTGTTTCTTACATTTTTCCTCCAGTTTGCGGAGTGTAAAAATCATATAGATTGTTGACCGTCCAGCTCTAAACCCACACTGGGACTCAGGAAGGATACGTTCCACCAGTTGGTATAGGCGCTTTCAAACAATTCTTGCGAATGCCATTTCTGTTACATTTAGGAGTAACAAAAGTATAAAGTAAAGTGCCCCCGTCACGCCAAGTGGTGTATAGGGAATATGGTGTTAGTGACCATAAATTATACAGACCTTCGGCACATGATTTTCGGGGTAATGTGGTCGGTATTACGCCCGCGCCGCTTTACTTTCCCTGAAAAATCAGGTACCCATTTAAGGCTGGGTGAACCCGGAAGCCGTCGGCTAAGATCGAATCCTAACCCTTGTCCTTTGTCGATACTTAAGAGTGATATACCCTTATATTTGTTACAGTCACCCTTACTCCCTTTATTTTTTTATAACGTTACAATCTTGGCATCTTTCATGGATAACTCCCATCGATCATGTCAACACTTAGGAGTCGTAGACTATGGTGGCTGGGTCATGTCAGAAGGATGGCAAACATTCGTATTCCCAAACAAATATTGTAGACGGAAAGAGACCAATGAATTCAGAAGACAAAAGGTGCAGAAGAAAGGAGACGAGACCAGACACCACGTATACATCTTGTTCGTTCTTCGGAAGGATCTGTCTGTCCAATATAGACAGATTCAGAAACAAGAGACGCTGTTTAACAAAGCAGCATCTAGCACAAGACACTAATATGTGTGCCAAACTACTGACCTATCATGATTACTTGCTACCAGCCGTCTGTCAAGGCTCCAAGGACCATATATATATTTATTTATTTATTTAAATATTTGGGAACTTTGTTAACCTCAGACGGAAGATGTACAAAAGAGGTGAGATGCAGAATGGCTCAGGCAAAAGCAGCTTTCCAAAAAGTGAGGAAGATACTATGCAATCCATTTTTGATAATAGAAACAAGAAAAAGCGTTCTTAAATGTTATGTAGAGCCAGCCTTTACATATGGATGTGAATCATGGACAATAGGACAACAGACAAGAAAATAACTGGAGTCTGTAGAAATGTGGTTTTACAGAAGAATGTTGAGAGTACCATGGACAGCTAAGAAGAGTAATGAAGATGTTCTGAGAAAGGTCAAAGCAAAAAGAGAGCTAATTTCCAATATTAAGAAGAAACAATTATCATTTTTTAGCCATGCAATGAGAAGAGAAAAGCTGGAATATATTGTGACAACTGGGAAAATTGAGGATCGAAAAGATAGAGGGAAGCAAAGAGAAACAAATACCAGACAGCTTAAGAGAATGGCTTGGCAGAAGTTCAACAACAGAAATGATAAATAACTGCCTGAACGAAAGTTGTGGAGGGACATGATCACCTACGCCAACAGGCTTGGTACTTGATGATGATGAGGATATATATATAGTTGTACATACTACAACTTGCAGTGACGTGTGTCTCAGTCTTGCTTGTGGAGATAATCACAGCGCTAGTTAAACAGAGTTGCTGGGGAGATGTAGCACAGAGAAGTGGTAGGTAACTATGTATATATAATCATATGCAATGGAAAACGTATCGTTGAGATCGAGATTACCAGGGGTCTAAAAGTGATTTTTATGATATTTGTTTTTACAATGTCAAGATTGAATCAACTGGAACGAACTATATAGAGCTATAGACATGTTAGCTGTTTGAACGATTATATCAGTTTGAACGATTATATCAGTTTGAACGACTTTGGTTATGATTAGTCAAAGGGGTTGGTATCACTGCAAAGGAATTAAAATCCATAATTGCTGAACCGCCCATGCCAGCGGAATCATCCGAATTAAAACGAATCTCATAGAAGGATCCAAACAAAGCAACGCAGCTACAGTTCCCACCATCGCAGCTACAGCACAGGCCAAAATACATAAAGCGTAACAGCACAGAAAGTGAACGCAGCCAAACTGGCCTTCGTCATACGATATCATCATTCGTCATAAACAATCGGAGTATCAGGGAGCCGTGATAGCTCAGTGGTTAGTGAACTGGACTACAAAGGACAAGGGGTAGGGTTCGATCCCAACCGACGGCTACCGGGTTCAGCCAGCCTTAAATGGGTACCTGATTTTTTTCTGGGAAAGTAAAGCGGCACGGGCGTAATACTGACCACATTACCCCAAAAAATCATGTGCTGAAGGTCTGTAAAATATAGGGTCACTAACACCATATTCCCTATACACCACTTGGCGTGACGGGGGTACTTTACTTTTTTTTTTTAATAATCGGAATATCGAAACACGATCTCAATTAAAAACACAGCTGACGGTGTGCACAGAGCACTAACCCAGCAGGCTCGGCAGCAAGCCGGACTTGGAATATGAGGAAACTACAACAAGGAACACTTTTCATACTGAGCTGTCTCAGTGGTTCTTGCCGCCTATCTGCCATCTTCTTTCTTCTTCTTTTCTCTGATACCTAAAAGGTGTCGTGATTTATATCATTTGTCGTTCTTGTGCTGCTCGAATTGTCTGAATTAGTGATTTTCCTTTGTTGTTACATGTCTCTGTCACTGCATCTATCCATCTTCTTCTGGGTCTTCCTCTTGGTCTGCCATACTGACCAATATATTGAACTACTTACATATACGATATATTAAAACTGATCACTGGGTAACTCAATTCGAGAAAGCCATGTCAATGAGTAAGAGCACTGGCAAATTAAATATGAAGTGGCCGAGAAAGGTGAAAGTTTATATTTAATTTCCCTCCGACACGACACTGTACGTAATAGAACATCGCCTTCATGAATAGACTAAATCATTAAATAACATAATATGCTAGGCACCCGCTGATCTATTTTTATTAATTCAGTTTCCTATTCCTCTCATGTTCACATATCGTCTCACTGATATATTCGCTCGCTGTGTTATCGTATATTTTTTTAATTTACGGCATCTCTCGTTATCAACCAGAGTACCTCCCGTCCGCTTCTACTCACACGATAAATATGACTTTTCTACTCTACTGTGCTACCCAAATAACGAACTCCAACCAACGAGCACCCCAAAATACAATCAGACAAAGATATAGGTCTTTTCTCTTTTGGTAGGGGAAGGATCCGTTCCCTAAAAGAACTCTCATATTCCAACAGGACGAACATTAACACAAGATTGAAAATAACGGTGTGGCTGTAGAATTGATAACTTCCATAAATTCTAGTGGCAAAATGCGCGAATTGGACATTTTAACGAGGATATTTTTGTTGCTGTCTATTCATTGATGATATCGCGAGGGTATAAACTAAAGTGGGAAAACGAGTGGCGAGAAATGCACGGTTGATGTTTTGTTTGGGATTTATTTTATTCATGTCCACGCTTTTCTTTCTTTTCTTTTCCAAACGTTATTTCTCTCATCAATACGGTTTGAGCTAAAGCAGAGATAATTAAAAGCAATTTGAGCCACATTATTTTTATTATGGAATAATCTAGAACCAAATTATGCACTAAAAAATGTTACTTCCGAACAGAACATGTTGACATAACTCTTTTCTAGTTGGCCATCGTGCGGTGGAAAAAATGTGTCTAGTCAATGGAGAAAGATGGTTAACGATAACAGTAACACAGGTTTAAATATTCTATTAGTTTACGTCTAAACTCATTAATTAAGTATAGATACATATTGTATACACGCACATATTGTATACACGCACATATTGTATACACGCACATATTGTATACACGCACATATTTATGATGATCTTTACTCTAGATGTAAAACTGGCACTCTACAATACAACCTTCATCTCAAAGTTGTGCTACCAATGCCAGTCCGGGTCTTTTAATGCAAGAACAATAAGAAAAAAATAACCTCTACAGAGATGAAATATGTTAGACGAATGACAGGAAACAGTCTGAGAGATAAGATCAGAAATGAAGAACTGAAAAAAAAGCTAGGAATAACCTTCGCCATAGAATATATAAAGAAACAACAGATAAAATGGTTGGTCACGTGGCAAGGCAGAACGATCAAAACACAACACAACGCGCCCTCAATAAACGTTACGAGAAGACCAGATTTAACGGCCGACCAGGAAAAAGATGGATTGACTAAAATATTAGAAACACTAGGAAATAGCAGCAGAGGCGAACAGAAGAGGAAAGGACTGCAAAAAATATCCCGTCGACGCTGAAAGGGACATAAGGAAGAGCAGAATAAGATGCACATCTGATACATGCCTGAGTTAGGAGAAAATAAAGAAGGCTTATTTTTTTTTTATATTTATGGGCAATTTGTTTAGTTGGGCACTTTCGGGACCTGACTCCTGAAGTATGGCACATGAGAAAACTATGCGTTGATGGTTAGACTTGTGGCAAGGGGGTGTGTAGACGACAGTCTTTAACACATCTCAGTTGTCAGTTTAGTTGTTACACAAGAAATACAAACACAGCGGGGGTTAGTTCTTTCAACAGTCCCGTCACCGTTCTAGTTAGAATAACATTGCGTCAGTGCGTCAAAAACATTGCGTCAGTGCGTCAATAACATTGTGCCAACGAGTCACTAACATTGCGTCTGTGTGTCAATAACATTGTGTCAATGAGTCACTAACATTGCGTCTGTGCGTCAATAACATTGCGTCAATGTGTTAATAACATTGAGTAAATGCTTCAATAACATTTCGTCAATAACATTGCGCCAGCAATAACATTGCGTCCATGTTTATTCTGTTGAAAGTTCTCCCATTAAAGGCGAGTGGGCTTGTAGGTGACCACAAAACCACAATTTCTGCACATTTCGGCCTGTCACATACATATTCGTCATAACTAAATTTTCTTAACTTTTTTTTCCAGCAAGCCGTCATGCCATTTATTTTAACTTTTGAAGTGTTAAGGGTTCTTTAACGTGTGCAAATGCACACGGGATCTCCTACCTACCGCCGTTATTAGAGAGTGATGACATCGAATCTCTCTGATCAGAGACCAGGGTAAAGTATAGCCGCGAAGAAACTATGGATTCATAGTGACAACCTCCCATTACCGATAGCAGACTCAAAGCTAGGGGCTTCCGTTCCATAGGACGACATCTTACCTCTCAACCAGCCAGTCGCATTGACCATGTTCGGCACCAGATAATTATGCCACAGTTTGTGTGTGGTAAGGCCGCATGAATCATGGAAGGTACTCTACAGGGAGGGAGCCGCGATAGCTCAGCGGTTAGTGAACTGGATTACAAAGGACAAGAGGTAGGGTACGAACACAACTGACGGCTTCCGGGTTCACCCAGACTTAAATTGGTGCCGGATTTTTTTATGGGAAAGTAAAGCGGCACGGGCGTAATCCCGATGACATTACCCCCAAAAATCATGTGTTGAAGGTCTGTAAAATTGATGGTCACTAACACCATATTCCCTATACGCCACTTGGCGTGACGGGGGCTCTCTCTCTCTTTACTTTTGTGTGTGGTAACATTATTACTTGTCTGGCATGAGTTACTAAAGGGCGGTACTGTCAGGCTCTCTGCGTTGTCAATCATTAAACCAGGTGGATGCATGGCTAGAGCTCTCGCTAGAAGCTTCAAAGTCAGAATCTCAATTTCAATATGGGGAAGTTATTTTTCCCTTACGCTTTTCAGTCTTTACAAGAGATATAATTTATGTCTTATGTTATAATCAATCTTCACACGAAACCTCATTTAATTAATCTTTACACGAAACCGCATTTAACCAATTTTTATATGAAACCTAATTTAATCAATCTTTACTCGAAACCTTATTCAATAAATCTTTACACGAAACCTCATGTAATCAAACTTTACACCGAAACCTCATTTAATCAATCTTTACACGAAACCTCATTTAACCAATCTTTACACGAAACCTCATTTAACCAATCTTTACACGAAACCTCATTTAATCAATCTTTACACGAAATCTCATTTAACCAATCTTTACACGAAACCTCATTTAATCAATCTTTACACGAAACCTCATTTAATCAATCTTTACACGAAACCTCATTTTATCAATCTTTACACGAAACCTCATTTAATCAATCTTTACACGAAACCTCATTTAATCAATCTTTACATGAAACCTCATTTAATCAATCTTTACACGAAACCTCATTTAACCAATCTTTACACGAAACCTCATTTAATCAATCTTTACACGAAACCTCATTTAATCAATCTTTACACGAAACCTCATTTAACCAATCTTTACTCGAAACCTCATTTAACCAATCTTTACACGAAACCTCATTTAACCAATCTTTACACGAAACGTCATTTAATCAATCTTTACACGAAACCGCATTTAACCAATCTTTACACGAAACCACATTTAACCAATCTTTACACGAAACCTCATTTAACCAATCTTTACACGAAACCTCATTTAACCAATCTTTACACGAAACCTCATTTAACCAATCTTTACACGAAACCTCATTTAACCAATCTTTACACGAAACCTCATTTAACCAATCTTTACACGAGATGTTATTTTTGCCAACCCTAAACAGCAATAAACGAATCCATGAACTGAATTATTATTCATCAATTTTGAAGAAAATACTATTGAGATGTTTTGTCTGTCATCTATTTTCTGCCACATTTGTACGAATCAGCATGAATTTCTTTGTGATCGCACGTCGCTAGCATGTTAATGTCTTGAATTATGATCTTTCACTACCAATGCATGACGTTCACTGCGTTATGGTTATGGTTATGTTTATGGTTATGGAAGGCCCGGTATCACTGCAAACGAATTAAAATCCATAATTGCTCAACCGCCCGTGCCAGTGGAATCATCCGAATTATTATGTCATCTCCCAAACAAAGAAAGGTAGCTGTAGTCCCCATCATAGCAGTCTCAGCACACGCCAAAAGACATAAGGTGAAACCGCACAGAAAGTGAACACAACCATCTGTTCTCCATCATATGATATCATCATTCATCGTAAACAATCGGAATATCGAAACAGGATCTCTCTCTCTCTGCGATCAGGACTCAATCAGAGAAAGGATTCCAGACTCCCACATGAAGTCAGCTGTCAGGCTAAGTGTGTTGATCGCCCCCACAGACAGAACATCACAATTAGAGTTCGCCAGATCCACTCTGATTGAACACCAGTTAAAACGTTGCACTGTGTTCTGCGCCAGTGGCCCAGTGCATCCGATTTCAACCAGCATTTTATTCGGGTTTGCTTTCCCTAGCCTTTGATTGTCCCCAATCTTCCTGCAAGGCAGCAGGTTGTCTTTTCTGTAGGGGGATTCTGCCCTTAGATGGTCGGCCCATCAGGATCAAAACAGATGAAACGGACAGCTCACGGTGTGCACTTAACTCAGTAGCTCCTGCAACAAGCCGGACTTGGAATATGAGGAAACTGCAACAAGGAACATTTTTCAGACACAGCCTTTAATAGTTCCTCCCACTTATCCACCATATTGACCGGAAGTTCACGTCCTCCTGAAAATGATGATCATAATTTTTTTTTGTATAGCGTTTGATGATTCTAGGACATCACCCTGACCCCAAATCCGAACATAGGAAACGCAATTAGTCTTCCAATTATCCCCGTTGCACATCATACAACAGATTGTAAGATCTCCCTGCAATGTGAATTTGTGAAATTATGAACCCCTCCTGACTAACATGAACCTCCGGGAGTGACCCCGGTTCTGCAAAGTCGTATATGAAACTCCATTCCACCTTTCACTATTAGCGTACGGCCGTTTTAGGCATATACAATCAGCCATTGTGATGACGTCGCACACACAACAATGGCTGCGCCCATAAAATACCAATTACTCTAATAAATGCAGCCATCAACACACGAAAAGACGATGCACAATCTCTAAAATGAAAATTGCAATTGACTTGGCAGAGCAGTCCACATTAATGAGTTTTTGCAAATAAATACTTGGCGTCAAACAATTCCAATGATGGCCTTGGAACAGCACTCAATATGTTGACGTAAACCGCATACCAACTCTAGACAGGGGAAGGTCGCTGCGTTATACCTTCTATTTTATTTACATTATTTTCTGTATTAAATAGTGCACAAGTTTGCATTCGAGTATATTAAACGTGAATGGGATACACAAAACAATGCTTGACAATTTAGTTTCTGACAAATTAGTTTATGTTTCCGCCCTTAATTAGCGCGCTTTATCATGTTATGATGTCTTGTCGATAGGTTTACTTTTCCTTAATGTTCTCAAAGTGCAAAGTGCTAACTTTACTTTGATATCTGCTACCTGGCTGTCCTCTACGAATGTCTGAGCCTCATTTGCAATAATTGTTATTTAAAAATAGGTAATTAACCCGATATTTTGTTAAGCATGGAAACCCCCACCCTCCTTTTCCTATGCGCTTTCCGTGTCTGTTTTTGTGTTCCTTATTTACCATCAACATAAACATGGCGAATAAATTAATATGATAGCAAATGCTATTTATAGGCAACCAATCAAAATTTTTTACCGAATAAAAACGTATTGTACCCATTTCAAAACTTGGCATGTCTGTACATCCTGTATCGATGCTTTACGGCAAGTTGTTCCGATGATTCAAAGATTCGAATTTGCAGTTTAGATTATGCAGACGATACCAGCGATCATTAGAACATTAATGGAGGCTGCTGTGATATTAGCTTGTATACTCGTGCGGATAAATAGCGATGATGGAGGAAGCAGCAAGGGCGAAAACAAAACTGGAAACAGCACTTTATCAGATCCGAGTGCTGGTTCAAAAGAAGTCTCAACAAATCAACCGGGCCATGCCGTCACGAATGGTCATCCTGGCAGCCTGTCTCACCATCAGACTTACTCTAGAACTGTAGATTTTGATTCTAGAACTGGCGGGAAAAACCGGTTACAGGATGAGTTCTCCAATTCTATGAGGGAGTCTGTAACTTTATTTGAGTATGATTCCACAACCTCTGCTATGTTGTCTACATTACCATCATCTTTACCTTCGCCACCAGTCTCTGCAACAGATGCCCCAACACTCATGCCATTCAACTATTCTAGAATGATGAATTTTTCACTTAAAAATCCCAAAGAAAAGGTTTCTCGTCAAGTCACAGGTAACCTGAAGCCAGACACCCGTGTGGGTGTCTTGTTGCCATTTACAGGCATTAGACCTTTCGTGATAAATAAAGTGGCCCCGGCAATAGAGTACGCTGTTGACAGAGTCACAACCAAGATGGGACCTTGGAACTTCAGAAGGTGAGTTGTTTCCCTTTCTCTCATGGTCTTCATTGTTGTTATATAAATGTTTACATATCGAAAACAGCGTCATTACATCGGTCACAATTTATGTACAGTAATATATCAATGTTATAATATATAAATATTTATAGATCAGCACGTCATTACATCAATGCCAATTTATGTACAGTAATATATCAATGTTATAATATATAAATATTTATAGGTCAGCACGTCATTACATCAATGCCAATTTATGTACAGTAATATATCAATGTTATAATATATAAATATTTATAGGTCAGCACGTCATTACATCAATGCCAATTTGTGTACGGCAACAATAAATGTTATAATATTAACAAATAAGTAAACACTAGCTGAGAAAACAACAGAGCATAATAAAACACTATATACAGCTTTTATTGACCAAGAAAGGGCGTTCGATAGGGTGGACAGGGAACAACTGTGGTCCGTATTGCCCTTGTACGGAGTGAGTCACCACCTAGTAGAGATATGCAAGAGCCTCTATGAAAGTAGTCGCACTACAGTAAGATCTTCAGCAGGCTACTCTAAACATTTCACCATTAACTCCGGAGTAAGACAAGGCTGCGTGCTTTCCCCCCCCCCCTCCACCCCTCATACTTTTCATCACATATATGGACAATATATGCAAATTAGCATGCCCAGTCACAGGAAGTATACCAATGATGATAACAAGCGAAAACACAAAAGAGAACAAAATATACGTACAAGAAAACAGCAGATGAGAGGACGAAATAAATGAAATACTATTTCCAGACGACTAATTTCTGATACATAAAACAACTGAGGACCTGCAAGAACATATCAACAGGCTAAACAACACTTGTAAACAATACAACATGAAGATCAACATAAATAAGACCGAAGTAATGGCAGTAGCGAGAAAGAAAGAAAAACTAAACATCATAATAGATAATACGACCCTGAAACAAGTAGACAAATTTAAATATCTGGGTTGCATGTTAACACAAGACAATAACCAAGTGAATGAAATAGATATAAGGTGTAACAAAGCATGCCAAGTTATAGGCCAAGTATCAACACTTTTGGAAAACAAAGCAGTAAGTACGGAAGCAAAAAGGGCAATATACTAATCAATTTTTCTACCAACTCTGTGCTATCAGTGCCAGAATTGAACGCTGGACTCTAGAACAATAAGAAAGATAACGACCACCGAAATGAAATGTGTCAGAAGAATGACAGGAAACAGCTTAAGGGACAGAGTAAGAAACACCGACCTGAGGAAGAAACTCAAAATTGAACTGGCCATCGAATACATAAAGAAACAACAGATAAAATTGTTCGGTCACATAACAAGACAAAAAGAACTAACAATGACTCAAAGAGCCATAAACAAACGCCACGATGACGGCAGAGTAAGAGGAAGACAGAGAAAGAGATGGATAAAGGGAATACTAGAGTCACTAGGAGGAATAACATCAGAAGAGGCCAACAGAAGAGCAAAGAATCGCAGATTGTTTCTCCCCTCGACACCAACGGCATATGAGGAAGGATAGAAGAAAAAGAAGTAAACACGTCATTACACTGACACAATTGATGTATATCAGTGTAGTTATGGTTAGACAAAGGTCCCGGTATCACTGCAACGAATTAACATCCATAATTGCTCAACCGCCCGTACCAGTGAAATCAAGCGATTTAACAAATAATCTCATTGAAGAAACCAAACAAAGAAAGGCAGCACAATTCCCCATCGCAGCAGCCACAGCACACGCCAAAAGACATAAGGCCAAGCGACACCGAAGGTGAACGCAGCTGAACTGTCCTTCATCATACGATATCATCATTCATCGTTAGCAAATAGAATATCAAAACACGATTCGGGAGAAAACCACCGCTCACGGTGTACACAGAGCACTAAACTCAGTAGCTCTAGACTTGGAATATGAGGAAATTGCAATAAGGAACTTTTCAGACATAGCCTGAACGGTTTCTGCCGCCGAACCGCCACATTTACTGGAAGTTCACAGCAGTATATACATGTTTTAATATTAACAAATAAGTAAACAAGTCATTACGTTGGGAACAATTTATGTACAACAATATGAATGAGTAAGAAAATGTTTTCTCCGAGGTCGACGTAAGAAAGAACCTATAACCAGCACATAACCAAGGATAATATATTAAACATGGTCAATTGCTTGATGAAATGTGTAAAACATGGACAATTGCTTGATGAAATGTTGAGAATATGTTTCAATGACAATTGGTGAACAAAACATGGACGATTGGTGTATACAGCTTGGACGATTGGTGTATAAAGCTTGGACGATTGGTGTATAAAGCTTGGACGATTGGTGTTTAAAGCTTGGACGATTGGTGTATAAAGCTTGGACGATTGGTGTATAAAGCTTGGACGATTGGTGTATAAAGCTTGGACGATTGGTGTATAAAGCTTGGACGATTGGTGTATAAAGCTTGGACGATTAGTGTATAAAGCTTGGACGATTGGTGTATAAAGCTTGGACGATTGGTGTATAAAGCTTGGACGATTGGTGTATAAAGCTTGGACGATTGGTGTATAAAGCTTGGACGATTGGTGTATAAAGCTTGGACGATTGGTGTATAAAGCTTGGACGATTAGTGTATAAAGCTTGGACGATTGGTGTATAAAGCTTGGACGATTGGTGTATAAAGCTTGGACGATTGGTGTATAAAGCTTGGACGATTGGTGTATAAAGCTTGGACGATTGGTGTATAAAGCTTGGACGATTAGTGTATAAAGCTTGGACGATTGGTGTATAAAGCTTGGACGATTGGTGTTTAAAGCTTGGACGATTGGTGTATAAAGCTTGGACGATTGGTGTATAAAGCTTGGACGATTCGTGTATAAAGCTTGGACGATTGGTGTATAAAGCTTGGGCTGTTTTTAAATGAAACGAGGAGCTTTTTGTTGAAAACTCAAGGATAATAATTTATGAGCGGTCGGCAAATAGATGATATTCTTAGCTGGGTATTTGGTAATATATTCTTAGTTGGGTATTTGGTAATATATTCTTAGTTGGGTACTTGGTAAGATATTCTTAGTTGGGTATTTGGTAAGATATTCTTATTTGGGTACTTGGTAAGATATTCTTAGTTGGGTATTTGGTAATATATTCTTAGTTGGGTACTTGGTAAGATATTCTTAGTGGGGTACTTGGTAAGATATTCTTAGTGGGGTACTTGGTTGGAGATATTCTTATTTGGGTATTTGGTAAGATATTCTTAGTGGGGTACTTGGTAAGATATTCTTAGTTGGGTACTTGGTAAGATATTCTTAGTTGGGTAATTGGTTGGAGATATTTTATTTGGGTACTTGGTAAGATATTCTTATTTGGGTACTTGGTAAGATATTCTTATTTGGGTACTTGGTAAGATATTCTTAGTTGGGTACTTTGTTGGAGATATTCTTATTTGGGTACTTGGTTGGAGATATTCTTAGTGGGGTATTTGGTAAGATATTCTTAGTGGGGTATTTGGTAAGATATTCTTAGTTGGGTACTTGGTAATATATTCTGAACTGGGTGCTTGACAAATCGCGGACATATTCAGACTAAGTTTGCTGTCTACTGACATCATAACGGGAAATAGAGATACATTGTAACATCTGGGCTGTACAGCCTCAAACCAGACTGGTGATTGCGGGATAGAGAGGGAGAAATAAGGCAAACGATGAATAGATCTGTTTATTTAGCTATTGAAATCGATAATTAGTAAAACAAACATTATTCTTTGTTGGTTTTTCTGCAGCATTAAAATATTTGAATTAGGAAATAATTCATATTACTTTAAAGGATGTATGTGATGTCAGGAAATATTATATCATGTTAAGAATATGATTCTTCTCTTGTATTATTCTGTACAATTGTCGCTAATGACGTCTGATTGTACTGATGCAGTGTTGTATTTGGTAATGTACAAGAAACGTTAGAAGACGTTACTAAGAGTAAACAGAGAACGATCAGCAATCATGTTGAATGTCCAAATGCGAAGAGAGAAAAAGCAAATCTTAATGAGTGGCTGAGTGGCAAAATGCACACACAAACACAATTTGTTGGAGAGGGCCAAATAAACATATCAACGATTGTTAATTTTGTGGTGTCCTTCCAATTTAGACAAGCTTGTCAAAGAAGACAATTTAGGAAAGCTTGTCAAAGAAGACAATTTAGGAAAGCTTGTCAAAGAAGACAATTTAGACAAGCTTGTCAAAGAAGACAATTTAGGAAAGCTTGTCAAAGAAGACAATTTAGGAAAGCTTGTCAAAGAAGACAATTTAGGAAAGCTTGTCAAAGAAGACAATTTAGGAAAGCTTGTCAAAGAAGACAATTTAGGAAAGCTTGTCAAAGAAGACAATTTAGAAAAGCTTGTCAAAGAAGACAATTTAGACAAGCTTGTCAAAGAAGACAATTTAGGAAAGCTTGTCAAAGAAGACAATTTAGACAAGCTTGTCAAAGAAGACAATTTAGGAAAGCTTGTCAAAGAAGACAATTTAGAAAAGCTTGTCAAAGAAGACAATTTAGGAAAGCTTGTCAAAGAAGACAATTTAGGAAAGCTTGTCAAAGAAGACAATTTAGGAAAGCTTGTCAAAGAAGACAATTTAGGAAAGCTTGTCAAAGAAGACAATTTGTACTGAAATATCCAAACATTCATCTACAGTCTGTACCGTGTGCAAATAGCCTACATGTATCCTTGGCTCAAAAAGCCAGAATTGTTTTCAGCTCATGCCAGTCAGGACACTGAAGAAGTGTGTGGTCCTCAGCTATCACCTTCATGTGACTCAGGTTGTATGCAGTCCACGGAAACACATCTAGCAAATCAAAGTGAACAGAACGACCTCAACAGAGATCGCAATTTACTCAGGAAAAATGTGGGACTTTTGAGTTTCAAAATGCAATACCAGAAAAACCTGGCAAATGATGTTCGGATTTCTGTGTTTCGGGACATTATCTTTTAATATTTGTTTTAAAGATCTTAATCTTTGTTCGTGCCACAATATTTCTTGTTTATTGGAGCGAGTTCAATCAATAGCACCCCAGATGATCAGAGGCTTGTCGTTGTTCTCTCCAAGACAAGATTTAAAGTTGTTTTTTCTGCACAATGGTCATGTTTTAGCTAGGTTTTATGTTGGTCATGTAACCTAGGCTTCATGCAGGTTATGTTTTAGCTAGGCTCGTGTTGGTTATGTTTTAGCTAGGCTCGTGTTAGTTATGTTTTAGCAAGGCTCGTGTTGGTTATGTTTTAGCAAGGCTCGTGTTGGTTATGTTTTAGCAAGGCTCGTGTTGGTTATGTTTTAGCAAGGCTCGTGTTGGTTATGTTTTAGCTAGGCTCGTGTTGGTTATGTTTTAGCAATGCTCGTGTTGGTTATGTTTTAGCAAGGCTCGTGTTGGTTATGTTTTAGCTAGGCTCGTGTTGGTTATGTTTTAGCAAGGCTCGTGTTGGTTATGTTTTAGCTAGGCTCGTGTTGGTTATGTTTTAGCAAGGCTCGTGTTGGTTATGTTTTAGCTAGGCTCGTGTTGGTTATGTTTTAGCTAGGCTCGTGTTGGTTATGTTTTAGCAAGGCTCGTGTTGGTTATGTTTTAGATAGGCTCGTGTTAGTTATGGTTTAGCTAGGTTCGTGTTGGTTATGGTTTAGCTAGTCTTGTGTTGGTTATGTTTTAGCTAGGCTCGTGTTGATTATGTTTTAGCTAGGCTCGTGTTGGTTATATTTTAGCTAGGCTCGTGTTGTTTATGTTTTAGCTATACTTCATGTTGGTCATGTTTTCGCTAGACTTCACGTTGGTCACGTTTTAGATAAACTTCATGTTGGTTATATTTAGCTAGCTTTCATGTTGGTAATGTTTTAGCTAGACTTCATGTTGGTCATGTATTAGCTAGACTTCATTTTGGTCATATTTTATCTAGGCTTTATGTTGGTTATGTTTTAGCTAGCTTTCATGTTGGTTATGTTTTAGCTAGACTTCATGTTGGTCATGTTTTAGCTAGACTTCACCCGTTGGTTATGTTTAGCTAGCTTTCATGTTGGTTATGTTTAGCTAGCTTTCATGTTGGTCATGTATTAGCTAGACTCATGTTGGTTATGTTTTAGCTAGACTTCATGTTGGTTATGTTTTAGCTAGACTCATGTTGGTTATGTTTTAGCTAGACTCATGTTGGTTATGTTTTAGCTAGACTCATGTTGGTTATGTTTTAGCTAGACTTCATGTTGGTCATGTATTAGCTAAACTTCATGTTGGTCATATTTTATCTAGGCTTTATGTTGGTCATGTTTTATCTAGGCTCGTGATGGTTGTGTTTTAGCTAGACTTCATGTTGGTCATGTTTTAGCTAGACTTCATGTTGGGCATGTTTTAGCTAGACTTCATGTTTGTTTAGTTAGCTTTCATGTTGGTTATGTTTTAGTTAGACTTTATGTTGGTTATGTTTAGTTAGCTTTCATGTTGGTTATGTTTAGATAGCTTTCATGTTGGTTATGTTTAAGCTAGACTCATGTTGGTCACGTTTTAGCTAGACTTCATGTTGGTTATGTTTAGCTAGCTTTCATGTTGGTTATGTTTTAGTTAGACTTTATGTTGGTTATGTTTAGTTAGCTTTCATGTTGGTTATGTTTAGATAGCTTTCATGTTGGTTATGTTTAAGCTAGACTCATGTTGGTCACGTTTTAGCTAGACTTCATGTTGGTTATGTTTAGCTAGCTTTCATGTTGGTTATGTTTTAGCTAGACTCATGTTGGTCATGTTTTAGCTAGACTTCATGTTGGTTATGTTTAGCTAGCTTTCATGTTGGTTATGTTTTAGCTAGACTTCATATTGGTTATGTTTTAACTAGACTTCATGTTGGTTATGTTTTAGCTAGACTTCATGTTGGTTATGTTTTATCTAGACTTCATGTTGGTTATGTTTTAGCTAGACTTCATGTTGGTCATGTTTTAGCTAGACTTCATGTTGGTTATGTTTAGATAGCTTTCATGTTGGTTATGTTTTAGCTAGACTTCATGTTGGTTATGTTTTAACTAGACTTCATGTTGGTTATGTTTTAGCTAGACTTCTTGTTGGTTATGTTTTATCTAGACTTCATGTTGGTTATGTTTTAGCTAGACTTCATGTTGGTCATGTTTTAGGTAGACTTCATGTTGGTCATGTTTTAGCTAAACTTCATGTTGGTCATGTTTTATCTAGGCTTTATGTTGGTCAAGTTTTATTTAGGCTTCATGTTGGTCATGTTTTAACTAGGTTCATATTGGTCATATTTTGCAAGGTTCATATAGGTCACATTTTAGCAAGGTTCATGTTGGTCATGTTTTAGCAAGGTTCATGTTGGTCATGTTTTAGCAAGGTTCATGTTGGTCACATTTTAGCACGTTTCATGGGGGTCATGTTTTAATTAGGTTCATATTGGTCATATTTTAGCAAGGTTCATATAGGTCACATTTTAGCAAGGTTCATGTTGGTCATGTTTTAGCAAGGTTTATATTGGTCACATTTTAGAAAGATTCATGTTGATCACATTTTAGCAAGTTTCATGTTGATCATGTTTTAACTAGGTTCATATTGGTCACATTTTAGCAAGTTTCATGTTGGTCATGTTTTAGCAAGCTTCATTTTGGTTACATTTTAGCAAGGTTCATATTGGTCACATTTTAGCAAGGTTCACGTTGGTCATGTTTTAGCAAGGTTCATGTTGGTCACATTTTAGCAAGGTTCATATTGGTCACATTTTAGCAAGTTTCATATTGGTCACATTTTAGCAAGGTTCATGTTGGTCACATTTTCGCAATTTTCATATTGGACACATTTTAGCAAGGTTCATGTTGGTCATGTTTTAGCATGGCTTAACGTTAGTCACATTTTAGCAATGTTCATGTTGGTCACATTTTAACAAGTTTCATGTTGGTCACATTGTAACAAGTTTCATATTGGTCATATTTCAGCAAGTTTTCATGTCGGTCATGTTTTTTGCAAGTTTTCATGTTGGTCACATTTTAGCAAGTTTTCATGTTGGTCATGTTTTAGCAAGTTTTCATGTTGGTCACATTTTAGCAAGTTTTCATGTTGGTTATGTTTTAGCAAGTTTTCATGTTGGTCACATTTTAGCAAGTTTTCATGTTGGTTATGTTTTAGCAAGTTTTCATGTTGGTTATGTTTTAGCAAGTTTTCATGTTGGTTATGTTTTAGCAAGTTTTCATGTTGGTTATGTTTTAGCAAGTTTTCATGTTGGTTATGTTTTAGCAAGTTTTCATGTTGGTATGTTTTAGCAAGTTTTCATGTTGGTCATGTTTTAGCAAGTTTTCATGTTGGTCATG
Organism: Megaustenia siamemsis; assembly: GCA_032433765.1. Lineage (NCBI taxonomy): Eukaryota > Metazoa > Mollusca > Gastropoda > Stylommatophora > Ariophantidae > Megaustenia > Megaustenia siamemsis. Next base: position 52,942,442 of record JAVIAB010000126.1, read on the forward strand.
TTTTAGCAAGTTTTCATGTTGGTCATGTTTTAGCAAGTTTTCATGTTGGTTATGTTTTAGCAAGTTTTCATATTGGTCATATTTCAGCAAGTTTTCATGTCGGTCATGTTTTTTGCAAGTTTTCATGTTGGTCACATTTTAGCAAGTTTTCATGTTGGTCATGTTTTAGCAAGTTTTCATGTTGGTTATGTTTTAGCAAGTTTTCATGTTGGTCATGTTTTAGCAAGTTTTCATGTTGGTCATGTTTTAGCAAGTTTTCATGTTGGTCACATTTTAGCAAGTTTTCATGTTGGTTATGTTTTAGCAAGTTTTCATGTTGGTCATGTTTTAGCAAGGTTCATAGAGTGGTATAGTTGTACAAGAAATGACGACTACATCATGTACTGCTGGTTTCTCTGTGAGTGGGATAGTTGTACAAGAAATGACGACTACATCATGTACTGCTGGTTTCTCTGTGAGTGGGATAGTTGTACAAGAAATGACGACTACATCATGTACTGCTGGTTTCTCTGTGAGTGGGATAGTTGTACAAGAAATGACGACTACATCATGTACTGCTGGTTTCTCTGTGAGTGGGATAGTTGTACAAGAAATGACGACTACATCATGTACTGCTGGTTTCTCTGTGAGTGGGATAGTTGTACAAGAAATGACGACTACATCATGTACTGCTGGTTTCTCTGTGAGTGGGATAGTTGTACAAGAAATGACGACTACATCAGCACTGATTAGTCAATCAGTCAGCAACTACAGATTTGCAGAAAGAGTGTTCAGAATCGATCACTTGTAAAAAGAAGAAAAATAAATAAATCTAGAAATCTGAACAGCAACAAGTACCCAGTGTAGCTATAAACAGAGAAGAGAAACAAAAATAAGATTAAAATAATTGCGTAGACAAAAACAGTTATTTGAGAAGAAACAGGTAAAGAAAGATTTGTAGATGACAAAAGAGGTGATGACCCAGACAAGTTTCAAAGAGAGATACGACATGCGATGAGAGAAAAACATAAGGCAGATACAGACAAAAAAGACTGTAAAATAATAAGACATGAAATGACAGAGAAAACAAAATAAAGAACGGCTTAGATAATAATGAGAGACAGACAATAATATAGAACAACACGACAGTTACAAAGTAAGATTTACAGAAGGATAAGACAGGCAATTGTGACAATGTCGACACACTTAAGATCCTACCTCAACTTGACAGAATGAACAACAAGATCTTCCACAAAATAGCAGTTAGTTTATTCAATCCATTCTCTGATCTTTTCAATCTAATCTATAATATTTGTAGTTTACTCAGCTAGATTAATCCTGCACTAACTCTAAGGAGCGACTGACTGCTAACTGCTGACTATTTTCTAACTGCTTGACTGTTAACTGCTCTGCTCTCACTGCTCCGTTGACCGCTGAGTTCCTTCTCATCATCATTGAGTGCCGCCTCCGCATCGAAGGTTGGCTACCATGGAGCGCCATTCCACTCTATGTCTTGCTTTGATGGTGCAGATTGTCATAGGCTGACTTGCCCATCTTTTGATATTACTCGTCCATGTTAGTCTTGGTCTGCCTCTGCCTCTTTTACCTTGTATTTTCCTTTCCAATATCATTTTTTATTAGACTGTTGTGCCTTTTAACATGACCAAAAAATTTCATTTGTCTTGCTCTAATTGTGTTTAGTAGTTCTTTTTTTTCAATTTTAGTTTGTTTCAAACTGAGTTCCTTCTAAGCTTTATATTTCCCTTTAGTTGCAATCCCAAGCTCCTTCACTCATCCAATTAAATTCTGCCACTCTAACTTCCTTTGTCTCCTAGTTATTACACAAGTACGCCACAACCGTTAAAACAATACGTCACCCCTTTTAGAAATGTCCAGACCGCACCATCTTGAACACCACATACACCTATGCTCTATACCATACTTTGCACATCATCCACAATTTCCTAGTTCACCGATACCCTAGCCGGTGACTACGGTAGAGATAAACAAGTCAAACACAGACAAAAAAGAACTAAGAAAATACCAAAACTGATATTTATAGAAAGTAACCAAACAGGCATTGTACAAATAAGACTTATAGAAACACAAAACATGCGCTAAAAGATAGAAACACTAAAAGAAAGACAAGACAGACGCTGACTATGGGGGACAAAAAACAGAAGTGTACAGAGAAGGACAAACAATGAAAGCCAGAAAAAAGTCACAGAAAGAGAAAGAGAGATCGAGAGAGAGAGAGAGAGAGAGAGAGAGAGAGACCGATAGTTCAAATGGTAATTCCCAGATGATCCTGTTCTTGTATGTGATTAAGGCGAGATCAAGAACATTGGCAGCCCTGGCATTTCTCAGTAATTAATCCAACAAAAATCTTCTATTTCTTGCATGCAGAACCCACTCTTAATGGACACTCTCACCTCCTGATGTGTTCATCCCTTGTGAAGTGCCATCTTCCACTCGTCCTTTTCATGACATCTTCCTTTCATAAGGATTTTCAAATTGCAAATCTTGAAACGTTCCTCAATTCTAGTCCGTACATATAAAAACCATTATCGTGTTGCATAGAAAGTAGGCCCTCGTACCCACTTCTTTCACTTCATAAGCTCATTATACTTTCAGTACAGAGTACGAAGTCTGTAGCATCAGTCATTTTGACAGAGACAAATACAGATGAATGGCTCCACAAAAATTAAATGCATGAGAACATATGGCCCAATACCAAGAAAAGGGTAAAAGCATAAAAATGAATAATACCAAGAAAGCTGTAAAATTAAAACTATTGGATGTATCTATCTTCCTAGTCGCAATATATGGTTGTGAATTATGGATAATCTCGAAAACAGCAATAAAGAAAATTGGTTCATTCGAAACAAAGTGCTACAGGCTTATTCAGGATTATTATATCAATTCTAGGATACCTTGGATGATGAACAAGAGAAGTGAAGTATATAAGCCGCAAACAATAAAACGAATTGGTTTATAAACACCATTTTATCATCATCATGTGCCATACCGGATGGTGTAGGCGATCATGCCCTTCCATAATCTTCTATTCTCAGTGCATCGTATCAACTTTGTTGTTCATTGTTTTCCATGCCATGACACCAAGCTATCCAGTATTTTCTCTCTTTGTCGTCCGCGATCTCTCTTTCCTTTCATTTTGTCAGTTGTAATCAAGTATTCCAACTTTCCTCTTTTCATGATGTTCACGAAAAATGTTGATTGTTTCTTTCTGGTGTTTTTTAGGAGCTCCCTTTTTGTGTTGACTTCTTTGAGAATTTTTTCATTGGTCATTTTAGCTGTCCAGGGAACTCTCAACATTCTTCTGAGAAATCCCATCTCTGTAGCCTCTAATCGTCTTTTTATTTATTTGTCCACTGTCCATGATTCGCTTCCATAAGTCAGAATTGGTTATCTTATACTATCTTATAGAGGAAACTAAAATATCACGGCAATGTCAAATGACACGGTGAGCTGGAAAAAAAAACAATAATGAAAGGCATGGCTCTTGGGTGGGGTATCAGGGCAAGACCAAGAAGAATGTGGTTTGAAGACATCAAAGTGACCCTGAACATAACAACAGAAGTGGGTGATCTGGCTAAAGATAGAGATTCTTCCAGACTATCTGTGCTGAGCACAACTTTCAGCAGAGGACACACAACACGATAATGGCTAGTAATATCTTAGGTTGGCTAGCTGCCAACGGAGGACGGACAACCAATGGATCGGGCGGACATCATCAATACTCTCCGAGAAGTGGGAAGAGCACAGGACTTCGACAAACACAGATCCACGTCACTTCTTCGGATGATAGAAATAGGAGTTAAGATGGGCACAGCCAGAAATGAGAAACTTAGTGGCCGTGTAAGAAGACTTATCAACCAACATAGAACTGGAGTCGTCAGTCGCTGGACACTGAGGGAATTGCTGAGGAGGGGATCTGAGCACCTATGGACATGTTCGGAGTGCAATGATGATGATCCGCAAATAACTCAATAACTCAATAACTCAATCTTCTATGTTCATTGATAAATAGTGACAATGATTGTTGCACTTGTTTTCCAAACTTAGCCAGGACAGCGGCATACTGCCAAGGCTTGACGACTTTCAACAAATGAAAATATTTTACGAGCTGAACTTGTCTTTTTTGGCTGTAATTCCAATCAGTCATAAATGTAGCATAGTTTCTATTACAGTTTTGTAAACAAAAAACACCTTGAAATGCCTCAATAGTTCTGTCGCCTATCCGCCATATTGACCGGAAGTCCACTACTACAAATTTTTTTTGAACTACTAAAATGAAATGTTAGACACATGAAAGGAAACAGTCTGAGAGGGAGGATCAGAAGTGAAGAACTGAGGAAAATAATCTCGTCATTAAATGTATTATGAAGCAAGAGACAAAAGGTTTGGTCACCTTATAAGTCAGAAAGAACACAACACAGCCAGCATAAAATAAGCGAGAACACCATATCCAAGGTCCGGCCACGAAAAAACAGATTAATGAAACGTCAGAAAGACTAAGAAACATAACAGCAGATAACAACAGAAGATATATATATATAGGTCCTCTTCTCGTTGAAGGACAAATAAGGAAGAAAAAAAGATATAAATCGTGATTGTTCTTACTTCAAGTTTGTGAACAAAGAAACAGATGTACGTGACCTCGAGGCTTGACATTAAAAGAAGCTCCTTTTTCTCCGATCTCTGGCAAGGTTTCATCATTTATAGCTTTCTCAATTGTATAGCACCACAGAAATAAAAAATAAAAAAAAATCAGAATAACTCAGGCCAAAATAGCATTTCAGAAAATGAAAAACGTCTCATGCAAAAAATCTATGTCAATAGTAGTGAGAAAGAGAGTGCATCGGTGATATATAGAACCAATTCTGAACTATGGAAGTGAATCATGGACAGATGACAAACGAATAAATAGACGGTCAGTCAAAGAAGGTCGACGGATGTTGAATGTTTCCTGGACAGTTAAAAAAAAAACCAATGAGGAAGTTCTCAAAGAGGCCAACGCAAAAAGGCAGCTCCTTAAAAAAACATCAGAAAGAAGCAATCAACATTTTTCGGGCACATCATGAGAAGAGAAATGTTGGAGTACTTGGCTACAACTGGCAAAATAAAAGGAAAGAGAGATCGCGGACGACAAAGAGAGAAAGTACTAGACGGCTTGGTGTCATGGCATGGGAAACAGCCAACAACAGAACTGTTACGATGCACTGTAGATAGAAGATTGTGGAGGGACATGATCGCCTAGCCAACCGGTAAGGTACATGATGATGTTGAAGATTTGACTATGAAGAATGGTCACGTTTTGTTGCAGGATAGGACAAGGAAGAAATGGAAGTTTCGAGAAATTTGAAAACATTTGTAGGAAAACAGTGGAATTGAAGTTGACATGAAAACATTTGTAGGAAAACAGTGGAATTGAATTTGACATGAAAACATTTGTAGGAAAACAATGGAATTGAAGTTGACAGGAAAATGTTTTAAATTATGATTTTTTAAATGACGAAGTGTTTTAGCTGCACACAAAAAACTGAAACAGAAAAAAGAAAGCAAGTTAATGTCGAAGTAGTTGACGATTATAAGAAACTAACAACCAAAAATGTGAGGCCAGAGAAATGTAATTTTACAGACAACAAAAATGTTCATAATACTCAGTGAATTGAAAAAGGTAATGCGGGCAAGTTGAAAACGGCCAAAGTTAAGAAGAAATCATATAACCAACATCATGGGAGACGATCATAACTTCTTGTCATGTAACTAGAAGATGAGAATTACAAGCTACGAAAAATCGCACGGTTGTGGGCAAACTTACTTAGATCGTTTCACAAAAGAAAAAAAAACTTCGCAAAAGATCACGCCAAGCAATGGGAGTACGTGGTGATCTTCAGACTAGTGTGAAGAAACGCAAAATGACATGGTTTGGCCATGTCTGTCGATCGTCTGGCCTGGCAAAAGATATCCAGCAAGACATTGTTAAAGGAGAGGGGTGAGAAGTTGGCAGAGGAAGAGATGGGAAACAACTTCAAATAAGCATGAGCTCTCGACTTTGCAGAGTTATTCAGAATTACTGAAATTAGAATTGGAGTAAGTTCAATGAAGTCTGTCAGAGGTGCACCAACCTCATCGGGAATTATGGGAAGAAAAAGAAGAACTAAAGGGGAACAACTAGAATATGTTGCGACCGTTGGAAAAGTCGATGAAAAAGTGACAGGAACGATACAAGACAATTTAAGACAATTGTTTCGTAGAAAGTCAGAAGAACAGAATGGTAAACTACTATAGAGATCGAAAGTTGTGGAGAGACATGATCATCTACGTCAAAAGTCACAGTATTTAACGAAACAGTAATGCAACTGTTTTAAAGAAAATAATAACATAAGAATTAATATGTAGTACTCCTAACAATTACTAACAGCTGTATGTAACAACAGCAGAGAGAAGTGAAGAAATCCACACAGATGGAATATTGAAATGTACAAAAGAAAACAATTCAAAAAAAAGCTCTAAAAGAAACACTGCAGCGGTCTCAAAGTTATAAGTCGCTGAACAGAGCAGGATTAAACAAAAGTATAACATGCATTCCTTCGATTACACAACTGTGCTACTACCATTATCATTATACTTGGGGTAAATCTTGACAACACAATAATGCCAACGCTGGAGCACTGATTCTGAGGTAATTGCCACGGACTCAGTTGTTCTTTCATCTTCTTTCCTTCCTCATTTGCCTTTCAGCGTCGAGGGGAGATATAATTTGGGGTCTTTTGCTCTTCTGTTCGCCTCTGCTGCTATTATGTTTCCTAGTGCTTCTAATATTCCATCCATCCATCTTTTTCGTGGTCGACCCTTGGGTCTGGTATTCCCTCGTTTATTGAAGTCTCGTTGTGTTTTATTTTGATCTTTCTGCCTTGTCACGTGGCCAAACCATTTTATCTGTTGTTTCTTTATATATTATATGGCGCTGGTTATTCCTAGATTTTTTTCAGTTCTTCATAGCACAACGTTGGGATGAAGATTGTATTGTATAGTGCCCGTTTTGCCTCTAGAGATATTTCCTTGTTGGACAATAGTTGTGATAACTTTGCAATGGTTTCACAAGCTGTTGTATCTTGATTCTATCTCTGCTGTTTGGGAATTATCGGTTGTCACTAAACTTCCCATGTATTTGAATTCCTCTACTTTATTAAGTTGCCTGCCTTCTATACTATATTTCAGGCTCTTTCATGAAAATGTAATTAACTATTGCAAATACGACGGGACTTCATTTTTTCTGAAATATTACCTGAGGGGGGGGGGGGGGGGGCTCACGCTACATTCTATGTTAAACCGCTTGATTATATATTTTAGCATCCTTCTCCGATAGGACTGAGTATTTTATCTAATGTACCTTGAGATCAGTGATTACCAGAAGAACGAATAGTTCCACACTCAGTTTGAACATGCTATCTTCTAGTTGTGAGATGAGTACCTTTCCTTAAAGGAAAAGAAAACATCAATCTCACCAATAACGAAAACGTCAATCTCACCAATAACGAAAGCGTCAATCTCACCAATAACGACAACGTCAATCTCACCAATAACGAAAACGACAATCCCACCAATAACGAAAACGTTAATCTCACCATTAACGACAACGTCAATGTCACGAATAACGAAAACGTCAATATCACCAATAACGAAAACGTTAATCTCACCAATAACGAAAACGTTAATCTCACCAATAACGAAAACGTTAATCTCACAATAACGAAAACGTCAGTCTCATCAATAACGAAAACGTTAATCTCGCCAATAACGAAAACGTTAATCTCGCCAATAACGAAAACGTTAATCTCACCAATAACGAAAACGTTAATCTCACCAATAACGAAAACGTCAATCTCACAATAACAAAAACGTCAATCTCACCAATAACGAAAACGTCAATCTCATCAATAACGAAAATAATAAAAACCTCAACTTTTAATAAAGACTATAAATGTGTGCACACGCGATTCCAGACATCGCAGCCTAGTATTACTATTAATGATCAGCAGTGAACGGACTATTGCACACAGCCACTCACTAGGCCCAGAGATTAAAACGTGGAATACTCGTTTACAACCGGCCCACTGCACACTTCAAACATTCTGTAAGAGTAAACACGCCAACTTCAACAATACAAGCCAATATTACACAAGTTCTGTTTGTCGTTTTCAATTCTTTGTTACGTGCTTGTGTACGGCGGGCCGGTTTTAAATTGCTCACACTGCACATGTATCTACTTGACTGTTAAATGTGTGGACAAATAACAAAACAAAAATAGCTCAATAGAAACGGCACGGCTATCAGCAAACGTTACCAAGACATCAGTTCGGGGAGGGGAGAGGTGTAGCTATTAAAGAAGATGGATAGAGGGAATTCTAGAAAACACCAAAAAAAATGTAACAGCAGATACACTAACCATAAAACTATAGATTTTCCCCACTCGATCTTAAAGAGAAAAGGATGAAAGGAAGTGGTTAACAGATACAAGAGATAAATGTATTTAATGGGGGGCTGTAAATTTAGGTAAATTTAGAATAGTGACACTGTGACCTTCCGGGCATGTCGTAAGAGGCGACTAAGGAGGTTGATCGATGGCTTGACAACCTGTCAATATAAAAAGTATTGTTATGGAAACAGCCATAGATTTTAGACGCGGTAATCTCTGCAAAAGGGCAAAGTTTCTGCTTTTGAGATTGTGGTTCTACTCTATGTGCCGTCTTCGGCTTGAAAGGACAATAGATAGATAGACATGTAGGTGTCAAATCAAATAAGTTGCGTGAGACATATTGTGGGATTCATCGCAAGCTGAAGCATTTACAAGTAAATGTTTGAGAGAATGCTTGGATCATATCAGTAAATAAAGTAACTCGCTGTTTAGATACACTACAAATTCATCAATTTAGTCGCCTTAATCTACACTTGTCTGACCTGACTCCCGATTCCCAGCATCTTATACCTCCCCTCTCATCAGTCAGCAGTCAGTCGCCATGTGACTTGACAAAACACGATAATGGACAGCGTTATCTATAAGTCCGTTTCATAACTGGTGCCCAACTTTTAAAATCGATATCTTTTTAACCCCTGTTTGTAATTTTTTCAAAATTTGCATGTAAAGTTATAATGATTAGAACCCAACAGGGAATTAATTTCATTTAAAAAAAAACATTTGGTTATTATTATTGCTTATTTGATTTATATAAATTTATAACGACCCATTGATGCAATCAAAACTTAATGTTTACGGTATTTTAATTTAAAAATAGCGATTAAAAATCCATACACGGTACAATTGACGTTTTTGCACGCTTTCAACGTGAGTTGTCTGACACAATTAGACACTTGTAGAAAACACGAGGCATTGTGTGTTCCATTTCCGTTCATTCATAGGTAGAGACGTGGAACAATAACATTTATCATGAGTCTTAAAATGAAATTCTGCAGTTTACAAAACATCGCAATAAAAATGTATGACTATTTTTGCAAAGAGGCTAAACGAGGAAGATTATTTCATTCTTTAGAAAACCCTGAGAATAGGACAAGACACATTTTGGATTTATCTAAACGGTCATTTAATCGCTGGATTCAAGCACGTGACCGTCAATGTTCAAAATATACAAAATCACAAGGAAGAGCAAAAATGTTGGATAATTTCGACAGTGAACTTATTAGAAGTGGAATTCGCAAAATGTTGGGTATGAATGAAACTGTTACAATAAGAAAATTAAAAGTATCGCTGAAAAAGAACAACAGTATTGAAATATCAAAGTCTACATTTTGGAGGAATGTGAGAGCTGCAGGCTTTACATTCAGAAAGTATTCCAATGGACGAAACATCATCTGTGAGAAGCCACATATAGTAGTCATGAGAAGCAAGTACTTACGTGAAGTAAAAGAGGTGCGCAAGCAAGGTTATGATATTGTGTACTTGGATGAAACATGGATCAATGCTCACCACACTAACCAAAGGGAATGGCAGTCATCAGATGGAAAGATTAAGAGATTAATACCTAGCAGCAAAGGACAGCGCTTGATAATTGCTCATGCAGGTCGTCGACAACATGGACTAATACAGAATGCAGAGCTCATTTTTCTTTCAAAATCTATAGACAATCGGGATTATCACTCTGAGATGAATGGTCACATATTTAGACATTGGATTGAAAATTCTGTTCTCCCATCACTAGATCGACCATCTTGCCTAATAATGGACAATGCAGCGTACCACAACATTGTTGCACTTGAAGATAAAGTCCTGATGTCATCCAGTACAAAAGATGCTATTAAGATATGGCTCACAAAGGAGCACATACAACTTAATAACATGTACTTAAAACCTGAATTACTATCTCTAGTAAAGCAAAAACAGAGGACAAAGATTTTTCAAATAGATAAGATTATCCAAGAGCACGGTCATATAAGTTTGAGGCTGCCACCTTACCATGCTCATTTAAATCCAATAGAACTAATCTGGGCAAAATTAAAAGGACAAGTGGCAGATGAAAATACAACATTCAAAATATGCGATGTAAAGACTCTTGCTAATCTCGCTTTATTAAATATAGACAAAGATTATTGGGCTAAATGTGAAGACCACGTCTTAAAACAGGAAGAGGAATATTGGAAAAATGATGGTTTGTGGAATGTTCAACCCCAAACAGTTATTAATCTTTTAGACTCGTCTGATTCAGAATGAAAGTATATAGCCCCCACAATGTTGGCCCCTATATTACCTTAAATTAGTTCAACAAACGGTCCTTTTCAGGACCACACAACTATGAAAATTGGACATACAGGTATACCTTGATATTATCGTCCGTCCTCGAACTGAGCAGACAATAATTCTCCTGGTGTTTTGTCTTATACAGTTATTTCCCCATTACGGCCACGCCTTTACCTAGTGAAAATTAATCATAGACCAGCAACTACGGTAATTTCTATTCTTTAGGGCTTCACAATTTACAATTGTGACAAACATCAAAGAAATTCGCCGCTTTAAGAAAACTGCAGCTGCAAGATATTTGTTAAATATACATTTAAAGGGTCTTTTGCATTCTAATAACATTTGGAAAATTTCAACAGTTTTTAACAAATGGTTAGAGAGTAATAGCGTTTTGAAGTTGGGCACATGATTTGAAACGAGCTATAGATCTGTAGTTTTATGCTTCAACTACTCATTCCCTCAATCCACGAATGACCTCATATGAGATAGTCAATGAAGTAAGTCATGTACTAAGCATACTAGTAATAGTAATAGCTATATGTAATTTATATGGGCATATGAGAAACAAGATACATGAATTTGGATTTTCTTGAATAAAACTCCAACCAGTTTCAGCACTGAAATAAAAGTGAAATGAAAGTGAAATAAAAGTGAAATGGAAGTGAAATGAAAGTGAAATGGAACTGAAATGGAAGTGAAATGAAAGTGAAATGGAAGTGAAATAAAAGTGAAATGGAAGTGAAATAAAAGTGAAATGGAAGTGAAATGGAAGTGAAATTGAAGTGAAATAAAAGTGAAATGGAAGTGAAATGGAGGTGGTCAGGGATTAATCATGAATTGCTTGCGTTATGATAAGCACCTAGAAATAATCATGAACTGCTTGCGTTATGATAAGCACCTAGAAATAATCATGAAGTGCTTGCGTTATGATAAGCACCTAGAAATAATCATGAAGTGCTTGCGCCATGATAAGCTCCAAGAGAATTGATCATGAAGTGCTTGCGCCATGATAAGCTCCAAGAGAATTGATCATGAAGTGCTTGCGCCATGATACGCTCCAAGAGAATTGATCATGAAGTGCTTGCGCCATGATACGCTCCAAGAGAATTGATCATGAAGTGCTTGCGCCATGATAAGCTCCAAGAGAATTGATCATGAAGTGCTTGCGCCATGATACGCTCCAAGAATTGATCAAGAAACTGTCCAACATCTCCTTGATGTCCAAGGAAACAACGACCAGTCTGGTGTGCTGAAGTCGGATGTATTGGGCAGAAAGGAAAAAAAAAACTGTCATTTCATGCTGTTAACGTATCTGCGTCCAACACAACGGATTTGCGTCCAACACAACGTATCGGCATTAAACACAACGGATTTGCATACAACAGAACGGGTTTGCGCCAAACACAACGGATTTGCGTTCAACACAACAAATCTGCTTTCAACACAACAAATCTGCTTTCAACACAACAAATCTGCTTTCAACACAATGTATCTGTGCAAGTTGAACGTCTCCTAGAAAAAAAGTAGAAATCGGGCGAACAAAGAAGAAATAGAAGACCATTTTTATAATTACGTATGAATACACCGTCAACACATTCCTGTAATAACTCCACTGTGCAGGTACAACAATATAACTTTCTGTGTCTCTAGTATAACTGTTCTGTACGCTGACTCCAAGTGTGACATCGCCGATGCCATGAACGAGGCTATACAATTCCACGAGAGACTGAAGACCTCAGCTTTCTTTGGGCCTGTCTGTGACTATGCCATTGCACCTGTTGCCAGACAGGTAGGTTTGTGTGAAGAAACGATATTGTCTTTTGTGAAGATAAGCGAAGTTGATATTTAGATGATATCAACAATATAATTTAATTGTTTAATATCCAGTAGGTTCGCTTTGATTGAAGAAAACAGACTGTATGATTGTGTGAGTAATGAAGAGATATCCATGATTATAATGTTTTAGAGTGAAGATTTTTCTGTGAGAGAGATGACAGTAGATTGAAAACGTGTCTATGTTAGAAAAATGATATATGTTTAAGTAGTGATCGATTGATTGGTTATCCCGATGTGCCGAATAAGGCACATTGCGAAGACTTTTTCTATTTGTGACGTTCGGTGGAGACTTGTTTTAGTTCTTGGTTGTTTCTGAGATGCCATATCTGCGCTCTCTTTGATGATGGATCTACGCTTAGTTTGTTTCGGTCTTCCTCGTTTTCTTTTACCTTGTGGTCTCCATATACGGGCCCACGCGAGGTAAACTTCTAACGTCCAATCTGAGTACGTGGGTAAGGTATTTCCAGCGTCACTTTCTAACCTATTTGGACACGTAGTCTCTGCTTAGTTTCTTGTCCTATTTCTGTCATTGGTGTGAAGTCTGACCAACGGATGTCCAGCAGTCTGCAAATACGTTTCTTATCGAACACGTTTAGTCTTTGATGAGTTTTTGTTGATTTCTAGCTCTCGCAGTCGACTGTTAGTACCGGAATCACATAGGAATTGAACCTTGCGAGATTTGTTTATTTTCTGAGTGTCTTTTAAATCCAAATATTTGAGAGCTTGTTGAAGTCGTTTGACGCTAATGCGATTCGGGTCTTTATTTCACTTGTCGTGTCGTTTGTTCTTTATATCTTGCTACTAACGCAGTTGAAATTTCGGACTTTTTCAAGACTTTATTTGCTCAGTTTGCTGTTTTCGTCCATGTTGGTCGTTAGTTTGATGTGTTCGTCCATTTTAGTCGTTAGTTTGATGTGTTCGTCCATGTTGGTCGTTAGTTTGATGTGTTCGTCCATGTTGGTCGTTAGTTTGATGTGTTCGTCCATTTTAGTCGTTAGTTTGATGTGTTCGTCCATGTTGGTCGTTAGTTTGATGTGTTCGTCCATGTTGGTCGTTAGTTTGATGTGTTCGTCCATGTTGGTCGTTAGTTTGATGTGTTCGTCCATGTTGGTCGTTAGTTTGATGTGTTCGTCCATGTTGGTCGTTAGTTTGATGTGTTCGTCCATGTTGGTCGTTAGTTTGATGTGTTCGTCCATTTTAGTCGTTAGTTTGCTGTGTTAGGGAATGTTGGTCGTTAGTCTGATGTGTTAGGGAATGTTGGTCGTTAGCTTGCTGTGTTAGGGAATATTGGTCGTTCAGTTTGATGTGTTAGGGAATGTTGGTCGTTAGTTTGATGTGTTAGGGAATGTTGGTCGTTAGTTTGATGTGTTCGGGAATGTTGGCGGTGTCTATAATTGTTGTTCTCGAATGTTGATTTGGATACCCACTTGTGAAAAGTGTTGGAGACGATTTATAAGTACTATCTATGACAAAATAGAAGATCGAAGACTATTCCATGATACGAAGCAGATACAAATTCAATATATATTATATTTATCTAATTATATAAACGCACACACACATATCTATCTATCTATTGACCTTTCGAGCCGTAACCGGCCCATAGGGCGTAGACCAAGATACACCTTCTCCTATATGAATTTTTTGTTCTAGCAGTTTTCTTTTAAAGATATTTGATCAAATCTCGCCATCTGTCTCTGTTCTGTGCCAGCAGTTCTATCTCATTGAGGGAGCCGATTCCTGTGCTCTTGCCTCCCTCATTATGTTCTTCTCAGTGTCTCCCTGGGTCTTCCTCTTTTTCTTTTACCTTGTTGTTTCCCATATGAGGGCTTGCTTTGCTTGTTTTAGGGCCGAAAAAAACTATCACAACTATCTACTGCTAATTTACACATTCTGTATCAGGTCTACGTTTCATTAACAACATTGTTTTTACGATAGCGGCTTGTTAAACCTCTGATCAACGGTTCTATACCAAGCCGGAGAAAAATAATTCCTCCATTTTGGAAACAACCGGAAACAATCCCACATATAAACCCCTATATAACCCCTATATAACCCCTATATAACCCCTAACGGCTAAAACCTGACAGAAACCCTGAGACTTTACCCGAAGTACGTTCATACTTCCGAGAAAAATGGCGGTCATTGTCCCAGGTTTCTTTAGAGAATGCCAACATATTCTGTTTTAGTGTTTGGACAGGTTTGTACGTATTTTTGTTTCTATTTATTCGAGTAAATAGGAGTTAAAAGTGACTGTGGCCACTCTCCTGTGAGCGAAAGTCGTTTGAAATTGTCGCCCAAGCAGCCGACTTGGCTCGCACTTAAATTCAACTTTGCCAATCGATAATCCACAGTCAGAATGATTGCACGTAGCCCTGTTTCTGAAGAGACTAAAGTAGCTAGTCGCTTAAACCGTTTCCTTCGATTTGCTGGTTTTAAATGTGTGTTTTCGAGGAAGACGGAGTTAGCACTCTCTATGCAATGGAGGTCATCTTGATCTGTCGGCTGTGCGCCGATTAGGGCTGCACGGTAGTCAGCCTTGTGAAAAGAATTTGGGAACTCGCTATGGCGGGATCTGTGATGTGAGTGGAGCGGATATGGGGAGCTCCTGACTGCAGGGATACTGATTTCATGAACACAACAGAAGACAACATACTGCCAAGAGGGAGTCACCGGTATACGATCATGATTTCATGAACACATAAGAAGACAACATACTGCCAAGAGGGAGTCACCGGTATATCAGCAGGGATTAGGTGTCGTTGGGCTGTGTCAAAAGTTTGAAAACCACATATAATAATATGTTCGATGAACGTGGATTCAACATATTAAGTAAGAAAAGTAAAGAGCCACCGTCACGCCAAGTGACGTATAGGGAATATGGTGTTAGTGACAATAAATTGTACAGACCTTCAGTACATGGTTTTTGGGGTAATGTGGTCGGTATTACGCCCATGTCGCTTTACTTTCCCAGAAAAAAAATCCGGTACCCATTAAAGGCTGGGTGAACCTGGAAGCCGTCGGTTGGGATCGAACCCTACCTCTTGTCCTTTGTAGTCTAGTTCACTAACCACTGAACTATCGTGTCTCCTCAACATATTATGTATTAGAGGTCAATGTTGTAGCTGCTCTGTTGGGTTAACAATCTGACGTCACAACCAAATGAGGGCCAGGTCGTTTCATTACATGAAGCCAGGCATTAAGTTAGACAATATGGCAGATACCGTCAGAGGTGTAATCAGTGGGGAGCTTATTATGCCCTGCCTGACACATGTCCAGGTTTACAATAACCCACAGCGGTATGTTTAGTTAAGCACTAAAATTTCTGGCGAAATGTTTGTGTGACTCTTCTGCTGTCTCCTTTAAAGCCGATATCACTGAAAAAGCTGATGCGGTTGAAAGATGATAGCCTCTGATTAAAACTCTCAGATTTATTGAAGTCTTCCAGTTATTGTTTGATTTTGTTTCAAGAAAGTCTGAGGTTGGAGGCACTTTTAAGCTTTGAGGATTGAGCTGTTCGTTCACGACTGGTCGACTAAAAGCCGGTGAAGTGTTTGTACCAGTCGAGGATAAGTATAACAAAGCTGGTGAAGTGTTTGTAACAGCCGAGGATAAGTATAACAAAGCTGGTGAAGTGTTTGTAACAGTCGAGGATAAGTATAACAAAGCCGGTGAAATGTTTGTAACAGTCGAGGATAAGTATAACAAAGCTGGTGACGTGTTTGTAACAGTCGAGGATAAGTATAACAAAGCCGGTGAAATGTTTGTAACATTCGAGGATAAGTATAACAAAGCCGGTGAAATGTTTGTAACAGTCGAGGATAAGTATAACAAAGCCGGTGAAATGTTTGTAACAGTCGAGGATAAGTATAACAAAGCCGGTGAAATGTTTGTAACAGTCGAAGATACGTATAGCAAAGTGTGGGACGTTAGGTGCTATAAGAGACCGTGATTTACGTAAAGAGAAAATGAATTTAACTTTCATAACAGAGGAAAAATATTGTTGCGGAATTGTAAATCGTGAGAGAAAGAAAGAGTAGGCAATAGACTAGATGTGAAGATGAACAAATCCATAATAGAACATTTTATGATGGATGAGAGATTCGGTAAAGTTTGAAGAATGAGAGATTGTGTCAATTGTGGGTTGAAAGATTAGATATGACTCTATTTTAAGAATAAATATGATACAAATTTGATTGAGAGATGTGGGGATTGAACTTCAAAATACAGCATGCTCAAATGGATTTGTACAAAATATAGCTTGCTCATAGGGATTTGTACAAAATATAACTTGCTCATAGGGATTTGTACAAAATATAGCTTGCTCATAGGGATTTGTACAAAATAAAGCTTGTTCATAGGGATTTGTACAAAATATAGCATGCTCATAGAGATTAGTACAAAATATAGCATGCTCATAGGGATTTGTACAAAATATAGCATGCTCATAGGGATTTGTACAAAATATAGCATGCTCATAGGGATTTGTACAAAATATAGCATGCTCATAGGGATTTGTACAAAATATAGCATGCTCATAGGGATTAGTACAACATATAGCATGCTCATAGGCTTTTGTACCAAATAATATAGATGATCATAGGGATTAGTTCAAAATCTAGCATGCTCATAGGAATTAGTACAAAATATAACATGCTCATAGGGATTAGTACAAAATATAGCTTGCTCATAGGGATTAGTACAAAATATAGCATGGTCATAAGGATTTGTACAAAATATAAATGCTCATAGGGATTAGTACAAAATATAAATGCTCATAGGGATTTGTACAAAATATAGTTCCTCATAGGGATTTGTACAAAATATAGTTCCTCATAGGGATTAGTACAAAATATAAATGCTCATAGGGATTTGTACAAAATATAGTTGCTCATAGGGATTAGGACAAAAATTATGCATTAGATCGTGACGAATGAGAGAAGAAAATAACATGAAATATTACGAAGAATAAGAGAAGAAATTAATACGAAGTAATGTGAGCGCTGAGAGAAGAAAATAACATGAAATATTACGAAGAATGAGAGAAGAAAATAACATGAAATATTACGAAGAATGAGAGAAGAAAATAACATGAAATATTACGAAGAATGAGAGAAGAAAATAACATGAAATATTACGAAGAATGAGAGAAGAAAATAACATGAAATCTTACGAAGAATGAGAGAAGAAAATAACATAAAATGTTGTGAGCGATAAGATAAGAAAATAACATGAAATGTGAGCGATGAGAGAAAAAAATAACATGAAATGTCGTAAAGAATGAGAAAAGAAAATAACATGAAATGTCGTAAAGAATGAGAGAAGAAATTACTACGAAGTAATGTGAGCGATGAGAGAAGAAAATAACATGAAATGCCGCAAAGAATGAGAGAAGAAAATAACATAAAATGTTGTCAGCGATAAGATAAGAAAATAACATGAAATGTGAGCGATGAGAGAAGAAAATAACATGAAATGCCGTAAAGAATGAGAAAAGAAAATAACATGAAATGTCGTAAAGAATGAGAAAAGAAAATAACATGAAATGTCGTAAAGAATGAGAGAAGAAAATATCATGACATATTGTGAGCGATGAAAAAATGGATTGTAGTATGGATCATGAGAAATGAGAGTAAAATATGTCTTCATATTTCCAGAACAATAAGAGAAAATAGCTTGCACTATGTTATTACAATAAGAGGCGTAGAAAAAGCATGAATGTTTGTGAAGAACATAGAATTATCGCTGGTTATATATATTCTTCATAGGACATAATGAAAACACAAATTACAATTGATACACATTCTAAAAATATGTGCATGCTTGCAAAATTCCAGTAGACAAGTATTTATGTGGACATTACACACGTTTTAGAGGAGCTCTTTCTAATGGGAAACATGCGGGCTATTGCTCGTCTCCACATTGCCGCCTCCTTCAAATATTCCCATACTTGATGTTCAAACAAAACCGTTTGCGATATCTCCCTCTATCAGGCTCGTTTCTGGAAAACTCCAATCATCTCGGCTGGAGGTTCGGCCTATAACTTCTACACGCACAAGAGCACGACCTACGCCACCTTGACTCGTGTTGGGCCAGCCAATTTGCAGGGGTGTTCAGGTTGGTGAGATAAACATGCTGTTTTACCTTTATTAGTGGCATTGCCAACGTTCACCTTGATGCTTATCCGCTGGCTATTTTTTCTGTTCTTACCTATTCCTGAATGTCTGATGTCGTGTATGATTCTTATATCAAGATATAGAGTTATTAAATATTATATAGAGCTTGTCTTAACATATGTATAAGAATCATAGACAATAGAACAACAGACAAGAAAATCACTGAAGACTGTAGAAATGTAGTTTTACAGAGGAATGTTGAGAATACCCCTTAGGTTGGACAGCTAAGAAGAGTAATGAATGAAAACGTTCTGAAAGAGGCCAAAGCAAAAATAGAGCTCATTTCCAATTTTAGGAAAAAACAAAATGTTGTGGTTATGTAATGAGAAGGGAACAGCTGGAATATATTGTAACAAATGCGAAAATTGAGGGACGAATAGATAGAGTGAAGCAAAAAGAAAAGATACCAGACAAATTAAGAGAATGACTCAGCAGAAGGTCAACAACAGAATTGATAAATAACTGTCGAGGTCGAAAGATGTAGATAGACATGATAACCTTGATGGTGATATATATAGTTGTGTGTGTGTGTGTATTTGTGTTTTCCTATTAACAACATGCATACATGAAATATCACAGCACTTAATGTATGCACGCACACAAATTAGAGAATAATTACCTACTATGTGTACTCAACATTCTTATGGTGAAGAAACATGGACACTAAATAAGAAATCAGGAAAGAAAGATGTCCATTCAGATGTGGATATATACAAAGTTGTGGACAGAGACGAACACATTGGGATGTTCAAGCAGTTGAAGAAGGAACTATATAAAACAATGGGACAACGATAAATGAGCCACTGTACATACGACAGGTGCAATGATTTACTGTCAAACACACTGGGAGGGAACATACAGAGTAAACGAGGTAGACTGACAATATTAAAATTTAGGTCGGAGAACCCATGGGAGCGGTACAATCAAGACAAGGGATAGATTGGAGAGCCCGTGGGAGCGGTACAATCAAGACAAGGGATAGATTGGAGAGCCCGTGGGAGCGGTACAATCAAGACAAGGGATAGATTGGAGAGCCCGTGGGAGCGGTACAATCAAGACAAGGGATAGATTGGAGAGCCCGTGGGAGCGGTACAATCAAGACAAGGGATAGATTGGAGAGCCTAAGACGGCGGGTACTATCATGGCAAGAGATAGATTTGAAAACCCCTGACAGCGAGTACTATCATGGCAAGAGATAGATTTGGAACCCCCTGACAGCGAGTACTATCATGGCAAGAGATAGATTTGAAAACCCCTGACAGCGAGTACTATCATGGCAAGAGATAGATATGGAACCCCCTGACAGCGAGTACTATCATGGCAAGAGATAGATTTGAAAACCCCTGACAACGCGTACTATCAAGGCAAGAGATAGATTTGAAAACCCCTGACAACGCGTACTATCATGGCAAGAGATAGATTTGAAAACCCCTGACAACGCGTACTATCAAGGCAAGAGATAGATTTGAAAACCCCTGACAACGCGTACTATCGTGGCAAGAGATAGATTTGAAAACCCCTGACAACGCGTACTATCATGGCAAGAGATAGATTTGAAACCCCCTGACAGCGCGTACTATCATGGCAAGAGATAGATTTGAAACCCCCTGACAGCGCGTACTATCATGGCAAGAGATAGATTTGAAACCCCCTGACAGCGCGTACTATCATGGCAAGAGATAGATTTGAAACCCCCTGACAGCGCGTACTATCATGGCAAGAGATAGATTTGAAACCCCCTGACAGCGCGTACTATCATGGCAAGAGATATATTTGAAACCCCCTGACAGCGCGTACTATCATGGCAAGAGATAGATTTGAAACCCCCTGACAGCGCGTACTATCAAGGCAAGAGATAGATTTGAAACCCCCTGACAGCGCGTACTATCAAGGCAAGAGATAGATTTGAAACCCACTGACAGCGCGTACTATCAAGGCCAGAGATAGATTTGAAACCCCATGACAGCGAGTACTATCAAGGCAAGAGATAGATTTGAAACCCCCTGACAGCGAGTACTATCAAGGCAAGAGATAGATTTGAAACCCCAAGACAGCGAGTACTATCAAGGCAAGAGATAGATTTGAAACCCCCTGACAGCGAGTACTATCAAGGCAAGAGATGGTTTCAACTGGAGCTCAACGATAGCTAATAATCGATGCAGAAAAATCATAATGCGAAAATAAATGTCCTGCTTTGTGTCTGACTAATTGTATGTGACGTTTATATGTTGCACTCATTTGTTTCTTTTCGTGTATGTCCTTACTTTAATTAACATAACTAGCATTCGAAATGGCAGCTGTTTCTTCTTGTTCTTCTTGCATTTCAGAGTCCAGGTAAAACTGAGTATTCCTGAAAGTTCTCTTCTACTCAAAATGAAATTTTTGGAGACGCTGAATATCTCTCGTATGATTCATACAACGCTAGAGTAGCTGCCATTCCAGCTGTGCTAAGCTACATGATGATGATCTACACTATTACTATGTAAAAAAAGAAAATATATTTTAAAATTCATTAATTGCTATGAAGAGATCAATCATGCTTTATCATTCATGTTCATGTCCTTCTGTTGAAGTATAAAACTCACTTGTATCATGAGAAGACATTGCTTTTATGTCTGTCTTGGAGCGTGGCTAGAGTTGCAATTTGGGGTGTAAATTGATCTAATTGGAACAAGAAAATATGATTTTTCTTTCAATCTAATTCATTTGATGAGAACATTGACGTTCCTAGTGAAACATTGGCCCTCCCAAATAAAAGATCAAGAGAGAACATTACGATCTTGTGTTATATAGAAAAAGCATAATGTTTTAAAAATACATTCCGTATGACGGTGGATAATATTATAATAAGTAATAGGGGACTTCTTTAGAAGCTTCTTTACAAACAAGAAAAAAAGTTCTTGAATGTTATGCAGAGCCAGTCTTAACATATGGATGTGAATTATACACAATAATACAACAGACAAGAAGATCACTGGAGGCTGTAGAAATGTGGTTTTACAGAAGAATGTTGAGAATACCATGGACAGCTAAAAAGAGTAATGAAAATGTTCTGAAAGTGACCGAAGCAAAAAGAGAGCTAATTTCCAACACTAAGAAGAAACAATCATCATTGTTGGCCATGTTATGAGAAGGGAACAGCTGGATATATCGTGACAACTGAAAAAATTGACGGGCAAAGAAAAAGAGGGAAGCAAAGCGAACCGATACCAGACAGCTTAAGAGAATGGTTTGTCAGAAAGTCAACACCAGAAATGATAAAATAACCTGTTGAGATCGAAAGTTGTAAGAGACATGATCACCTACGCCAGCAGGAATGGTACTTGATGACGATGAATAGGGAACTGCTTGTACGTTTCGCAGCAGGAATCAATCTGATCATCAAAAGTGGCGCCTATTAAGCAAGCGTCTCGGCTCTTTACCTTCTTGACACTCTGGAGTAGCCGGGTACTTACTGCCTGGCGTGGCCTCCTGCTACATGTTCTCAAATTATATCCCTTCACAAAGACGATGTTACTGCTTGAAGTAACTTACTCTATTCGCTGTTTCAGCAGTTGCTGGATAGTTAACCGTTTACAAAGGGAATCATCGATTGTTTCCGAGAAATAAAAAGTATTTAATGTGAAATGTGAGATGAAGGTGATGACGTCAAACAGGGTGGACAGGTTGGCTAGCTGCGCTATTGTTGAGGATGGTCAACCAAAGGATCGGGCACACATCATCATTGCCCTCCGATAAGTGGGGAGGGCACAGGACTTCGACAGCCATGAGTCTATGTCACTACTTAGGGTGAAAGAGATGGGAGTTAAGATGGGCAGAGCCAGAAACAAGAAACTTAGTGGGCGTGTAACTAATCAACCAACACAGAACTGGAGTCGTCAGTCGCTGGAAACTGCGAGACTTGCTGAGGAGGGGATCTGAACATCTATGGGCATGTTCGGAGTGCAATGATGATGACGCGCAAATAGCTCACTGTTTTTGTGTGTGTTTACTGGTGTAGTCGCTTGAGCGTTAGCTTAGCAATAAGGATAATGTAAGTTCAATCCCATCTAGCCGCTGTCCAGACACCTCAACTAAGGAAACAAGCAATTACTTTTCTGACTTTGTAAATTGTAATTTTCGAATAGGGCAGAAATAAGAGACATGACAAAGCATCCACATTTATCTTCTATGATCAAAATAAGATGGCGGTCATATGTTAACCAGCGAAGGAATCAAAAAGAAAGTCTTCATATGGGAACCAGAGGGTAAAGGAACAAGAGGCCGACATAGACACACACACTGAGGAGACAAGCAACAACAGGAAGCATCAGCTCCTTTGCCAAGTGTGAGAGGGTCATAGTGACCAGGGTGTGATATACACTGTAAAATAAACATAGAACGGTAGGAAGCAGCTAAACTAAAATAGAAAGACAAGACTAACTACATTTCGGTCAATACCTTCGTCAGGTATAACATACAAACTATTACAATTATACGAAGAAATCCAAGCACAAAAACCAAACACGGATCTAAAATAGAGAGTGGCATACAACGTTGGTCTTGTGCCAAGTGTGATACTTAATGGCAAAAATCGTCACATATGGAGATTGTAGAATGTGTGTCCTATTTTTGTTCTCGGCTCGAGATGATAATAAATGGGTAGACAGACATACAGATAGACAGGCAGGTATGAGAAGGACGGACAAATAGACAGGCAGGCAGCGAAATAGATAGATAGACAGAGACAGAGATAGATAGATAGATAGATAGACAGACAGACAGACAGACAGATAGATAGATAGATAGACAGACAGACAGACAGACAGACAGACAGACAGAAGGACAGACAGACAGACAGACAGACAGACAGACAGACAGATAGATAGATAGATAGATAGATAGATAGATAGATAGATAGATAGATAGATAGATAGATAGATAGATAGATAGATAGATAGATAGATAGATAGATAGATAGATAGATAGATAACAGTGAGGAAATTCCTGAGTCCACTTATCCACAAATACATTCACAAGATGTTCTTCATTCGCCCAACTGTGAAAAATGCGTACCTGAATCAACTGACTTGCGGACGCTAATTAATTGCATAGACAAGCATTGACCACGTCATCTCCAAATGATGTGGCCTAGTGACTCTTACACCACTTCCATATGATATCATCTGCTATGGGACTTCCTTTAACTTGTAATATATTGTATGTACCTACATTTGTTCTCTGCCTGTTTTAATCCAATGTGATAGAAACCTTAGTGACAGCTAAACAACTCTACTCTAACCTGTTGCATCCCCTTACCATCGTTGCAGAGTTTATTGAGCTGTTGATAGCTCGCCATCTGTGGGGGAAGTTTAAAGTCCTCTACGATTCTGCCGGATATGACGACAATTTGTTTGGCCTGAGTCACCTGCTGGTGGAATACCTGCACTATCATTTAATTGGTGTCCAGTCCAACTTAGTCATGGTAAGCTGCATCTATACCTCACCAGTCATATGTTGCTGGTTTTGTATCTTTTAAAAAGACTTTACAAAATGTCCACAGGTTTATTCTAAATGTATATAGCAAATACACTGGATATTGCTTGCGTTCGCCCGATGACTAATGGAGTATTCTTCCTCATCATCCGCCCTTAAAAGGACGTTAAGTGGATGTGTCTGCGTTGTGTTGTTGTTTGCAATATAACTGTGATATTTGCGCATTTCGGCCCAACACATCCGACTTCAGCACGACATTTTTGAGTTCCGGGTTGTCTTACCTCTTCGATCCCTATTGGCTTCGCCAGACTGGGCAGGCTAGTCTGTTAATGGAGGCACCACGGAGAGGTGGAGCAGGGTCTGGATGGTTCTGGTTCACCGATCCTGGCATAAGCCATCAGCTGTGGGTCGCTGACAACTTCCAGCTCTGCTGCTATGAGGCGCCACACTGGATCTCATAAACAATCAATTCGGAACAGCTGTACGTCAGTTACAATACGGACTATCTGATGTATGCTGATAACATAGCTATGGATGAAAATGAATTGCATTAAGTGCATGGCATTATAGTGATGGAAGGTCAGAAATAAAGGCGTTAACTTCAACAGCAAGAAGAACATAAGTAATGGTAGGAACAAAGAAACAAAAAAAAATGTACAATAAATCGTCATCATCATCGTGTGCCATACCGGTTGGCGTAGGTGATAATGTCCTTCCACGAGCTTCTATCCACAGTGCATACTATCAATTTTGTTTTAACTTTTCCATGCTATGACACCAAGCTAAATAGTATTTTATCTCTTTGTCGTCGATCTCCCTTTCCTGGTATTTTGCCAGTTGTAACCAAGTATTGTAACCAAGTTACCCGTGTGTTACCGGTGCCTCGTTATGAGCGAGTAAAGAATAGTGACACTGTGACCTTCCAGGCATGTCGGAAGAGGCGACTAAGGAGATTGATCGATGGCTTGACAAGCTGTCATTGTAAAAAGTATTGTTATGGAAACAGAACCGTATATTTTGGAAGCAGTAATCTCTGCAATATGTGCCATTTTGGCACGCAAGGTTTCTGCTTTTAAGATTGTGGTTCTGCCCTATGTGCCATCTTCGGCTCGAAAGGACAATAGATAGATAGAGCCAAGTATACTAACTTTACTCTTCTCATGGTGTGCCCGAAATATATTGATTGTTTATTTCTGATGTTTCTTAGGAGCTCCCTTTTTGTGTTGGCCTCTTCGGGAATTTCCTCGTTGTCTCTTTTTTAGCTGTCAATGGAACTTTCAACATTCTTCTGAAAAAATCTCATCTCTGTGGCCTCTAATCGTCTTTTCATTTCATTTCTTTGTTTACTGTCCAATAAATGGGGCAGATTATAAAACAGGTCAATGAATGATTCGACACCGATGATGATGATAACTGCACATGGTAGGAGGTAGAAGAGAGAAGATGGCCAGAATTTCTTCAACAAAGTCTACCTGCTAAAGATCGAGAGAAATATTGTGTTCTCATCATCATCATCAAGTACCGTGCCTACTGGCGTAGGTGATCATGTCTCTCCACAACCTTCGATCTCGGCAGCTATTTATCATTTCTGTTGTTGACCTTCTGCCACGCCATTCTCTTCAACTGTCTTGTATTTTTTCTCTTTGCTTCCCTCTATCTCTTCGTCCCTCAATTTTTCCAGTTGTTACAATATATTCCAGTTGTTCTCTTCTCACTACATGGCAAAAAATGATGATTGTTTCTTCCTAATATTTTATTTCTATTTTTATGGCGATTCATGATTGTACACAGAAGTTATGACGGTGGTTTTCTGTTGCCTTCCGTCGGTGTGTTTACGGTTGGCTCCACTAGTCTTTGACTAAAAAGTCTCACCCACAAGGCAGTGGGGTTGTTTTACTTCGGTGTACCCTCCCTTAGCCTTTTACTCTTCCGAGCTCACCTGCAAGACAGCAGGGCAGCCACAGCTTATACTGTTTACTGTATATTGTAGCAGGTTAAATTACCCGACCTGACATAAGACATTGTTTCCTATCGTTGTTAAATAAGAAACAAACTTGGCACATACCGCCCTCATCTCCCTATTTTGATCAATGATAGCTCAAAATACATTTAAAGTGATGAGTATCATTAGCGCATGTGATTTATTTCCGACATTTATTTCACAAAATTGCTCTGTTGGTGCGTGTTTCCGATAAACGTTTTCGGTATAGACTTCTGTTACTGTGTCACATTTTAAATGGCCTAAATAACACTGAAACCAAGGGCAGATTGTTATTTATAGCATTTTAAACTTTTATTTCGTCTACACTCCATGCAATTTATATCAACTTTAATTTTGCTTTCACTCCCACATTTTCCTCCTCTTTATTTATCTAATTTGTAACTAATATGTTCACCTCCTCCCTTAAATTATTTTTTTATTTTCTGTCTTCCCTCCCATCCATATATCTCCTTCTTTACTTCTTGTCCCCCTTATCTCCATTTTTTTCTTCTACGTTTTGTCTTCCCTCCCATCCATATATCTCCTTCTTTACTTCTTGTCCCCCTTATCTCCATTTTTTTCTTCTGCGTTTTGTCTTCCCTCCCATCCATATATCTCCTTCTTTACTTCTTGTCCCCCTTATCTCCATTTTTTTCTTCTACGTTTTGTCTTCCCTCCCATCCATATATCTCCTTCTTTACTTCTTGTCCCCCTTATCTCCATTTTTTTCTTCTACGTTTTGTCTTCCCTCCCATTCATATATCTCCTTCTTTACTTCTTGTCCCCCTTATCTCCATTTTTTTCTTCTACGTTTTGTCTTCCCTCCCATCCATATATCTCCTTCTTTACTTCTTGTCCCCCTTATCTCCATTTTTTTCTTCTACGTTTTGTCTTCCCTCCCATCCATATATCTCCTTCTTTACTTCTTGTCCCCCTTATCTCCATTTTTTTCTTCTACGTTTTGTCTTCCCTCCCATCCATATATCTCCTTCTTTACTTCTTGTCCCCCTTATCTCCATTTTTTTCTTCTACGTTTTGTCTTCCCTCCCATCCATATATCTCCTTCTTTACTTCTTGTCCCCCCTTATCTCCATTTTTTTCTTCTACGTTTTGTCTTCCCTCCCATCCATATATCTCCTTCTTTACTTCTTGTCCCCCTTATCTCCATTTTTTCCTTCACTTCGTCCCCCCCCCCTTTTAAATTTTCTCCTTCTTTACTTCTCCCTTTCTCTTCATTTTTTTTACTTCCTTTCCCTCTTCCTCTCCATTTACCTCCTACTTTACTTCTTGCCTCCTCTCCATATTTTTTCTCATGATTAATTGTTATTTGCCCTCCCCACTCCCTTTATTTATCTCATCTGTTTTCCTTTCCACTCACTCTCATTTATCACATCTGAAATTCTTATCCTATAAATAAAGGATAAATAAAGATAAGTGGAACAATATTAAAACAGGTAAATGAATTTAAATATTTAGGAACTTTGTTAACCTCAGACGAAAGATGTACAAAAGAGGTGAGATGCAGAATGGCTCAGGCAAAAGCAGCTTTCCAAAAAATGAGGAAGATACTATGCAATCCATTTTTGACAATAGAAACAAGAAAAAGAGTTCTTATGTGTGTTATGTAGAGCCAGTCTTAACATATGGATGCGAATCATGGACAATAGGGCAACAGACAAGAAAATTACTGGAGTCTGTAGAAATGTGGTTTTACAGAATAATCTTGAGAGTACCATGGACAGCTAAGAAGAGTAATGAAGAAGTTCTGAGAGAGGTCAAAACAAAAATAGAACTAATTTCCAATATTAGGAAGAAACAATCATCATTTTTTGGCTATGTAATGAGAAGAGAACAACTGGAATATATTGTAACAACTGGAAAAATTTGAGGGACGAAGAGATAGAGGGAAGCAAAGAGGAAATAATAACAGATAGCTTAAGAGAATGGCTTGGCAGAAGGTCAACAACAGAAATGATAAATAGCTGCCGAGATCGAAAGTTGTGGAGAGACATGATCACCTACGCCAGTAGGCCCGGTACTTGATGATGATGATGAATTCTTATCCCCCATGCTTTCAGTTATCTCATCTATAATTCTTATCCCCCATTCTTTCAGTTATCTCATCTATAATTCTTATCCCCCATTCTTTCAGTTATCTCATCTATAATTCTTATCCCCCATGCTTTCAGTTATCTCATCTATAATTCTTATCCCACATGCTTTGAGTTATCTCATCTATAAATCTTATCTCCCATGCTTTCAGTTACCTCACCAGTTTTTCTTATACCCGACCCTTTATCTCGTTTAAACCAGGACTTCTACAAACTGGACAGAGGGCAGTCAATTGACCCGGGTCATGTTTTGAGATCAGAGATATCGACAGACTACTCAGGTAGGAAGCCTGTTGTCGTCTATCTCCAGGTGACGGTCAACACTGTCATAGACATCAATGGTTGATGGTTTGTTTTCTTCAATTTCAAACTTAACACTGCCTAGGTGTTCGACTATTAGTCCGGTACACGGATCCGATTTATGTTTTAAGAAATTCGATTTTCGATGCTCAAAAACTTCGAATTTTGTCGACTCCTTTTTTGCATATGATAATTTTTTTTGTTTGTTCAGATTTGCATTTCAAAATGTTGAGCATGAAGATGTTCTACTTCTACCGTGGTGTGCTGTATCATATGTTGATAGTATCTTGATACTTTATATCATCCTTCTGATCATGCTTTGTTCGTCACCTAATTCTATGTTGGGAACCTCATTCACACTACAGAACACAGACACTTGCATACACCGTCTATGTTTGGAAACATCATCATCAAGTACCGTGCCTACTGGCGTAGGTGATCATGTCTCTCCACAACCTTCGATCTCGGAAGCTAATTATCATTTCTGTTGTTGACCTTCTGTCAAGCCATTCTCTTAAGCTGTCTGTTATTTTTTTCTCTTTGCTTCCCTCTATCTCTTCGTCCTCAATTTTTCCAGTTGTTTCAATATATTCCAATTGTTCTCTTCTCATTACATGGCCAAAAATGATGATTGTTTCTTCCTAATATTGGAAATTAGCTTAGTTAGGAAACAGTAAACATTTTTTATTCATTTAAAACATGCTAACGTAAGTCGTGAACACATTCTACTAGCAGACAATCGTTTGCTGAGAAGCAACATTGTGTCGTCATTTTGCAATATAAGGCTTGAACAATGCAACATTATAATGCTGTTGATGTAGATTTATTTCTGAACTATTTCATCGACATTATAAACCACGTATCATGCAAACACAAAATATGATTGACCTGTTATTGTGTTTCTGTTACTAGGTGTGGGTGTTTGTTGTTTAGACTTTCACGGGCACTATCATCATCATGTACCTGGCCTGCTGGCTTAGGTGATCATGTCTCTACACAAATTGTGATCACGACAGTTATTTATCATTTCTGTTGTTGACCTTCTGCCAAGCCATTCTCTTAAGCTGTCTGGTATCTTTTCTCTTTGCTTCCCTCTATCTCATCGTCCCTCAATTTTTCCAGTTGTTACAATATATTCAAGTTGTTCTCTTCTCACTACATGGCCACAAATGATGATTGTTTCTTCCTAATATTGGAAATTAACTCTCCTTTTGCTTTGACCTCTCTCAGAACATTTTCATTTCTCTTACGGGTATTATACGAAGCATGATTTGAAGCTAATGATTCCAAACTAACTGCATTGATACACCAGGCAAATTGAGACGTCAATGTATCGATAACAAGCAAGTGTGTACCCATGTAAAGACAAGCTATGGCCGTTTTTTATATACACATTTGTATATGCATCACAAACCTTGATCTCGTAGCGATTGTACCGGGCATGCGGTCTTTATTCTCTAATTCTATAGACAACCTACCGACCACCTTAGCAGTGTGAAAACAGCCGTAGCATGTGGGTAATTAAGACGAAGTTGACATCTTATTTTGACTGGGTGACGACTATAGAATAGTGTTCTGCCCATGTCGCAATGACGCCCACCCGACTTCAAGGAAGTCCCCAAAATTAAAAAAAAAAGTTCATATATTCGAAATGTAAGACAAGTGGCAGGGTAGGTGAGATAGTGGGTAGATCACATCTCGCCTTTGACTGTCTTGGGGTCCCTTGATCCTGGATGGCAGTCTGGGTTTACTTCCGTAGCCTTGAGCTCTTCCCGTGACCTCCACAAGCACTGACCTCACTGGGTCTCATAGTCCACATATAATGCCATCTACTGTCTACAATATCGGGTAACCTGACCTCACTGGGTCTCATAGTCCACATATAATGCCGTCTACTGTCTATGATAACGGGGTAACCTGATCTCACTGGGTCTCATAGTCCACATATAATGCCGTCTACTGTCTATGATAACGGGGTAACCTGACCTCACTGGGTCTCATAGTCCACATATAATGCCGTCTACTGTCTATGATAACGGGGTAACCTGATCTCACTGGGTCTCATAGTCCACATATAATGCCGTCTACTGTCTACGATAACGGGGTAACCTGACCTCACTGGGTCTCATAGTCCACATATACTGCCGTCTACTGTCTACGATAACGGGGTAACCTGACCTCACTGGGTCTCATAGTCCACATATAATGCCGTCTACTGTCTACAATAGCGGGGTAACCTGACCTCACTTAATGATGACAAAACATTGTATATTCAATAAAAAAGATTGGGGCAACTCATTGGACAGTTTCCAGTAGCAAACAATCACAACAGAAAAAGCAACAACGTGGAAGTCACGTTCGACATACAAATGAATGACAAAACCTCTGAGTACTTACGTAATGCACTTCATGTTCCGGTTGTCCTATTTATTGAACGTGATTCTTTTTGTTTTTTGCAAAATGAATAAAAAAATATTGATGTTTGAAACCATCTTGTACAACACACGTTAGATCGTTTCATTCTTATTCTCATTTTTTTATTTCCTTTACTTTTTGCCTTACAGCGCCTAGGGGAGATATAATTTGCGATCTCTTGTTCTCCTGTCTTTTGCTGCTCTTTTGTTTCCTAATGTCTCTAATATTTCATCCATCTTTTTCATGGTCGACTTTTGAGTCTTGTTCTCCCAGCGTTTACTAAAGGATCTTTGTGTTGTGTTTTAATCTTTCTCTCTTATCCCGTGTACAACCTATTTTATCTTGTGTTTATTTATGTATTCTATGTCATAAATTATTTCTCGCTTTTTTTCCCCAGTTACGCATTTATAATATCATCTCTCAAGTTGTTTCCTGTCATCTTTCTAACACATTTTAATTTGGTAGTGGTTGTTGTTTGTTTTATTGGCTTTAAGTCTAAAGTCCAGGCCTGACATTGCTAGCTCCAAGTTGGGATGAAGATTGTGTCGTATGTGTCAGTTTTGCCTTTAGTATTCTTTCCTTTTTGAATTGTAGTGATGATAGTGTCGGTAGATTTCACAAGCTTTGTTGCATGTTGAGTCTACTTCTGCTGCTTGTGAATTGGTGTTTGTCACTAGATTTCCTAGATATTAAATACCTCCACTTGTTTGTCACTAGATTTCCTAGATATTAAATACCTCCACTTGTTTGTCACTAGAATTCCTAGATATTAAATACCTCCACTTGTATGTCACTAGATTTCCTAGATATTAAATACCTCCACTTGTTTGTCACTACATTTCCTAGATATTAAATACCTCTACTTGTTTGTCACTAGATTTCCTAGATATTAAATACCTCCACTTGTTTGTCACTAGATTTCCTAGATATTAAATACCTCCACTTGTTTGTCACTAGATTTCCTAGATATTAAATACCTCCACTTGTTTGTCACTAGATTTCCTAGATATTAAATACCTCCACTTGTTTGTCACTACATTTCCTAGATATTAAATACCTCCACTTGTTTGTCACTAGATTTCCTAGATATTACATACCTCCACTTGTTTGTCACTACATTTCCTAGATATTAAATACCTCCACTTGTTTGTCACTAGATTTCCTAGATATTAAATACCTCCACTTGTTTGTCACTAGATTTCCTAGATATTAAGTACCTCCACTTGTTTGTCACTAGATTTCCTAGATATTAAATACCTCCACTTGTTTGTCACTAGATTTCCTAGATATTAAATACCTCCACTTGTTTGTCACTACATTTCCTAGATATTAAATACCTCCACTTGTTTGTCGTCTGTTGATAAGTTGATATACAGTTTTTTTCCTGTTTCGATATTCATAACTTCTGTCTTTGCTGGTGTTGATGTTTATGTTGTAATAAGTGCCTGTGCTGTTGAGTCTATTTAAGTGTTCTCGTAGGTCTTCTATTGTTCCATGTATTAGTGCATGATAGTGAGCAAAAAAAAAGCTCGTTGATCTCCTCTGTCTCTGATGGGTTGATTAAATTACACATTAGTCCATGCAGGTAATAACCAATAGGTGAGGTAATACGCCCCCCTCCCCAACACCTTTTCGAACTTCAAAGTGACGTATGTATCCTACTGTTGTTCTAACTGTGCACATGCTGTTGCTGTAGAGACTTGTATATGGATTGCTTACATGTTGGTGTACTCTGTATATTGTTAGTATCCCACACAAATGATATTTGTTTACTTGGTAGAATGTTTTTTTAATGAAAGCTATGTACACATTGTGATTGTGTTATGTCGTTTTTTTCTTCTACCTGTTTTACGGCGAATAGTGCACCACAAGATACTATATTTTATAGGAATCCCACTTGAGAGTCGCCGATTGATAGCTCTATAATTGATCTCAGCGTCTATTCCATAATTTTGATGCATAACTTTCCTACACGCCTGAAAAAGAAGGTACCTCTATACTGGTTTAGATCTCTCTCTCTACTTTACTATTTCCATATTTGAATGGTGATGACCTGTTGCAGATTTGATGGAGATTCATGCTGTTGCCATGCTCCTTTTAATATTCTGTGCAGCCATGTACCTCCTGTTTCTGCTGGTATGGGACCTAACACCGGTGCTTTATTTCTTGGTGCATATTTTAATACTTCTTCGATTTTTTTTGTTAAGGTGTTCAGTGTGTGTGCATATTTGTGTGGTTTGTGCTGTATCATTGGTATCACACCATTAATAATAAGTTATCGGAAACCGTCTTTGTAAGGCAGCAAGATGCTTAGTTTTTTTTATTTTACAAGGAACAGGTAAATAATGACAGTCTGTGGTAGAGCTGGTGTGCAGGTAACGAGCTGAATACAGTGTATGGTGGCCCTGTTACATAGGAGAGCAATACAAAGCTATTGAGGTTTAGACCCACATACAGCCTTCCCCAGAAAACAAGAACAGACTAACTAGGAAGATATCATCTAATTACATTATAGTAAGTAACAACAATTAATGAAAATAAAGATATAAAATATATTTGAAAATGTATCTTTTTTGGGGTCCCAGGTCTTTACAGAGTAAACAGAGGACGAGAAATAACCACCAGCCCAGAGACAAGAAGGGGGAGAGAAGGGAAAGGTTGGTGGTTGGGGGGAGGGGTTATCTGCCGACGATGTGATGAGGAGAAAAAGACTAAAATAGGAGTGAGGGAGTGTTAGGGGTGGATTGGGTTAGGATTTGAGAGAGGACCCGTGTGTGATTGACCTCCCCTCCCCGCTAGACAGGTGCGCCTCATAACAAGAAAGAATATCACCAGGTAAAAATGCATCTTTGCAGTAAATGGTACGAGTAAACATACCCATACATCCATTTATACTCGAATATAACCACCTATACATACGCACACCCTTCATATGCCGACATATACATAGATATATAACTATACACACATTCGTCCATCCTTGTAGAGATGTACACACTTGTACACGGATACATAACATACAGCTACACATTGTTTCAATAGATGGTGAAAGGTTTGACCTTTGACGGTTCATGTCGCTCGATGGTTACACACACTTACCATCGTCTTCTGACCATTGTCAACCATACCTTCAGACAATGAGAAACTCTCGACTCCACACCCCTTCAGAACGTAAATTTAGATAGATTTATTAATATTATCTTATTTAGAAGCTTCATATGTCATACTTTTTTCACCGTTAAACGAAAATAAATGCTCTTTATGTGCGTTTCCTTCTTTGCTCTTGTTGTATCTTCTCTTATTTGGAGTCAGGCAACGTGCATGGTTGTCAAATGTTGGTCGATGCTCATTAAGCACGTCATTTCCTGTCGTGTGTTCAGTAGGAGAATCGCTGACGTGTATTGCTTTAACGAAACAAGTTTGAGGCAGGAATAAACAGAGCAAACAAAGAGATAATATTTAATATAGATTTTAAAGAACAGTTTGGTTTAAATTCAAGAACAGAATTGATAATTTGCAAGAGTCAGAATGTTGATGGAAGACATGATCATCTGTGGTAACAGGCACGGTAGTTGGCCACGATGGTAAAAGAGACAGGTTTAATCTCGTGTGTTTTTTAATGTGTGTTTACATATTGTTCATTATTGCTCATTATTACTAATTATTGTTCATTACTATTCAATGTTAACTAATATTCCTTGCTAGTTTTTCCTCCCACAATCGTAGTGTTCTCTGCTAATATTCCTTGCTAGTTTTTCCTCCCACAATCGTAGTGTTCTCTAGTATTCCTTGCTAGTTTTTCCTCCCACAATCGTAGTGTTCTCTGCTAGTATTCCTTGCTAGTTTTTCCTCCCACAATCGTAGTGTTCTCTGCTAGTATTCCTTGCTAGTTTTTCCTCCACAATCGTAGTGCTCTCTAGTTTTCTTTGCTAGTTTTTCTCCCGCAATCGTAGTGTTCTCCGCTAGTATTCCTTGCTAGTTTTTCCTCCCACAATCGTAGTGTTCTCTGCTAGTATTGCTTGCTAGTTTTTCCTCCCACAATCGTAGTGTTCTCTAGTATTCCTTGCTAGTTTTTCCTCCCACAATCGTAGTGTTCTCGGCTAGTATTCCTTGCTAGTTTTTCCTTCCAAAATCGTAGTGTTCTCCGCTAGTATTCCTTGCTAGTTTTTCCTCCCACAATCGTAGTGTTCTCTGCTAGTATTCCTTGCTAGTTTTCCTCCCACAATCGTAGTGTTCTCTGCTAGTATTCCTTGCTAGTTTTTCCTCCCACAATCGTAGTGTTCTCTAGTATTCCTTGCTAGTTTTTCCTCCCACAATCGTAGTGTTCTCTGCTAGTATTCCTTGCTAGTTTTCCTCCCACAATCGTAGTGTTCTCTGCTAGTATTCCTTGCTAGTTTTTCCTCCCACAATCGTAGTGTTCTCTAGTATTCCTTGCTAGTTTTTCCTCCCACAATCGTAGTGTTCTCTGCTAGTATTCCTTGCTAGTTTTTCCTCCCACAATCGTAGTGTTCTCTAGTATTCCTTGCTAGTTGTTCCTCCCACAATCGTAGTATTCTCTAGTATTCCTTGCTAGTTTTTCCTCCCGCAATCGTAGTGTTCTCTAGTATTCCTTGCTAGTTTTTCCTCCCACAATCGTAGTGTTCTCTGCTAGTATTCCTTGCTAGTTTTTCCTCCCACAATCGTAGTGTTCTCCGCTAGTATTCCTTGCTAGTTTTTCCTCCCACAATCGTAGTGTTCTCTGCTAGTATTCCTTGCTAGTTTTCCTCCCACAATCGTAGTGTTCTCTGCTAGTATTCCTTGCTAGTTTTCCTCCCACAATCGTAGTGTTCTCTGCTTGTATTCCTTGCTAGTTTTTCCTCCCACAATCGTAGTGTTCTCTAGTATTCCTTGCTAGTTTTACCTCCCACAATGGTAGTGTTCTCTGCTAGTATTCCTTGCTAGTTTTTCCTCCCACAATCGTAGTGTTCTCTAGTATTCCTCGCTAGTTGTTCCTCCCACAATCGTAGTATTCTCTAGTATTCCTTGCTAGTTTTTCCTCCCACAATCGTAGTGTTCTCCGCTAGTATTCCTTGCTAGTTTTTCCTCCCACAATCGTAGTGTTCTCTAGTATTCCTTGTTAGTTTTTCCTCCCACAATCGTAGTGTTCTCTAGTATTCCTTGCTAGTTTTTCCTCCCACAATCGTAGTGTTCTCTAGTATTCCTTGCTAGTTTTTCCTCCCACAATCGTAGTGTTCTCTAGTATTTCTTGCTAGTTTTTCCTCCCACAATCGTAGTGTTCTCTAGTATTCCTTGCTAGTTTTTCCTCCCACAATCGTAGTGTTCTCTAGTAT
This sequence comes from Megaustenia siamemsis, assembly GCA_032433765.1. Lineage (NCBI taxonomy): Eukaryota > Metazoa > Mollusca > Gastropoda > Stylommatophora > Ariophantidae > Megaustenia > Megaustenia siamemsis. The sequence goes on from JAVIAB010000126.1 coordinate 52,978,825, forward strand.
TCCTTGCTAGTTTTTCCTCCCACAACCGTAGTGCTCTAGTATTCCTTGCTAGTTTTTCCTCCCACAATCGTAGTGTTCTCTAGTATTCCTTGCTAGTTTTTCCTCCCACAATCGTAGTGTTCTCTAGTATTCCTTGCTAGTTTTTCCTCCCACAATCGTAGTGTTCTCTAGTATTCCTTGCTAGTTTTTCCTCCCACAATCGTAGTGTTCTCTAGTATTCCTTGCTAGTTTTTCCTCCCACAATCGTAGTGTTCTCTAGTATTCCTTGCTAGTTTTTCCTCCCACAATCGTAGTGTTCTCTAATATTCCTTGCTAGTTTTTCCTCCCACAATCGTAGTGTTCTCTAGTATTCCTTGCTAGTTTTTCCTCCCACAATCGTAGTGTTCTCTAGTATTCCTTGCTAGTTTTTCCTCCCACAACCGTAGTGCTCTAGTATTCCTTGCTAGTTTTTCCTCCCACAATCGTAGTGTTCTCTAGTATTCCTTGCTAGTTTTTCCTCCCACAATCGTAGTGTTCTCTAGTATTCCTTGCTAGTTTTTCCTCCCACAATCGTAGTGTTCTCTAGTATTCCTTGCTAGTTTTTCCTCCCACAATCGTAGTGTTCTCTAGTATTCCTTGCTAGTTTTTCCTCCCACAACCGTAGTGCTCTAGTATTCCTTGCTAGTTTTTCCTCCCACAATCGTAGTGTTCTCTAGTATTCCTTGCTAGTTTTTCCTCCCACAATCGTAGTGTTCTCTAGTATTCCTTGCTAGTTTTTCCTCCCACAATCGTAGTGTTCTCTAGTATTCCTTGCTAGTTTTTCCTCCCACAATCGTAGTGTTCTCTAGTATTCCTTGCTAGTTTTTCCTCCCACAATCGTAGTGTTCTCTAGTATTCCTTGCTAGTTTTTCCTCCCACAATCGTAGTGTTCTCTAATATTCCTTGCTAGTTTTTCCTCCCACAATCGTAGTGTTCTCTAGTATTCCTTGCTAGTTTTTCCTCCCACAATCGTAGTGTTCTCTAGTATTCCTTGCTAGTTTTTCCTCCCACAACCGTAGTGCTCTAGTATTCCTTGCTAGTTTTTCCTCCCACAATCGTAGTGTTCTCTAGTATTCCTTGCTAGTTTTTCCTTCCACAATCGTAGTGTTCTCTAGTATTCCTTGCTAGTTTTTCCTCCCACAATCGTAGTGTTCTCTTGTATTCCTTTCTTGTCTATTCTTCTGATAATTGCCGGAGTGTTACTCTTTAGATAAGGTCATGTTTTAGTGAGAAACTTTATTGCACGTTATCGACATCTCCTCTATTAACCACGCCCGTCAAACACTAGAGAGATCATTTGAGATGGATTTAGGTCAGATGCACTCCTTAACACCCAGAAACACGTGTACACCAACCTCCCTGTTGTCTCTGATGACAGTGGTTATATTCATTTCTCTACCCAACACAGGTAGGGTTCTGTTAACCCCACCGGCATCTATTTCACTCCTGTATGTCAAAAGTAGCTTTCTAAAAAATTAGGAAGATACTATGCAATCCATTTTTGACAATCGAAGGAAGAAAAAGAGTTCTTAAATGTTATGTGGAGTCAGTCTTAATATATGGATGTGAATCATGGACAATAGGACAACAAACAAGAGAATAACTGGGGTCTGTAGAAATGTGATTTCACAGAAGAATGTTGAGAATACTATGGACAGCTAAGAAAAGTAATGAAAACGTTCTGAAAGAGGCCAAGGCAAAAAGAGAGCTAATTTCCAATATTCAGAAGAAACAATCATCATTTTTTTAAGAGAACAGCTGGAATATATTGTAAAAACTGGAAACATTGAGGGACGAAGAGATAGAGGAAAGCAAAGAGAAAAAAATACCAGACAGTTAAGAGAATGGCTTGGCAGAAGGTCAACAACAGAAATGATAAATAACTGTCGAGATCGAAACTTGTGGAGAGACATGATCACCTACGCCAGCAGGCCTGGTACTTGATGATGATGACGATGTCAATATGTACGTATGAGAGAGAATGAATTAATGAGTGTGTTAGGATGCATAAGACATATGGAATAAACCATAAATAAAAATAAATGAATATCTCCTCAAACGAAAAAGGAGAAGCAAAGGGACGTGTGAACAAGATTATTAAAGAAAAATATATGATGCATTGAAACAGAGAGAGACTGAAAGGATTGCTAATGTAAAGAAAGCAACAAAAGTTAAAGAAAAAAAGGGATAAAGAACTGGAAAAAGAAAGAATGATAGAAACAAAAGAAAGAAAGAAAGAAAGAAAGAAAGAGTGATGAAAGTAAAAAGAGTACAAAAAAAAGAAAAGAGAAAAAATTGAAGACAATCCACGGAATGCATTTGTCCTCTAGTTTCTCTAAATGAGATCGTGAAATAGTAAGACAGAGACAAGGATATACTATATATATATATATATATATATATATATATATATATATATATATAGAGAGAGAGAGAGAGAGAGAGAGAGAGAGAGTGTGAGAGAGAGCGTGAGAAAAGTAAAGATTAAGATACGTGATATGGTATCATCAAACTGCCATTGCTACAACCAAATATATCAAACATGCTATCTGCTCTGCCTTCAACAATCCTCTTATTGATGTTCCAACAGAAAGATCAACAAATACGATCATATCAACCTTCAGGCAATCAGACAACCTGATTAAAAGTCCAGTAATCATTTCCTTATTTTTCTTTTCAAATCAAGATTACAAATTCACCCTAAAAGTAAAACCGACTCTACTCAGAAAACGAAAGTACATGTTCCTCATTTATTTAGCCGTTATTTTAAATAAAATTCTCTTCATATTTCCGATTTTATTCAGAAATATTTGTGGGCAAGAATACTAATGAACGACGCAATTAATTTTTTTGCACATGCACTTCATGTCCACACTTTTGTTTAGCGTCACACTAAACCCATGCACCTTTAAGGGTTCTCATTTATTTTATTTTCACAAACACAGGGCAAGACATAATAGTATGGCTCACTCATGTCACAAGAACGGTAATTAATAAGCTGCGGGGAAGACTTTAATGTACTGGTTGGTCTCGAGGAAAGACGCCGGCCTCGAGACAGAGAGGTTGTGGGTTCAAATTCTAGCTGCACTAGTTGGGATTTCTATTTATGATTCCTCTCTGCGGCAACCACCCCTGGTCTCAGTAGCGAGGCCCAGCTAGAAATGTCAATTACTCGTCGACGAAAAATAATAACTAACTCCGAAGACGGAATTATCTGCCTGTGCGGCGAGGGACCCCTGTGCAGACGGCTGCCAGGGAAAAATGGATTAACACGCTCAATTCAGTTCCTAGTCGTTAGGGACTTCGTCAGAGGTAAAAGCTGGCGAACGCAAAAAAAAAAAAAATAATAATAATAAAAATGTGCAGGGCTGCGGTAAGATTGCCAAAATAGAGAACATAAGAAAGCGCGAGGTTAATGGTGGTAGATTTCCGTCATCTTGCTATGGGATGTTGATCAATGGCCTAATTAGCCGCTGGTATGAAACGTTCATTGTTAATGACACGGATATCTGGACTCTTAAATAAAGACAAGAAATAACACCAGCGAGAGGCAACAACACCAGGCATCATCTCCCTCGCCGAGATTGAGCAATTCGTCCAGAACAGAGTCGCGTGGGGAGATACAATGCGGGTACTGGGCAAGGTCTGATGCTTCATAAATAACAAAGATCGTCCGGCGCAATGAGTAGAATTTAGGTCGTATGTGGGGTCTTGTGTGGGGGGGGTCTTGTGTGTGGGGGGGGGGTCTTGTGTGGGGTCTTGTGGGGGGTAGTAGTGATAGTGGCTGTGAACCCACCCCAAAAGTGCACGTGCATGCACCGAAAGACAATAGATTTGGCACCGACTTTGCACGAAACATGCACCAAAACCGTGCAAAAAAAAAAAAAAAAAAAAATTTTTTCGAATTCGCGATTTTTTCGAACTTCATTATTTTTTTGGGGGGAAAAATTTTTTTTTTTTTTTTTTTGGGGTTCGTCAGTTTGTCGAAACGGTCTACTGTGTCTGAGAGCTTAATTCAGGTAAATTCAAAAGAGACTCGGTGCTAATCGGCTTATCGAGCGGGGGTCGTCTCTCGCTGTGTGTTAGAGGAAAATATTTGTGAAAGAGTATTTTAAAAGAGTATATTTGTGAAAGTAAAAATTCAGAATTATTTAAAAAATATGTATTTGTGAAAGTAAAAAACTCAGAATTATTAAAAATAAAAAATAAAAAAATAAATAAAAACAATAAAAAGTCTCCCTTCAGGATTCGAACACGGGTCTACTACGTGACAGGAGGCGACATGTAAAAAAAATGCTGACAAGCAATGACGTTGAAGGTTAGTTTGTCGAAACGGTCTACTGTGTCTGAGAGATTAACGCAGGTAAATTCAAAAGAGACCCGGTGCTAATCGACTTATCGAGCGGGGTCGTCTCTCGCTGTGTGTTTAGAGGAAAATATTTGTGAAAGAGTATTTTAAAAGAGTATATTTGTGAAAGTAAAAATTCAGAATTATTAAAAAATATGTATTTGTGAAAGTAAAAAACTCAGAATTATTAAAAATAAAAAATAAAAAAATAAATAAAAACAATAAAAAGTCTCCCTTCAGGATTCGAACACGGGTCTACTACGTGACAGGAGGCGACATGTAAAAAAAATGCTGACAAGCAATGACGTTGAAGGGGTATTGTTACGAAAAAAAAAATACGACTAGCTCGCGGGCGGGAACGAGTTGGTTGACACAGGATTGTTATTGTAGTATCGCTAACATCATGTGCCAGGATAGCGGTTCTTGAGGAAAGATTATTGGTCGTGTGTGTTATCGCTACCAACATCAGCATGTGTCGTGTAGTAAGGTGTGCTAAAAATAAATAGTGACGCTCGCTCTTTCTCATTCAATGTAAAGCAAAACAAAATTCTATATTTCAGAATTTTATTAATACATCATATATATATATTACTGTCCGGATGCTGATAATTTTAACCGTCTGGGTTTCCTACACAACCGCCCTCCATTTTGACAAAACCTTGATCAAAGCTGGAATAGGTAATCGGTGACTTTGCTGAAACATCCTGGGCATCCACACTGGCTGCCGGAGCTGTCGTCTGATTAACAAGAGTGAGGTCCCCTTGGTTAACAAAAAGGGGCGTGTAGTTGAGATTAGCATAAGCGTTTTCGAGACTGCCTTAACGCCATGTGCCACCCTCAACACCATCATCCCTTCATGTCCTATCATCATCATGTGCCACCCTCAACACTAGCATCATGTGCCTCAACACTATCATCATGTGCCTCAACACTATCATCATGTGCCACCCTCATCATCAACCTTCATATCATCATCTTGTGCCTCAACATCACCCTTCATGTCCTATCATCATCATGTGCCACCCTCAACAACAGTATCAACCCCTTCATGTCCTATCATCATCATGTGCCACCCTCAACAACAGTATCAACCCCTTCATGTCCTAGCATCATCAAGCCACACAAAGTATCAACCCCTTCATGGCCTATCATCATCATGTGCCACACAAAGTATCAACCCCTCATGGCCTATCATCATCATGTGCCACCCTCAACACCATCATCCCTTCATGTCCTATCATCATCATGTGCCACCCTCAACACCATCATCAGCCCTTCAGGTCCTATCATCAAACCACACAAAGTATCAACCAGCGAAATCTCTCTCTCTCTCTCTCTCTCTCTGTCTCTCTCACATTCATGGTAAACCAAAACAAAATAAATCACTAAGACTGTAACACCATAACACACAAATTTAGGGTCATATTCAAAAAAGTCGACCTTAAAACCATACAAATCTACTCCCATACTCATAAAAGTTAGACACATCAAACAGATAATTACTTCCAAACTCCAAAAAGTTAGACCAAATCACGCCTCGATCGTTCTCTAACATTTCCTCGAGCGTTCTCTAACATTGCCTCGATCGTTCTCTAACATTACCTCGAGCGTTCTCTAACATTGCCTCGATCGTTCTATAACATTGCCTCGATCGTTCTCTAACATTGCCTCGATCGTTCTTTAACATTGCCTCCAGCGTTCTGTAACATTGCCTCGATCGTTCTTTAACATTGCCTCCAGCGTTCTCTAACATTGCCTCGATCGTTCTTTAACATTGCCTCCAGCGTTCTCTAACATTCCCTTGCTCGTTCTCTAACATTTTCATTAGTTGGAGTCTTTGTGTTGCCTTCTTAGTGAGATTCTCTACGTGTTTCTTCAGGCTCAATTTTCAGTCTAGTTGTATTCCTAAAAATCTACTTCCATACTGATACTTGTTAGACACATCGATCAGATAGTTACATCCAAATCGCAAACATTTCATCTCTGAGATCACAAAAATTTAGGGTCATACTCAAAAAGTCGACCTAAAAATCCAAAAAGCTACTCACATAGTCATATAGTCATACTAGTTAGACACAACGAGCAGGAAGTTATATTCAAGGTCCAAAATGTTGGACAAAATCACAACGAACCACGAACCACGAACCACGAACCACAACCCCACGAACCATGAACCACAACCCCACGAACCATGGACTTAACGAACCATCAACTCACGAACCACGAACCACAACCCCACGAACCCTGGACTTAACAAAGACAGCGTCGAGGAGAGATATAATTTGCGGTCTCTTGCTCTTCTGTTCGCCTCTGCTGCTGGTATGTTTCCTAGCGCTTCTAATTGTACATCGACCCATCCTTTTTCGTGGTCGACCTTTGGGTCTGGTGTTCTCACAACGTTTCTTGAAGGCTCGTTGTGTAGTATTTTGTTTTTTCTGCATTGTCACGTAGCCCACCCGAGGCGATTGGTGACAACTTGAGAGATTTAGATGATGAAATGCAACGTATCCTATTCCGCGATGATTTAGCACCCGCCGATAAGGCCAGAGTGTACCAACGTGCCCTGCATCAATATTTAACTAGATTGGAGCAGTATAAACGACGCTCATTGGGCTCGGTCGATCTCATTCAACACAACACGGCAACAGAAAAAACACCTTCCCCACCAACACCATCATTCGAGGTATCACCAGAGCAGACCAAGACACCACCACCACCACCACCAGCGGAAACCCCAAAGGTAGGTAATGAAACCACTCCGCCCGTAGCCACGTATAAACTGAGACCTAAAAAAAGAAAGAGTGGAATCCCAACACCAAAATGGGAACGGTGGAGAAAATATTGAGACATCGTTACTTTGACCCTAGTCGACCAGGGGCGTATAGTGGTGCAACGGCCCTGCAACGTAACACCAAACTGGGACTCGCAAAGATCAAACAATGGCTGAGTCATCAGGATACCTATACCCTTCATAAACCAATTCGTCGCAGTCGACAGTTGGGTCTGGTGTTCTCACAACATTTTGCTGAAGGCTCGTTGTGTTTTTGATCTGTCTGCCCTGTCACCTAGCCAAACTATTTTATCTGTTGTTTCCTTATATATTCTATGATGGGGGCTATTCCTAGCTTTCTTCTCAGTTCTTCATTTCTGAGCTTATCTCTCAGACTGTTTCCTGTCATTCGTCTAACACATTTCATCTCTGAGATCACACAAATTTAGGCACATACTCAAAAAAGTCGACCTCAAAACCATAAAAATCTACTCCCACATTCATCTAAATGAGCAGTCTAATACCAATTTAATACAACAATCTAATACCAGTTTGGCACAATGCACCAATAGACATCCCCCCATACCAAAAATTTACTCTGATAATCACTTTTATGATTGATACGCCCCTTACGAAGGTTGATTGTTACGCCCATTACGAAGGTTTATTGTTACGCCCCTTACGAAGGTGCATTGTGCCAAACTGGTTCGCGTGTCAAACTTGTGCATGTTTTTGCACGTTGCAAATCTGGTGCGGTTTTGGTGTAACTTTTAGATGAATGTGGGAGTAGATTTTTATGGTTTTGAGGTCGACTTTTTGAGTATGTGCCTAAATTTGTGTGATCTCAGAGATGAAATGTGTTAGACGAATGACAGGAAACAGTCTGAGAGATAAGCTCAGAAATGAAGAACTGAGAAGAAAGCTAGGAATAGCCCCCATCATAGAATATATAAGGAAACAACAGATAAAATAGTTTGGCTAGGTGACAGGGCAGACAGATCAAAAACACAACGAGCCTTCAGCAAAATGTTGTGAGAACACCAGACCCAACTGTCGACTGCGACGAATTGGTTTATGAAGGGTATAGGTATCCTGATGACTCAGCCATTGTTTGATCTTTGCGAGTCCCAGTTTGGTGTTACGTTGCAGGGCCGTTGCACCACTATACGCCCCTGGTCGACTAGGGTCAAAGTAACGATGTCTCAATATTTTCTCCACCGTTCCCATTTTGGTGTTGGGATTCCACTCTTTCTTTTTTTAGGTCTCAGTTTATACGTGGCTACGGGCGGAGTGATTTCATTACCTACCTTTGGGGTTTCCGCTGGTGGTGGTGGTGGTGGTTGTGTCTTGGTCTGCTCTGGTGATACCTCGAATGATGGTGTTGGTGGGGAAGGTGTTTTTTCTGTTGCCGTGTTGTGTTGAATGAGATCGACCGAGCCCAATGAGCGTCGTTTATACTGCTCCAATCTAGTTAAATATTGATGCAGGGCACGTTGGTACACTCTGGCCTTATCGGCGGGTGCTAAATCATCGCGGAATAGGATACGTTGCATTTCATCATCTAAATCTCTCAAGTTGTCACCGATCGCCTCGGGTGGGCTACGTGACAATGCAGAAAAAACAAAATACTACACAACGAGCCTTCAAGAAACGTTGTGAGAACACCAGACCCAAAGGTCGACCACGAAAAAGGATGGGTCGATGTACAATTAGAAGCGCTAGGAAACATACCAGCAGCAGAGGCGAACAGAAGAGCAAGAGACCGCAAATTATATCTCTCCTCGACGCTGTCTTTGTTAAGTCCAGGGTTCGTGGGGTTGTGGTTCGTGGTTCGTGAGTTGATGGTTCGTTAAGTCCATGGTTCGCGGGGTTGTGGTTCATGGTTCGTGAGTTGATGGTTCGTGGTTCGTGGGGTTGTGGTTCGTGGTTCGTGGTTCGTTGTGATTTGGTCCAACATTTTGGACCTTGAATATAACTTCCTGCTCGTTGTGTCTAACTAGTATGACTATATGACTATGTGAGTAGCTTTTTGGGATTTTTAGGTCGACTTTTTGAGTATGACCCTACATTTTTGTGATCTCAGAGATGAAATGTTTGCGATTTGGATGTAACTATCTGATCGATGTGTCTAACAAGTATCAGTATGGAAGTAGATTTTTAGGAATACAACTAGACTGAAAATTGAGCCTGAAGAAACACGTAGAGAATCTCACTAAGAAGGCAACACAAAGACTCCAACTAATGAAAATGTTAGAGAACGAGCAAGGGAATGTTAGAGAACGCTGGAGGCAATGTTAAAGAACGATCGAGGCAATGTTAGAGAACGCTGGAGGCAATGTTAAAGAACGATCGAGGCAATGTTACAGAACGCTGGAGGCAATGTTAAAGAACGATCGAGGCAATGTTAGAGAACGATCGAGGCAATGTTATAGAACGATCGAGGCAATGTTAGAGAACGCTCGAGGTAATGTTAGAGAACGATCGAGGCAATGTTAGAGAACGCTCGAGGTAATGTTAGAGAACGATCGAGGCGTGATTTGGTCTAACTTTTTGGAGTTTGGAAGTAATTATCTGTTTGATGTGTCTAACTTTTATGAGTATGGGAGTAGATTTGTATGGTTTTAAGGTCGACTTTTTTGAATATGACCCTAAATTTGTGTGTTATGGTGGTAAAATCTTAGTGATTTATTTTGTTTTGGTTTACCATGAATGTGAGAGAGACAGAGAGAGAGAGAGAGATAGAGAGAGAGAATTTCGCTGGTTGATACTTTGTGTGGTTTGATGATAGGACCTGAAGGGCTGATGATGGTGTTGAGGGTGGCACATGATGATGATAGGACATGAAGGGATGATGGTGTTGAGGGTGGCACATGATGATGATAGGCCATGAGGGTTTGATACTTTGTGTGGCACATGATGATGATAGGCCATGAAGGGGTTGATACTTTGTGTGGCTTGATGATGCTAGGACATGAAGGGGTTGATACTGTTGTTGAGGGTGGCACATGATGATGATAGGACATGAAGGGGTTGATACTGTTGTTGAGGGTGGCACATGATGATGATAGGACATGAAGGGTGATGTTGAGGCACAAGATGATGATATGAAGGTTGATGATGAGGGTGGCACATGATGATAGTGTTGAGGCACATGATGATAGTGTTGAGGCACATGATGCTAGTGTTGAGGGTGGCACATGATGATGATAGGACATGAAGGGATGATGGTGTTGAGGGTGGCACATGGCGTTAAGGCAGTCTCGAAAACGCTTATGCTAACCTCAACTACACGCCCCTTTTTGTTAACCAAGGGGACCTCACTCTTGTTAATCAGACGACAGCTCCGGCAGCCAGTGTGGATGCCCAGGATGTTTCAGCAAAGTCACCGATTACCTATTCCAGCTTTGATCAAGGTTTTGTCAAAATGGAGGGCGGTTGTGTAGGAAACCCAGACGGTTAAAATTATCAGCATCCGGACAGTAATATATATATGATGTATTAATAAAATTGTGAAATATAGAATTTTGTTTTGCTTTACATTGAATGAGAAAGAGCGAGCGTCACTATTTATTATTAGCACACCTTACTACACGACACATGCTGATGTTGGTAGCGATAACACACACGACCAATAATCTTTCCTCAAGAACCGCTATCCTGGCACATGATGTTAGCGATACTACAATAACACACCTGTGTCAACCAACTCGTTCCCGCCCGCGAGCTAGTCGTATTTTTTTTTTCGTAACAATACCCCTTCAACGTCATTGCTTGTCAGCATTTTTTTACATGTCGCCTCCTGTCACGTAGTAGACCCGTGTTCGAATCCTGAAGGGAGACTTTTTATTGTTTTTATTTATTTTTTTATTTTTTATTTTTAATAATTCTGAGTTTTTTACTTTCACAAATACATATTTTTTAAATAATTCTGAATTTTTACTTTCACAAATATACTCTTTTAAAATACTCTTTCACATATATTTTCCTCTAACACACAGCGAGAGACGACCCCCGCTCGATAAGTCGATTAGCACCGAGTCTCTTTTGAATATACCTGCGTTAATCTCTCAGACACAGTAGACCGTTTCGACAAACTAACCTTCAACGTCATTGCTTGTCAGCATTTTTTTTACATGTCGCCTCCTGTCACGTAGTAGACCCGTGTTCGAATCCTGAAGGGAGACTTTTTATTGTTTTTATTTATTTTTTTATTTTTTATTTTTAATAATTCTGAGTTTTTTACTTTCACAAATACATATTTTTTAAATAATTCTGAATTTTTACTTTCACAAATATACTCTTTTAAAATACTCTTTCACAAATATTTTCCTCTAACACACAGCGAGAGACGACCCCCGCTCGATAAGTCGATTAGCACCGAGTCTCTTTTGAATTTACCTGCGTTAATCTCTCAGACACAGTAGACCGTTTCGATAAACTAACCTTCAACGTCATTGCTTGTCAGCATTTTTTTTACATGTCGCCTCCTGTCACGTAGTAGACCCGTGTTCGAATCCTGAAGGGAGACTTTTTATTGTTTTTATTTATTTTTTTATTTTTTATTTTTAATAATTCTGAGTTTTTTACTTTCACAAATACATATTTTTTTAATAATTCTGAATTTTTACTTTCACAAATATACTCTTTTAAAATACTCTTTCACAAATATTTTCCTCTAACACACAGCGAGAGACGACCCCCGCTCGATAAGCCGATTAGCACTGAGTCTCTTTTGAATTTACCTGAGTTAGGCTCTCTCAGACACAGTAGACCGTTTCGACAAACTGACGAACCCCAAAAAAAAATAAAATTTTCCCCCCAAAAAATAATGAAGTTCGAAAAAATCGCGAATTCGAAGAAAAAACATATTTTTTTTTTTTTTTTGCACGGTTTTGGTGCATGTTTCGTGCAAAGTCGGTGCCAAATCTATTGTCTTTCGGTGCATGCACGTGCACTTTTAGATGGGGTCCAGGGCCACTATCACTACTGGGGGTCTTGTATGAGGTCTTGTAGGAGGTCTTGTGGGAGGTCTTGTGTGGGGTCTTGTGGGGGGTCTTGTATGGGGTCTTTTTTTTGGGGGGGGAGGGGTTTGTGTGCGGTCTTGGCAGGAAAGAACTAATAGATAGATAGATAGATAGACAGACAGACAGACAGACAGACAGACAGACAGACAGACAGACAGACAGACAGACTGACAGACAGATATATAGATAGATAGATAGATAGATAGATAGATAGATAGATAGATAGATAGATAGATAGATAGATAGATAGATAGATAGATAGATAGATAGATAGATAGATAGATAGATAGATAGATAGATGGATAGATGGATAGATGGATAGATGGATAGATAGATAGATAGATAGATAGATAGATAGATAGATAGATAGATAGATAGATAGATAGATAGATAGATAGATAGATAGATAGATAGATAGATAGATAGATAGATAGATAGATAGATAGATAGATAGATAGATAGATAGATAGATAGATAGATAGATAGATAGATAGATAGATAGATAGATAGATAGATAGATAGATAGATAGATAGATAGATAGATAGATAGATAGATAGATAGATAGATAGATAGATAGATAGATAGATAGATAGATAGATAGATAGATAGATAGATAGATAGATAGATCAGCTGATATTCCATCGATCCATCTTTTTCGTGGTCGACCCTTGGATCTGGTATTCTCGCAACGTTTATTGAAGGCTCGTTGTGTTGTGCTTTGATCAGTTTGCCTTGTCACGTGGCCAAACCATTTTATCTGTTGTTTTTTATATATTCTATGGCAGGGGCTATTCCTAGCTTTTTTCTCAGTTCTTCATTTCTGATATTGTCTCTCAGGCTGTTTCCTGTCATTCGTCTAACACATTTCACCTCTGTAGATGTTTTTGTTTTTTTTATTGTTCTTACATCTAGGGTCCATGGCAGGCATTGGTAGCACAACGTTGGGATGAAGATTGTATTGTATAGTGCTCGTTTTGCCACTAGATTTATTTCCTTGTTGGACAATTGTGGTGACATCTTGAGCCTATCTCTGCTGTTTGTGAGTTGTTGTTTGTCACTAAACCTCCTAGGTATTTGAATTCCTCTACTTGTTTTAGTTGGGCTGCCATTTATAGCGATGTTGATAATCTGTTTATCTTTGACGACATTCATGACTTATGTTTTTATGTTGATTTTTATGTTGATTTTTATGTTGATTTTTATGTTGATTTTTATGTTGATTTTTATGTTGATTTTTATGTTGATTTTTATGTTGATTTTTATGTTGAATTTTTTACTTTCGATGTTGAGTTTATTTTTTTTTTTAGATCTTCTATTTGTCCATGTATTAGTGCCTGATCGTCTGCAAATAGAAGCTCGTTGATCTCCTCTGTCTCTGATGGGTTGGCTAACTTAAATACATAGCCCATGTATTTAATAAACAGATGGGGGGGATAGTACGCACCCCTGTCTTACACCTGATCTAACTTCGAAGTGGTTTGTGTAGCCTGCTGCTGTTCTGACCCTGTAGCTACTGCTGATGTAGAGACTTCTAATTAGGTTGGTTAGATGTTGGCTTACTCCGTATGTTGTTAGTATAGTTGTAGTGTTTGTATGGACGTTTAATTAACATTTATATAACAGCTTGTGGGTGTTACAAACCATTTATAGATTTCATAACCCTTTATGAATGGCTATAGCCCTTTATAGAAACATATCATTATTTATGAAAGATTATAACCCGTTAATATAAATTCATAACCCTTTATGTATGTTTATAGCCCTTTATGGAGGCTCATAACTCTTTATGGAAGTGTGTAACCTTTCATGAGGTTCAGCACGTTGTAGATGTTTATAGTTATTTATAGAAGTGTATAACCCTGTGTAGTGTTTATAGCCCCTTTATGGGGTTTATAACTTTTTCTGGATATTTATAACCCTTTATGAATTTCATAATTATTTATATCAAGGGCGTTCTTCTCGAGAATGCAGGAAACAGACCAAGAGGAAGACCCAGAAGAAGATGGATAGATGCAGTGACAGAGACATGTAACAATAAAGGAACATCACTAATTCAGACCGTTCGAGCAGCTCAAGAACGACAAATGATATAACCACGACACCTTTTCGGTACCAGTGAGAAAGAGAAAAGATAGAAAAAGAAAGAAAATAACACTTTATGGAGGTGTATAGCCCTTTATAGAGGCAAATTATTCTTTATGGAATTTTATAACTCGTTCATAGAAGTTCATAACACTTTTTGGAAGTTTAGTGTTTGTTTAGTTCGCACAATTACTTTGAAATTAATTCTGTCGAAAGTTTGTTCTATGAGGTCCACTTAGAATGTATTCAGTCGGGAACCAACATACATGATAGGGTCGGGACAGGAAGCAGGTCATGACTGTTTATATCATGTCATTATTAGTCAACGATCAAATCAGGTGTCTCTCCCGTGTGGTGGCTGCTGGAATAGACCATACACTGTAAAGACCAGGTGAGAGTGAGTCGAGTCGATTCTAACACTCACAAATGTCGCGATTAAAACAAATGTGATGTGCCACAAGGAATAGGTGTCGCATCAAGCTGTAAACTACAACACAACGCAAATATAAACCCGCTTAACGCTCTTTTCAAATGTGGGGGTAAGTGAGAAAGTAAGTGGAGACTAACAATCGTAGTGTGAAAGTGGTAGAGTTACCTAACCATGACAAACAACCATGTCACACAACCACGACATGCAACTATAACACATAACCACAACACAAACATATGTCACAAAACAAAGACACACAACCATGTCATACAGCCATGTCACACAACCAAGACAGATAACGACGTTACGCAATCATGACACACAACCATGTCACACAACCACGGCATGCAACCAAATTACACAAACACAACACAATTATGCCACACGAACATGCACACACCTATGTCATACAACAATGACACACAACAATGAGACACAACTATGTCACAGGACCATGACACACAACCATAATATACAACCATAACACACAACCATAACACACAACCATAACACACAACTATAACACACAACCATAGCACAAAACCATAACACACAACCATAACACACAACCATAATATACAACCATAACACAAAACCATAACACACTACTATAACACACAAACAGAACACACAATCATAACACACAACTATTATATACAACCATAACACACAACCATAACACACAACCATAATATACAACCATAACACACAACCATAACACACAACCAAAACACACAACCATAACACACAACCATAACACACAACAAAAATATACAACGATAGCACACAACCATAGCACACACCATAACACACAACCATGTCACACAAACATAACACACAATCATATCACACAACCATAACACACAATCATGTCACACAACCATCATCCTGGTTCAGTTTCAAATGACAACATCATTCACTTAAACGCTAAAGGAATAAAGACATGTCGTCCCACATATTGTTTATCTCCACACCAAATATTTGTTGAGGCAGGCTATTTTTGATCGTCAACAAAGAAAACTGAACAATGAACTCTGGTTCGCCATTGCAATTGTTTCAATAAAATCAACATTATTAAGTATAATAATGATTAACTCTTCATATGCAGCCAAGTCGTTAACAAGAAGAACGTTAAGAGTTAATGAAAACAAATGTTTACCTTAACTCTCGAGACCTTAATAGCGCATTGTCATTTGGGAAATTATTTTTAATTATAAACATGTATTTAATATTTTGTTATAGGTTTTAAACATGGAGATTGTTTTTGTTCTGTTTATTTCAGATTGTACAATGTCTCATTTATGTTACCTTCATCTTTAAAAAAATAATAAAATCATTGGATAGAATTTTTGGGAAAGGAACAACAGTAGATCCGAAACAGAGTAAAGGCAAAGGTAAAGGTAAGGTACGTGACTTGAATAGACCATAAGGGGCCTTGGTAGTCTAGCTGAAACCCCCTCCCCCTTTCCCCAACCCGATGGGCTACCGACGTTCGGACAACCTGTGTTCGATTTCCGCTGGAAGCAGTGTGAGTTTTACTCGTAGTTGGAAAACAAAATACCCACGCTGTCGACGTAGTCGCCTGTATTCGGAGATTTCTGGATAGTGTCGCTTCAAGTATCGAAACTCACGATGAGAGGCGGCAGTTATCACCTTCTAGGAGTAAAACCCCGGTACCAATTTCTGCCAGCGGCTGGGTTGACCACGGGGTTATTTTTTTTTCTCTGTAACACGAATTGTTATACATTTGGTTTTCTGAATTTTAGTTTTTACTTCATTTTAGTGAAACTGAATCTCTGTAACAACAAACCTAGTAAAGTAAAGTGCCCCCGTCACGCCAAGTGGCGTATAGGGAATATGGTGTTAGTGACCATACATTTTACAGACCTTCAGCACATGATTTTTGGGGTAGTGTGGTCGGTATTACGCCCGTGCCGCTTTACTTTCCCAGAAAAAAATCCGGTACTCATTAAAGACTGGGTGAACCCGGATGTCGTGTTGAAATCTAACCCTAAGTCTTGTCCTTTGTAGTCCAGTTCACTAACCACTGAGCTATCGCGGCTCCCTAACAACAAACATGAAGATGGCTAGATCGGGGTGTTTTTAAAGGTCTGTGGTGTTGATCTAACGTTGCAAGGAAGATGTTTGTGGATGGTGCGGCTTTTGGTGAAGTTTGTTTTGTTTTTATCGTATAAAGTGAGGCATATAGGAGAATACAGTGAGCATATCCTTTTATGGCCAATACCACGTTCTGCGGTGATGTGGTCGATAACACGCCAGGCCGCTTTTAATTACTTAATGCCTGGTACATGTTTTGGAAGGCTGGATAAACCCCTAAACCCTGTCACTCAGGAAGAATTAGCCAAACTCCATTACACATACACACACAACACACACCCACAACATATACATACACACCCACAACATATACACACATACACACCACACACACACACATGCACACACCATACATACATTAACTTACACACACACACCATGCATTCACAAATACACCCACCACACATACACACAAACAATCATCTATGTCATCAATTATCTCCTGTGTTTATCTCCACTTTTCTAGACACTCATTATTGTCTACTTATTCTGATCACCAATGTTTGTCCACACATTTCGATCCACACGAAGACCTCTTTATCTAGACTTCTCTTTAGAGATCCATTACACCTATTGAAGACCATATTGTAGATAAAATGCTAATGTGTATTATTCAGATTATGTGATGACATTTATCGACAACAAAACATAACATAACTGGAGTCTGTAGAAATGTGCTCTAACAGAGAAATGTTGAGAATTTCACGGACAGCTAAGAAGAATAATAAAAACGTTCCGAAAGAGGCAAAAGCAAAAAGAGAGCTAATTTCCAATATTAGGAAAAATCAATCATCATTTTTTGGCCATGTAATGAGAAGAGAACAACTGGAATATATTGTAACAACTGGAAAAATTGAGGGACGAAGAGATAGAGGGAAGCAAAGAGAAAAGATACCAGTCAGCTTAAGAAGAGAATGGCTTGGCAGAAGGTTAACAACAGAAATGATAAATTAACTGTCGTGACCGAAAGTTGTAGAGGGACATGATCACCTACGCCAGCAGGCCCGGTACTTGATGATGATGATGATAATTCGCCTTCTTAGTCATACATAGAGGGCGAGGAGAAGGTGTGATGGGGAGGGGGGAGGACAGGGTAAAACAAAGGAACAAGATAGACGAAGAGTTTCAAACAGTAAATATCCAAGGGATGTAATCGGAGAAAAAAAAATGGTTCAGCAAGTTGTCTTTCTTAATCTTTGCAAGAAGAGAAACTGTTATTTGAAAGGAATAGATCTTTTTCTTCGCGTTAAAAAAAAAAAAGATCTTGTTCGTCTTACTCTGTTTCTTTTATTAAAACAAAAATATTTCTTATCTTCTTGTTCTTTTCCACCACTGATCGCTCTTGGCTTATATATCTTGAGCGGCTAAGATACGAACAAGTCTCCGCTGTCTGATGTCATCACTAGGTTCGCTATCGATATCCGTGTTGGCTCACCCCGTAAGCTAAAACTACGCTCTCTCACGACAGACATCATCATTTATATTTATGGAACCTACGCTCTCTGACGACAGACATCATCATTTATATTTATGGAACCTACGCTCTCTGACGACAGACATCATCATTTATATTTATGGAACCTACGCTCTCTGACGACAGACATCATCATTTATATTTATGGAACCTACGCTCTCTGACGACAGACATCATCATTTATATTTATGGAACCTACGCTCTCTGACGACAGACATCATCATTTATATTTATGGAACCTACGCTCTCTGACGACAGACATCATCATTTATATTTATGGAACCTACGCTGTCTGACAACAGACATCATCATTTATATTTATGGAACCTACGCTGTCTGACGACAGACATCATCATTTATATTTATGGAACCTACGCTGTGTGACGACAGACATCATCATTTATATTTATGGAACCTACGCTCTCTGACAACAGACATCATCATTTATATTTATTGAACCTACGCTCTCTGACGACAGACATCATCATTTATATTTATGGAACCTACGCTGTGTGACGACAGACATCATCATTTATATTTATGGAACCTACGCTGTCTGACGACAGACATCATCATTTATATTTATGGAACCTACGCTCTCTGACGACAGACATCATCATTTATATTTATGG
Source organism: Megaustenia siamemsis (assembly GCA_032433765.1). NCBI lineage: Eukaryota > Metazoa > Mollusca > Gastropoda > Stylommatophora > Ariophantidae > Megaustenia > Megaustenia siamemsis. Next base: position 52,997,722 of record JAVIAB010000126.1, read on the forward strand.
AACCTACGCTGTCTGACAACAGACATCATCATTTATATTTATGGAACCTACGCTGTCTGACGACAGACATCATCATTTTTATTTATGGAACCTACGCTCTCTGACGACAGACATCATCATTTATATTTATGGAACCTACGCTGTCTGACGACAGACATCATCATTTATATTTATGGAACCTACGCTGTCTGACGACAGACATCATCATTTATATTTATGGAACCTACGCTCTCTGACGACAGACATCATCATTTATATTTATGGAACCTACGCTCTCTGACAACAGACATCATCATTTATATTTATGGAACCTACGCTCTCTGACAACAGACATCATCATTTATATTTATGGAACCTACGCTCTCTGACGACAGACATCATCATTTATATTTATGGAACCTACGCTCTCTGACAACAGACATCATCATTTATATTTATTGAACCTACGCTCTCTGACAACAGACATCATCATTTATATTTATGGAACCTACGCTCTCTGACAACAGACATCATCATTTATATTTATGGAACCTACGCTCTCTGACAACAGACATCATCATTTATATTTATGGAACCTACACTGTCTGACAACAGACATCATCATTTATATTTATGGAACCTACGCCATGTTATGCGGGCTTTTCTGCTGATCTGCACATTGTAAGATTTGTCCTGAAGACATAGATGAATGCATCATATGATCATTCGATAGAAGCTTTCATACAATTAATCATCAAACTGGACGATGTCTAAAAAACAAACAAGCAGAACAATATGAAGAACATAAGGAAGAGTTGTCTGTTATTATTCAAATCGTTTGTTGATAGGTCAGTGGGTTGTTTTTAGTGGTGTATCATTGAAGAAAGAAAGAACGAGGATCAAAGTATAAATATAGAAATCATCATCATCGTGTGCCTTCTCCGCAACGAAGGTTGGCTACCATGGATCGCCATTCTACTCTGTTTATTGCTTTGATGATGCAGGCTGTCATAGATTGACTTGGCCATCTTTTGAAGTTACTCGTCCATGTTAGTCTTGGTCTGCCTCTGCCTCTTTTACCTTGTATTTTTCCTTCCAATATTACTTTTAGTAGGCTGTTGTGTCTTTTAACATGCCCCAAAAATTTCATTTGTCTTGTCTTAATTGTGTTCAGCAGGTCTCTTTTTATTTTCAGTTGTTTTAAAACTTCATCGTTTGTTATCTTTTGTTTCCATCCAATTCTACCTATTCTTCTATAAATCCACATTTCAAAGGCTTCAATTTTCTGTTCTGTTTTCTTGTCTAATGTCCATGTTTCTGCTCAATACAGGAATATTGAAAGGATGTAACATTTTGCCATTCTTAGTTTCAGCCCTGCTGATATTTGTTTTCTTGTTAGTATATTTTTCATGCCATTAAAATTACTTTTTGCCATACCTATTCTTTTGTTTATTTCAGTTTTGCATTTTCCATCATTGGTTATAATATATCCTAGATAGTTGTAGCTCTGGACTGTCTCCAGATGTATTCACTCAACTGTGATATATAATTGTAGGTCTTGAGAATTATCTTTGTTTATGATCATAGTTTTAGTCTTTTTGATATTCATTTCTAGTCCATATTTTTTGCTTATTATGTTTATCACATTAAATCTTTAGGATTTTCTGCTAGTAGAACAGTATCATCAGCATATCTGGCTTCCTTAGCAACGTTGGAAGCTAATGACATAACTTGTGCAGCCGGTTGGTTTCGGACGAATTGTACGTTACAATGTCACTGCTATAATGACTTAGTTTGTGACAAAACTACAGGGGCATGCCCAAACAATGATAGTTGTCAGCACGAATATTTCGGACCCCAGTGTCAGTACTTGGATTTTATTTACAAATATGCCCAAAAATCTGAACCTACTTTCCTGTTTGATAACAACGACACCTCATGTAATCCGGACACAGATTCTACATCAGTTGAGTCAACTCTCAATCAATCTTTGCCGTTCTCCTGGTTTAGGATTTATGTGAATAACTTTTACACCTTATCCGGACAGTTAACGGTAAAACTGAATAGTTCTGCCTCATGTAACAATGTATCAAGGTTTGTAGTTAGTCCGCACGAGATTGATGTCTTCTGCTCTGGGGCTGGTCTGATCAACAATTTACGGATTGAAGGGGCGATAGTTGCAAATATCTGCTCCAACTACATCGGCGGGGGTAGGAAAGTGGCTCTCAAACAGATCACAAACCAGACCGACACATTTGATCCTTTCTATACAGGAGACGGATGTGGACCAGAGGCCGTAGTTAATGGCAAAACATAGACCAATCTCTATGACAATGACTGCAACACACACACACACACACACACAATGGAGAAATGGAACTAATTCTGTTTTCTGGTATCTGAACTTTGCAACGCCCCAGAAGACTCAAACCATTCGAATCTATCATTGAGCACTATGATTCGGGTAAAGAATGCCACTCTAAAGGCTTTCTCTGACAGTGGCGGAGTAGTGTTTCTGTATAATGATATATCATACCCTAATTTATCTGAACGCTATTGTAGTCAAAACACAAACGCCAATGGCACACATTAAGATTGAGTTCTCACCGACCATTTCGCAGGCCGACAGTGCACTGACGGTATGAGAGGTGCAAACATTTACAGACACCTATTGTCTGGACGAGCATTCTTGGTCGTTTTGTGCAATGGCTAGTGGGTGTAGTAAAGGCTGCAATGTCATCATCGGTACTTGTCACGGCAACTGTTCACATGGGATCTATGGACACGACTGTTCCGGGTCTTGTCTCAGTGCCTGTCCTTTATTTGAGGAACAATCCGGAAAATGCCTACAATGTAAACATCTTGGCTATACCTGTAATGACACTTGTCCCGGAGGTAATTTTGGGCTACAATGCGAACAGATGTGTTCTGATGGCTGTGACATCATATGTACTCTCAAATGTCCGGACAACTGTTTCAACGACACCTGTGAACAGTCAATCGGGAATCTGTACATGCAAGAGAACGTTCTATGGGTCAGACTGCACTCTCAAATCTCCGGACAACTGTTTAACGAAACCTGTGATTCCCACGTTCAGAAGAGTCTGCCGACTACAACAAGCCCAAGCATATGGACACTTTAATATGTTTCTGTGCTAGACATGGTTCATTTCTTGGTGTTTTTTCATGAAGCTATGGCTCATATCTTGTTGTGTTTCTGTCCTAGCCATGGCTCATATCTTAGCTTGTGTGTGCTGGCCATGGCTCATATCTTGGTGTGTGTCATGTTAGTCATATCTCATATCTTGGTGTGTCCATGTTAATCATGTCTCATATCTTTATGTGTGTCTGTGTTTAGTCATATCTCATATCTTTGTGTGTACCAGTGTTAGTCATATGTCATATCTTTGTGTGTGCATATCTGGGTTAGTGATATCTCATATCTTTGTGTGCATGTTTATGTTAGTCATATCTCATATCTTTGTGTGTGCATGGCTGTTAGTCCCATCTCATATCTTTGTGTGTGCATATCTATGTTAGTCATATCTCTTATCTTTGTGTGCATGTCTATGTTAGGCATGTGTCATATCTTTGTGTGTGCATATCTATGTTAGTCATATCTCTTATCTTTATGTGCATGTTTATGTTAGTCATGTGTCATATATCTTGATGTGTGTCAGTGTTAGTCATGCCTCGTATCGCTGTGTGCATGTCTGTGTTAGTCACATCTAACATCTTTGTGTGTGCATGTCTGTGTTAGTTACATCTCATATCTTTGTGTGTGCATGTCTGTGTTAGTCACATCTCACATCTTTGTGCGTGTGTGTCTGTGTTAGTCACATCTCACATCTTTGTGTGTGCATGTCTGTGTTAGTCACCTCTAGTGACTCGGGCAGATGGTGCTCGTAAACCTGGGAGGGCCGACCATCTAAGGGCAGAATCCCCCTACAGAAAAGACAATCTGCTGCCTTGCAGGAAGATTGGGGACAATCAAAGGCTAGGGAAAGCAAACCCGAACAAAATGCTGGCTGAAATCGGATGCACTGGGCCACTGGCGCACAACACAGTGCAACGTTTTAACGGGTGTTCAATCAGAGTGGATCTGGCGAACTCTACTTGTGATGTTCTGTCTGTGGGGGCGATCAACACACTTAGCCTGACAGCTGACTTCATGTGAGAGTCTGGAATCCTTACTTTGATTGAGTCCTGATCGCAGAGAGAGAGAGAGATCAGCATATCTTAGGTTATTGATTATTGATTGAACAAGCTTGGTGGTAGGATGCATCCTTGTCTTACTCCTCTTTTTATGTCTATGGGTGTAGAGTTCTCCTTATTATATCTTATTATTGCTGTTTGCTCCCAGTACAAATTACATATTAGTCGTATGTCTGCAACGTCTAGATTTATATCCTTTAGGCAGTCTATAAGTTGATTATGGTGTATTCTATCGAAAGCTTTGGTGTAGTCTATAAAGCAGGCATATATTGGTTTGTTTACTTCTGTGTACTTTTCAATCAATGTTCTCACGCTGAATATGGCTTCTTTTGTATATAGAAATGCATGACAACAAACAGAAAATACTCTCAGTATCCTGACTTAAACCTGAAGTGAGCAAAACAGGCTACTATTCTCCGACTCTGAAGTGAAAGCTGAATGTTAAACACTGACATGTACAGAAAACAAATGATGACAGTACAGAAGTCAAGCCGGTCTACAGACTTCAGATCATGTTCTTGAAAATTAAGAGAGTAATTCTGATGATGTTATTGGGATCATCGTCCCGCACACCGGACATGGGTGTTCCGATATTCCCTTGGGGATTCTACAACAAATCTCAAGAGAGTCCTGGCCCGCATGCACGAGCTCCGTAACACGGCCTGTGATGCACGATGTAGGTAGTTTTTCGCTAACAATCATGCCGAGGAAGTGGTCTTATCTTATGGCTAATTTTTACTATTTTAACCGCCAATACATCTTTAACGTGCGCGAGTACACACGTGACATATGTTAATCCGAGAACACTAGAGATTTGATCCCTCCACCCAAGAGAGATCAGGGTATGATAACATCACCATGAAACCACGGAATTATTTGTCTTTTTTTCCCCCAAATCACCCCCACCCACTCGTTTTTCTCCCCGTGGTGAGTTTGAACCCGAGTCTTTTCTGTCCAGGAGCCAGTAGTGGGGTGTGATAAGCCCTCCAGGGTATGGTGACAGCTTTACAAGGAAGAAACACAACACAATGCTGACGTTTCGGCCTGTGGCTTTCTTCAGAATACAGGGACAACGGCAACAAACGGTGAAGTACAACAATCTATAACTACATGTCGGATGATAAAGTTAAGGGAGAGATGGACAGAGGGAGGAAAAGTAAAATGTTGAGATAAGAAAAGAGAGAGAGATGAGCTACATGAGGTGAGGTAGGATGATTGCAGAGATATGTGCTACACGAGATGAGGTAGAATGATTGCAGATATATGTGCTACACGAGGTGAGGTAAGATGATTGCAGAGATATGTGCTACATGAGGTGAGGTAAGATGATTGCAGAGATATGTGTTACACGAGGTGAGGTAGAATGATTGCAGAGATATGTGCTACATGATGTGAGGTAGGATGATTGCAGAGATATGTGCTACACGAGATGAGGTAGAATGATTGCAGAGATATGTGCTACACGAGGTGAGGTAGGATGATTGCAGATATATGTGCTACACGAGGTGAGGTAGAATGATTGCAGAGATATGTGCTACACGAGGTGAGGTAGAATGATTGCAGAGATATGTGCTACATGATGTGAGGTAGGATGATTGCAGAGATATGTGCTACACGAGATGAGGTAGAATGATTGCAGAGATATGTGCTACACGAGGTGAGGTAGGATGAGTGCAGAGATATGTGCTACACGAGGTGAGGTAGAATGAGTGCAGAGATATGTGCTACATGAGGTGAGGTAGGATGAGTGCAGAGATATGTACTACATGAGGTGAGGTAGGATGAGTGCAGAGATATGTACTACATGAGGTGAGGTAGGATGAGTGCAGAGATATGTACTACATGAGGTGAGGTAGGATGAGTGCAGAGATATGTACTACATGAGGTGAGGTAGGATGAGTGCAGAGATATGTACTACATGAGGTGAGGTAGGATGAGTGCAGAGAAATGTGCTACATGAGGTGAGGTAGAATGAGTGCAGAGATATGTGCTACATGAGGTGAGGTAGGATGAGTGCAGAGATATGTACTACATGAGGTGAGGTAGGATGAGTGCAGAGATATGTACTACATGAGGTGAGGTAGGATGAGTGCAGAGATATGTACTACATGAGGTGAGGTAGGATGAGTGCAGAGATATGTACTACATGAGGTGAGGTAGGATGAGTGCAGAGATATGTACTACATGAGGTGAGGTAGGATGAGTGCAGAGATATGTACTACATGAGGTGAGGTAGGATGAGTGCAGAGATATGCGCTACATGAGGCGAGGTAGGATGAGTGCAGAGATATGTGCTACGTGAGGTGAGGTAGGATGAGTGTAGAGATATGTGCTACATGAGGTGAGGTAGGATGAGCGCAGAGAAATGTGCTACATGAGGTGAGGTAGGATGAGCGCAGAGAAATGTGCTACATGAGGTGAGGTAGGATGAGCGCAGAGAAATGTGCTACATGAGGTGAGGTAGGATGAGCGCAGAGATATGTGCTACATGAAATGAGGTAGGATGAGTGCAGAGATATGTGCTACATGACGTGAGGTAGGATGATTGCAGAGATATGTGCTACATAAGGTGAGGTAGTGCAGAGATATATAAAATCGTAAGATTAGACAATTAGAATGGTCTCGAGACTAAAGAGCGAAAGGTAAATACCGCAGCACTGCAATTATTTGCTTGTTCCCTCCTCTTTTCTGCCCAGATGCCGACCTCTTGACTCCTCCCTCAACCCTGGGATGCCTTCCCAGTCATGATTACAATCAAATCATCTTTGATGAAGAAAAAGGACAAGACGAAGCATGGACGAATAGTGTAACATTATGTTCTTTTATCTCATCTGTTCTGCCGGTGTTCACTGAAGTCGACAATTACCCATATCCGCTCCACTCTTGACACAACGCTCTGTTTAATCGCTTTCGCAAATTCTGTTGACATGGCCGTTTATTCCTAACAAGCAACGCTTGCAGATCGTATTCTATTTTTGGTTTTGTCTCTAACAATGCTTTTACTGTTAGGCGATGTTATCTCCCTCAGTCTGACTCAGACCATGCTCCTGACACATGTCGATTCTGTGGGACTTCTACTTCTTTCTGTTTGACTTATTTCTGTTTGTTTCTGAACTTACTGCTATTTCTTCTTCTAAAAAGTAGTAAAGGACCCCCGTCACGCCAAGTGGCGTATAGGGAATATGGTGTTAGTAACCATACATTTTACAGACCTTCGGCACATGATTTTTGGGGTAATGTGGTCGGTATTACGCCCGTGCCGCTTTACTTTCCCAGAAAAAAATTCGGTACCCATTTAATACTGAGTGAACCCGGAAGCCGTCGGTTTCGATCGAACCCTACCTCTTGTCCTTTGTAGTCCAGTTCACTAACCACTGAGCTATCGCGGCTCTCATTTCTTCTTCTATCTCCAGGAATGTGTTTTGTATTGCTTCCGTAGCCCTCGGTTTCACCCCTTTTCTGAAGATCCCCAGGGAAGTGACTGCGTCACGTGGCAGGAAATACAATCTGCCCAGTATGGAGCTATGCCCTAGGCATGCATGTATCTTACAAAGATACGAGATTGTATTTTTGATAAATAAGTATTTGGATTTATTCGCGACCGCCCCATGTATAAAATTATTCTGACCTATCAATACTGTCAATTTTTTGGTCATGTTAAAAGACACAACAGTCTAATAAAAGTAATATTAGAGGGGAAAATACAAGGTAAAAGAGGCAGACCAAGACTAACATGGACGAGTAACATCAAAAGACGGACAAGTCAACCTATGATAATCTGCACCATCAAAGCAAGAGACAGAGTGGAATGGCGCTCCATGGTAACCAACCTTCGATGCGGAGAAGGCACCCAATGATGATGATGATCACTACTGTCAACAGATGGGAACATATATAATGCATCATTAAATACATAGGGAGCCGCGAGAGCTCAGTGGTTAGTGAACTGGACTATAAAGGACAAGAGGTAGGTTTCGATCCCCACCGACGACTTCCGGTTCACCCAGCCTTTAATGGGTACCGGATTTTTTTTTTCTGGGAATGTAAAGCGGCACGGGCGTAATACCGACCACATTACCCCAAAAATAGCAATTCTAAAAAAAAAAATGAAAAAAATGGTATGGTGACAGCTTTACGTGGTAATTGACAAAACAATTTTTTAAAATTGCTATTTTCATCAGCTTTACAGTAGCTTCGCATCTCTATGTATCTTGATGCCTTTACTTCATTACCCCAAAAATCATGTCCTGAAGGTCTGTAAAATGTATGGTCACTAACACCATATTCCATATACGCCACTTGGCGTGACGGGGGTACTTTACTTTTTAAAAAATTAAATATATAATGACAATATATCATCAAATCATGTTACATTATGTTAACACTATCATCGCTGCACTCTGGAAACATCCTTAATGTATATATTGTCGTGTTAATACATAGACCTCCCGAGAACACTGATCTGCGTGCACGAACTCCGTTGTACGGCCTGTAATCCATGTTGTACGGATGAATTACTCATCAGATTTCAATGCATGAAGCGTCACTTAGGAGTATATCTTTTGGATTGTACTGTCACAAGTTGGTAGCTACATCATATAAAAACAATCATAGATAATTAACAAATAGCTTATCATTATATGATCAATTTCTTTCTTTCTGTCTACACTTTCTCTTACATCCGTTCAAGTGTTAAGGGAAATACAAGCTGGTTCTCTCCAATATGGCGACTGCAATCTTTGTCTGTTGCTGTTCCTTGCGTTTGTTTATTGCGTTTCTCTCATGTTGTGGCGTTTCTTTGATGTTGTAGCGTTTCTTTGATATTGTAGCGTTTCTGTGGTGTTGTAGCATTTATTTGATGTTTTAGCGTTTCTTTTGATGTTGTAGCGTTTCTTTGAAGTTGTAGCGTTTATTTTTTGTTGTAGCGTTTCTTTGATATTCTAGCGTTTCTTTGATGTTGTAGCGTTTCTTTGGTGTTGTAATGTTTGATTGTTGTTGTACCGTTTCTTTGTTGTTGTTGCGTTTCTTTGATGTTGCAGTTTTTCTTTGATGTTGTGGCGTTTCTTTGTTGTTGTGGCGTTTTTTTGATGTTGCAGTTTTTCTTTGATATGTGGCGTTTCTTTGTTGTTGCAGTTTTTCTTTGATGTTGTGGCGTTTCTTTGTTGTTGTGGCGTTTCTTTGATGTTGCAGTTTTTCTTTGATGTTGTGGCGTTTCTTTGTTGTTGTGGCGTTTCTTTGATGTTGCAGTTTTTCTTTGATGTTGTGGCGTTTCTTTGTTGTTGTGGCGTTTCTTTGATGTTGCAGTTTTTCTTTGATGTTGTGGCGTTTCTTTGTTGTTGTGGCGTTTCTTTGATGTTGCAGTTTTTCTTTGTTGTTGTGGCGTTTCTTTGATGTTGCAGTTTTTCTTTGATGTTGTGGCGTTTCTTTGTTGTTGTGGCGTTTCTTTGTTGTTGCAGTTTTTCTTTGATGTTGTGGCGTTTCTTTGTTGTTGCAGTTTTTCTTTGATATGTGGCGTTTTTTTGTTGTTGTGGCGTTTCTTTGTTGTTGTGGCGTTTCTTTGATGTTGCAGTTTCTTGTGTTGTTGTGGCGTTTCTTTGATGTTGCAGTTTTTCTTTGATGTTGTGGCGTTTCTTTGATGCTGTGGTGTTTCTTTGATATTGTAGCGTTTCTTTGATATTGTAGCGTTTCTTTGATGTTGTAGCGTTTCTTTGATGTTGTAGCGTTTCTTTGATGTTGTAGCGTTTCTTTGATTTTTTTCTGTCCCTCATACTCTGGGTCTCTCTCGTGTAGATAATCATCAATATCTTACTTAAATAATCAGCAATATCTTACTTAGATAATCAGCAATATCGTACTAAGATAATCAGCAAAATCGTACTAAGATAATCAGCAACTTATAATCTGCAGTATCTTACTAAGATAATCAGCAACATATACATTTAAAGCGAGATGTGTCTACTTTTGAAAACGGTTAATTATAAACATATATTAGTGCCCTGTCTTATATATGTGAAGCTACATCATACAATGTGTATGTGATCACTTTATCTGTATGTTACCGATGTGCAAGATAACTCGGCCTAGCAAGAAATCAGATTGTAATTATTCATTTACCTCCCTTTGCTGGTTTACAAAATGACTTGCTCTATCAACGGTAACTCAATAGTGTTTGTAATCTAATGCTATAGTCCGTTCAGAATCGTTTGCCGAGATGTTATGATTTATAATTCAAAAAGTTCTTGATGATTTCACATGATTTTTGGCATACGGTGTTAAAATGTCCATGTCACGAGAACATATGTGTTACTCGATGTCTAGCTATAACGGTTTTCTTAAAGCGGCGAATTCCTTTGATCTTTGCCCATGTAACTATTATTTTTACCCTAATCAAAATGTTTTACAGTAATCTAGTGCAACGATGACCCATAGGCGTGTCCATAAAATTTTACTTGGTGGCAAGTATACAAATTTTAAATTATATATAGAACTTTTGTTCGTAGAGTCAATTTGATATAGTTCCATGCTCTTGGTGTGAGTTTCCCAAATGTTGTCGCTGCCTTTCAAATACGTACATTTAGTTCCTCATCTAAGGAAAGTGTGGCTGTAATAGTGGATCCAAGATAGCTGAACTTCTGTACTGACTCAAGCAGGCTTCCATTCAAAGTAATGGTTGTTGGTTTGCTTATAACATATTTTTGATTGCTTGGGTGGTCTTGAACAATAAACTGTCATTTTGTCATTTTGTGCTAAACGGGAAATTTCATATGTAACATTTCTTTATAAAAATTTATAGTGGAAACATAACTATTTTAGGACGGTGCGCATTCAGCCGTGAAGGTCATGCCTATATGCTAAAGAATCAGCTGTGAGATGTAAGCATCTACATAATCCCGCCGGTGTTTATAATATCGATTAACTTTTTTTAAATATAGGTTAAATAAGGCATCTTTGAAACTGGATCACATTTCTTTGATAAAAAAATATTTTTATAGCGACATTAGTATTCTAAACCTAACTTCAAAAGATCAATGCAAATGAACAATAAGTTTTTGAAAAAAATAAATTAATGTCTAGGCAAACGATTCTGAACGTTTTATAGATATAAATGTTGGTATTTAAAGTCAACAAATTGTCTACTGAGTCTTCACAAAATTAATAAAGATTCGCCTTCCCTTCGGTAATTAAACCCAAGGCCGTGGTGCGTCATGTCGTTCAATATTCAGTTTTGTGCACGGGATCTTACTGAAGTTAGTGTTCCTGCAATAGCCAAACTATTTTACGTGAACGACCGCAACAAATTAATGTATATATCCTAAAATGGTGTCAAATTCGAACAGGGTGAATTTAATATAGCCTAAAGAAGAAAACTTTTAAACTAGATCAAATTTCTCAGAGCAAAAAATATTTCTATAACGTCATCAATATTCTAAGATTACATGCAAATTTTGAAAAGAAAATAACAAACGGTTATCACGCAAAGCTAATTCAGGTGTGATTATGAATTTCTGAACGGACTATAACATTATTTATAACCTTTACGAATTTTTTTTTTTTAGCTGGGGGGGGGGGGGGGGAACAGTTAAAATGTATCGCCGTCAATAAATGCAAATTTATAAAAACGCAGTCTTTATCAAATTATTTTTAAAAGAGAAACAAATCTTTTGTATCACAATATCGTTGTCTAATAGGTTATCTTTTGTATCACAATATCGTTGTCTAATAGGTTATCTCTTGTATCACAATATCGTGATCTAATAGGTTATCTCTTGTATCACAATATCGTGATCTAATAGGTTATCTTTTGTATCACAATATCGTGATCTAATAGGTTATCTCTTGTATCACAATATCGTGATCTAATAGGTTATCTCTTGTATCACAATATCGTGATCTAATAGGTTATCTCTTGTATCACAATATCGTGATCTAATAGGTTATCTCTTGTATCACAATATCGTGATCTAATAGGTTATCTCTTCTTTACCGGTTCATATCTCGTCGAGTTATAATCTTTACAGCGAGACCTGATACCTCTTTTCGCTGGAGATTTCAATAGTAAATATCCATTGTACAAACGTTTGGCTCCACAGAATAAATAATGGGGTGTGGTTTCATTGTAACTAAAATCAGTATCTTTAATTTGATTGACGATTCAACTATTTCCTACATCTGGTTCAACAACATTCAGGGTCGTATAAATGAATGGAACAAGTTAGGGTAGTTATCATACATAGTAAAAGGAAGTAAAAAGCCCCGTCACGCCGTCAAAGTGGCGTATAGCTAATATAGTGTTAGTGACTATATATTTTACAGACCATCGGCACATGATTTTTGGGATAATGTGGTCTGTATAATGCCCGTGCCGCTTTACTTTCCCAGAAAAAAAAATCGGTACCCATTAAAGCTGGGTGAACCTGGAAGCCGTCGGTTGGGATCGAACCCTACCTCTTATTCCAAGTCTGGCTTGTCTAACAACTTTGTGAAAGAGAACACAATTAAGAAAGAGCGATGTGCTATGGACTGCATCAATTAATGCTGCTAATGTTAAAAGTTTAGAACTGAAGTGCCACTGTGTGTTGTAAACAAACAGCTGTGTAGGAACACTGCCCTGGCAGTATGGTGGTTAATCATTAAGTGAGTGTTCGATGGAAGCTTGAAGCTCTGCAGTCACCACAACGAAATCAAAATTGATTTTTCCTTCATCCAGGGAGGCAAGACATATATTACGAAGTAAAGAGCCCTAACCCGCTCTGCTGCAAATATTGTCTTCTAGGGCATATTTTAACACTTCACTTTATGAGGAATGCTATAGAACACTCTTTGCCAAAGTATCGGCTACTCACTAGTGTTCAGTCGTAGCGATGAGTTTATTTCCTTTACTTTATTTATCTAAAGGATGTAGAAACTTTGGTAACTTAGTGGTTAGTCATCAGCACTGCTGAGGTCAATATGTCGGGTTCCATACACATCGACGGCCCCTACATTTCTATCTATCTATAGACTTTTCGAGCCGTAGCCGGCCCATAGGGCGTAGACCAAGATACTCCTTCTCTTATCTAAATTTTTGTTCTAGCAGTTTTCTTTTAAAGATATTTTATCAAATCTCGCCATTTGTCTCTGTTCTGTGCAAGCAGCTCTATCTCATTGAGGGAGCCGAATCCTGCTGTTCTTGCCTCTCTCATCAATGTTCTTCTCGGTGTCTTTCTGGGTCTTCCTCTTTTTCTCTTACGTGTTGTTTCCCATATGAGGGCTTGTTTTGCTATTCGGTCCCTACATTTACCCATGTTAAAACAGATTCAAGATCTTTCTAGGGACCTAGGGCGGCCTGGCGTGATGCCGTCTACAACACTTATATAGTGATTCATTGGTTGTTAATTGTGTGGACACAATAGATCTGAATGCGCTAATAGAACCTTCGTGATATGCAGGAATTATTCATTGTGTGACGAGAGCCGTTTGATATCTCGCTCCTACATAGCCCTCCATCCTGTACGCTGAACAACACTCCCACAGTTAATGTTTTACCGTGCCACGCCGTTAAACCATACAGCATATTTTACATTTTATTTATCTACTCCGTCTTTCTGGAGCCGCGATAGCTCAGTGGTTAGTGAACTGGACTACCACGGACAAGGGGTAGGGTTCGATCCCAACCGACGGCTTCCGGGTTCACCCAGCCTTAAATGGGTACCGGATTTTTTCTGGGAAAGTAAAGCAGCACGGACGTAATACTGACCACATTACCCCAAAAATCATGTGCTGAATGTCTGTAAAATATATGGTCACTAACACCATATTTCCCTATACGCCACTTGGCGTGACGGGGGTACTTTACTTTTTTTACTCCGTCTTTCTCTACCTCCCTCTCTCCGACCTATAAGCTCTCTATGGTATATCATTAGCATCCTTCAATAAAACCAAATTTAAACTGATTCCCTCTGGTACTCTAGCTCTATGTTTACCCTCCATGATTCGCAACCATAAAGCAGCACCGGTTCCATGTCTCTTTGTAAAACTCTTTTTCTAACTTTTATCGATAAAAACACAACACAACGAGCTTTCAATAAGCATTGTGAGAACACCAGACCCAAGGGTCGACCACGAAAAAGATGGATTGAAGGAATATTAGAAGCACTAGGAAACATAACAGCAGCAGAAGCGAACAGAAGAGGAAAAGACCGCAAATTATATCTCCTCTCGATGCTGAAAGGCAAATGAGGAAGGAAAGAAGAGGAGGATTAAGAATTGATAAGGTTTAGTGTATTATACATTTGTCATTTGATAGAAACATATTCTTTGTCTGTGTGATTCTACTTGTTACATCAGTCAAACAACTTCCTTCTTGGCTGTTCCCAGATCTAAAACAATCGATGTACCTTTGCTTTGTTTACCATATCTATATTCACACTTGGGTGAACACTTCTCATTTAAGACCAACATGTATTCTGTTTTCCTTCAACTTAAAGTGAGTTCTTTTTTTCACTTTCATCTATAAAAGTATTAAGTAATAACGGAGGTTCTTTTTTTTTCACTTTCTTCTATAAATGTATCAAGTAATAACGGAGGTTCTTTTTTTTTTCACTTTCTTCTATAAATGTATCAAGTAATAACGGAGGTTCTTTTTTTTTTTCACTTTCTTCTATAAATGTATCAAGTAATAACGGAGGTTCTTATCTTTACTTTCTTCCATAAATGTATCAAGTAATAACGGAGGTTCTTATCTTTACTTTCTTCCATAAATGTATGAAGTAATAACGGAGGTTCTTATCTTTACTTTCTTCAATAAATGTATCAAGTAATGACGGGGGTTCTTTTTTTTCGCTTTCTTCTATAAATGTATCAAGTAATAACGGAGGTTCTTATCTTTACTTTCTTCAATAAATGTATCAAGTAATAACGGAGGTTCTTTTTTTTTCACTTTCTTCTATAAATGTATCAAGTAATAACGGAGGTTCTTATCTTTACTTTCTTCAATAAATGTATCAAGTAATAACGGAGGTTCTTTTTTTTTTCACTTTCTTCTATAAATGTATCAAGTAATAACGGAGGTTCTTATCTTTACTTTCTTCAATAAATGTATCAAGTAATAACGGAGGTTCTTTTTTTTTTCACTTTCTTCTATAAATGTATCAAGTAATAACGGAGGTTCTTATCTTTACTTTCTTCAATAAATGTATCAAGTAATAAGGGAGGTTCTTATCTTTACTTTCTTTTATAAATATATCAAGTAATAACGGAGGTTCTTATCTTTACTTTCTTCTATAAATGTATCATGGTCTTGCCCAAGTAGGCCCACTGTTTACACAATTCTGAACGCCTTGAGAATAAATACCCTAATTCCTGAGTGTAGGAGAGAGACCGTGGTCGAATGAAAGATGCAGATAAATGCAAGGTGTGCAGGACGCAATAGTTGGCCAGGTCTTGTAGATAGTTCCGTGCTCCTGGCAGTCTTTCCTCGTCCTTATATTCACAGAGACAGATCTTTACATGTCTAGGTAGACATCTTCAAATTTACGCTTTATGTAAATTGTAAATCAATTAATTCTAGCCATGAATCTAAAATTATTGGCCATCTAATAAAGGAAATGACTTTACGATTTAATTTCGCAAGAAGATCTTTCAGATTTATCTCCCTGGCAGGAAGTTGATGTAACATCAACATTGACTCCCAATGTTGCGTTCCTGTAAATCATGTTAACATTTGTTCTTTTCTTTCTTTTTGCAAGCACAATCTACGAGGGCTGATCAAAAAGTATCGGTACTTTCTTAATAGGTTCGGAACCAGCGAACAGATTGTATTCAAACTGTACACATATTGACCTTGATATATGTGTAACACTCTGTGCAAGTTGTGTCGTTGTAGCACGTGTGGATTAATCACGGCAGCGCCGTGACGTTAGCCATGTACCACGTGGTCGTCGGATTTTCAATGGCGGAAAATGACGGAAAAAATTGCGCAGAGAATTTGCATTAATTTTTGCCAAAAGCTTGGTGATACTTTCACAGAAACTTATGAAAAGTTATACAAAGTATATGGGGAAGAGTGTATGAGCCGCACACGAGTTTTTGAATGGTTTAAGCGATTCCAAGACGGCAGAGAAAATGTTGAGAGTGACCACCGGTCAGGACGACCTGTCACCAGCAGAAGTGAGAAACACATTGCCGATGTGTGTTCCACTGTGCGCGAAAATCGTCGAATCACCATTCGAGAGTTATCAGAAGAGCGCAGCATTAGTTTCGGCTCAGTTCAGGCCATTCTTACTGAAGATTTGGGTATGAGACGCGTGTCTGCCAAGCTCGTTCCAAAACTGCTTTCAGCTGACCAGAAAGACAACCGGGTTTCTGCTGCCGCAGATCTCATTGACTCTGTCGAAAACAATGAAAACTTTTTGAAAACAGTCATAACAGGTGATGAATCGTGGGTCTATGTTATGATCCAGAAACAAAGGTTCAGTCTTCGCAGTGGAAGACCGCAAACTCCCCGAGACCGAAAAAAGCTAGGATGAGTCGCAGCAAGGTGAAGACCCTTTTGATCGTTTTCTTCGATTACAAGGGCATTGTTCATCACGAGTATGCCCCTTCTGGTCAGACAGTAAACAAGGAGTATTACATTGAAGTTCTGAGGCGTTTGAGAGATGCTATTCGTCGAAGAAGACCAGATTTGCATGCGTCCGGTCAATGGCAGCTCCACCACGACAACGCACCCGCCCATTCAGCGCAGCTTGTACAGCAGTTTTTGGCCAAACACAACATTCCCCAGGTCAGACAGCCACCTTATTCTCCAGATCTAGCTCCCTGTCACTTTTTACTATTTCCCAAACTCAAATCCCACTTGAAAGGAAGAAGATTTCAAGATGTGGAGGAGATAAAAGAAAATGCGACGAGGCAGCTTCACACCATCTCAGAAGATGAGTTCCAGGAATGCTTCCGACAATGGAAACAACGTTGGATTAAATGTGTGGCCTCAGAAGGGGACTATTTCGAAGGAGATTAAATTTCAAAACTGTAAGTTGTGTAGTTTTTTTTTTATTGCAAAAGTTCCGATACTTTTTGATCAGCCCTCGTATGTATGTGCTTATAAGCGTCAAGCAAATGGAACTATATGTGTACTAACACCCTGATATCTATTGAAAGCAGCACAATCTATGTATGTGCTTATAGACGTCAAGCAAATGGAACTATATGTGTACTAACACCCTGATATCTGTTGAAAGCAGCACAATCTATGTATGTGCTTATAAGCGTCAAGCAAATGGAACTATATGTGTACTAACACCCTGATATCTGTTGAAAGCAGCACAATCTATGTATGTGCTTATAAGCGTCAAGCAAATGGAACTATATGTGTACTAACACCCTGATATCTGTTGAAAGCAGCACAATCTATGTATGTGCTTATAAGCGTCAAGCAAATGGAACTATATGTGTACTAACACCCTGATATCTGTTGAAAGCAGCACAATCTATGTATGTTCTTATAGACGTCAAGCAAATGGAACTATATGTGTACTAACACCCTGGTATCTGTTGAAAGCAGCACAATCTATGTATGTGCTTATAAGCGTCAAGCAAATGGAACTATATGTGTACTAACACCCTGATATCTGTTGAAAGCAGCACAATCTATGTATGTGCTTATAAGCGTCAAGCAAATGGAACTATATGTGTACTAACACCCTGATATCTGTTGAAAGTAACACAATACTAATGGGTTTAGATACAGTGTTACAATGGCAGCTCTAACAGTAATTGACAATTATACTTTATGACACTTTGTTACGTATATTGATATCAATTAATTGTAATTCTATTATCATTCTTCTTCTTCTTCTTTCTTCTTTTCTCTTTCACTGATACCTAAAAGGTGTCGTGATTTATATCATTTGTCGTTCTTGTGCTGCTCGAATTGTCTGAATTAGTGATTTTCCTTTGTTGTTACATGTCTCTGTCACTGCATCTATCCATCTTCTTCTGGGTCTTCCTCTTGGTCTTTTTCCATGCATTCTCGAGAAGAACGCCCTTGATGGTGATTGGTGAGGATTCATTCTGACCAGGTGGCCGAACCATTTAAGTTGTTGTTGTTCTTCTATTATCATTCAAAGTTATAAAAAGTAAAGTAAAGGTTCTATTTTTCTATGACCACCTTTGGGTGATGTGGTCGGCATCACGCCAAACCGCCATTACTTCCCAGAGAAATCTCTGGCACCAATTTTTAGAGACTGGGTGAACCCCGGAGCTTTGTTACTCCGAATAAAAAATCCGCCACTCTCTGGTATGGAACCTGGACCCTCCTGGCCAGGAGGCTAGTAACCACTCAGCCACCGAGGCTCCAGTCACATTTATAACAAGAACATTTGGAAATATGCCCTCTGTTTTATGTCAAAACGGGCATACCTTCAAGATAGTCTAGAGAAGGGAACTAACCACAGTGGCTGCCCCATTCATGACAGATTACAAGGTATAACGTGATGCTTGGTAATCAGAAAGTAAACATGACGTTCTTGCCTCTGTCATTTTGGCTTTTCTCTTCCTTATTTCAAAGATTAATATTTTAGTTTCATCTCTATTTCTTGCTTTCTGTATATATTTTTTCTTCATAATTATTTTTCCTTCCTTTTTGTTTCTTCTTCCTCTATTTACATTTGTAAAGTATGTGTTCTTTATTTGTATGTTTATCTTTGAATCAATCGATAATCTTTCGTTCTTTGATTTCATTCACTCAACAAATTGTATGTATTTGATTTCAATCACTCAACGAATTATTTGTGTTTGATTACATTCACTTACTATTATTTATTTATTATATTTCATTCACTTGACATTATTTATATTTTAAAATTCCGTTTCCAAGATGGTGGAACTAGTTCACATTCTCTCGATTGCTGCAGAAATTGCATTTGGGGTCTGATCAATTTCAACTCTCCATTGCGATTTTCTGCGTTTAAAATCAAAATGATGTTCTACTTACCACATCTGCGCCGATGAAGTGGAGTAGTACGCACATCAATATTCCTTTTTGACAATTCAAGTGTTGTGAATGCGACCTTCCACTGTCTAGAGTTGATCTACCTTTTACGTCACATTGAGTACTGTTAAATGACCGTTGTTGGAATTGTTTGAAGCAAGTTATTTTCATGCTACAAATCTTTAATGTGAACTGCTTCATCTAGTCAGCCGAAGTTTTATCTCTTTAGGGAATTTACACCGTGTTTCGTTCATTGTAGGCTGCATTCACTAGAGTAAACGGAAATCTATGGGTGCAGCCATTGGTGTGTGTGCTACGTCATCATAATGGCTCATCGTATATCCCTAGACCGGCCATACACTAATCTTACGTTCTGTTGCTTGATGTGCGACGGGGATAATCTGACGACTAACTGTGTGTTTTATATGTTCGGAATTGGAGTCAAACACGATGTCCTATATCATCAAGCGCTATATATAACAAAAAATATGACAATCATCATTTAAACATCGGGTCAATATGATGGATAGGCGGCAGGAACCATTGAAGGATATGCATGAAAAGTGTTCCTTGTTGCAGTTTCCTCATATTCCAAGTCCGGCTTGTTGCAGGAGCTACTGAGTTAAGTGCTCTGTGCACACCGTGAGCTGTGTGTTTCATCCGTTGTGATCATGTTTCGATATTCCAATTGTTTACGATGAATGATGATATCGTATGACAGGGAATAGTTGGCTGTGTTCACTTTCTGTGCGGTTTCGCCTTATGCCTTTTGGCGTGTGCTTTGATGGGGACTACAGCTACCTTTCTTTGTTTCGGAGATGAGTTATTAATTAGGATGATTCTACTGGCACGGGCGGTTGAGCAATTATGGATTTTAATTCGTTTGCAGTGATACCGGGGCCTTCCATAACCAAAGAAACAAAGGATATTTATATATTTGATTTCATTCACTTGACAATATTTATATTTTTTATTTCATTCACTTGACAATATTTATATGTTTGATTTAATTCACTTGACATTATTTATGTGTTTGATTTAATTCACTTGACAATATTTATATGTTTGATTTAATTCAATTGACAATATTTATATGTTTGATTTAATTCACTTGGCATTATTTATTTGATTACTTTCACTGAATTATTCATATTTATTTACTTTCACTAAGTTCACAATATTCATTTATTGCACTTCACTCAGTCAACAATATTTATTTCTTTGCCTTTGTTGGTTATGCTTACAATATTTACTCTGTTGTCGTTATTCGCTCCGCAATATTTGTCTTTTGTTAGAGACAGTTATTCATCTTACTCATGGCCTTTACAATAAAGCTCAGTGAGCGTAAATGTGTTGTACTTAGCGAATCTTGTGATGTCTGCGACTTTCGGCTCAATATTCCGACATCACGCTGATATTTTTGGAGAGTTCTTTTGTTTTTATTTTTTTAAAATAATTTTCCTCTATCTTACTTCCTTCCCTTACTCCTTTCTGTCTCTCTTTTTGTGCATTTCTCTTTCTCTCGTTCTCTGCCAAAAGTGTTTATATCCTTCAATTCCTCTTCCTTTTTCTCTCCTTCTCTCTCATATACACTGCTTCTTTTCAAATCGTCTTAGGTATTTCTTTCAAAATCTCAATCTTTTTATGTATCTCTCTCAGTTCTTCTTTTCAGATCTCTCCTTCACTCCTTTTCTCTGCTGCAATCTCTCTACGGGAATCTCTTCTTGCATATCAAGTTTCCTTAGTCGTAAACATGTAAATTTAATTTGTTTGAAATCATCTAAAAAATATACGACGTTGTGGGCATGTTTTTAAATGTCTTTATTGTAACTCTCTCCAATGCGTGATCTATCGGCCATTATCGTACACACGACTCTTCAATTTGAGAACAATGACTGTCACCAGCCACTTGACATCTCCGTTGTGTGCGCATGACATTATTGCTTCTTCCGGCTCCAGATTTTATGTCTTAAGAATTTACCTCCCCCTTGTGACATTTCCCATACATTCTACATTCGAGAACGGCTCTTTGTATCTGTGTTTCCAAGTAGCAATATCATGACTCTATATTTTAAAGAAATAATAACGCTTCCAGCGCTCATTTTAAAATTATTTTTCGACCTATCAAAATTAGTAGCCATGAATTATAAACAAAAACAATACTATTTTACTCTCCTTCTAATATCTCTATTTCTTCCAAATATCTGTCCTTTTGGAAATCTATGTCGGCAAATGAACCCACCTGTTTTTGTTTTGTTGCCGACGCGGACTCTAGCAAAAGTTAATTACCCGGATTGAATTTCAAGCGTAACGATTATCTAGAGTTGACACATTGTTACCTTGATGCTTAATATATGTCATGATTGTAAAGACTTCCGGTCAATATTGCAGATAGGCGGCAGGAACCGCTGAGATTTAGTCTGGAAAGTGTTCCTTGTTGTAGTTTTCTCATATTCCAAGTCCGGCTTCCTACCGGTACTACTGAATTAGTGCTCTGTGCACACCGTGAGCTGTGTTTTTCATCCAGATGGTGTTTCGATATAGATCGTGATCGATTGTTTACGATGAATGATAATATCGTATGATGAAGGATAGTTCAGCTGCGTTCACTTTCGGTGCTGCTTGGCCTTATGTCTTTTGACGTGTGCTGTAGCTGATATGATAAGGACTGTAGTTGCCATTCTTTGTTTGATCGTTCAATGAGTTGAGGTGCGTGTGATCGTGCGGCTAAAACCACTATTTCGCTGGCTGAATACCCGGCGCACGGTGTTCGAAACCCGCGGTAGACAGAACGGATATTTTCTACCGGGGGTGATATAACAATCCTGAGTCTCACACGTCGTGGCGACTGCTTTGACCAAGCAGCCTTACTCCGGTTCCATTGTGAGCCCCCCCCCCCTCCCACGACATACACCAGCTTTTTTTACTATGTCTCTCTGTCTCTCTCTCTCTGCGTTCAAGACTCTATCAGAGTAAGATTCCACACTCTCTCATGAAGTCAGCTGTCTGTTTAAGCGAATCGATTGCCCCATATAGTTTCTCCTCCAGGGAGGTGGGCGTGGACCACATTGCTCCTCTCATGTCTGTGTACTGGGGGCAATCCTGTAGAACATGTTTTATAGTCATATTGTCCAGTGTACAGTGGCATAGGCTGGTTGTACCTATTTTGAATTTGATGAACATGTGATTTCCCATTCCATTGTGGCCTGTGCGCAGGTGAGGCATGATGACCCGATCCCTCCCTGACAGCCGGTGGTGACGTAAAGATATATATTTTTTTTAATGAGATGAGTTTTTATTCAGATGATTCCACCAGCACGGGCGGTTGAGAAATTATGGATTTTAATTCGTTTGCAGTGATACTGGGGCTTTCAACTAACCATAACCACATAATGAATGACACTATTGTAACAGTAGGATATTTATATTTTCACATCCAGAATATTTTGAGACAATCAGTAAATATATAAGAAGGCGGGTGGGCGAATCGATAATTTGTCGGGCTCTAAAACAAAGGAAAGTAGGTTCGAATCTTGGTAGGGGGAAACGTGTTCTTCTATTGGGGGTGAAATAAAAACTGAGACCTGAACAGCTCTCGTGGACTGCACTGGACAAGCGACCTATTTCACAGGTCCTATAAGGGTGGGGATGGACAAATACATGCAGTGCTGCGGTAAAGCTGGTAGCAAGTAGCCAGTAGTGGGGTGTAACGTACACTCCTACAAGGTATGGGGACAGCAAGTAGTGGGGTGTAACATACACTCCTACAAGTCATGGTGACAGCCAGTAGTGGGGTGTAACGTACACTCCTACAAGTCATGGTGACAGCCAGTAGTGGGGTGTAACGTACACTCCTACAAGGTATGGTGACAGCCAGTAGTGGGGTGTAACGTACACTCCTACAAGTCATGGTGACAGCCAGTAGTGGGGTGTAACGTACACTCCTACAAGTCATGGTGACAGCCAGTAGTGGGGTGTAACATACACTCCTACAAGGTATAGTGACAGCTAGTAGTGGGGTGTAACATACACTCCTACAAGGTATGGTGACAGCTAGTAGTGGGGTGTAACATACACTCCTACAAGGTATAGTGACAGCTAGTAGTGGGGTGTAACATACACTCCTACAAGGTATGGTGACAGCTAGTAGTGGGGTGTAACATACACTCCTACAAGGTATAGTGACAGCTAGTAGTAGGGTGTAACATACACTCCTACAAGGTATAGTGACAGCTAGTAGTGGGGTGTAACATACACTCCTACAAGGTATGGTGACAGCTAGTAGTGGGGTGTAACATACACTCCTACAAGGTATGGTGACAGCTTTACAAAAAAGGAACACAACAAAATACTGACATTTAGGCCTACATGAGACCTTCAACAGAGAACGAGGACAACGATAACAAACGATGAGGCACAGATAAATACTACTACATCTAGGATGGTAAGGACTGGTAAGTGAAGGAGAAGTGGACTGAGAAATACGAGATGATATGGTGGTAGGAGGGAGAGGGGTGTGCTATATGTGCCAGTCATAGTAAAATGTAATAAAGTAATCGTTTCTATTTTTTGTGAATAAATTGTGAGACATTTGCAGTTGTGTAACTGTGCTTACACTTCAATATCTTTGGAAATCATTGTTTATTCTAAGAAATGTAGAATCACATCTGATTCAAGAAAAAAAAAGACTTGATTTGAACACGTATATATTATTGTTAAAATCATTATCATGTGCAATATTTATGATCGTTAGTGGGAGACGTTGTGAATGGGTGAATTGTGAATGCTGGTTACCATCCTCGGCTTCACTTATTTGTGTTTCACATTCTTCCATCATCCCGTAGTTGCGGTGGTGGAGGAATTTTTTTTTTTTGGGGGGGGGGGGCATGGGGAGAATTAGCGCCCTCCGGGACATCACAAGTGTAATAGTCTCGAGAGGGCCTCCTTTTTTTTTAATTTGGTCTCTCTCTCGCTTTAATTGATATTCTTCTTCTCTCTCTCGTTCTCTCTCTCTAAACATTGTTCCACTCAACAAATCTCATTCTCTAACATTCTACCTAATAATGTATACAACTTTCCATTGTATCATTAAATCTCTTTCTTCTTTAGATCCATGACCTATCATGTAATTGTGTAAGTCTCTCCCATTTCCTTATCGAGTTGGCGCTGTAATGACATACAAGTCACTCTGACCCGGCACCAGATGTTCTTGAAGGTTTGTTGTGACTTCTACAAACAGTTTGTACTGTAAACAAATTCAGAATAAAAGAACGAAGCCAGACATTACTATGGCACACCAGTTTGGTTTTGTATTTATTGTTTCTCTAATTTATTAAAAAAATAATCACCATCATAATGGGCTGACGTAGGTGATCATGTCTCTCCGTACTTTCAGTTTGGACAATAGCTAACTAGCTCTGTTGATGACTTCCTATGAAACTATTCTCTACCTGGTGTCGGTTTTTTCTACTTCCTTGTAGCCTTTATTCCATCCATTATTCCAGTTGTCACAGAAGCTCGTTATTATCGTCTATCTTGGCCCTATTGGAACGTGTCTCCCATGACAGCTACTAACTATGAAGTGTTCTCTGTACGAGATGTCCGGCATATGCAACAGTCAGTCCCATCTAATCTGTGATTTCCTGTGTCACCCTCTTTTAGCATTATCGAACTATTCCCATCTTAATACACAACCAAACATAGATGTTTATTATAAGCTTCCATTATGCTTTATACGCTTATAGATGGCTCGTGTTATTTTCTCATTTAATTTGTTTCCCTACAGAGCTACTTTTATATGCCGTCTTCTAGCTGATTGTTTATGATTGAGTTTGAAATATCAAAACTGGCTTGTACATAAAACTGAAGATTTTTTTTTCTTATTACCACATTATAACCATTCATTTCATATTTGTATTAGTTCATTAGTTCATTTATACCTTAATATTACCGCTGAGGCATAGACAGTTCTTATGAAATATAAGCGTAAACTAACAATGAAATGCGTAAGAAAAGCTGTAAATCAAACTAGAAGAGATACAATTATAAACGAGGTCTTGAAAGAATTACTGAGGTAACAACAGCCTTTGACTAAGCAACAAAGATTCAAATGATTCGGACATCTGACCAGAATGAAATCTAAGCAAACCACCGCTCCAGCGGATGACACGAAAACATCCAGCTACAGAGCAAACATGAAACCCAAAACAGGATGGGTAGATGGCAACAAAGAGACATTCAGTAAATTAGGAATGACAACTGAAACTACGCAACTAAAGAAGCTCAGTAACTATCCATTCCTCCTCTCGACAACGCTGCACAACAAGCGGAGAGTAAATAAAAGAACAAAATGGTTCTTCTTCCTCTTTCTTCTTCTTTCCTTCCTCCATTGCCGTTGGCGTCGAGGGGAGATATAATCTGCGATTCTTTGCTCTTCTGTTGGCCTCTTCTGGTGTTATCCCTCCTAGTGACTCTAGTATTCCCTTTATCCATCTCTTTCTCGGTCTTCCTCTTAATCTGGCGTTTTCGTAGCGTTTGTTTATGGCTCCTTGAGTCATTGTTACTTCTTTTTGTCTTTTTATGTGGCCGAACCAATTTCTCTGTTGTTTATGTATGTATTCGATGGCTGGTTACATAAAGAAACAACATATAAATTGGTTCGGCCGCATAACAAAAAGGTTTATGTAATACAATTGGTGCTATGGTTTACTTTAATGTATAATTATAGTTCAATCAAAAACAGGGGTTATAGTAATCATGTCTCTCTGGTAACGTCTGCGACTGACACCCTCTGTCGACTCTCTTCCCCTTGAAGCCACAAGTCGATGCTGGAGTCGGACCTGCTGTAAGGACACCAACTTTGATGTGTCTATAAAGGATAGTACGTCGTGCAAATGGCAGCAGACATTTAAAAAAGACCAGTATGGAACTAGAACGACGTTTCGGCGCGATAGGCCTTCAAACAGGAATAAACATACAACACACGTACAAATATGCATTTAAAACGTAAACAAAAAAAATTAATAATAAAAATTCGAAATAGAAGGAGAAATGAAAGGAGCATAAGAATAAAATTCTCCCTATATGCTCTGATGTTGCAAGAAAATTTTCGCACACAGTACACAGTAACATAACTTTCCAAAAAACAAGTCCGTGTGCATGTAAAAACGTGCAAGAAAAACACTAGAAAAAAATGAGGATATCCGAGAGGAGGAAAGATAGAGGTGTCATAAAGTGGGGTAATATATATAAAGGATAGACTAGAGATGAGGAAAGATAGAGGTATCGTAGAGTGGAGTAATATATACATGTATAAAGGATAGACTAGGGATGAGGAAAGATAGAGGTGTCGTAGAGTGGAGTAATAGATATATGGGACAGACTAGAGAGAAGGAAAGATAGAGGTATCGTAGAGTGGAGTAATAGGTATAGGGGACAGACTAGAGAGAAGGAAAGATAGAGGTATCGTAGAGTGGAGTAATAGGTATAGGGGACAGACTAGAGAGAAGGAAAGATAGATGTATCGTAGAGTGGAGTAATATATATAAAGGATAGACTAGAGATGAGGAAAGATAGATGTATCGTAGAGTCGAGTAATAGATATAAAGGATAGACTAGAGATGAGGAAAGATAGAGGTATCGTAGAGTGGAGTAATAGGTATAGGGGACAGACTAGAGAGAAGTAAAGATAGATGTATCGTAGAGTGGAGTAATAGATATAAAGGATAGACTAGAGATGAGGAAAGATAGAGGTATCGTAGAGCGGAGTAATAGATATAGGGGACAGACTAGAGAGAAGGAAAGATAGATGTATCGTAGAGTGGAGTAATAGATATAGGGGACAGACTAGAGAGAAGGAAATATAGATGTATCGTAGAGTGGAGTAATAGATATAAAGGATAGACTAGAGATGAGGAAAGATAGAGGTATCGTAGAGTGGAGTAATAGATATAGGGGACAGACTAGAGAGAAGGAAAGATAGATGTATCGTAGAGTGGAGTAATAGATATAGGGGACAGACTAGAGAAGGAAAGATAGATGTATCGTAGAGTGGAGTAATAGATATAAAGGATAGACTAGAGATGAGGAAAGATAGATGTATCGAAGAGTGGAGTAATACATATAGGGGACAGACTAGAGAGAAGGAAAGATAGATGTATCGTAGAGTGGAGTAATAGATATAGGGGAAGACTAGAGAGGAGGAAAGATAGAGGTGTCGTAGAGTGGGGTAATAGATATAGGGGACAGACTAGAGAGAAGGAAAGATAGAGGTGTCGTAGAGTGGGGTAATAGATATAGGGTACAGACTAGAGAGGGGGAAAGATAGAGGTGTCGTAGAGTGGGGTAATAGATATAGGGTACAGACTAGAGAGGAGGAAAAAATAGAGGTGTCGTAGTGTGAAGTAATAGATATAGGGTACAGACTAGAGAGGAGGAAAGATAGAGGTGTCGTAGTGTGGAGTAATAGATATAGGGTACAGACTAGAGAGGAGGAAAGATAGACGTGTCGTAGAGTGGGGTAATAGATATAGGGTACAGACTAGAGAGGAGGAAAGATAGACGTGTCGTAGAGTGGGGTAATATATATAGGGGACAGACTAGAGAGGAGGAAAGATAGAGGTGTTGTAGAGTGGGGTAATAGATATAGGGGACAGACGTGAGAGAAGGAAAGTCAGAGGTGTCGTAGAGTAAAAAAAAAGTAAAGTACCCCCCGTCACGCCAAGTGGCGTATAGGGAAATATGGTGTTAGTGACCCTATATTTTACAGACCTTCAGCACATGATTTTTGGGGTAATGTGGTCGGTATTACGCCCGTGCTGCTTTTACTTTCCCAGAAAAAATCCGGTACCCATTTAAGGCTGGGTGAACCCGGAGCCGTCGGTTGGGATCGAACCCTACCCCTTGTCCGTAGTAGTCCAGTTCACTAACCACTGAGCTATCGCGGCTCCTACTAATTTTTAGGGAATTAGTAAAACCCAGGTGTCCTCGCCAGGGAACGAACCCCGGCTGTTGCCGTGGTAAGCCAACCGCCTATCGATTGCGCTAACCGGACACCCTGTCGTAGATTGGAGTAATAGATATAGGGGACAGACTAGAGAGAAGGAAAGATAGAGGTGTCGTAGAGTGGGGTAATAGATATACGGGACAGACTAGAGAGGGGGAAAGATAGAGGTGTCGTGGAGTGGGATAAGAGATATAGGGGACAGACTAGAGAGGGGGAAAGATAGAGGTGTCGTAGAGTGGGGCAATAGATATATTGGACATACTAAAGAGGAGGAAAGATAGAGGTGTCGTGGAGTGGGATAAGAGATTTAGGGGATAGACTATAGAGGAGGAAAGATAGAGGTGTCGTAGAGTGGGATAAGTGATATAGGGGACACACTAGAGAGAAGGTTAGATAGAGGTGTCATAGAGTGGGATAAGAGATATAGTGGACAGACTAGAGAGGAGGAAAGATAGAGGTGTCGTAGAGTGGAGTAATAGATATAGGGTACAGACTAGAGAGAAGGAAAGATAGAGGTGTCGTAGAGTGGGGTAAGTGATATATGGGACAGACGAAGTGATGCAGTGTGGACTAGTAGAGGAGATATGTGAATAGCTTAGCATGTGTATATAATAATGTGCTCAATCATGAGCAACAGAGAATATGCAATAGGGAAGGGACAGCCACAAGGAAATGTGTAAGAGTGTGATACATTAATGCCTCGTAGGTCAACGAAACCAATTGGACTATAAGGCGACTCTCAAAGGCAAACCGACTGCGATCGCTGGGTGGCAGAAGACAATACCAATGGTACAGGTGTCATCTTTACCTTTGTGGTCCGCACAATTAAAGTGGGACTTAAATGGGGTGCTAGTTTTCTGTTGTACATCTCGTAAGTGTTCACCAAATCTTTTTACGTGAAGCTTGAACAATACGGTTTTTCTTTCTATATGTTTTGGTTGGTTCTCTGTATTTATATATATATATATATATATATATATATATATATATATATATATATATATATATATATATAATTATTAATATTATTATTTCTCCTCATAATTACCTTCACTGCAGCTTCGCATTTTGATGCATTTAGGTGTATTTCTTTGCCTTGACCCTACCAGTGCTATTTGCATTATACCTCTACTTTAATCAAATCCCTACACACTCCCTCATTCAACTCTGTCACTCACTCCTCCTGGGCGGCATGCAGACAGAGTATTACCGTACACATTGAATAAATGCGGCTTTTTCAAATCTCAACCCAGAACTGCTACACGGCAACTCTGTTAAAGTTGTCCTTCACAGAAAACTTGAGTCCGGGAATTCCCTGTTTATTTTACATTAAAGTAACCCGAAGCAACTGTTTTCGGGAAAGCCCACAAATCAGAGAAATCTGACTTATTCCATTCCGAACAAAACTGTTGTATATAAAGTTGATTTACGGGAGTTGTAAGGGAATCGTGATATATGCTTCTTTTGTACTGGAATATGAGACTGGTGTTTGTCTAAAGCTGGGGTTTCTCATTTTCTGCAGCGCGTGGATAAGAAAACACCGATGTCCCGAGGGAAGTCCAGAATAACATCCAAATAAAGGAGAGTTATATGAGATACCAGTTTCTCACAGCTTTACGGGTTTTCATTAATTTGTATATGGGAACACTGCAATTACACTCCAACTTTATGTTTTAATCGATATACTTTATATGTAGTCTGGTCTAGAAGTTGTGTTACATATGTTTCCAACAACAACGAGTGAGTAATTTCTTTTTATTTTTTCTCCTTCCCCGTTAAGCTACCAAGCTTAACGTCAGTTGGAGCATCACTGACAGATTTCGTCAACCGTCTCCATTTCTCTCTATCTTCAGTCTTTCTTTAAAACTTTGCAAAGTCACGGTCTGTCAATTCTTTGATGTTATCTTCCCATCTCTTTCTCTGCCTACCCTCACAGCCTCGCTCCATTCACTGTTCCTTATAGAGTGGTCATATAATGGAGATAAGTGGCCAAACCATTAAATTGTCTCTTTCTTCACACAAGTCAAAAGATCAACGTGTACGCCGCTTGCTTGTTGATTCCTTGTCCAAACTGTTTCATCTGTGATACGATCTATGTAAGAGATGCCAACAGTCTCACTACACCATTTCATCTGTGATACGATCTATGTAAGAGATGCCAACAGTCTCACTACAACATTTCATCTGTGATACGATCTAAGCAAAAGATGCCAACAGTCTCACTACAACATTTCATCTGTGATACGATCTAAGCAAGAGATGCCAACAGTCTCAGTACAACATTTCATTTGTGATACGATCTAAGTAAGAGATGAAAACAGTCTCACTGGAACATTTCATCTGTGATAGGATCTAAGTAAGAGATGCCAACAGTCTCACTACAACATTTCATCTGTGATACGATCTAAGTAAGAGATGCCAACAGTCTCACTACAACATTTCATCTGTGATAGGATCTAAGTAAGAGATGCCAACAGTCTCACTACAACATTTCATCTCCATAGCGTGTATTTACTTATGAAGCTGTGAATTGATTTATCTACTAATTGTATTATATCCTAAATAAACATGCAGCGATAGAAACGAGAAGCAATAATTACAACGTAGCCTTTCTTACCAGTACTGGTTATGTCTTTCTCAAATCTGGACATTAATACGGTAATGTATGTATGCAGAAATTAAAATAGCAAGGCAAAACGGGCACTCTACAATACAATCTTTATCCCAACGTTGTGCAACCAATGACAGACCCTGGCCCTAGATGCAAGAACAATAAGAAAACAATAACCTCCACGGATATGAAATGTGTTAGACGAATGGCAGGAAACAGTCTGGGTGATAAGATCAGAAATGAAGAATTTAGAAAAAAAAAGCTAGGAATAGTCCTCGCCATAGAATATATAAATAAACAACAGATAAAATGGTTTTCCCACGTGATAAGGCAGAAAGATGAAAACACAACACAACTAGCCTTCAACAAATAATGCGAGAACGCCGACCCAAGGGTCGACCAAGAGAAACATGGATTGACGGAATATTAGAAACACTAGGAAATATAATAGCAGTACAGGCGAACAGAAAAGCAAAAGACCGCAAATTATATCTTCCCTCCACGCTGAAAGGCAAATAAAGAGAAGAAGTAGAAGAAAAGAATACAATATATAAAAATAACTATTGATGACAAAATAAAATGACACTCGTCACGCCCCGAGGCTGACGTATATGGAGCATGGTGTCCATTTTCAACCAAGCAACATGCTATTTGGGTCATTTGCTCAGCACTACGCCAGTAATATTTTTTTTCCTTCTAAAAACAACGCAGGTACCCATTTAAATCTGAAAAATTAAATTGAGTAATTAACAAGGAACAAAAAATTAGTTTACTTGGCAAGCACCGAAATTGACAAGAAGATGATTAGGAAAGAGAATGCGTGAGACCAAAGAACATCAAGACAAAAAAATAATTAAATTGCTTGACCATAAAACAAGGCTAAAATTAAATAACGCCTAGCAATAAGCTTTAACAACCAGTATTGAGAACAAGTGAGAAATAAGAATTGGTATCCAAACGAATCAGCAAAAACAGGAAACGTTTTGAGAAATCATAATTTAAAAATAATTAATAAGGGAGATAAGTACATATATAAAAATTTAAATAATATGCTAGACCGGGAGCTACAGAGAACATGTCAAATATGAGGGGCCGAGAGTAGAGCTACAGAGAACATGTCAAATATGAGGGGCCGTGAGTAGAGCTACAGAGAACATGTCAAATATGAGGGGCCGTGAGTAGAGCTACAGAGAACATGTCAA
Organism: Megaustenia siamemsis; assembly: GCA_032433765.1. Classification (NCBI taxonomy): domain Eukaryota; kingdom Metazoa; phylum Mollusca; class Gastropoda; order Stylommatophora; family Ariophantidae; genus Megaustenia; species Megaustenia siamemsis. The sequence continues at coordinate 53,029,698 of JAVIAB010000126.1, forward strand.
ATATGAGGGGCCGAGAGTAGAGCTACAGAGAACATGTCAAATATAAGGGGCCGTGAGTAGAGCTACAGAGAACATGTCAAATATGAGGGGCCGTGAGTAGAGCTACAGAGAACATGTCAAATATGAGGGGCAGAGAGTAGAGCTACAGAGAACATGTCAAATATGAGGGGCCGAGAGTAGAGCTACAGAGAACATGTCGAATATGAGGGGCCGAGAGTAGAGCTACAGAGAACATGTCAAATATGAGGAGCCGTGAGTAGAGCTACAGAGAACATGTCAAATATGAGGGGCCGAGAGTAGAGCTACAGAGGACATGTCAAATATGAGGGGCCGAGAGTAGAGCTACAGAGAACATGTCAAATATGAGGGGCCGAGAGTAGAGCTACAGAGAACATGTCAAATATGAGGGGCCGTGAGTAGAGCTACAGAGAACATGTCAAATATGAGGGGCCGTGAGTAGAGCTACAGAGAACATGTCAAATATGAGGGGCCGAGAGTAGAGCTACAGAAGACATATCAAATATGAGGGGCCGAGAGTAGAGCTACAGAGGACATGTCAAATATGAGGGGCCGTGAGTAGAGCTACAGAAGACATATCAAATATGAGGGGCCGAGAGTAGAGCTACAGAAGACATATCAAATATGAGGGGCCGTGAGTAGAGCTACAGAAGATATATCAAATATGAGGGGCCGAGAATAGAGCTACAGAAGACATATCAAATATGAGGGGCCGAGAGTAGAGCAAATCATTGGAAAAATTTTAGATAAGCAACAATTAAAAATAGATATCGCTGTATAAACCACGAACCAAGATGTCCTCATGTGAGTGCACTAACCAACAAAGGGATGAACTAGGCAAGAATAAAGTAAATAATCTGTGATTTGTTACAATGGAAAATGTTGAGCGGGTACAACTCAAATATTACTATTTGTTTCTTAGTCAGTAATATGTGTTTCTTTGTTTGTGGCATTGTTGATAGCCTCGGTAGCCTAGTTGGGGAAACCACCTGACTGGGCTACAGACGTTCGGACAACCCGTGTTCGATTCCCGCTTGAAGCAGTGTGAATTGTAATCATGCTTGGGGGAAAAAAAATACCTCCGCGGTCGACCCAGTCGCTGGCAGAAATGGGTACCAGGGTAGTACTCTGGGAAGGTGAGGAATACCACCTCACATCGTGAGTTTCGATGCTTGAAGAGACACAACCCAAAAGTATCCGAACACTTCTGGATAGCCGGCTGAGCACATATGGGTGGAAATTCGCGTGCTAACGTTGCTTCAAGTCTATAGTACTTTACTTTATCATAAGTGATACACTTGCAGCTCATTTTTATTTAATGTGCCATTTTGCAAGCTGTATATAGCTAGTTTGTTTTACACACTTGCAACGATATACTTACTCTGGTCAAAAGCAATTATCATTGGTTGTTTGTCGTCACTTGTGATAGCCAGTAGTTGGTTGTTTGTCGTCACTTGTGGTAGCCAGTAGTTGGTTGTTTGTCGTCACTTGTGATAGCCAGTAATTGGTTGTTTGTCGTCACTTGTGATAGCCAGTAGTTGGTTGTTTGTCGTCACTTGTGGTAGCCAGTAGTTGGTTGTTTGTCGTCACTTGTGGTAGCCAGTAATTGGTTGTTTGTCGTCACTTGTGGTAGCCAGTAATTGGTTGTTTGTCGTCACTTGTGATAGCCAGTAGTTGGTTGTTTGTCGTCACTTGTGGTAGCCAGTAATTGGTTGTTTGTCGTCACTTGTGATAGCCAGTAGTTGGTTGTTTGTCGTCACTTGTGATAGCCAGTAGTTGGTTGTTTGTCGTCACTTGTGGTAGCCAGTAGTTGGTTGTTTGTCGTCACTTGTGGTAGCCAGTAATTGGTTGTTTGTCGTCACTTGTGATAGCCAGTAGTTGGTTGTTTGTCGTCACTTGTGATAGCCAGTAATTGGTTGTTTGTCGTCACTTGTGATAGCCAGTAGTTGGTTGTTTCTCGTCACTTGTGGTAGCCAGTAATTGGTTGTTTGTCATCGTTTGTGGTAGCCAGTAATTAGTTGTTTGTCATCACTTCTGGTAGCCTGTAATTGGTTGTTTGTCATTACTTGTGGAAGCCAGTAAATGGTTGTTGGCCATCACTTCTGGTAGCCAGTAATTGGTTGTTTGTTATCACTTCTGGTAGCCAGTAATTGGTTGTTTGTCACCGTTTGTGGTAGCCAGTAATTGGTTGTTTGTCATCACTTGTGGTAGCCAGTAATTAGTTGTTTGTCATCACTTGTGGTAGCCAGTAATTGGTTGTTTGTCATCACTTGTGGTAGCCAGTAATTGGTTGTTTGTCATCACTTGTGATAGCCAGTAATTGGTTGTTTGTCATCACTTGTGACTGCCAGTAATTGGTTGTTTGTCATCACTTGTGGTAGCCAGTAATTGGTTGTTTGTCATCATTTGTGGTAGCCAGTAATTGGTTGTTTGTCATCACTTGTGGTAGCCAGTAATTGGTTGTTTGTCATCACTTCTGGTAGGCAGTAATTGGTTGTTTGCCATCACTTCTGGTAGCCAGTAATTTGTTATTTGCCATCACTTCTGGTAGCCAGTAAATGGTTGTTGGTCATAAATTCTGGTAGCCGGTAAATGATTGCGCTGAGACTGAGAAATCAACATGAAGAAAACATAATCAACACTTTAACCGCATGATAATATATATGAGAATGCCACATGTGTTAAGTAGACATGTGGATATATCTATAGGAAAACGTACCTAATACCTAAATTGGTTGCAAAAATACAATTGTTTCATCTTCTTCGTTTTAATTCGACCACTAACAAAGATTTGTTACCATTGTGTGACATTCTTCAAGGACACTGCAGTAATCTTTCATTCGGTAGAACTCTTTCGACTACGTAAAGGCAAATAATAGGAAATAGATTTACATACCATCTTTTATCTTTACAGACTTGAAGAGAATATTCTATCCTACCCGCTTCACTCCATCTAGGTCAAATAGTCACAACTATTCTATACTACCCGCCTCACTCCATCTAGGTCATATAATCACAACTATTCTATCCTACCCGCTTCACTCCATCTAGGTCAAATAGTCACAACTATTCTATACTACCCGCTTCACTCCATCTAGGTCATATAGTCACAACTATTCTATCCTACCCGCTTCACTCCATCTAGGTCATATAGTCACAACTATTCTATACTACCCGCTTCACTCCATCTAGGTCATATAGTCACAACTATTCTATCCTACCCGCTTCACTCCATCTAGGTCATCTAGTCAAATCTAAACTATCCTACCCGCTTCACTCCATCTAGGTCATCTAGTCAAATCTAAACTATCCTACCCGCTTCACTCCATCTAGGTCATATAATCACAACTATTCTATCCTACCCGCTTCACTCCATCTAGGTCATATAGTCACAACTATTCTATCCTACCCGCTTCACTCCATCTAGGTCATATAGTCACAACTATTCTATCCTACCCGCTTCACTCCATCTAGGTCATCTAGTCAAATCTAAACTATCCTACCCGCTTCACTCCATCTAGGTCATATAGTCACAACTATTCTATCCTACCCGCTTCACTCCATCTAGGTCATATAGTCACAACTATTCTATCCTACCTGCTTCACTCCATCTAGGTCATATAGTCACAACTATTCTATCCTACCCGCTTCACTCCATCTAGGTCATATAGTCACAACTATTCTATTCTACCCGCTTCACTCCATCTAGGTCATATAGTCACAACTATTCTATTCTACCCGCTTCACTCCATCTAGGTCATATAGTCACAACTATTCTATCCTACCCACTTCACTCCATCTAGGTCATATAGTCACAACTATTCTATTCTACCCGCTTCACTCCATCTAGGTCATATAGTCACAACTATTCTATCCTACCCGCTTCACTCCATCTAGGTCATATAGTCACAACTATTCCATCTTACCGATGTAAGTTTGCGTGTGTGTAGCACGGCATGGTATAACTCAGCCTGCTAGGCGAGCCTCTCTGCTGATCTCTTTCATTTGACTGAGTTTGTCTGCACAAAACAGTTGTTGTTAGTGAGTGTTGGTGTGCCGTATGTATGAGTCCACGCAGGAGCCGGTAATCCTGCGTTGGAGTGATGGGGGGGGGAGTGTTTAGTGGTTTAACCAATTAAAGAAATGACGATTCCGCTAGCAAATGCAACGCATTTTGTTTTATATTTGCTGCCTTCATGTTTGATCTCTGCGAGTGTAGACCAAATCTGAATAGTTCGATGACTGTCAGCTGACATTCCTAGTTATGTTTCAAAGTAGATAATGCATCGCTCACAACCATACATCATCTATCATACACAAATTAACATTTTCTTTGTATTCAGATCTGATGTTAAGTCCACCCTAAATGGCACGTTTGAGAGTCGTAAGGAAGCTGGACATGTTGCGACAATCATGATTTCCATGCTCAGACAAACTAGCCACATCTACTTCATTGAGCAATGCATGTCCTCATGGTTGATTAACTCTATTAATGAGTGAGGAATGTCGCACAAGTTAACGAATTATTATTATGTAAAAAAAAAAGGTAAAGAGCCGCGTCACGCCATGTTGCGTGTAGGGAATATGGTGTTAGTGACCATAATTTTTACAGACCTTCAGCACATGATTTTTGGAGTTATGTGGTCGCTATTACGCTCTTGCCGCTTTACTTTCCGAGAACAAAAATCCGGTACTCATTTAAGGCTGGGTGAACCCGGAAGCCGTCGAATGGGATCGAACTCTACTCTTGTCCTTTGTAGTCCAGTTCACTAACCACTGAGCTATCGCGGCACAATAGATGCTGCCACACAAATGCCAGAAAGTGCCGGTAATTTATGAATGAGACTAGGTCTCATTTACGACTTCTAACTCTATTTGTATCTTACTAAACACTCCCTAGTTCCCAGATCACAGTTGTTCACTTGCATAAAGAAGTAGCATTTTAGCACTACTCTTATAAATGTTGTAGTAACGGGTTCGTATGTCCTGGCTCTACTACATTATATTCTTTCTAACGCCACAAAATGTGGGCGAGTAGTTAACATATGCTCTCTGCTTGTGACGTTCATTCAGAGACTGTCCTCTCAGTGCTCTACTGTCTGTAGGTGACCACCGCAATGCGTTTGGTGAGTGTTGTTAGTCATCTTTGTTAGCTTCCAGTTCCATAAATCCCTGAACGATGTCGAACGTTTCTCTCATTGGATGTACAAACATGGGCTGTTCCAGGAGGACGTGAACTTCCGGTCAATATGGTGGATAGGCGGCGGGAACAATTGAAGACTATATATGAAAAGTGTTCCTTGTTGCAGTTTCCTCATATTCCAAGTCCGGATTATTGCAGGAACTACTAAGTTAAGTGCTCTGTTTCACACCGTGAACTGTGTGTTACATCCGTTTTGATCATGTTTCGATATTCCAATTGTTTACAATGAACGATGATATCGTATGACAAAGAACAGTTGTTGTGTTCACTTTCTGTGCGGTTTCGCCTTATGTCTTTTGGCGTGTGCTGAGATTGCTGTGATGGGGACTACGCCTACCTTTCTTTGTTTAGAAGATGAGTTAATAATTCGGATGATTACGCTGGCACGGGCGGTTAAGCAATTATGGATTTTAATTTGTTTGCAGTGATACCGGGGCCTTCCATAACAATGTCTACATCGGCATGGACAACTTTGTTCATGAAATCATCGGCAGTGAGAGGTTAAATGTTTCTATCAAAGTAAATATGTATTTGCTGGCAAGTCCATTCTTTTCGGCTTCTACATTTTGTCTTATAATTTGCTTTTTTTTTCTTCGATAATTTAAATAAATTCATATAGTCTAAGTCCCATACAGCAACTCTTACTCTTCGAATTAGCCAAAGAGAAACGTTTCGTCAAGTCTTGGGTAGTTTGTCTACCACCGGATGTGGATGTCTTCTATAAGCCATGATTGTTTCTTCACCATCTTTTTGATACTACATTCTGTTTGTATGGAAAGCCTATTGGTAATAGTAATATCAACTCTACATGGGTTATAGATTGGCTTGGATTAAGATTTCTTTACTATTACTGACCTGGAACGATTTGTTTAACCTCAGATTGTATTTAAGTTATACCAGACCACAGTTGCCGCTTATGAAATTATAGCCAATATACATTTATTGGGGTTATGTATTGTCAAGGTAGACTTTTGATCTAGTAGCACCAAAGACTTTAGAATTTAACTCTATAATGTCGGGCCCATGTATTTCCGTCCACCCAGTGGTTAATCTATAAGAGGGACTGTTGCATCAATCTGAGGCTATCGACTATGCTCTGCTCTATTAGTCTGTGTCACAGGAAGTGTTGGCTATCATCATTCATCTCCAATATTAGTCTATTAGTTGTGCCATATTTCTCTTAGGCTCGAGGCACATAAACAGAGGCCGAGTGATGGTTTGGTACTGGACTGTGCCACACTTTCATTTTTTTTTTTTTTTTTTTTTTTTTTTTTTTTTTTTTTTTTGCAAAAAATTATTTGGCATTTATCAGAACTCGTCGGATAGAATCTGTATGTTGCCAGATCTACCAAAGAATGTTGCAACCATCAGAACTCGTCGGATAGAATCTGTATGTTGCCAGATCTACCAAAGAATGTTGCAACCATCAGAACTCGTCGGATAGAATCTGTCTGTAGCCTGATCTACCAGAGAATGTTGCAACCATCAGACTTCGTCGAATAGAATTTGTCTGTAGCCTGATCTACCAGAAAATGTTGCAACCATCAGAACTCGTCGGATAGAATCTGTCTGTAGCCTGATCTACCAGAGAATGTTGCAATCATCAGACTTCGTCGAATAGAATTTGTCTGTAGCCTGATCTACCAGAAAATGTTGCAACCATCAGAACTCGTCGGATAGAATCTGTCTGTAGCCAGATCTACCAGAGAATGTTGCAACCATCAGAACTCGTCGGATAGAATCTGTCTGTAGCCTGATCTACCAGAGATTGTTATACTCATCACAACTCGTCTGATTTCCCACTTCTTCTGTTTACAAATTCAAGGCTTCTTTGATGTCTTAGTTCTACATTCTTCTTCGTCTGCTCCAGTCTAGTCTTTCAGCTACTATATCTTACATTATTGTTCTTTCCCACCCATTGTGTTGCCTGGCATGGCCAGGCTATTTGAACTAATCTGTAAGATAAAGGGGCTACAGTGACGGATGCAAGCCAAATGCCCCAGGTTAGAGCAACGTTGGATACTAATGAGAGTTTTGATTTCGCCAACAATATAAACAAACATTTTTTTTTAAATATTTATAAAGCGCTTTATCCAAGAGGAATTATTAGAACAGATTGAGAAATGATCTGTTCGCTCTTGTCTTTAACAAAGTCAGTTATCTCTCTTATCTTCTCATAGCTTTGTACTAACTAATCTTCAAACTTCTCACTCTTAAACAATTGTTTCTGGTTATCTCCATTTTGTTCATTTCTAAATGTCACACTGTTCTTCCCCGCTTCTCTTCTTTCATACTCTCTTTACTTCTCTCAGATTCTCTTTCTGCCAATCATGTTTTATTCTGTGTTATCTAATCCCTCAGGAATCTCTGCTGGCGCCTCTAGGATGTTCCACTGAAAACAATTTTTGTTCCATTTTTATTAAAATTTCATTGAATCGAAGATCTACATATTCTTTTTCTATATCATTTCCCACTTCAGGTTTTTGTTTACGCCCAAGCTATTTTTGCCATTATTTTTGTGTTAATGCTGGCGTTTCTGGGTGTTTCATGAGATAACTTCACGCGTTTTAGATATGGCGAAATATAGCATTGAGTTGAGAAGAATATTCTTGAGCAAATTAAAACAAACACCAAGAATGTGTGGAAGAAACATCAGATATTTGTTTACACCATACAGTTTTGTTTTTATTTTTAAATACGGTATGGTATCAATCCACGGTCTAGTAATAGAATATAAAAATTAACTTAAGTCATCATCATCATCATCGTGTGCCCTCTCCGCAACGAAGGTTGGCTACCATGGATCGCCATTCTACTCTGTTTCTTGCTTTGATGGTGCAGGCTGACATAGATTGACTTGTCCATCTTTTGATGTTACTCGTCCATGTTAGTCTTGGTCTGCCCCTGCCGCTTTTGCCTTGTATTTTTCCTTCCAATATTACTTTTAGTAGGCTGTTGTGTCTTTTAACATGCCCCACAAATTTAATTTGTCTTGTCTTAATTGTGTTCAGCAGTTCTCTTTTTATTTTCAGTTGTTTTAAAACTTCATCGTTTGTTATCTTTTGTTTCCATCCAATTCTACCTATTCTTCTATAAATCCACATTTCAAAGGCTTCAATTTTCTGTTATGTTTTCTTGTCTAATGTCCATGTTTCTGCACCATACAGGAATATTGAGAAGATGTAACATTTTGCCATTCTTAGTTTCAGCCCTATTGATATTTGTTTTGTTGTTAGTATATTTTTCATAGCATTAAAATTACTTTTTGCCATACCTATTCTTTTGTTCATTTCAGTTTTGCATTTTCCATCATTGGTTATAGTATGTCCTAGGTAGTTGTAACTTTGGACTGTTTCCAGATGTGTTCCCTCAACTGTGATATTTAATTGTAGGTCTTGAGAATGTTCTTTGTTTATGATCATAGTTTTAATCTTTTTGATATTCATTTCTAGTCCATATTTTTTGCTTGTTGTGTTTATCGCATTAAGCAATTGTTGTAGGTCTTTCGGATTTTCTGCTAGTAGAACAGTATCATCAGCATATCTTAGGTTATTGATTATCTTTCCATTAATGTTTAGACCTGGTATCTCTGAGATGTTTTTAAAGATTTGCTCAGTGTATAGATTGAACAAGCTTGGTGATAGGATGCATCCTTGTTTTACTCCTCTTAACTTAAGTATAAGTATATTTTCGACTGATATTTAACTAGTAGGTTTGTGTGTAGCCTTATGTAAATACTACATTGTCTAATAAGATACACTTATATCAATATATGTGTCATATTTATATACACATTTTTCACGTAAAATGAACACTACAAAGTGTTATATATTTGTAAACACGGACTTCACAGTTCTGTCCACTCTGTCAACACAAACTTCACAGTTCTGTTCCCTCTGTCAACACAAACTTCACAGTTCTGTCCACTCTGTCAGCACAAACTTCACAGTTCTGTCCACTCTGTCAACACAAACTTCACAGTGTTATCCACTCTGTCAACAAAAACTTCACAGTTCTCTCCACTCTGTCAATGTAAACTTCACATTTTTATCCACTCTGTCCACACAAACTTCACAGTTTTATCCACTCTGTCAACAAAAACTTCACAGTTCTGTCCACTCTGTCAACACAAACTTCACAGTTTTATCCACTCTGTCCACACAAACTTCACAGTTTTATTCACTCTGTCAACAAAAACTTCACAGTCCTGTGCACTCTGTCAACAAAAAGTTCACAGTCCTGTCCACTCTGTCAACAAAAACTTCACAGTCCTGTCCACTTTGTCAATGCAAACCTCACAGTTTTATCCACTCTGTCCACACAAACTCCACAGTGTTATCCACTCCGTCAACAAAAACTTCACAGTTTTATCCACTCTGTCAACAAAAACTTCACAGTCCTGTCCACTCTGTCAACACAAACTTCACAGTTCTGTCCACTCTGTCAACACAAACTTCACAGTTCTGTCCACTCAGTCAGCAAAAACTTCACAGTTCTCTCCACTCTGTCAACACAAACTTCACAGTTCTCTCCACTCTGTCAACACAAACTTCACAGTTCTGTCCACTCTGTCAACAAAAACTTCACAGTTCTGTCCACTCTGTCAACACAAACTTCACAGTTCTGTCCACTCTGTCAACAAAAACTTCACAGTCCTGTCCACTCTGTCAACACAAACTTCACAGTTTTATCCACTCTTTCAATAAGCACTTCATAGATTCGAGAACTAAGCTGGGGAACATCACAAATGTATAAGACATCTGAAGTAACAACCACACGAACTTCACCACACTTTCTCTAATGTATCAACATGCATTTCACCTCTTTCTCTAATGTATCAACATGCATTTCACCTCTTTCTCTAATGTATCAACATGCATTTCACCTCTTTCTCTAATGTATCAACATGCATTTCACCTCTTTCTCTAATGTATCAACATGCATTTCACCTCTTTCTCTAATGTATCAACATGCATTTCACCTCTTTCTCTAATGTATCAACATGCATTTCACCTCTTTCTCTAATGTATCAACATGCATTTCACCTCTTTCTCTAATGTATCAACATGCATTTCACCTCTTTCTCTAATGTATCAACATGCATTTCACCTCTTTCTCTAATGTATCAACATGCATTTCACCTCTTTCTCTAATGTATCAACATGCATTTTACCTCTTTCTCTAATGTATCAACATGCATTTCACCTCTTTCTCTAATGTGTCAACATGCATTTCACCTCTTTCTCTAATGTATCAACATGCATTTCACCTCTTTCTCTAATGTATCAACATGCATTTCACCTCTTTCTCTAATGTATCAACATGCAATTTACCACTTTCTCTAATTTATCATTATACACTTCACCACTATCCTAATTTATCAACATACATTTCATCACTTTCTATAATTTATCAACATGCACATCACCACTTTCCCTAATTTATCAACATGCACTTCACCACTTTCTCCAATTTATCAACGTGCATTTTGCTATTTCTCTAATTTATAAATGTTTAGCTCTCCACTTTCTCTGATTTATAAATACAACGATTACACGTTATCTAATTTATAAATACAACGATTACCACTTTATCTAATTTATAAATACAACGCTTACCACTTTATCTAATTTATAAATACAACGCTCGCTACTTTCTCTAATTTATCAAAACAAACTTCACATTGTGTGTGTGTGCTTTATCAACAACTATTTTTAGATTCTTCCTGATCTGTCAACAGCTTTACACATGTGATCTATCAACAACTTTACAAATGTGACATATCAACAGACTACTCGTAAATCACTCTCTCAGATCATACTTCCACCGAACTGTTAACCCACACGTTCACATAACCCCCCAGTACAACCTAGCAGTCTGCATTCTTTAACACATTTATGAACATTCTAGAATGCCTGAAACATCGTCAATTGGTTATAGATCGTGGGACAACGCGTCGGACAATCTTGTCTACTTGCCACTTTGTCTTCTCTTTATTTCACGCCTGGGACCATTAAAAGAGAGTTAACGTGATTTAAAGAGAAAAGCAAATAATGCAATTATTGAAACAGAGGTTCTCAAATAGGCGTACAATGTACCTTAGTTTGTTTGGCAAAGATGTAGTACAGTCATCATCATGTGCCATACCGGTTGGCGTAGGCGATCATGTCCTTTCATAATCTTCTATCTACAGTGCATCGTATCAGTTCTGTTGTTGACTGTTTTCCATGCCATGACACCAAGCTATCCAGTATTTTCTCTCCTTGTCGTCCGCGATCTCTCTTTCCTTTTATTTTGCCAGTTGTAACCAAGTATTCCAACTTTCCTCTTCTCATAATGTGCTCAAAAAATGTTGATTGTTTCTTTCTGGTGTTTTTAAGGAGTTTCCTTTTTGTGTTGGCCTCTTTCAGAATTTCATCATTGGTCTTTTTAGCTGTCCAGGGAACTTTCAACATTCTTCTGAGAAATCCCATCTCTGTGGACTCTACTCGTCTTTTCATTTATTTGTCTACTGTCCATAATTCGCTTCTATAGGTCAGAATTGGTTCTATATTGCACCGATGCACTCTCTTTCTCAATTCTATTGACATAGATTTGTTGCATAAGACGTTTTTCATTTTCTGAAATGCTATTTTGGCCTGAGCTATTCTGCTTTTTTTTTTTCCGTGGTATATCTTCCATCTGATGTTATTATTGTGCCCAAGTATTTGAAACGTTGTACTTGTTTCAGATTTGTCCTGTTTATTTTTATGCTGCATGATGGTAATGATTGTTTCTCTGATACGACCATTACTTCTGTTTTCTTACTATTCAGACTGAGACCATTTTTGTTGCTTTCTTTTACTATTATGCCTATCATTTCTTGTAGTTCGTTCTCTGTCTTGTACAGTGTTTTATTTTAAAGTAGCTACATAATTCGTTTGAGACTATTGTGAAGAGTGGGTTGACTAGTTTCCCATAGCAACCTCTCGATTGAAGGCGACAACGAAGCGGAAGATAACACAAATGTCGAAAAAATTGTGGAACTCGGCGCACCGAGGGCGAACGCGGGAGAATAGATCCTCAGCCAAAAGGAATACAGGAATCAGATCAGGACAGAAAGAATCAATAGACGTGCAGTTTGATGGTCGTTGAAATGGACAGCAGAACGGATATGGGAATGCTACGACTGGAGTGACGCTAGTCAGAACTAAAAACTACAGACTAAAGAATTATTTAATTGGCCTTGATTATTATTTTATTATATATGTATTGATATATTATTTAATTCTTCTTGCTTCTTCTACCTTTTTAGCTCCCAGTGGAGCATAGGTCTTCTACAAACACTTTCCAAGTCGTTCTGTTTTTTGTCATTATTTTAAGATCATTCCATGTCTTCCCCATCATCTTCATCTCTGCTTCTATATATCTTCTCCAAGAATTCCTTGGTCTTCCTCTTTGTCTTTTCCCCTGGGGATTCCAAAAAAGGGCCTGTTTGGTGTAATACTCTCAGCTGGCTTCCGTAGTGTGTGTCCTATCCAGCGCCATCGTCTTCGCTGTATCTCTTTATCCACTGGTATTTGACTGGTACATTTCCATAATTCTATGTTAGTGATTTTGTCCTGCCAATTCCATGCTTTTATTTATTATTTAATTGATTAATTTAAATTAGTATTCAGCCTTGTCAAATAATGTACACTGAATAGCTTGAAAGTCGGCATCAACATTGATAGACTCGAACTTGCAAGAATTCCACTCTTTACTCGAGCAACTTACTATCAAACACAGAAATGAATGCAAAGCAAATAGTAAGTTGCGATTAATAGTTACAGTAAAGGCATTGCATACCAAGATGCTGATCATAGCAAAATAATGTTGGAGAAGATGATGAAGGAGGAGAAACAGAAAAAAGAACAGCAAGAAGAAACACATTTTTTTTTCTATTATTTTCTTCGTTCATATTTTTCTTTTATGTCGTCTTCATTCCTTCTTTTTTATTCTTTCTCTCTTTCTTTTTTTTCTCTTTCTTTTTTTCTCTTTCTTTTTTTCGTTATTTCTTTTTTTCTTTCTTTTTTGTCATTTCATATTGTTCTTTGCTTTCTTTATTCTGTACTTTCATGTTATGTTATTTTACCTTCTGCTTCATATTAAAATTATTATTCTACTTATTGCACACTTCCCCGCTCTGTTTCTTACTTCTTTCTCCCTTCATTAAAAAAAAAATAATTTCCTATTTTTTTTCCCCGTATTATTATTGTTTTCGTTCTTATCTTTTCCTTCAACGTTTTCAGCTGCTTCTTTTTCTCCTTATTGTTCTTTTTTCCCCACGACCACTCAAGCTTCATTATCTTTTGTACCGTGTGGCCAGTGCACTCGACTTCAACACACATTAATTCATAACTGATTCCTTCCTACATTTCATTATAATCTGTCGAATATTCCAGACGTAATCTGTGATCTTACAGGAACCGTTTCTTCCATGAGTGACGTTCACAAATAATTGTTAATTTATACTTTGGTAGGGATCGATCCTGATCGACGGCTTCCAGGTTCACCCAGCCTTAAATGGGTATCGGATTTTTTTCTAGAAAGTAAAGCGGCACGGACGTAATACCGACCACAATACCACAAAAATCATGTGCTGAAGGTCTGTAATGTAAAGTCACTAAAACCATATTCCCTAAACGTTTAAAAAAAATAATAAATTTGTTATCAGAAAACATTAATCCAGATTTGGCTAAGTTATCAATCCGCACGTTTCCATCAACAGTGTATCAGCTTCCATATTGTTAACGTGGAAACCTATATGGCTATTGGCATCAATATCTGCTATCAAGATACAATAAATGCGTGTATCTATTCGTATATGACATTTATTAATGCCCTATGACGGTTCTAGAAAAATATATTAATTCATCTAACATGACAATGGTTTATTACTGGCGTGACGTTGCTATTTACATTACTTTACTACTTCATCATTTTGTAATCTTTCTAGACATCAGCATCTTAACAGAAATGTCTTGGGTTCAAATCTCACTAGATGTAGAGGGGATTTTTGAAGATCCAATGCTTAGTTTCTTCGCGATGTTATCCTCCATGGGTCTCTTGGTATTAATACATGATGTCTAGCCCTTTCCGGTACTTGCAAACATTAAAGTTAAAAATTAAAAGAGGGCACGTGTGCACTCGCGCACGTTAAACAACACTCGGTAGTTAGATATCGACATGGTTGGCTAAAAATGTGGCCCCTGGTCGGGAAAATTTGTCAGCAAAAATTCACCCACACGGATGGATCCCAGGACGTGATACACAGCTGGTGTACGAGAGTCAGGGCTCTACTCCTGCAGTTTCTCGATAACTCGACGGGAATTTCGAAGCAAATATGACTACGTCTGATGTACATTGATGATCCTGAGTGCGGTGATGATGATCCTGAGTGTGGTGATGATGATCCTGAGTGCGGTGATGATGATCTTGAGTGTGGTGATGATGATCTTAATTTTGGTGATGATGATCCTGAGTGCGGTGATGATGATCTTAATTTTGGTGATGATGATCTTGAGTGTGGTGATGATGATTCTGAGTGCTGTGATGATGATCTTGAGTGTGGTGATGATGATCCTGAGTGAGGTGATGATGATTCTGAGTGCTGTGATGATGATCTTGAGTGTGGTGATGATGATCCTGAGTTCGGTCATGATGATCTTGAATGTGGTGATGATGATCTTGAGTGTGGTGATGATGATCCTGAGTGTGGTGATGATGATTCTGAGTGCTGTGATGATGATCTTGAGTGTGGTGATGATGATCCTGAGTTCGGTCATGACGATCTTGAGTGTGGTGATGATGATCCTGAGTTCGGTCATGATGATCTTGAGTGTGGTGATGATGATCCTGAGTTCGGTCATGATGATCTTGAGTGTGGTGATGATGATCTTGAGTGTGGTGATGATGATCCTGAGTGTGGTGATGATGATTCTGAGTGCTGTGATGATGATCTTGAGTGTGGTGATGATGATCCTGAGTTCGGTCATGATGATCTTGAGTGTGGTGATGATGATCTTGAGTGTGGTGATGATGATCTTGAGTGTGGTGATGATGATCCTGAGTTCGGTGATGATGATCTTGAGTTCGGTGATGATGATCCTGAGTGTGGTGATGATAATCCTGAGTGTGGTGATGATGAATTTGAGTGTGGTGATGATGATCTTGAGTGTGGTGATGATGATCCTGAGTGCGGTGATGATGATCCTGAGTGTGGTGATGAAGATCTTGAGTGCGGTGATGATGATCCTGAGTTCGGTGATGTTGATCCAGAGTGCGATGATGATGATCTTGAGTGCGGTGATGATGATACTGAGTTCGGTGATGATGATCCTGAGTTCGGTGATGATGATCCTGAGTGCGATGATGATGATCTTGAGTGCGGTGATGACGATCCTGAGTTCGGTGATGATGATCCTGAGTTCGGTGATGCTGATCCTGAGTTCGGTGATGATGATACTGAGTGCGGTGATGATGATCCTGAGTTCGGTGATGATGATCCTGAGTTCGGTGATGATGATCCTGAGTTCGGTGATGATGATACTGAGTGCGGTGATGATGATACTGAGTGCGGTGATGATGATCCTGAGTTCGGTGATGATGATCCTGAGTTCGGTGATGATGATACTGAGTGCGGTGATGATGATCCTGAGTTCGGTGATGATGATCCTGAGTTCGGTGATGATGATCCTGAGTTCGGTGATGATGATACTGAGTGCGGTGATGATGATACTGAGTGCGGTGATGATGATCCTGAGTTCGGTGATGATGATCCTGAGTTCGGTGATGATGATACTGAGTGCGGTGATGATGATCCTGAGTTCGGTGATGATGATCCTGAGTTCGGTGATGATGATCCTGAGTTCGGTGATGATGATCTTGAGTTCGGTGATGATGATACTGCGTGCGGTGATGATGATCCTGAGTTCGGTGATGATGATCCTGAGTTCGGTGATGATGATCCTGAGTTCGGTGATGATGATCCTGAGTTCGGTGATGATGATCCTGAGTTCGGTGATGATGATCTTGAGTGTGGGGATGATGATCCTGAGTTCGGTGATGATGATCTTGAGTGTGGTGATGATGATACTGAGTGCGGTGATGATGATCCTGAGTTCGGTGATGATGATCCTGATTTCGGTGATGATGATCCTGAGTTCGGTGATGATGATCCTGATTTCGGTGATGATGATCTTGAGTGTGGGGATGATGATCCTGAGTTCGGTGATGATGATCTTGAGTGTGGTGATGATGATACTGAGTGCGGTGATGATGATCCTGAGTTCGGTGATGATGATCCTGAGTTCGGTGATGATGATCTTGAGTGTGGTGATGATGATCCTGATTTCGGTGATGATGATCCTGAGTTCGGTGATGATGATCTTGAGTGTGGGGATGATGATCCTGAGTTCGGTGATGTTGATCCGGAGTGCGGTGATGATGATCCTGAGTGCGGTGATGATGATCTTGGGTGTGGTGATGATGATCCTGAGTTCGGTGATGATGATCCTGAGTTCGGTGATGATGATCTTGAGTGTGGTGATGATGATCCTGAGTTCGGTGATGTTGATCCGGAGTGCGGTGATGATGATCCTGAGCTCGGTGATGATGATACTGAGTGCGGTGATGATGATCCTGAGTTCGGTGATGATGATACTGAGTGCGGTGATGATGATCCTGAGTTCGGTGATAATGATACTGAGTGCGGTGATGATGATCCTGAGTTCGGTGATAATGATACTGAGTGCGGTGATGATGATCCTGAGTTCGGTGATGATGATCCTGAGTTCGGTGATGATGATCCTGAGTTCGGTGATGATGATCTTGAGTGTGGTGATGATGATCCTGATTTCGGTGATGATGATTCTGTGTTCGGTGATGATGATCCTGAGTTCGGTGATGATGATACTGAGTGCGGTGATGATGATCCTGAGTTCGGTGATGATGATCCTGAGTTCGGTGATGATGATCTTGAGTGTGGTGATGATGATCCTGATTTCGGTGATGATGATCCTGAGTTCGGTGATGATGATCTTGAGTGTGGGGATGGTGATCCTGAGTTCGGTGATGTTGATCCTGAGTGCGGTGATGATGATCCTGAGTGCGGTGATGATGATCTTGGGTGTGGTGATGATGATCCTGAGTTCGGTGATGATGATCCTGAGTTCGTTGATGATGATCTTAGTGTGGTGATGATGATCCTGAGTTCGGTGATGTTGATCCGGAGTGCGGTGATGATGATCCTGAGTGCGGTGATGATGATTCTGAGTTCGGTGATGATGATCTTGAGTGTGGTGATGATGATCCTGAGTTCAGTGATGATGATCCTGAGTGCGGTGATAATGATCCTGAGTTCGGTGATGATGATCTTGAATGCGGTGATGATGATCTTGAGTGCGGTGATGATGATCCTGAGTGCGGTGATGATGATCCTAACATAAAATTCCATTGATGATTTCATCTTCACTTCACACAGCGAACCATGAAAAAAGTCACTTTAACATAGGTAAAGGTAAAGGTAAAGGTAAGGGTAAGGGTAAGGGTAAAGGTAAAGGTAAAGGTAAAGGTAAAGGTAAAGGTAAAGGTAAAGGTAAAGGTAAGGGTAAGTAAATGTAAAGGTAAGGGTAAGGGTAAAGGTAAAGGTAAAGGTAAAGGTAAGGGTAAAGGTAAAGGTAAAGGTAAAGGTAAGGGTAGGTAAAGGTAAAGGTAAGGGTAAGTAAAGGTAAAGGTCAAGTACAAGATTTGAACCGGTGTCTTAGCACGCGAGTTTCTACCCATACGTGCTCGGCCGCCTATCCAGATATGTTCGGAGAATTCTGGATAGTGTCGCCTCAAGCATCGAAACTCACTATGCGAGGCGGTATTCCTCACATTCCCAAGGTAATACCCTGGTACCCATTTCTGCCAACGGCTGTGTCGACCGTGGGGTTATTTTTTTTTCCAACCACGAGTACAACTCACACTGCTCCCAGCGGGAATCGAACACGGGTTGTCCGAACGTCGGTAGTCCAGTCTAATGGTTTTCCCAACTCGGCTACCGAGGCCCCATAACATATTATCGACAACCACATTAACAAGCATTATCACAGTGATAACTACAGCAATATAACACTCAATTATGGTAAAATTGTAATTGTGTTATAGTCAATACCTGAGATTCAGTATCAATTTTTGTCATTTAATGAATGCTAAACGAAGATTTCACACCCACAGAAAAAATCAAATGACTTTTCAAGCGAACTTCAAACGTTTGGTGTGATCCCTGGGAGAACGAATGAATTTGATTGGAAATAACAAAACATCACGGTTGGATAAAATATTCTGTTAATGAGTTTCGTTTTTATGTCGAGATTCATCTTTGATTTCTTTAGCTCGGCGGAAGTGATGGAAATTAAAGGATTTTATCCATTTTCTTTAGGTTTCATTTTTTTTTAATTGAGAAGAAGGGTGGAGGAATAAACAGATGAAGACATCTACTTTGTTGGACTGTCATTTTATACATGAAGGCAGATGAAACGACAGATAGTAATAAAGAAAGAAATAAGAAAGCTTAAAACGTATTTAGAGATATATTGGAGAATAGCAGAGATCATCACTTTCATCATCATATGCCATACCTGTTGTAGGCGATCATGTCCATTTTACAATTCCACAGTGCATCGCATCAGTTCTGTTGACTGTTTCACATGCCATGACACCAGGCTATCTAGTATTTTTTTTTTCTCTTTGTCTCTCTTACCTTGTATTTTGTAGTTGTAACCAAGTATTCCAACTTTCCTCTTCTCATCATGTACGCGAAAAATGTTGATTGTTTATTTCTGTTTTTAGGAGCTCTCATTTTGTTTATTCTCTTCTTTGAGAATGTCGTCGTTGGTCCTTTTAGCTGTCCAGGAAACTTTCAACATTCTTCTGAGAAATCCCATCTCTGTGGCCTCTAATCGTCTTTTCATTTGTTTGTCTACTGTCCATAATTAGTTTCCATAGGTCAGAATTGGTTCTATATAGGAACGATGAACTCTCTTTCTCACATCTATTGACATAGATTTGTTGCATAAGACGTTTTTCAATTTCTGAAATGCTATTTTGGTCTGAGCTATACTGTTTTTTTTTTTTTTTAATCTCTGTGATGCAATCCATCTGATGTTATTATTGTGTCCAAGTATTTGACCCGTTGAACTTGTTTCAGATTTGTTCTGTTTATTTTTATGCTGCATGATAGTGATTGTTTCCTTGATATGACCATTACTTCTGTTTTCTTACTATTCAGACTGAGACCTTTTTTGTTGCTTTCTTTTACTATTATGTTTATAATTTATGACTGAGATATACATAGGAAAGAATGCAGGAAAAAACGAGAACGAGCGGGTGAATAAAAGTAGTGGAAGAATGGGATTAAAGAAAGAAAGAAGGAAAGAATGAAGGAAAGAAAGAAAGAAGGAAAGAAAGAAAGAAGGAAAGAAAGAAGGAAAGAAAGAAAGAAAGAAAGAATGAAAGAATGAAAGAAAGGTATGGAAACTCTGAATAGATGGTACAAAGGTATGAAAATCACAAACGCTAAAGCATCGGAAATAAGAGGTAGAAATGAGACAGATAATGGAAGAAAAGAAGAGGTGGAAATGAGACAGATAATGGAAGAAAAGAAGAGGTAGAAATGAGACAGATAATGGAAGAAAAGAAGAGGTAGAAATGAGACAGATAATGGAAGAAAAGAAGAGGTAGAAATGAGACAGATAATGGAAGAAAAGAAGAGGTAGAAATGAGACAGATAATGGAAGAAAAGAAAAGGTAGAAATGATACAGATAATGAAAGAAAAGAAGAGGTAGAAATGAGACAGATAATGGAAGAAAAGAAGAGGTAGAAATGAGACAGATAATGGAAGAAAAGAAGAGGTAGAAATGAGACAGATAATGGAAGAAAAGAAGAGGTAGAAATGAGACAGATAATGGAAGAAAAGAAGAGGTAGAAATGATACAGATAATGGAAGAAAAGAAGAGGTAGAAATGAGACAGATAATGGAAGAAAAGAAGAGGTAGAAATGAGACAGATAATGGAAGAAAAGATGAGGTAGAAATGAGACAGATAATGGAAGAAAAGATGAGGTAGAAATGAGACAGATAATTGAAGAAAAGAAGAGGTAGAAATGAGACAGATAATGGAAGAAAAGATGAGGTAGAAATGAGACAGATAATGGAAGAAAATAAGAGGTAGAAATGAGACAGATAATGGAAGAAAAGAAGAGGTAGAAATGAGACAAATAATGGAAGAAAAGATGTACATATTTGAAAGGGTGGTTTTAACATCCACGGAAACGGCCATGGTTAGCGAGCTAGACTGTCAAAAACAAATTACGTCTTCTATTTTACTCATTTTTTAAAAATGGTTGCTAGATTTTTCTAGGAAAGTAGAGCGGCTTGACGTTATACTGACCACATCACCTGTAGAAATGTGCCATTGGTTGTTTAACATCACCATTACTATACGCGTTAAGTATGAAGGGAATCCGTCCACCCGCCTTTAACTTCATCTTAATTGTATATTATTTATCTATGCTAATAATAGATACGACAGAAAAGCAAAAGTAGATTAATTTTGCTATCCCAATTCTGTTCCTGTATATGCACACATCGTATGTGAATGACAGAAAATGTCAATAACTGCAAGCAACATCGTGACTGATCATACGTTTCTCTTCTTCACGTTAAGAGATGAGATTACAGTTTTTTGCAATCCAAGGGGAATTAATCTGACGAGATTATCACGTTCAGTTTGTCCTTATTAAACGCAATAAGGCGTCAGGAAATGGGAAAAAAAAAATTAATGACGTGAGTACTTATTGCATCAAAAACATAAATGAATGATTTAGGAGCTAGAAAAATATAGGGCGGAAAAGACAGGAAACATATTTTAAAAGTGAAATTAAAATGAAATACATCTAAAATGAAGACAACACAAAATTAAGAAAAGATATGAAAGTGTTTAAACAGTACACTTATGTCACTAGAGATGAGAGACTATTTGGTCCAGATGGGGATATGAAAGTGTTTAAACACTACACTTATGTCAGTAGATATGAGAGACTATTTCGTCCACATAGGGATATGAAAGTGCTTAAACAGTACACTTATGTGAGTAGAGATGGTCCAGAAGTTAGACGTCGGCTTTTAGATAAGAAAGTTACGGGCTCAAATTCTGTCACGGGTGATGTCAATTGTTCTCTTCGAATCCATAGTTTCTTTGTATCTTTACCCTCCCTTTGTCCATTGGCAGTGAGATCGATGTCTAACCATCATGGATAGCTGCGAAAACAAGAAGTCTCGTGTGTACTTTGCGCATGTTAATGTACCCTTTGCAGTTCAAAGTAAAAAAGAAAGTAGGTAAAAAAAGTGCAAGGCAAAATTTGTTCAACTGTGAACATGTCCATGCCTATAATCGTTGTGTAGGCCTGCTGACAACTAACAGCACAAAGCAACAGTCAACGTGCCCATGCCTATAATCGTTGTGTAGGCCTGCTGACAACTAACAGCACAAAGCAACAGTCAACATGCCCTTAATAACAAGAGGAGGCAGACATAATAATATAGCTGACGCGAACAATTGAATATTAAAAGAAGAAATCGAAACTATGTTTGCTGACAGGAGTCGTCAACAATCATGATAGTCTGTTCTCTGCGCGCGCGGGCTTCGTGGACCTTCTCAAATCAATTGTTCTCCAGAAAAGATAATTTTCCTATAAATGTAAGAATCTATAAATGTAAGAATCTATAAATGTAAGAATCTCAAACATCTCTTCTATTATCGTCTGTTCGATGTTGCTGATCGTTCTATCAAATTAGATTGAAGAATAATCAGAGAGAGTAAAGAAAATAATGAATTAGTTCTGATAAAGAGTACAAAGTTATTGTGTTCACTAAATTGAACGTATAAGTACGAACTATGGGAAACACCACAAATGAAGTATAGTTTCATTAACATCATTATCATCATCATCATCATCGAGTGCCATCTCCGCAACGAAGGTTGGCTAACATGGAGCGCCATTCTGCTCTGTCTCTTGCTTTGATGGTGCAGGTTGTCATATGCAGATTTGTCCACCTTTTGAAGTTACTCGTCCTTGTTAGTCTTGGTCTGCCTCTGCCTCTTTTACCCTGCATAGTTTCATTTACAGGGTGTCCACAAAAGCAATTCTTGATTACCTGCAGTTATAAAATCAAAACCTACTGAAGTATGTTTATACATCTGAAAAAGTAGATACATTACAGTACATACAGTACCTACATACAGTAGATACATTACAGTAGATACATTACTAAAAATTACAGTACATACAGTACCTACATACAGTACCTACATACAGTAGATACATTACAGTAGATATATTACAGTACATACAGTACATGCAGTACCTACATACAGTAGATACATTACAGTAGATACATTACAGTACCTATATACAGTAGATACATTACAGTACATACAGTACCTACAAACAGTAGGTACATGCTATTTTCTGCAGAACAAAATCTCTGTCACCAACAGAGGGCAGTGAAATACAAGATGGCGTAACCAAGCAGCAACGTGCTGGATAAAGTGACCAGGTTTCTGCAAGTGGTCTCCGTGATCACCGGACCTGTTTGTGACTTTTATACTATAAAGACCTTGAAAAAACCTGGATTAATTCTGGAAAAAATGAAATATCTATATCGGCTAAAAATGAAATTAGACAAGACCTCTTGTCTAGTCAATCTTTCTGTCCGTGCGGCATGGACCTTAACTTCTGACCTACAGAGAAAACTTATAGGCTGAGATAGTAAAATGTTGTAGAAATATCATGTCTATGCCGCATCGTTCTATTACCATTATTTGCATCTTGATGCCTTTACCCAATTACGCGTTCTATTACAACCATGTCTATGTCTTATCAAGACCACCTTTTTGTCCTATCACCCTATCAAGACTACGTTTTTGTCCTATCACCCTATCAAGACCACGTTGTTTTGTCCTATCACCCTATCAAGACCACGTTGTTTTGTCCTATCACCCTATCAAGACCATGTTTTTTTGTCCTATCACCCTATCAAGACCATGATTTTGTCCTATCACCCTATCAAGACCACGTTGTTTTGTCCTATCACCCTATCAAGACCACGTTGTTTTATCCTCTCACCCTATCAAGACCACGTTGTTTTGTCCTATCACCCTATCAAGACCACGTTGTTTTGTCCTATCACCCTATCAAGACCACGTTGTTTTGTCCTATCACCCTATCAAGACCACGTTGTTTTGTCCTATCACCCTATCAAGACCACGTTGTTTTGTCCTATCACCCTATCAAGACCACGTTGTTTTGTCCTATCACTCTATCAAGACCATGTTTTTTTGTCCTATCACCCTATCAAGACCATGATTTTGTCCTATCACCCTATCAAGACCACGTTGTTTTATCCTCTCACCCTATTAAGCCCACGTTTTTGTCCTCTCACCCTATCAAGACCACGTTGTTTTATCCTCTCACCCTATCAAGACCATGTATATCTCCTAACACACCATCAAGACCATGTTTTAGTCCTAACACCCTATCAAGACCATGTTTTTTATCCTATCACCCTATAAAGACCATGATTTTGTCCTATCACCCTATCAAACCATGTTTTTGTCCTATCACCCTATCAAGACCATGATTTTGTCCTATCACCCTATAAAGACCATGTTTTTTATCCTATCACCCTATAAAGACCATGTTTTTTATCCTATCACCCTATCAAACCATGTTTTTGTCCTATCACCCTATCAAGACCATGTTTTTGTCCTATCACCCTATCAAGACCACGTTTTTGTCCTATCACCCTATCAAGACCATGTTTTTGTCCTAACACCCTATCAAGACCATGTTTTTATCCTATCACCCTATAAAGACCATGATTTTGTCCTATCACCCTATCAAGACCATGTTTTTGTCCTAACACCCTATCAAGACCATGTTTTTTATCCTATCACCCTATAAAGACCATGATTTTTTCCTATCACCCTATAAAGCCCATGTTTTTGTCCTATCACCCTATCAAGACCATGATTTTGTCCTATCACCCTATCAAGACCATGTTTTTGTCCTAACACCCTATCAAGACCATGTTTTTTTATCCTATCACCCTATAAAGACCATGATTTTGTCCTATCACCCTATCAAACCATGTTTTTGTCCTATCACCCTATCAAGACCATGATTTTGTCCTATCACCCTATCAAGACCATGATTTTGTCCTATCACCCTATCAAGAGCATGTTTTTTTGTCCTATCACCCTAAGAAGACCATGTTTTTTTTGTCCTATCACCCTATCAAGACCATGTTTTTTGTCCTATCACCCTATCAAGACCACGTTTTTGTCCTATCACCCTATCAAGGCCATGATTTTGTCCTATCACCCTATCAAGACCATGATTTTGTCCTATCACCCTATCAAGACCATGTTTTTTTGTCCTATCACCCTAAGAAGACCATGTTTTTTTTGTCCTATCACCCTATCAAGACCATGTTTATTTGTCCTATCACCCTATCAAGACCATGTTTATTTATCCTATCACCCTATCAAGACCACGTTTTTGTCCTATCACCCTATCAAGACCATGTTTTTGTCCTATCACCCTAAGAAGACCACGTTTTTGTCCTATCACCCTATCAAGACCACGTTTTTGTCCTATCACCCTATCAAGACCATGTATATCTCCTATCACCCTATCAAGACCATGCATATCTCCTATCGCCCTATCAAGACCATGTATATCTCCTATCACCCTATCAAGACCATGTATATCTCCTATCACCCTATCAAGACCATGCATATCTCCTATCGCCCTATCAAGACCATGTATATCTCCTACCGCCCTATCAAGACCATGTATATCTCCTACCGCCCTATCAAGACCATGCATATCTCCTACCGCCCTATCAAGACCATGCATATCTCCTACCGCCCTATCAAGACCATGTATATCTCCTATCGCCCTATCAAGACCATGTATATCTCCTATCGCCCTATCAAGACCATGTATATCTCCTACTGCCCTATCAAGACCATGTATATCTCCTATCGCCCTATCAAGACCATGTATATCTCCTATCGCCCTATCAAGACCATGTATATCTCCTACCGCCCTATCAAGACCATGTATATCTCCTACCGCCCTATCAAGACCATGCATATCTCCTACCGCCCTATCAAGACCATGCATATCTCCTACCGCCCTATCAAGACCATGTATATCTCCTACCGCCCTATCAAGACCATGTATATCTCCTACCGCCCTATCAAGACCATGCATATCTCCTATCGCCCTATCAAGACCATGCATATCTCCTATCGCCCTATCAAGACCATGTATATCTCCTACCGCCCTATCAAGACCATGTATATCTCCTACCGCCCTATCAAGACCATGTGTATCTCCTACCGCCCTATCAAGACCATGCATATCTCCTACCGCCCTATCAAGACCATGTATATCTCCTACCGCCCTATCAAGACCGTGTATGTCTCCAATTGGCTATGTCAAGACCGTGTCTATGTTCTAACGCCATATCAAGACCACGTCAATGTCCAATCGTCCTGTCAAGACCAGGTCTATGTCATATCAAGACCATATTACAAATGAAGAAGATTTAAACAAAAACAAGCATCTCACAAATCCCCACGAAGATCTTCTCCCCAGTCACAAGAAAAGCATATCCAAAGTTTATGATAACAAGCACACTTATCTTGCAATGTTTAGATAACTTTGTTCACATCGGTTAGCGGGAAAACAAATCTTGAAGAAACAGAAGAGGCTGGAAGGCAGCATCGGAGAATGGAAGTCTTTGAACTTTACCGGCTCATGTTGATGAGCAGCAATAAGGAAGAAATTGTTGTGCCAACAAGACATCAGAACGGGGAACTGATTTCAAAGTACATAACATATCGCATACTTCTTTTACTTACACATAGTGTAAATGCAATCTTATAGAGGAGATGTGACGTATTGGTCACAGAAACATAAATTGATGAATAACATCACCGAGGGAATCACCTCTAGATATGAAAATATTAACTCACGAGGGTGTCACTTCTAGATATGGGAATATTAATTCACGAGGGAGTCACTTCTAGATATGGGAATATTAACTCACGAGGGAGTCACTTCTAGATATGGGAATATTAACTCACGAGGGAGTCACTTCTAGATATTAGAATATTAACTCACGAGGGAGTCACTTCTAGATATGAGAACATTAACTCACGAGGGAGTCACTTCTAGATATGGAAATATTAACTCACGAGGGAGTCACTTCTAGATATTAGAATATTAACTCACGAGGGTGTCACTTCTAGATATGGAAATATTAATTCACGAGGGAGTCACTTCTAGATATGGGAATATTAACTCACGAGGGAGTCACTTCTAGATATTAGAATATTAACTCACGAGGGAGTCACTTCTAGATATGAGAACATTAACTCACGAGGGAGTCACTTCTAGATATGGAAATATTAACTCACGAGGGAATCACTTCTAGATATTAGAATATTAACTCACGAGGGTGTCACTTCTAGATATGGGAATATTAACTCACGAGGGAATCACTTCTAGATATGGGAATATTAACTCACGAGTGAGTCACTTCTAGATATGGGAATATTAACTCACGAGGGAGTCACTTCTAGATATGGGAATATTAACTCACGAGGGAGTCACTTCTAGATATGAGAATAATAACTCACTAGGGAGTCACTTCTAGATATGGGAATATCAACTCACGATGAACTCACTTCTAGATATGAAAATATTAACTCACGAGGGTGTCACTTCTATAAATGAGAGCATTAACTCACTAGGGAGTCATTTCTAGATATGAGAACATTAAGTAACGAGTGAGTTACTTCGAGATATGAGAACATTAAGTCACGAGTGAGTTACTTCGAGATATGAGAACATTAACTCACGAGTGAGTTACTTCTAGATATGAGAATATTAACTCACTAGGGAGTCACTTCTAGATATGAGAATATTAACTCACGAGATGATCACTTCCAGATATGGGAATATCAACTCACGATGAACTCACTTCTAGATATGAAAATATTAACTCACGAGGGAGTCACTTCTATAAATGAGAGCATTAAACCTACTAGGGATTCATTTCTAGATATGAGAACATTAAGTAACGAGTGAGTTACTTCGAGATATGAGAACATTAACTCACGAGTGAGTTACTTCTAGATATAAGAATATTAACTTCAACATTTAATGGATGGATTAAGATATAAATACACAACACCATAATAAATACACACAACAACATAATAAATACACACACAACATAATAAATACACACAACAACATAAACACTTCTTTACCATATATCCATCAGCTGTTATAGATATATAAAGACGTCAATAGACACTTTTCTGGACAGTTTTGTAAGGAAGACGTGCCATGTTTTCTATCTCTAAAAACAAAAATTAAATCAAGTAAATATTCACTTTAAAAAAAATACATGCAGAAAAAGAAATGACATTCGCGATAAAAGAAACCTTTCAATTTGAAAGTGAAAGATGCAAGATAAAGAACAAATATATGATGTGATCGCTCAGACTGAAACATGTTTCCAAAGGAGTCAAACTAATAAATCAATTTCTGGCGCTGGCCGTTTTGAGAAATGTCTTGTAGTTCGATATATAGGTCCACATAGTTGGCAGATATTAATCTTGGGCAGACATTTCGATAAGTTGCTTGCAACAGAGTAGATACGGTGTATATGAAGGAAATTGAAAGTACCATAGACATGATATGAGTAATGTTGAGATAAAGGAGAAGAACATAGTCACTGACATCATATAGCTAACGCATACACTTAGTAAAGTAGGAAACTTATATCTTTACTACGGGAAAGTGGATATCTATCAGTTTCGATAACTATTGAAAATAAATATAAATTCATCAGCAACCTCAACTGGACCGATGTTCACGTAATGAAATAACTAAAGGAAATCGTGTACTTTTACTGCGTTTGACAGACAATTACTTCATTTCTCAGTTTGGATCTTCGCCGGTGAAGCAGATTACGTGCATGTGATTTCAAATCCTGTACAGTGTATACAAATAGTGTGTTCTGTGTTGATTGCAATATATGTCATCATTGAAATACCGGTCAATATGGCGGATAGGTGACATGAATCATTGTGCCATAGTCTGAAAAGTGTTCCTTGTTGCAGTTTCCTCATATTCCAGGTCCGGCTTGCTGCATGAGCTACTGAGTTTAGTGCTCTGTGCACACCGTGAGCTGTGTGCTTCATCTGGATCGTGTTTCAATATTCCGATTGCTAACGATAAATGGTGATATCGTATGAAGAAGGACAATTCAGCTGCATTCACTTTCGGTGCCGCTTTGCCTTATGTCTTTTGGCGTGTGCTGTAGCTGGTATGGTGGGGACTGCAACTGCCTTTCTTTGTTTTAATCCTTCAATGAGATGATTTTTAATTCGGATGATTTCATGGCAAGGGCGATTGAGCAATTATAGATTTAAATTCGTTTGCAGTGATGGCCTTCAAATAACCATAACCATACTCCATTCTCTTCCTGGACAACTTTAAAGAGTGTTGAGAGGCGTAATTACGATGTGGCGTGGTTGAATCCAACTGCGCTATCATTTGTCCCTTTTGCATCAACATCCGGCTTTCTGGACGATATCTTTTGATGTGACTTTTTGTATTGTCCAATGGCTTGATATAACTGGTGATGTTATTTGGTGTTGTTATTTGGTGTTGTTATTTGGTGTTGTTATTTGGTGTCGTTATTTGGTGTCGTTATTTGGTGTTGTTATTTGGTGTCGTTATTTGGTGTGGTTATTTGGTGTTGTTATTTGGTGTTGTTATTTGGTGTGGTTATTTGGTGTCGTTATTTGGTGTTGTTATTTGGTGTTGTTATTTGGTGTTGTTATTTGGTTTCGTTATTTGGTGTTGTTATTTGGTGTTGTTATTTGGTGTTGTTATTTGGTGTCGTTATTTGGTGTTGTTATTTGGTGTGGCTATTTGGTGTCGTTATTTGGTGTTGTTATTTGGTGTTGTTATTTGGTGTGGTTATTTGGTGTTGTTATTTGGTGTCGTTATTTGGTGTTGTTATTTGGTGTTGTTATTTGGTGTGGTTATTTGGTTTCGTTATTTGGTGTTGTTATTTGGTGTTGTTATTTGGTGTCGTTATTTGGTGTGGTTATTTGGTGTTGTTATTTGGTGTTGTTATTTGGTGTGGTTATTTGGTGTCGTTATTTGGTGTCGTTATTTGGTGTGGTTATTTGGTGTCGTTATTTGGTGTCGTTATTTGGTGTTGTTATTTGGTGTTGTTATTTGGTTTCGTTATTTGGTGTTGTTGTTTAATGTTGCTATTTTATTCCTTTGCTTGGTCTGAACTGATGCATCTCAAGTCTTTCCTTTACACCAACATATCTGAATCTGTCCTTTTTTAATCTTATCTTATCTTATCTTATCTTATCTTATCTTATCTTATCTTATCTTATCTTATCTTATCTTATCTTATCTTATCTTATCTTATCTTATGTTTATCTTATCTTATCTTATCGTATCCTATCTGATCTTATCTTATCTTATCTTAACTTATCTTATCTTATCTTATCCTATCTTATCTTATCTTATCTTATCTTATCTTATCTTAACTTATCTTATCTTATCTTATCCTATCTTATCTTATCTTATCTTAACTTATCTTATCTTATCTTATCCTATCTTATCTTATCTTAACTTATCTTATCGTATCGTATCTTATCTTATCTTATCTTAACTTATCTTATCTTATCCTATCTTATCTTATCCTATCTTTTCTTAACTTAACTTAACTTATCTTATCTAATCTTATCCTATCCTATCTTATCTATCTTATCTATCTTATCGTATCTTAACTTATCTTATCTTATCCTATCTTATCTTAACTTATCTTATCTTATTTTATCTTATCTTAACTTATCTTATCTTATCTTATATTGTCATCGTCAGATCCCATGCTCAGATGTGTTAGTAATCCCGCCTCTACATCTTCCTGTTAAGCTAACTTTTCTATTACCACTTTCACTGTTTATTTCTTTCTGTGCCACTTTGTTAAACTATCAAATATTTTCTCACACTAAATTCGTCTCTGTCATTTTCCTTCCATCTTTCTCGCTGAGAAACATTTTGCCAATTTCCCACTTAGCATAAAATGCCAAACAAAATTGGACTATCTATTTTGATATGATCTATCTAAACGATTCCTTTGTAGCCTGACCTCAGTCAAGACTTAACTGTTGCACTGTTTTATCTGTGTCCCTGGTACTCGTTGTACTTTTCTATTTTAGTATACTTCCCGGTTTCAATTATTATCATTGCTTTTGTGTTTTTTTTAAGTTTATGCTATTGTCCTGGTTTGGCATTGGCAATATTTGTGATATTAGGTTAGTGGATTATAGTGTTCTCTTTTGTGCCGTATGTTTGATGTTTGTTATGTAATATTAAACATATTATAGGCTACTTTAGAGAGATACTTTTGATTCAAGATAAAGATTCTCTTTATATAGCAGACACATACAGCAGTGGAAGTATACACATACAACAGTGGAAACAGACACACACAGCAGTGGAAGTAGACACATACGGCACTGGAAGTAGACACATACAGAACTGGAATTAGACACATATAACACTGGAAATAGACGCATACAGCACTTGGGAAAACCACCCGACTGGACTGTCGACGTTCGGACAACCCGTGTTCGATTCCCGCTGGGAGCAGTGTGAATTATAGTCGTGGTTGAAAAAAAAAATACCACCACGGTCGACCCAGCCGTTGGCAGAAATGGGTACCAGGGTATTACCCTGGGAAGGTGAGGAATGTTGCCTCGCATCTGAGTTTCGATGCTTGAGGCGACACTATACAGAAATTTCCGAACATTTCTGGATAGGCGGCCGAGCAGATATGGGTGGAAACTCGTGTGCTAAGACGCCGGTTCAAGTCTCGTACTTTACCTTTACATACAGCACTGGAAGTAGAGACATACAACAGCAGGACGATTTAGTTTCCAAACACCAAACACGTGACAAGCCAGCAGTCTAATGGAGGGACAATATCACATACTTCCTGCCGAGCTATTCATTGACTAGCCCCCTTGTGCCGATCATGTCTAGAATAGACAATTCTTACATCGCACAATACGTGACTACAGACTTGCACAGACAAGCTGACTGTTTAATAAAAATGCATTTCTTTTTGTCAACGTTTACCGCATTATTTTAAGACACTAATTCGCTATAAGTTAACCTTTGTTCAAATATCAAACAGAGACAAATACAAAGAGGTTTATTGTATCCATTAGTTTTAATTTCCTCTTTATTTGTGTTGTTTTTTTCTAGTCGTGTATGTACGATTACGATTTCCTTTATAGCAGTTTTCTTTGATACAGAGAATCTAGTCTTCTTGTTGTAAGACATTTTGAAGTTCTGTTCATTTTCATCTCAAAGCAACCATTTTTTTAGATTTCACGCAGGTATTTTTACAACTCTATTACCATTCGTCCTGTTTGCTTTTAAAGACCATCTGATTTGTTGGCTCTTTTCTTTCATCAGTTGACTTTTGGCTTAGCATTGTGTGTTGTGATATTTTATATGACGGGGAGTCTGTAGACTCTCTGCCCACCATGGTTTTATGCCGGAATCAATTGTTGCAGTAAGATGCCTATAGCACATTCACAACTGTTTGCTCTGGTGGTTTATTTCATTTCTCACGAATTGCTCTGTCCTTGAGGACGGTCAACCAATGGATCGGGTGGACATCCCCAGTGCCTTCCGAGATGTGGGATGGGTACAGGACTTCGACAACCATGAGTCTACTTCACTCCTTCGGACGAAAGAGACGGGAGTTAAGATGGGCACAGCTAGAAATGAGAAACTTAGTGGGCGTGTAAGAAGACCTATCAACCAACACAGAACAGGAATCGTCAGTCGCTGGACACTGTGAGACTTGCTGAGGAGGGGATCTGAGCACCTATGGACAGGTTCGGAGTGCAATGATGATGACCCGTTAATAACTCAATAACTCTCACCAGTATTTTATCCTAGAAACTGATGTTTTGTATGTGTGTGTCTGTGTGCAAATGATCCTAATTTTTTCCCACCCCAAATAGCTTAATCACAAATTTTATGTAGACAGCAAATAATTATCAAAACACGCAATTTCTTTGTTATTCTTAATAGTTTCTTAATTATTGGTGTATCAGCTATTGTATTTTACAGCGTTGCGTTATATTAATTTCATTACTTCTATTCCACAAACCACCGGCGTGTATGCTATTGTTCATCAAATGGTCATCTATCATACAGTTCTTTTGGATGTGTCAATGTCTTGGTTAGTTAAAAAAAAGTTAAAGTACCCCCTGTCGCGCCACGTGGCGTATAGGGAATATGGTGTTAGTGACAATAAATTTTACAGACATCCAACACATGATTTTTGGGGTAATGTGGTCGGTATTACGCCAGTGCCGTTCATGTATTGGTGCTAGCCCACTTTTGGTATCTATAGAAACATTGCAATCTTCATTCAGCTATCTCGATAGTGCCTGCTCATTAATACCGAGGGTATGTTTGATTATTTAACCCAGGTTCCAAATACAAATAAAGATCTCTCTACATTTAGCTTCATGCTAAATTAAACTATTTATATAATTTATTGTAATTAATGCCCCTAAGTGTAATGATTGTAAGCGTCAGCGCCATTTCAATGAAAGCACACATTCTGAGTTATGAAACGTCTCTGAATGCTCGGCAGGTAGAATAGTCAAAGAAGACAGTGGTGCATACGTCATGACCATAAGTAGCATGACGATGGGGATGATGGCAGTGACTAAGATATTCTTCTGGTTAGAGTCACAAGACTACACCAACGCCGGTATACTGAGTGATTCGATTAGCATGATAAAAAAAGTGGAGGCGGGCTCTGTACGCATACAATGGTTAGAGTCATTGCAGAAGTTAACAATACGTAAGATCACCTTTGTCTATGTTCCTGGACATGCGGGAGTACGGGGAAATGAAAGAGCGGACAGGTTGGCTAGCTGCACCATAACTCAATAACTCAAAAACGTCTCTGAATACTTTACACAGTTTCCGAAAACGAGGAAGTGACGTAAATTTTCAGAGCATTTAGAAATTCACGTTTATTATGTGAACATTCGTTCAGGGTTGTCTTCAAATAACATTAAATGTATTTGGTTTTTAACTTCATGCTGAGTGATACTATAATATATCTCTAAAACACATAAATAGTAACCAATGGAGGATTAAGATATCTATTCTTATATCTCGATAAAAGCAAAATTAATTCCTAATTACATGATCGGAAGGAAATAGAATTGTGACATAAGGCTGACTATGATTTATAGTAAATATGTATTTTCAACAATTGTTACCTCCTAATGTTGAGATACACATTTTTAAATAATGGCAAACATTTGTGGACGAACTGAAGCAATCTCCCCACAAGATGGTGTTAATAATCTAGCGGCGTTCACTATACTGAACTCATTTACTACAAACAATTACCTTCTGATTGCGTCACACTTTACTGCGCTCATTTACTGCAAACAATTACCTTCTGACTATGTCACACTCTCCACTCTGTCAACACAAACTTCACAGTTCTCTCCACTCTGTCAACACAAACTTCACAGTTCTGTCCACTCTGTCAACAAAAACTTCACAGTTCTGTCCACTCTGTCAACACAAACTTCACAGTTCTGTCCACTCTGTCAACAAAAACTTCACAGTCCTGTCCACTCTGTCAACACAAACTTCACAGTTTTATCCACTCTTTCAATAAGCACTTCATAGATTCGAGAACTAAGCTGGGGAACATCACAAATGTATAAGACATCTGAAGTAACAACCACACGAACTTCACCACACTTTCTCTAATGTATCAACATGCATTTCACCTCTTTCTCTAATGTATCAACATGCATTTCACCTCTTTCTCTAATGTATCAACATGCATTTCACCTCTTTCTCTAATGTATCAACATGCATTTCACCTCTTTCTCTAATGTATCAACATGCATTTCACCTCTTTCTCTAATGTATCAACATGCATTTCACCTCTTTCTCTAATGTATCAACATGCATTTCACCTCTTTCTCTAATGTATCAACATGCATTTCACCTCTTTCTCTAATGTATCAACATGCATTTCACCTCTTTCTCTAATGTATCAACATGCATTTCACCTCTTTCTCTAATGTATCAACATGCATTTCACCTCTTTCTCTAATGTATCAACATGCATTTTACCTCTTTCTCTAATGTATCAACATGCATTTCACCTCTTTCTCTAATGTGTCAACATGCATTTCACCTCTTTCTCTAATGTATCAACATGCATTTCACCTCTTTCTCTAATGTATCAACATGCATTTCACCTCTTTCTCTAATGTATCAACATGCAATTTACCACTTTCTCTAATTTATCATTATACACTTCACCACTATCCTAATTTATCAACATACATTTCATCACTTTCTATAATTTATCAACATGCACATCACCACTTTCCCTAATTTATCAACATGCACTTCACCACTTTCTCCAATTTATCAACGTGCATTTTGCTATTTCTCTAATTTATAAATGTTTAGCTCTCCACTTTCTCTGATTTATAAATACAACGATTACACGTTATCTAATTTATAAATACAACGATTACCACTTTATCTAATTTATAAATACAACGCTTACCACTTTATCTAATTTATAAATACAACGCTCGCTACTTTCTCTAATTTATCAAAACAAACTTCACATTGTGTGTGTGTGCTTTATCAACAACTATTTTTAGATTCTTCCTGATCTGTCAACAGCTTTACACATGTGATCTATCAACAACTTTACAAATGTGACATATCAACAGACTACTCGTAAATCACTCTCTCAGATCATACTTCCACCGAACTGTTAACCCACACGTTCACATAACCCCCCAGTACAACCTAGCAGTCTGCATTCTTTAACACATTTATGAACATTCTAGAATGCCTGAAACATCGTCAATTGGTTATAGATCGTGGGACAACGCGTCGGACAATCTTGTCTACTTGCCACTTTGTCTTCTCTTTATTTCACGCCTGGGACCATTAAAAGAGAGTTAACGTGATTTAAAGAGAAAAGCAAATAATGCAATTATTGAAACAGAGGTTCTCAAATAGGCGTACAATGTACCTTAGTTTGTTTGGCAAAGATGTAGTACAGTCATCATCATGTGCCATACCGGTTGGCGTAGGCGATCATGTCCTTTCATAATCTTCTATCTACAGTGCATCGTATCAGTTCTGTTGTTGACTGTTTTCCATGCCATGACACCAAGCTATCCAGTATTTTCTCTCCTTGTCGTCCGCGATCTCTCTTTCCTTTTATTTTGCCAGTTGTAACCAAGTATTCCAACTTTCCTCTTCTCATAATGTGCTCAAAAAATGTTGATTGTTTCTTTCTGGTGTTTTTAAGGAGTTTCCTTTTTGTGTTGGCCTCTTTCAGAATTTCATCATTGGTCTTTTTAGCTGTCCAGGGAACTTTCAACATTCTTCTGAGAAATCCCATCTCTGTGGACTCTACTCGTCTTTTCATTTATTTGTCTACTGTCCATAATTCGCTTCTATAGGTCAGAATTGGTTCTATATTGCACCGATGCACTCTCTTTCTCAATTCTATTGACATAGATTTGTTGCATAAGACGTTTTTCATTTTCTGAAATGCTATTTTGGCCTGAGCTATTCTGCTTTTTTTTTTTCCGTGGTATATCTTCCATCTGATGTTATTATTGTGCCCAAGTATTTGAAACGTTGTACTTGTTTCAGATTTGTCCTGTTTATTTTTATGCTGCATGATGGTAATGATTGTTTCTCTGATACGACCATTACTTCTGTTTTCTTACTATTCAGACTGAGACCATTTTTGTTGCTTTCTTTTACTATTATGCCTATCATTTCTTGTAGTTCGTTCTCTGTCTTGTACAGTGTTTTATTTTAAAGTAGCTACATAATTCGTTTGAGACTATTGTGAAGAGTGGGTTGACTAGTTTCCCATAGCAACCTCTCGATTGAAGGCGACAACGAAGCGGAAGATAACACAAATGTCGAAAAAATTGTGGAACTCGGCGCACCGAGGGCGAACGCGGGAGAATAGATCCTCAGCCAAAAGGAATACAGGAATCAGATCAGGACAGAAAGAATCAATAGACGTGCAGTTTGATGGTCGTTGAAATGGACAGCAGAACGGATATGGGAATGCTACGACTGGAGTGACGCTAGTCAGAACTAAAAACTACAGACTAAAGAATTATTTAATTGGCCTTGATTATTATTTTATTATATATGTATTGATATATTATTTAATTCTTCTTGCTTCTTCTACCTTTTTAGCTCCCAGTGGAGCATAGGTCTTCTACAAACACTTTCCAAGTCGTTCTGTTTTTTGTCATTATTTTAAGATCATTCCATGTCTTCCCCATCATCTTCATCTCTGCTTCTATATATCTTCTCCAAGAATTCCTTGGTCTTCCTCTTTGTCTTTTCCCCTGGGGATTCCAAAAAAGGGCCTGTTTGGTGTAATACTCTCAGCTGGCTTCCGTAGTGTGTGTCCTATCCAGCGCCATCGTCTTCGCTGTATCTCTTTATCCACTGGTATTTGACTGGTACATTTCCATAATTCTATGTTAGTGATTTTGTCCTGCCAATTCCATGCTTTTATTTATTATTTAATTGATTAATTTAAATTAGTATTCAGCCTTGTCAAATAATGTACACTGAATAGCTTGAAAGTCGGCATCAACATTGATAGACTCGAACTTGCAAGAATTCCACTCTTTACTCGAGCAACTTACTATCAAACACAGAAATGAATGCAAAGCAAATAGTAAGTTGCGATTAATAGTTACAGTAAAGGCATTGCATACCAAGATGCTGATCATAGCAAAATAATGTTGGAGAAGATGATGAAGGAGGAGAAACAGAAAAAAGAACAGCAAGAAGAAACACATTTTTTTTTCTATTATTTTCTTCGTTCATATTTTTCTTTTATGTCGTCTTCATTCCTTCTTTTTTATTCTTTCTCTCTTTCTTTTTTTCTCTTTCTTTTTTTCGTTATTTCTTTTTTTCTTTCTTTTTTGTCATTTCATATTGTTCTTTGCTTTCTTTATTCTGTACTTTCATGTTATGTTATTTTACCTTCTGCTTCATATTAAAATTATTATTCTACTTATTGCACACTTCCCCGCTCTGTTTCTTACTTCTTTCTCCCTTCATTAAAAAAAAAATAATTTCCTATTTTTTTTCCCCGTATTATTATTGTTTTCGTTCTTATCTTTTCCTTCAACGTTTTCAGCTGCTTCTTTTTCTCCTTATTGTTCTTTTTTCCCCACGACCACTCAAGCTTCATTATCTTTTGTACCGTGTGGCCAGTGCACTCGACTTCAACACACATTAATTCATAACTGATTCCTTCCTACATTTCATTATAATC
Organism: Megaustenia siamemsis; assembly: GCA_032433765.1. Classification (NCBI taxonomy): domain Eukaryota; kingdom Metazoa; phylum Mollusca; class Gastropoda; order Stylommatophora; family Ariophantidae; genus Megaustenia; species Megaustenia siamemsis. Next base: position 53,067,520 of record JAVIAB010000126.1, read on the forward strand.
TGTCGAATATTCCAGACGTAATCTGTGATCTTACAGGAACCGTTTCTTCCATGAGTGACGTTCACAAATAATTGTTAATTTATACTTTGGTAGGGATCGATCCTGATCGACGGCTTCCAGGTTCACCCAGCCTTAAATGGGTATCGGATTTTTTTCTAGAAAGTAAAGCGGCACGGACGTAATACCGACCACAATACCACAAAAATCATGTGCTGAAGGTCTGTAATGTAAAGTCACTAAAACCATATTCCCTAAACGTTTAAAAAAAATAATAAATTTGTTATCAGAAAACATTAATCCAGATTTGGCTAAGTTATCAATCCGCACGTTTCCATCAACAGTGTATCAGCTTCCATATTGTTAACGTGGAAACCTATATGGCTATTGGCATCAATATCTGCTATCAAGATACAATAAATGCGTGTATCTATTCGTATATGACATTTATTAATGCCCTATGACGGTTCTAGAAAAATATATTAATTCATCTAACATGACAATGGTTTATTACTGGCGTGACGTTGCTATTTACATTACTTTACTACTTCATCATTTTGTAATCTTTCTAGACATCAGCATCTTAACAGAAATGTCTTGGGTTCAAATCTCACTAGATGTAGAGGGGATTTTTGAAGATCCAATGCTTAGTTTCTTCGCGATGTTATCCTCCATGGGTCTCTTGGTATTAATACATGATGTCTAGCCCTTTCCGGTACTTGCAAACATTAAAGTTAAAAATTAAAAGAGGGCACGTGTGCACTCGCGCACGTTAAACAACACTCGGTAGTTAGATATCGACATGGTTGGCTAAAAATGTGGCCCCTGGTCGGGAAAATTTGTCAGCAAAAATTCACCCACACGGATGGATCCCAGGACGTGATACACAGCTGGTGTACGAGAGTCAGGGCTCTACTCCTGCAGTTTCTCGATAACTCGACGGGAATTTCGAAGCAAATATGACTACGTCTGATGTACATTGATGATCCTGAGTGCGGTGATGATGATCCTGAGTGTGGTGATGATGATCCTGAGTGCGGTGATGATGATCTTGAGTGTGGTGATGATGATCTTAATTTTGGTGATGATGATCCTGAGTGCGGTGATGATGATCTTAATTTTGGTGATGATGATCTTGAGTGTGGTGATGATGATTCTGAGTGCTGTGATGATGATCTTGAGTGTGGTGATGATGATCCTGAGTGAGGTGATGATGATTCTGAGTGCTGTGATGATGATCTTGAGTGTGGTGATGATGATCCTGAGTTCGGTCATGATGATCTTGAATGTGGTGATGATGATCTTGAGTGTGGTGATGATGATCCTGAGTGTGGTGATGATGATTCTGAGTGCTGTGATGATGATCTTGAGTGTGGTGATGATGATCCTGAGTTCGGTCATGACGATCTTGAGTGTGGTGATGATGATCCTGAGTTCGGTCATGATGATCTTGAGTGTGGTGATGATGATCCTGAGTTCGGTCATGATGATCTTGAGTGTGGTGATGATGATCTTGAGTGTGGTGATGATGATCCTGAGTGTGGTGATGATGATTCTGAGTGCTGTGATGATGATCTTGAGTGTGGTGATGATGATCCTGAGTTCGGTCATGATGATCTTGAGTGTGGTGATGATGATCTTGAGTGTGGTGATGATGATCTTGAGTGTGGTGATGATGATCCTGAGTTCGGTGATGATGATCTTGAGTTCGGTGATGATGATCCTGAGTGTGGTGATGATAATCCTGAGTGTGGTGATGATGAATTTGAGTGTGGTGATGATGATCTTGAGTGTGGTGATGATGATCCTGAGTGCGGTGATGATGATCCTGAGTGTGGTGATGAAGATCTTGAGTGCGGTGATGATGATCCTGAGTTCGGTGATGTTGATCCAGAGTGCGATGATGATGATCTTGAGTGCGGTGATGATGATACTGAGTTCGGTGATGATGATCCTGAGTTCGGTGATGATGATCCTGAGTGCGATGATGATGATCTTGAGTGCGGTGATGACGATCCTGAGTTCGGTGATGATGATCCTGAGTTCGGTGATGCTGATCCTGAGTTCGGTGATGATGATACTGAGTGCGGTGATGATGATCCTGAGTTCGGTGATGATGATCCTGAGTTCGGTGATGATGATCCTGAGTTCGGTGATGATGATACTGAGTGCGGTGATGATGATACTGAGTGCGGTGATGATGATCCTGAGTTCGGTGATGATGATCCTGAGTTCGGTGATGATGATACTGAGTGCGGTGATGATGATCCTGAGTTCGGTGATGATGATCCTGAGTTCGGTGATGATGATCCTGAGTTCGGTGATGATGATACTGAGTGCGGTGATGATGATACTGAGTGCGGTGATGATGATCCTGAGTTCGGTGATGATGATCCTGAGTTCGGTGATGATGATACTGAGTGCGGTGATGATGATCCTGAGTTCGGTGATGATGATCCTGAGTTCGGTGATGATGATCCTGAGTTCGGTGATGATGATCTTGAGTTCGGTGATGATGATACTGCGTGCGGTGATGATGATCCTGAGTTCGGTGATGATGATCCTGAGTTCGGTGATGATGATCCTGAGTTCGGTGATGATGATCCTGAGTTCGGTGATGATGATCCTGAGTTCGGTGATGATGATCTTGAGTGTGGGGATGATGATCCTGAGTTCGGTGATGATGATCTTGAGTGTGGTGATGATGATACTGAGTGCGGTGATGATGATCCTGAGTTCGGTGATGATGATCCTGATTTCGGTGATGATGATCCTGAGTTCGGTGATGATGATCCTGATTTCGGTGATGATGATCTTGAGTGTGGGGATGATGATCCTGAGTTCGGTGATGATGATCTTGAGTGTGGTGATGATGATACTGAGTGCGGTGATGATGATCCTGAGTTCGGTGATGATGATCCTGAGTTCGGTGATGATGATCTTGAGTGTGGTGATGATGATCCTGATTTCGGTGATGATGATCCTGAGTTCGGTGATGATGATCTTGAGTGTGGGGATGATGATCCTGAGTTCGGTGATGTTGATCCGGAGTGCGGTGATGATGATCCTGAGTGCGGTGATGATGATCTTGGGTGTGGTGATGATGATCCTGAGTTCGGTGATGATGATCCTGAGTTCGGTGATGATGATCTTGAGTGTGGTGATGATGATCCTGAGTTCGGTGATGTTGATCCGGAGTGCGGTGATGATGATCCTGAGCTCGGTGATGATGATACTGAGTGCGGTGATGATGATCCTGAGTTCGGTGATGATGATACTGAGTGCGGTGATGATGATCCTGAGTTCGGTGATAATGATACTGAGTGCGGTGATGATGATCCTGAGTTCGGTGATAATGATACTGAGTGCGGTGATGATGATCCTGAGTTCGGTGATGATGATCCTGAGTTCGGTGATGATGATCCTGAGTTCGGTGATGATGATCTTGAGTGTGGTGATGATGATCCTGATTTCGGTGATGATGATTCTGTGTTCGGTGATGATGATCCTGAGTTCGGTGATGATGATACTGAGTGCGGTGATGATGATCCTGAGTTCGGTGATGATGATCCTGAGTTCGGTGATGATGATCTTGAGTGTGGTGATGATGATCTTGATTTCGGTGATGATGATCCTGAGTTCGGTGATGATGATCTTGAGTGTGGGGATGGTGATCCTGAGTTCGGTGATGTTGATCCTGAGTGCGGTGATGATGATCCTGAGTGCGGTGATGATGATCTTGGGTGTGGTGATGATGATCCTGAGTTCGGTGATGATGATCCTGAGTTCGTTGATGATGATTTTAGTGTGGTGATGATGATCCTGAGTTCGGTGATGTTGATCCGGAGTGCGGTGATGATGATCCTGAGTGCGGTGATGATGATTCTGAGTTCGGTGATGATGATCTTGAGTGTGGTGATGATGATCCTGAGTTCAGTGATGATGATCCTGAGTGCGGTGATAATGATCCTGAGTTCGGTGATGATGATCTTGAATGCGGTGATGATGATCTTGAGTGCGGTGATGATGATCCTGAGTGCGGTGATGATGATCCTAACATAAAATTCCATTGATGATTTCATCTTCACTTCACACAGCGAACCATGAAAAAAGTCACTTTAACATAGGTAAAGGTAAAGGTAAAGGTAAGGGTAAGGGTAAGGGTAAAGGTAAAGGTAAAGGTAAAGGTAAAGGTAAAGGTAAAGGTAAAGGTAAAGGTAAGGGTAAGTAAATGTAAAGGTAAGGGTAAGGGTAAAGGTAAAGGTAAAGGTAAAGGTAAGGGTAAAGGTAAAGGTAAAGGTAAAGGTAAGGGTAGGTAAAGGTAAAGGTAAGGGTAAGTAAAGGTAAAGGTCAAGTACAAGATTTGAACCGGTGTCTTAGCACGCGAGTTTCTACCCATACGTGCTCGGCCGCCTATCCAGATATGTTCGGAGAATTCTGGATAGTGTCGCCTCAAGCATCGAAACTCACTATGCGAGGCGGTATTCCTCACATTCCCAAGGTAATACCCTGGTACCCATTTCTGCCAACGGCTGTGTCGACCGTGGGGTTATTTTTTTTTCCAACCACGAGTACAACTCACACTGCTCCCAGCGGGAATCGAACACGGGTTGTCCGAACGTCGGTAGTCCAGTCTAATGGTTTTCCCAACTCGGCTACCGAGGCCCCATAACATATTATCGACAACCACATTAACAAGCATTATCACAGTGATAACTACAGCAATATAACACTCAATTATGGTAAAATTGTAATTGTGTTATAGTCAATACCTGAGATTCAGTATCAATTTTTGTCATTTAATGAATGCTAAACGAAGATTTCACACCCACAGAAAAAATCAAATGACTTTTCAAGCGAACTTCAAACGTTTGGTGTGATCCCTGGGAGAACGAATGAATTTGATTGGAAATAACAAAACATCACGGTTGGATAAAATATTCTGTTAATGAGTTTCGTTTTTATGTCGAGATTCATCTTTGATTTCTTTAGCTCGGCGGAAGTGATGGAAATTAAAGGATTTTATCCATTTTCTTTAGGTTTCATTTTTTTTTAATTGAGAAGAAGGGTGGAGGAATAAACAGATGAAGACATCTACTTTGTTGGACTGTCATTTTATACATGAAGGCAGATGAAACGACAGATAGTAATAAAGAAAGAAATAAGAAAGCTTAAAACGTATTTAGAGATATATTGGAGAATAGCAGAGATCATCACTTTCATCATCATATGCCATACCTGTTGTAGGCGATCATGTCCATTTTACAATTCCACAGTGCATCGCATCAGTTCTGTTGACTGTTTCACATGCCATGACACCAGGCTATCTAGTATTTTTTTTTTCTCTTTGTCTCTCTTACCTTGTATTTTGTAGTTGTAACCAAGTATTCCAACTTTCCTCTTCTCATCATGTACGCGAAAAATGTTGATTGTTTATTTCTGTTTTTAGGAGCTCTCATTTTGTTTATTCTCTTCTTTGAGAATGTCGTCGTTGGTCCTTTTAGCTGTCCAGGAAACTTTCAACATTCTTCTGAGAAATCCCATCTCTGTGGCCTCTAATCGTCTTTTCATTTGTTTGTCTACTGTCCATAATTAGTTTCCATAGGTCAGAATTGGTTCTATATAGGAACGATGAACTCTCTTTCTCACATCTATTGACATAGATTTGTTGCATAAGACGTTTTTCAATTTCTGAAATGCTATTTTGGTCTGAGCTATACTGTTTTTTTTTTTTTTTTAATCTCTGTGATGCAATCCATCTGATGTTATTATTGTGTCCAAGTATTTGACCCGTTGAACTTGTTTCAGATTTGTTCTGTTTATTTTTATGCTGCATGATAGTGATTGTTTCCTTGATATGACCATTACTTCTGTTTTCTTACTATTCAGACTGAGACCTTTTTTGTTGCTTTCTTTTACTATTATGTTTATAATTTATGACTGAGATATACATAGGAAAGAATGCAGGAAAAAACGAGAACGAGCGGGTGAATAAAAGTAGTGGAAGAATGGGATTAAAGAAAGAAAGAAGGAAAGAATGAAGGAAAGAAAGAAAGAAGGAAAGAAAGAAAGAAGGAAAGAAAGAAGGAAAGAAAGAAAGAAAGAAAGAATGAAAGAATGAAAGAAAGGTATGGAAACTCTGAATAGATGGTACAAAGGTATGAAAATCACAAACGCTAAAGCATCGGAAATAAGAGGTAGAAATGAGACAGATAATGGAAGAAAAGAAGAGGTGGAAATGAGACAGATAATGGAAGAAAAGAAGAGGTAGAAATGAGACAGATAATGGAAGAAAAGAAGAGGTAGAAATGAGACAGATAATGGAAGAAAAGAAGAGGTAGAAATGAGACAGATAATGGAAGAAAAGAAGAGGTAGAAATGAGACAGATAATGGAAGAAAAGAAAAGGTAGAAATGATACAGATAATGAAAGAAAAGAAGAGGTAGAAATGAGACAGATAATGGAAGAAAAGAAGAGGTAGAAATGAGACAGATAATGGAAGAAAAGAAGAGGTAGAAATGAGACAGATAATGGAAGAAAAGAAGAGGTAGAAATGAGACAGATAATGGAAGAAAAGAAGAGGTAGAAATGATACAGATAATGGAAGAAAAGAAGAGGTAGAAATGAGACAGATAATGGAAGAAAAGAAGAGGTAGAAATGAGACAGATAATGGAAGAAAAGATGAGGTAGAAATGAGACAGATAATGGAAGAAAAGAAGAGGTAGAAATGAGACAGATAATGGAAGAAAAGATGAGGTAGAAATGAGACAGATAATTGAAGAAAAGAAGAGGTAGAAATGAGACAGATAATGGAAGAAAAGATGAGGTAGAAATGAGACAGATAATGGAAGAAAATAAGAGGTAGAAATGAGACAGATAATGGAAGAAAAGAAGAGGTAGAAATGAGACAAATAATGGAAGAAAAGATGTACATATTTGAAAGGGTGGTTTTAACATCCACGGAAACGGCCATGGTTAGCGAGCTAGACTGTCAAAAACAAATTACGTCTTCTATTTTACTCATTTTTTAAAAATGGTTGCTAGATTTTTCTAGGAAAGTAGAGCGGCTTGACGTTATACTGACCACATCACCTGTAGAAATGTGCCATTGGTTGTTTAACATCACCATTACTATACGCGTTAAGTATGAAGGGAATCCGTCCACCCGCCTTTAACTTCATCTTAATTGTATATTATTTATCTATGCTAATAATAGATACGACAGAAAAGCAAAAGTAGATTAATTTTGCTATCCCAATTCTGTTCCTGTATATGCACACATCGTATGTGAATGACAGAAAATGTCAATAACTGCAAGCAACATCGTGACTGATCATACGTTTCTCTTCTTCACGTTAAGAGATGAGATTACAGTTTTTTGCAATCCAAGGGGAATTAATCTGACGAGATTATCACGTTCAGTTTGTCCTTATTAAACGCAATAAGGCGTCAGGAAATGGGAAAAAAAAAATTAATGACGTGAGTACTTATTGCATCAAAAACATAAATGAATGATTTAGGAGCTAGAAAAATATAGGGCGGAAAAGACAGGAAACATATTTTAAAAGTGAAATTAAAATGAAATACATCTAAAATGAAGACAACACAAAATTAAGAAAAGATATGAAAGTGTTTAAACAGTACACTTATGTCACTAGAGATGAGAGACTATTTGGTCCAGATGGGGATATGAAAGTGTTTAAACACTACACTTATGTCAGTAGATATGAGAGACTATTTCGTCCACATAGGGATATGAAAATGCTTAAACAGTACACTTATGTGAGTAGAGATGGTCCAGAAGTTAGACGTCGGCTTTTAGATAAGAAAGTTACGGGCTCAAATTCTGTCACGGGTGATGTCAATTGTTCTCTTCGAATCCATAGTTTCTTTGTATCTTTACCCTCCCTTTGTCCATTGGCAGTGAGATCGATGTCTAACCATCATGGATAGCTGCGAAAACAAGAAGTCTCGTGTGTACTTTGCGCATGTTAATGTACCCTTTGCAGTTCAAAGTAAAAAAGAAAGTAGGTAAAAAAAGTGCAAGGCAAAATTTGTTCAACTGTGAACATGTCCATGCCTATAATCGTTGTGTAGGCCTGCTGACAACTAACAGCACAAAGCAACAGTCAACGTGCCCATGCCTATAATCGTTGTGTAGGCCTGCTGACAACTAACAGCACAAAGCAACAGTCAACATGCCCTTAATAACAAGAGGAGGCAGACATAATAATATAGCTGACGCGAACAATTGAATATTAAAAGAAGAAATCGAAACTATGTTTGCTGACAGGAGTCGTCAACAATCATGATAGTCTGTTCTCTGCGCGCGCGGGCTTCGTGGACCTTCTCAAATCAATTGTTCTCCAGAAAAGATAATTTTCCTATAAATGTAAGAATCTATAAATGTAAGAATCTATAAATGTAAGAATCTCAAACATCTCTTCTATTATCGTCTGTTCGATGTTGCTGATCGTTCTATCAAATTAGATTGAAGAATAATCAGAGAGAGTAAAGAAAATAATGAATTAGTTCTGATAAAGAGTACAAAGTTATTGTGTTCACTAAATTGAACGTATAAGTACGAACTATGGGAAACACCACAAATGAAGTATAGTTTCATTAACATCATTATCATCATCATCATCATCGAGTGCCATCTCCGCAACGAAGGTTGGCTAACATGGAGCGCCATTCTGCTCTGTCTCTTGCTTTGATGGTGCAGGTTGTCATATGCAGATTTGTCCACCTTTTGAAGTTACTCGTCCTTGTTAGTCTTGGTCTGCCTCTGCCTCTTTTACCCTGCATAGTTTCATTTACAGGGTGTCCACAAAAGCAATTCTTGATTACCTGCAGTTATAAAATCAAAACCTACTGAAGTATGTTTATACATCTGAAAAAGTAGATACATTACAGTACATACAGTACCTACATACAGTAGATACATTACAGTAGATACATTACTAAAAATTACAGTACATACAGTACCTACATACAGTACCTACATACAGTAGATACATTACAGTAGATATATTACAGTACATACAGTACATGCAGTACCTACATACAGTAGATACATTACAGTAGATACATTACAGTACCTATATACAGTAGATACATTACAGTACATACAGTACCTACAAACAGTAGGTACATGCTATTTTCTGCAGAACAAAATCTCTGTCACCAACAGAGGGCAGTGAAATACAAGATGGCGTAACCAAGCAGCAACGTGCTGGATAAAGTGACCAGGTTTCTGCAAGTGGTCTCCGTGATCACCGGACCTGTTTGTGACTTTTATACTATAAAGACCTTGAAAAAACCTGGATTAATTCTGGAAAAAATGAAATATCTATATCGGCTAAAAATGAAATTAGACAAGACCTCTTGTCTAGTCAATCTTTCTGTCCGTGCGGCATGGACCTTAACTTCTGACCTACAGAGAAAACTTATAGGCTGAGATAGTAAAATGTTGTAGAAATATCATGTCTATGCCGCATCGTTCTATTACCATTATTTGCATCTTGATGCCTTTACCCAATTACGCGTTCTATTACAACCATGTCTATGTCTTATCAAGACCACCTTTTTGTCCTATCACCCTATCAAGACTACGTTTTTGTCCTATCACCCTATCAAGACCACGTTGTTTTGTCCTATCACCCTATCAAGACCACGTTGTTTTGTCCTATCACCCTATCAAGACCATGTTTTTTTGTCCTATCACCCTATCAAGACCATGATTTTGTCCTATCACCCTATCAAGACCACGTTGTTTTGTCCTATCACCCTATCAAGACCACGTTGTTTTATCCTCTCACCCTATCAAGACCACGTTGTTTTGTCCTATCACCCTATCAAGACCACGTTGTTTTGTCCTATCACCCTATCAAGACCACGTTGTTTTGTCCTATCACCCTATCAAGACCACGTTGTTTTGTCCTATCACCCTATCAAGACCACGTTGTTTTGTCCTATCACCCTATCAAGACCACGTTGTTTTGTCCTATCACTCTATCAAGACCATGTTTTTTTGTCCTATCACCCTATCAAGACCATGATTTTGTCCTATCACCCTATCAAGACCACGTTGTTTTATCCTCTCACCCTATTAAGCCCACGTTTTTGTCCTCTCACCCTATCAAGACCACGTTGTTTTATCCTCTCACCCTATCAAGACCATGTATATCTCCTAACACACCATCAAGACCATGTTTTAGTCCTAACACCCTATCAAGACCATGTTTTTTATCCTATCACCCTATAAAGACCATGATTTTGTCCTATCACCCTATCAAACCATGTTTTTGTCCTATCACCCTATCAAGACCATGATTTTGTCCTATCACCCTATAAAGACCATGTTTTTTATCCTATCACCCTATAAAGACCATGTTTTTTATCCTATCACCCTATCAAACCATGTTTTTGTCCTATCACCCTATCAAGACCATGTTTTTGTCCTATCACCCTATCAAGACCACGTTTTTGTCCTATCACCCTATCAAGACCATGTTTTTGTCCTAACACCCTATCAAGACCATGTTTTTATCCTATCACCCTATAAAGACCATGATTTTGTCCTATCACCCTATCAAGACCATGTTTTTGTCCTAACACCCTATCAAGACCATGTTTTTTATCCTATCACCCTATAAAGACCATGATTTTTTCCTATCACCCTATAAAGCCCATGTTTTTGTCCTATCACCCTATCAAGACCATGATTTTGTCCTATCACCCTATCAAGACCATGTTTTTGTCCTAACACCCTATCAAGACCATGTTTTTTTATCCTATCACCCTATAAAGACCATGATTTTGTCCTATCACCCTATCAAACCATGTTTTTGTCCTATCACCCTATCAAGACCATGATTTTGTCCTATCACCCTATCAAGACCATGATTTTGTCCTATCACCCTATCAAGAGCATGTTTTTTTGTCCTATCACCCTAAGAAGACCATGTTTTTTTTGTCCTATCACCCTATCAAGACCATGTTTTTTGTCCTATCACCCTATCAAGACCACGTTTTTGTCCTATCACCCTATCAAGGCCATGATTTTGTCCTATCACCCTATCAAGACCATGATTTTGTCCTATCACCCTATCAAGACCATGTTTTTTTGTCCTATCACCCTAAGAAGACCATGTTTTTTTTGTCCTATCACCCTATCAAGACCATGTTTATTTGTCCTATCACCCTATCAAGACCATGTTTATTTATCCTATCACCCTATCAAGACCACGTTTTTGTCCTATCACCCTATCAAGACCATGTTTTTGTCCTATCACCCTAAGAAGACCACGTTTTTGTCCTATCACCCTATCAAGACCACGTTTTTGTCCTATCACCCTATCAAGACCATGTATATCTCCTATCACCCTATCAAGACCATGCATATCTCCTATCGCCCTATCAAGACCATGTATATCTCCTATCACCCTATCAAGACCATGTATATCTCCTATCACCCTATCAAGACCATGCATATCTCCTATCGCCCTATCAAGACCATGTATATCTCCTACCGCCCTATCAAGACCATGTATATCTCCTACCGCCCTATCAAGACCATGCATATCTCCTACCGCCCTATCAAGACCATGCATATCTCCTACCGCCCTATCAAGACCATGTATATCTCCTATCGCCCTATCAAGACCATGTATATCTCCTATCGCCCTATCAAGACCATGTATATCTCCTACTGCCCTATCAAGACCATGTATATCTCCTATCGCCCTATCAAGACCATGTATATCTCCTATCGCCCTATCAAGACCATGTATATCTCCTACCGCCCTATCAAGACCATGTATATCTCCTACCGCCCTATCAAGACCATGCATATCTCCTACCGCCCTATCAAGACCATGCATATCTCCTACCGCCCTATCAAGACCATGTATATCTCCTACCGCCCTATCAAGACCATGTATATCTCCTACCGCCCTATCAAGACCATGCATATCTCCTATCGCCCTATCAAGACCATGCATATCTCCTATCGCCCTATCAAGACCATGTATATCTCCTACCGCCCTATCAAGACCATGTATATCTCCTACCGCCCTATCAAGACCATGTGTATCTCCTACCGCCCTATCAAGACCATGCATATCTCCTACCGCCCTATCAAGACCATGTATATCTCCTACCGCCCTATCAAGACCGTGTATGTCTCCAATTGGCTATGTCAAGACCGTGTCTATGTTCTAACGCCATATCAAGACCACGTCAATGTCCAATCGTCCTGTCAAGACCAGGTCTATGTCATATCAAGACCATATTACAAATGAAGAAGATTTAAACAAAAACAAGCATCTCACAAATCCCCACGAAGATCTTCTCCCCAGTCACAAGAAAAGCATATCCAAAGTTTATGATAACAAGCACACTTATCTTGCAATGTTTAGATAACTTTGTTCACATCGGTTAGCGGGAAAACAAATCTTGAAGAAACAGAAGAGGCTGGAAGGCAGCATCGGAGAATGGAAGTCTTTGAACTTTACCGGCTCATGTTGATGAGCAGCAATAAGGAAGAAATTGTTGTGCCAACAAGACATCAGAACGGGGAACTGATTTCAAAGTACATAACATATCGCATACTTCTTTTACTTACACATAGTGTAAATGCAATCTTATAGAGGAGATGTGACGTATTGGTCACAGAAACATAAATTGATGAATAACATCACCGAGGGAATCACCTCTAGATATGAAAATATTAACTCACGAGGGTGTCACTTCTAGATATGGGAATATTAATTCACGAGGGAGTCACTTCTAGATATGGGAATATTAACTCACGAGGGAGTCACTTCTAGATATGGGAATATTAACTCACGAGGGAGTCACTTCTAGATATTAGAATATTAACTCACGAGGGAGTCACTTCTAGATATGAGAACATTAACTCACGAGGGAGTCACTTCTAGATATGGAAATATTAACTCACGAGGGAGTCACTTCTAGATATTAGAATATTAACTCACGAGGGTGTCACTTCTAGATATGGAAATATTAATTCACGAGGGAGTCACTTCTAGATATGGGAATATTAACTCACGAGGGAGTCACTTCTAGATATTAGAATATTAACTCACGAGGGAGTCACTTCTAGATATGAGAACATTAACTCACGAGGGAGTCACTTCTAGATATGGAAATATTAACTCACGAGGGAATCACTTCTAGATATTAGAATATTAACTCACGAGGGTGTCACTTCTAGATATGGGAATATTAACTCACGAGGGAATCACTTCTAGATATGGGAATATTAACTCACGAGTGAGTCACTTCTAGATATGGGAATATTAACTCACGAGGGAGTCACTTCTAGATATGGGAATATTAACTCACGAGGGAGTCACTTCTAGATATGAGAATAATAACTCACTAGGGAGTCACTTCTAGATATGGGAATATCAACTCACGATGAACTCACTTCTAGATATGAAAATATTAACTCACGAGGGTGTCACTTCTATAAATGAGAGCATTAACTCACTAGGGAGTCATTTCTAGATATGAGAACATTAAGTAACGAGTGAGTTACTTCGAGATATGAGAACATTAAGTCACGAGTGAGTTACTTCGAGATATGAGAACATTAACTCACGAGTGAGTTACTTCTAGATATGAGAATATTAACTCACTAGGGAGTCACTTCTAGATATGAGAATATTAACTCACGAGATGATCACTTCCAGATATGGGAATATCAACTCACGATGAACTCACTTCTAGATATGAAAATATTAACTCACGAGGGAGTCACTTCTATAAATGAGAGCATTAACCTACTAGGGATTCATTTCTAGATATGAGAACATTAAGTAACGAGTGAGTTACTTCGAGAAATGAGAACATTAAGTCACGAGTGAGTTACTTCGAGATATGAGAACATTAACTCACGAGTGAGTTACTTCTAGATATAAGAATATTAACTTCAACATTTAATGGATGGATTAAGATATAAATACACAACACCATAATAAATACACACAACAACATAATAAATACACACACAACATAATAAATACACACAACAACATAAACACTTCTTTACCATATATCCATCAGCTGTTATAGATATATAAAGACGTCAATAGACACTTTTCTGGACAGTTTTGTAAGGAAGACGTGCCATGTTTTCTATCTCTAAAAACAAAAATTAAATCAAGTAAATATTCACTTTAAAAAAAATACATGCAGAAAAAGAAATGACATTCGCGATAAAAGAAACCTTTCAATTTGAAAGTGAAAGATGCAAGATAAAGAACAAATATATGATGTGATCGCTCAGACTGAAACATGTTTCCAAAGGAGTCAAACTAATAAATCAATTTCTGGCGCTGGCCGTTTTGAGAAATGTCTTGTAGTTCGATATATAGGTCCACATAGTTGGCAGATATTAATCTTGGGCAGACATTTCGATAAGTTGCTTGCAACAGAGTAGATACGGTGTATATGAAGGAAATTGAAAGTACCATAGACATGATATGAGTAATGTTGAGATAAAGGAGAAGAACATAGTCACTGACATCATATAGCTAACGCATACACTTAGTAAAGTAGGAAACTTATATCTTTACTACGGGAAAGTGGATATCTATCAGTTTCGATAACTATTGAAAATAAATATAAATTCATCAGCAACCTCAACTGGACCGATGTTCACGTAATGAAATAACTAAAGGAAATCGTGTACTTTTACTGCGTTTGACAGACAATTACTTCATTTCTCAGTTTGGATCTTCGCCGGTGAAGCAGATTACGTGCATGTGATTTCAAATCCTGTACAGTGTATACAAATAGTGTGTTCTGTGTTGATTGCAATATATGTCATCATTGAAATGCCGGTCAATATGGCGGATAGGTGACATGAATCATTGTGCCATAGTCTGAAAAGTGTTCCTTGTTGCAGTTTCCTCATATTCCAGGTCCGGCTTGCTGCATGAGCTACTGAGTTTAGTGCTCTGTGCACACCGTGAGCTGTGTGCTTCATCTGGATCGTGTTTCAATATTCCGATTGCTAACGATAAATGGTGATATCGTATGAAGAAGGACAATTCAGCTGCATTCACTTTCGGTGCCGCTTTGCCTTATGTCTTTTGGCGTGTGCTGTAGCTGGTATGGTGGGGACTGCAACTGCCTTTCTTTGTTTTAATCCTTCAATGAGATGATTTTTAATTCGGATGATTTCATGGCAAGGGCGATTGAGCAATTATAGATTTAAATTCGTTTGCAGTGATGGCCTTCAAATAACCATAACCATACTCCATTCTCTTCCTGGACAACTTTAAAGAGTGTTGAGAGGCGTAATTACGATGTGGCGTGGTTGAATCCAACTGCGCTATCATTTGTCCCTTTTGCATCAACATCCGGCTTTCTGGACGATATCTTTTGATGTGACTTTTTGTATTGTCCAATGGCTTGATATAACTGGTGATGTTATTTGGTGTTGTTATTTGGTGTTGTTATTTGGTGTTGTTATTTGGTGTCGTTATTTGGTGTCGTTATTTGGTGTTGTTATTTGGTGTCGTTATTTGGTGTGGTTATTTGGTGTTGTTATTTGGTGTTGTTATTTGGTGTGGTTATTTGGTGTCGTTATTTGGTGTTGTTATTTGGTGTTGTTATTTGGTGTTGTTATTTGGTTTCGTTATTTGGTGTTGTTATTTGGTGTTGTTATTTGGTGTTGTTATTTGGTGTCGTTATTTGGTGTTGTTATTTGGTGTGGCTATTTGGTGTCGTTATTTGGTGTTGTTATTTGGTGTTGTTATTTGGTGTGGTTATTTGGTGTTGTTATTTGGTGTCGTTATTTGGTGTTGTTATTTGGTGTTGTTATTTGGTGTGGTTATTTGGTTTCGTTATTTGGTGTTGTTATTTGGTGTTGTTATTTGGTGTCGTTATTTGGTGTGGTTATTTGGTGTTGTTATTTGGTGTTGTTATTTGGTGTGGTTATTTGGTGTCGTTATTTGGTGTCGTTATTTGGTGTGGTTATTTGGTGTCGTTATTTGGTGTCGTTATTTGGTGTTGTTATTTGGTGTTGTTATTTGGTTTCGTTATTTGGTGTTGTTGTTTAATGTTGCTATTTTATTCCTTTGCTTGGTCTGAACTGATGCATCTCAAGTCTTTCCTTTACACCAACATATCTGAATCTGTCCTTTTTTAATCTTATCTTATCTTATCTTATCTTATCTTATCTTATCTTATCTTATCTTATCTTATCTTATCTTATCTTATCTTATCTTATCTTATCTTATCTTATCTTATCTTATCTTATCTTATCTTATCTTATCTTATCGTATCCTATCTGATCTTATCTTATCTTATCTTAACTTATCTTATCTTATCTTATCCTATCTTATCTTATCTTATCTTATCTTATCTTATCTTATCTTAACTTATCTTATCTTATCTTATCCTATCTTATCTTATCTTATCTTAACTTATCTTATCTTATCTTATCCTATCTTATCTTATCTTAACTTATCTTATCGTATCGTATCTTATCTTATCTTATCTTAACTTATCTTATCTTATCCTATCTTATCTTATCCTATCTTTTCTTAACTTAACTTAACTTATCTTATCTAATCTTATCCTATCCTATCTTATCTATCTTATCTATCTTATCGTATCTTAACTTATCTTATCTTATCCTATCTTATCTTAACTTATCTTATCTTATTTTATCTTATCTTAACTTATCTTATCTTATCTTATATTGTCATCGTCAGATCCCATGCTCAGATGTGTTAGTAATCCCGCCTCTACATCTTCCTGTTAAGCTAACTTTTCTATTACCACTTTCACTGTTTATTTCTTTCTGTGCCACTTTGTTAAACTATCAAATATTTTCTCACACTAAATTCGTCTCTGTCATTTTCCTTCCATCTTTCTCGCTGAGAAACATTTTGCCAATTTCCCACTTAGCATAAAATGCCAAACAAAATTGGACTATCTATTTTGATATGATCTATCTAAACGATTCCTTTGTAGCCTGACCTCAGTCAAGACTTAACTGTTGCACTGTTTTATCTGTGTCCCTGGTACTCGTTGTACTTTTCTATTTTAGTATACTTCCCGGTTTCAATTATTATCATTGCTTTTGTGTTTTTTTTAAGTTTATGCTATTGTCCTGGTTTGGCATTGGCAATATTTGTGATATTAGGTTAGTGGATTATAGTGTTCTCTTTTGTGCCGTATGTTTGATGTTTGTTATGTAATATTAAACATATTATAGGCTACTTTAGAGAGATACTTTTGATTCAAGATAAAGATTCTCTTTATATAGCAGACACATACAGCAGTGGAAGTATACACATACAACAGTGGAAACAGACACACACAGCAGTGGAAGTAGACACATACGGCACTGGAAGTAGACACATACAGAACTGGAATTAGACACATATAACACTGGAAATAGACGCATACAGCACTTGGGAAAACCACCCGACTGGACTGTCGACGTTCGGACAACCCGTGTTCGATTCCCGCTGGGAGCAGTGTGAATTATAGTCGTGGTTGAAAAAAAAAATACCACCACGGTCGACCCAGCCGTTGGCAGAAATGGGTACCAGGGTATTACCCTGGGAAGGTGAGGAATGTTGCCTCGCATCTGAGTTTCGATGCTTGAGGCGACACTATACAGAAATTTCCGAACATTTCTGGATAGGCGGCCGAGCAGATATGGGTGGAAACTCGTGTGCTAAGACGCCGGTTCAAGTCTCGTACTTTACCTTTACATACAGCACTGGAAGTAGAGACATACAACAGCAGGACGATTTAGTTTCCAAACACCAAACACGTGACAAGCCAGCAGTCTAATGGAGGGACAATATCACATACTTCCTGCCGAGCTATTCATTGACTAGCCCCCTTGTGCCGATCATGTCTAGAATAGACAATTCTTACATCGCACAATACGTGACTACAGACTTGCACAGACAAGCTGACTGTTTAATAAAAATGCATTTCTTTTTGTCAACGTTTACCGCATTATTTTAAGACACTAATTCGCTATAAGTTAACCTTTGTTCAAATATCAAACAGAGACAAATACAAAGAGGTTTATTGTATCCATTAGTTTTAATTTCCTCTTTATTTGTGTTGTTTTTTTCTAGTCGTGTATGTACGATTACGATTTCCTTTATAGCAGTTTTCTTTGATACAGAGAATCTAGTCTTCTTGTTGTAAGACATTTTGAAGTTCTGTTCATTTTCATCTCAAAGCAACCATTTTTTTAGATTTCACGCAGGTATTTTTACAACTCTATTACCATTCGTCCTGTTTGCTTTTAAAGACCATCTGATTTGTTGGCTCTTTTCTTTCATCAGTTGACTTTTGGCTTAGCATTGTGTGTTGTGATATTTTATATGACGGGGAGTCTGTAGACTCTCTGCCCACCATGGTTTTATGCCGGAAACAATTGTTGCAGTAAGATGCCTATAGCACATTCACAACTGTTTGCTCTGGTGGTTTATTTCATTTCTCACGAATTGCTCTGTCCTTGAGGACGGTCAACCAATGGATCGGGTGGACATCCCCAGTGCCTTCCGAGATGTGGGATGGGTACAGGACTTCGACAACCATGAGTCTACTTCACTCCTTCGGACGAAAGAGACGGGAGTTAAGATGGGCACAGCTAGAAATGAGAAACTTAGTGGGCGTGTAAGAAGACCTATCAACCAACACAGAACAGGAATCGTCAGTCGCTGGACACTGTGAGACTTGCTGAGGAGGGGATCTGAGCACCTATGGACAGGTTCGGAGTGCAATGATGATGACCCGTTAATAACTCAATAACTCTCACCAGTATTTTATCCTAGAAACTGATGTTTTGTATGTGTGTGTCTGTGTGCAAATGATCCTAATTTTTTCCCACCCCAAATAGCTTAATCACAAATTTTATGTAGACAGCAAATAATTATCAAAACACGCAATTTCTTTGTTATTCTTAATAGTTTCTTAATTATTGGTGTATCAGCTATTGTATTTTACAGCGTTGCGTTATATTAATTTCATTACTTCTATTCCACAAACCACCGGCGTGTATGCTATTGTTCATCAAATGGTCATCTATCATACAGTTCTTTTGGATGTGTCAATGTCTTGGTTAGTTAAAAAAAAGTTAAAGTACCCCCTGTCGCGCCACGTGGCGTATAGGGAATATGGTGTTAGTGACAATAAATTTTACAGACATCCAACACATGATTTTTGGGGTAATGTGGTCGGTATTACGCCAGTGCCGTTCATGTATTGGTGCTAGCCCACTTTTGGTATCTATAGAAACATTGCAATCTTCATTCAGCTATCTCGATAGTGCCTGCTCATTAATACCGAGGGTATGTTTGATTATTTAACCCAGGTTCCAAATACAAATAAAGATCTCTCTACATTTAGCTTCATGCTAAATTAAACTATTTATATAATTTATTGTAATTAATGCCCCTAAGTGTAATGATTGTAAGCGTCAGCGCCATTTCAATGAAAGCACACATTCTGAGTTATGAAACGTCTCTGAATGCTCGGCAGGTAGAATAGTCAAAGAAGACAGTGGTGCATACGTCATGACCATAAGTAGCATGACGATGGGGATGATGGCAGTGACTAAGACATTCTTCTGGTTAGAGTCACAAGACTACACCAACGCCGGTATACTGAGTGATTCGATTAGCATGATAAAAAAAGTGGAGGCGGGCTCTGTACGCATACAATGGTTAGAGTCATTGCAGAAGTTAACAATACGTAAGATCACCTTTGTCTATGTTCCTGGACATGCGGGAGTACGGGGAAATGAAAGAGCGGACAGGTTGGCTAGCTGCACCATAACTCAATAACTCAAAAACGTCTCTGAATACTTTACACAGTTTCCGAAAACGAGGAAGTGACGTAAATTTTCAGAGCATTTAGAA
This sequence comes from Megaustenia siamemsis, assembly GCA_032433765.1. Classification (NCBI taxonomy): domain Eukaryota; kingdom Metazoa; phylum Mollusca; class Gastropoda; order Stylommatophora; family Ariophantidae; genus Megaustenia; species Megaustenia siamemsis. The sequence goes on from JAVIAB010000126.1 coordinate 53,087,452, forward strand.
ATTCACGTTTATTATGTGAACATTCGTTCAGGGTTGTCTTCAAATAACATTAAATGTATTTGGTTTTTAACTTCATGCTGAGTGATACTATAATATATCTCTAAAACACATAAATAGTAACCAATGGAGGATTAAGATATCTATTCTTATATCTCGATAAAAGCAAAATTAATTCCTAATTACATGATCGGAAGGAAATAGAATTGTGACATAAGGCTGACTATGATTTATAGTAAATATGTATTTTCAACAATTGTTACCTCCTAATGTTGAGATACACATTTTTAAATAATGGCAAACATTTGTGGACGAACTGAAGCAATCTCCCCACAAGATGGTGTTAATAATCTAGCGGCGTTCACTATACTGAACTCATTTACTACAAACAATTACCTTCTGATTGCGTCACACTTTACTGCGCTCATTTACTGCAAACAATTACCTTCTGACTATGTCACACTTTACTGAACTCATTTACTACAAACAATTACCTTCTGATTGCGTCACACTTTACTGAACTCATTTACTGCAAACAATTACCTTCTGACTACGTCACACTTTACTGAACTCATTTACTACAAACAATTACTTCTGACTACGTCACACTTTACTGAACTCATTTACTACAAACAATTACCTTCTGACTGCGTCACACTTTGCTGAACTCATTTACGACAAACAATTACCTTCTGACTGCGTCACACTTTGCTGCGCTCATTTACTACAAACAATTACCTTCTGACTGCGTCACACTTTACTGCGCTCATTTACTACAAACAATTACCTTCTGACTGCGTCACACTTTACTGAACTCATTTACTACAAACAATTACCTTCTGATTGCGTCTCACTACCCTTATTTACTGAAAACACTTACCTCCTGATTGCGTCACACTTTACTGCACTAATTTAGTGTTAAGGGATACCTACTGATTGCATCATACTATACTGCCCTCATTATCATAAACAATTACCTGTTTTTTGCGAAATAATTTCCTGTACTCATTTACCGTAAAAAAAAAATACATATTTTCTGCGTCACACTTTACTGCGCTCATTTACTACAAACAATTACCTTCTGACTGCGTCACACTTTACTGCGCTCATTTACTACAAACAATTACCTCCTGATTGCGTCACACTTTACTGCACTAATTTAGTGTTAAGGGATACCTACTGATTGCATCATACCATACTGCCCTCATTATCATAAACAATTACCTGTTTTTTGCGAAATAATTTCCTGTACTCATTTACCGTTGAAAAAAAAATAATACATATTTTCTGCGTCACACGTTACTGTACTTATCGTAAAAAAATACCTGTTTTCTGCGTCACACTTTACTGTACTTAGTCTACTGTAAACAATTACCTTCTGGCTGTGTCATAATGTGTTGCACTCAACAATAAAACACTTGCTTTGCAATTTATGAAGACGAATATTGTGAACTTGTGCTATAAGGGTGCAGTTTAAATTGTTTTCTGTACACTTCAAACAATGTCGGTAATATATGGTCTGAGAAATAGTTCGTATGTGTTCAGCATTCCCGTATATGTTCAGCATTCCCGTATATGTGTTCAGCGAAGTATCCAATTAAAATCATAAATCCAACACCTGTTAAAATGTCAACTAGACCTACCATTACTTTTCATGGTCTGGCGAATTGTCTGGAATTAACACGAACTTTTCTGTCCTTGACATTTCCGCCTCGCGTCTCAGGTTAAATAATCCTTAATGATAGTCTTGTTTAGATCTTGATAGTAATTTGTTGAAACTGTAAGGAAGTGTAGTCACATAACGTGTCATACGGTTGGGCTAATGTGTGATGACTCACCCGTCGAAAGTTTTAGTGTTTAGGGGTGACTGGATGCACTTCCTTGGGACATTTTTTTTATACAGTGGTTTCTTTCTTTCTTTCTTACTTTCTTTCTTTCATTTTTTCTTTCTGTCTTTCCGTTTTTCCTTCTTTCTTTTCTATGTTTTTTTCTTCATGTCTTTTAACTTTTTCTCGTTTCTTTCTTTCTGTTTTTGTCTGTTTTTCTTTCCTTCTTTCATTCTTTATTTTTCTTCTTTATTTCTTTTCTACGTTTTTGCATCATGTCTTCCTTCTTTTCTTCTTTCTTTCTTTCTTTCTTTTTTCTTTTCTATGATTTTCTTGAAGTCTTCCTTCATTTCTCCTTTCTTTCTTTCTTTCTTTCTTTCTTTCTTTTCTGTCGTTCTTTTTTTCTTCTTTTCTACTTTTCCTTCGTTTCTTTTTTTTTTATCTTTCTTTCTTTGTTTCTTTCTTTCTTCGCTCTACTTCCTTTTTTCAATCTTTTCTATAGTTCCTTTTCCATTTCTTTATATTTTCTTTCTTTCTTTTTTTTAATGTAAATCACTGCAATGTACAACACGTGCATGCAAATAGCTGATGACGACTGCTGCTGCTGCTGCTGCTGCTGCTGCTGACTGTAATTACCGAAGGTAAATGCTAAATAACAGTAGCAACCCCAAGCTGCATCCAACAATAACAGCAGCAACCCCAAGCTGCATCCAACAATAACAGTAGCAACCCCAAGCTGCATCCAACAATAACAGTAGCAACCCCAAACTGCATCCAACAATAACAGCAGCAACCCCAAGCTGCATCCAACAATAACAGTAGCAACCCCAAGCTGCATCCAACAATAACAGTAGCAACCCCAAACTGCATCCAACAATAACAGTAGCAACCCCAAGCTGCATCCAACAATAACAGTAGCAACCCCAAGCTGCATCCAACAATAACAGTAGCAACCCCAAGCTGCATCCAACAATAACAGTAGCAACCCCAAACTGCATCCAACAATAACAGTAGCAACCCCAAGCTGCATCCAACAATAACAGTAGCAACCCCAAGCTGCATCCAACAATAACAGTAGCAACCCCAAACTGCATCCAACAATAACAGTAGCAACCCCAAGCTGCATCCAACAATAACAGTAGCAACCCCAAGCTGCATCCAACAATAACAGTAGCAACCCCAAACTGCATCCAACAATAACAGTAGCAACCCCAAGCTGCATCCAACAATAACAGCAGCAACCCCAAGCTGCATCCAACAATAACAGTAGCAACCCCAAGCTGCATCCAACAATAACAGCAGCAACCCCAAGCTGCATCCAACAATAACAGTAGCAACCCCAAGCTGCATCCAACAATAACAGCAGCAACCCCAAGCTGCATCCAACAATAACAGTAGCAACCCCAAGCTGCATCCAACAATAACAGCAGCAACCCCAAGCTGCATCCAACAATAACAGCAGCAACCCCAAGCTGCATCCAACAATAACAGCAGCAACCCCAAACTGCATCCAACAATAACAGTAGCAACCCCAAGCTGCATCCAACAATAACGAATCAAATCAGTTGAACATGCAACAAGGTTATACACGAAACAAACCCTCGGCAACATGGATTCACTTTCGAACCCTCATTAAAATATTCCATTTTTGTGGAGACAATCAATTAGAATGCACCTATCCTCAGTAGCTACACGATGGGCATAAGTCTGCATAAATTGTATACCCAATTACAAATTAATTATTATATGTCGTGCAAAAGGTGTGATGTAAGTAAAAGGAGAAGGGTTAATCGTCACTAAATAGAAGAAAGGCCTAAACAGAATACAAAATCGTGATATAAGGAAATCGTCTACTTCTTTTTCTTTCCTTCCTCATTTGTCTTTCAGCATCAAAGGGGGGGCATATAATTTGCTGTCTTTTGCTATTTTGTTCGTTTCTGCTACTGTTATGCTTCTAATATTCCGTCAATCCATCTTTTTCATGGTCGACCCTTGGGTCTGGTATTTTCGCGACGTTTATTGAGAGGTCGTTGTGTTTTGATTACTCTGCCTTGTCACGTGGCCATACGATTTTATCTGTTGTTTCTTTATATATTATGTGGCGGGGGCTATTCCTAGCTTTTTTCTCAGTTCTTCATTTCTAATCTTATCTCTCAGACTGTTTCCTGTCATTCGTCTGATACATTTCATCTCATTAAAGAGATAATTATTCTTCTTATTGTTCTTGCAGCTAGTGTCCAGGACTGGCATGGGTAGCACAACGTTGTAGGATAAGGAAATGAATTGGACTAACATCAGAGATCTATATGTTTGGACATGTATAAATGTATTGTGCAGCACTGGGATCAATCCACAAACATACACGATCAAGGTTTCTCAAGAGTTTCATAGCCAAGAGCAGTATAAAAACATGAATGGAGTGGGATTCTTCGCTAGCAAGGTAGTAACTCACATCACATCTAGTAACAACTGAACTACTTCAAAACTGTTGTGTTTAAAAGTAACGACTAAAAGCTATTAAAGACAACCACATATGACGTTGACCAGTGCAATCCATAAAAAACACTCACATATGAAGCTGACCAGTGCAATCCATCAAAAACACTCACATATGGAGCTGACCAGTGCAGTCCAACAGAAACACTTACATATGAAACTGACCAGTGCAATCCATCAAAAAGACTCGCATTTGAAGCTGACCAGCGCAATCCATAAAAAACACTCACAAATGAAGCTCTCCAATGCAGATTTCTGTGTTAAAATTAATCGGATTTAACGGATTTCCTCCGGTGCTGCTGAGTCTTCCACATGGCAATATTCCTCTTTGACAAGTCAAGTGTTGTGGATGCGACCTTTCCCCGTCTTTGAGTTGATATGCAGTTTACGTCATCACATTGAGTACTGTTCAATGGCAGTCGTTCGAAATGTTTGACGCCAATTATATACAAGTTACAACTCATTAATATGGACTGCTCTGCCAAGTCAACCGAAGGTTACACTTTAGGGATTTTGCACCATCGTTACGGTGTTTCGTGGGTTCTTGGCTGCATTCACTAGATTAATAGGTCGTATGTGGGCGCAGCCATTGTTGTGTGTGGTACGTCATCATGAATGCTGATCGTATATCACCAAACCGGCCGTACGCTTATAATGAAGGGCGAAATAACGAAGTTTTGTTCATGACATTGCAGCTCCGGTGTGAACTGGTTTATCATTTCACAAATTCACATTGCAGGAGAGACGTGAGCGCTTACAGACTGTTGTTCGATGTACGATGAGGATAATCCGACGAATTATTTTGTTTCAGTTCGGAATTACAGAAATAAAAAGATGTTCTAACATCACCAAGCGCTATACATTAAAAAAATATGACGATCACCATTTTAAGGAGTACGTGAACTTCCAGTCAATATGACGAATAGGCAGCAGGAACCGTTAAAGGATGTGTCTGAAAAATGTCCCTTATTGCAGTTTCCACATATTCCAAATCCGGGTTGCTGTCCGAACTACTAAGTTAAGTGTTCTGTGCACACCGTGAGTTGCGCGTTTCATCCGTTCTGATGGTGTTTCGATATTTCGATTGGGTACGATGTATGATGGTATCGTATAACGGGGAACAATGACTGTGTTCATTTTCTGTGCGGCTTCGCCTTATGTCTTTTGGCGTGTGCTGAGACTTCTATGAAGGGGACTACTGCTACCTTTCTTTGTTTGGAAGATGAGATATTAATTAAAATGATTCCACTGTCACATGCGGGTGAGCAATTATGGATTTTAATTCCATTGCAGTGATACCGGGGCCTTCCATAACGATAACCATAACCCACTCATGAAGCTAACAATTTCAGTTCATAAAAACACTCAGACTTTCCTCACTTATGAATGGCGCAGACTGACGAAGACACAAATAAAAGGCCAAATGTTACAATGAAATGTTTGCTGCAGATTGTTCTCCAAGTATATGTTCAGTAAGAAAGTAACAGTTGGGAATAGAATAATGCTTGTCAATCAATCATGAGAGTGCAAGATTTCCTGCTTCACAGATTGTTGGCGATTGATCATGAAATATCAAATGAAGTAACGCAGGCATGCATCCAATCCATTCAATATTTAAACCTTCAGTCTGTTATCTACTTTCAATCAATATTCCCAAAGGGTGCAATCAATAGGGCGCATTTACAAAAGTCATGAGCATTGCAGAGTTCATGCAGATTTGATGTTGATGAATCTAATTGAAGGATTTGTAGTTTGGAAGTGTAGAATGAGACCTAGCGACTGATTTCTGCTGTAGGAACAGACATCCGAAACTGTGTTACTATTTGCTTATGGGGGATACTTCTAATCAAGTGACAAGGCACAATTAAAAGTGATGATCCGAGGTATGTAATAGATCAACCTAGAGTTGTAGAAGTGTTACGAAGAGGACAGATAGGATACACACTGCGCATGCCAATTATCCGCTTCATTGGACAAGCTATCACGTAGAACGCACAGGGAAAGAGGTAACAAGGAATATCTGGAAACATAAAAAACGAAAATTGAGACAGATCACAGACAATTTGGAATCTAAAAAAGGAAAATGTATAGGACAAAAAGAGTTGGAGAGCCCGTGCTAAAAAACTATGCCCTAATGGAAAGTAAGCAAGGCAAGAATGGACCTGTGAAAGAATGAGATTGTTACTGTCAGGTAATGTTTGAGTTGTAGGTGGAGAGGGCAGGACATTGCCAACATGAGATGATGATTTTATGAGAGGAAAGAGGCATACCTCGAGCATAGGCATATGTAGAGGAGGCCAGAATGAAGAATGGGAAAACTAGAAAACATCTACTAGCGTGACGTTTTCAGCTATTCGAGCTATAGGCAGCTCACGTAGTTCTACCCACAAACGCTACTGCATCGAAGTAATGTTGTGACAATTGGTGGAGCGGATATGGGTAATATCTGACTACAATGAAACTGGTTCTGTGGATAGAATAGAATAGAATATGTCTATTTTTGAAACCTGATGCTTGAGTTATTGCTTTATTTGAAGGTCATCATCACTGCACTCCGAACATGTCCATAGGTGTTCACATCCCCTCCTCAGCAATCGACTCAGTGTCCAGCGACTGACGCCTCCAGTTCTGTGCTACTTGATAAGTCTTCTTGTTGATTGCGCTTCCGGTGCCACCCAAGATGATGGTGTCTTTTCGCCAGTTCGTTGGCAAGGAAATGTGATTTCAATACTGTGTGATCTCATTGCTGTGTGATCTCATTGCTGTGTGATCTCATTGCTGTGTGATCTCATTGCTGGGTGATCTCATTGCTGGGTGATCTCATTGCTGTGTGATCTCATTGCTGGGTGATCTCATTGCTGGGTGATCTCATTGCTGGGTGATCTCATTGCTGTGTGATCTCATTGCTGGGTGATCTAATTGCTGTGTGATCTCATTGCTGTGCGATCTCATTTCTGTGTGATTCTGAATGAAGAAAATAAAAAGCTCAAGCTGTATCCACGTTGCTAAGAGCTGTATGGCTGGCGTTGGCTAATCTATAGCGTGGAAACGGGTTCTGGACACTGTGATCGAATGAATGCACGTGAGTCTAGACCATCCCCAGCCATCGACTTTCAGCGACCCGAGGCTTTTATACAATTAAAGATCATACAAGGGTGTTCACATTGTCAAAATTAACACAACTTTATTTTGTTGATATTTCCAAAACCAAACTACTTTACAGAACTCACACCACTCACTACTGTAGTTCTCACATTATGATAGCGTGAGAACCTTGACACCGCATAATTTTACCATATCAATATAATTTCCTTGAAGCTGCCAAATTTGAAGAAGAAAAATCATAAATCTATCCTACATCTTAACATAAGCATGTCTAAATGAATAAATTCCCATATCTTCTGAAGCTTGTACAAAACATATGTTGTGATTCTTGCAATGTAACGTCATGATTCTTCATGAAACTACATAATTCTTCTTAAGCAGCCAACATTCCTTCGGCCTGTTTTTGTATTTTAACATCTTCTCAGCCAGATTTTGTTTTTGAAAATCTCCGATAATTCAACCTTTTTGCATGCCCATATACGAGTTGCCAATACATATATATAAATATATAAATATATATAATACATAAAATTGTGACACGACATACTTTAATTCAGATTATTAATATGCAGACATCTCCTAATGAAATAAATAAATAAGGATTGCCTGCCAAACAACATCTTTGAAGCCAGCTGATGTATCCATCACGGAAGCATAATTTGTACCTCGTTTTACGCTCAGTCTCTCTCAACATCCTGCTCTCTCTTTGACTCAGCGAAGTTCAAAGCCGATCAGCAAAATATATTGTGCTTGTGGACGCTCTAATTTACGTGTATGTGAATGATGTGGGTTTTAATGAAGTGACCTTAAGACAAGCACGCGTGGGAGAGTGTTTTGACGGGATTGCTGTCCGTTGTGAAAATGAGTGGCAAGCACTGATCACATTGCCATTTAAACGTGACGCATCAAAAAAAGTAATTTAATCAATTGAAATGAAATAATGAACAACCAAAACTAAACAGAACAAGTACGGTATAATATATCTATTTCAGCTTTTACCTCTGACTAAGTCCCTAGAGACTAGGAACTGAATTTTGCATGTTAATCCATCTTTTCCTGGGAGCCGTGTACACAGGTCCCTCGCCGCACAGGCAGATAACACCGACTTCGGAGGTGCTCATATCATTTTCCGTCGATGAGTAATTGACGTTGAACCCACAACATCTCTGTCTCGAGACCGGCGTCTTGCCTCGAGACCGGCGTCTTGCCTCGAGACCGGCGTCTTGCATCGAGACCGGCGTCTTGCCTCGAGACCGGCGTCTTGCCTCGAGACCAACCAGTGCCGTATATAAATGTGAAGCCACCATGACAAAACTGTGAATGCACAATTCTGTTATCCAGGTAGTTCTTTGTTTTCAACTTCCACATGTGTCATAATTTTTTTTTTGACGATACGAAATTTGAAACCTGTCCAGGGAAATGAGTACCAGAGATTGTTTTTTTTTCTTCAAAAAGTAAGTCGGCTTTGCGTAATGCTGAACATATCGCCCACAAATATAACAGACGTCAAAGAAAAATAATGGAACATCTATGTTTTATATCATTATGTTGTCTTCAAGAGTTGAGAGAAAATGGGGTGTGAGTATTCTGTAGTGTTTTTTCTCTGATGTCACTTACTGATCCATCACCTTGCAGGTCTTCGTTGGTATCATCAACCGCTTCAATTCCATATATGGGCCACACTTAGAGTAACAGAGAGAGCTTATCGCTGCTATATAAAGTGGTGATCGACACTATAAAAGTTACTCATGGACAGTAGGCGAACAAATGAAAAGAGGATTAGAGGATTAGAGGATTTCGCAGTCGAATGTTGAGAGTTCCCTGGATTATAAAAAAAGCCAAAGAGGGCATTCTCAAAGATAGACCAACGAGGGCATTCTCAAAGATAGACCAACGAGGGCATTCTCAAAAATAGACCAACGGGGGCATTCTCAAAAATAGACCAACGAGGGCATTCTCAAAAATAGACCAACGAGGGCATTCTCAAAAATAGACCAACGAGGGCATTCTCAAAAATAGACCAACGGGGGCATTCTCAAAAATAGACCAACGAGGGCATTCTCAAAAATAGACCAACGGGGGCATTCTCAAAAACACCAACGAGGGCATTCTCAAAAAGACCAACGAGGGCATTCTAAAAAACACCAACGAGGGCATTCTCAAAAATAGACCAACGGGGGCATTCTCAAAAACACCAATGATGGCATTCTCAAAAAGACCAACAAGGGCATTCTCAAAAAGACCAACGAGGGCATTCTAAAAAACACCAACGAGGGCATTCTCAAAAATAGACCAACGGGGCATTCTCAAAAACACCAACGAGGGCATTCTCAAAAAGACCAACGAGGGCATTCTCAAAAATAGACCAACGAGGGCATTCTCAAAAATAGACCAACGGGGGCATTCTCAAAAACACCAACGAGGGCATTCTCAAAAAGACCAACGAGGGCATTCTAAAAAACACCAACGAGGGCATTCTCAAAAATAGACCAACGGGGGCATTCTAAAAAACACCAACGAGGGCATTCTCAAAAAGACCAACGAGGGCATTCTCAAAAACACCAACGAGGGCATTCTCAAAAAAAGACCAACGAGGGCATTCTCAAAAAAAGACCAACGAGGGCATTCTCAAAAAAAGACCAACGAGGGCATTCTCAAAAAAAGACCAACGAGGGCATTCTCAAAAAAAGACCAACGAGGGCATTCTCAAAAAGACCAAGGAGGGCATTCTCAAAAAAAAGATCAACTAGGACGAGGGCATTCTCAAAAAGACCAACGAGGGCATTCTCAAAGAAAGACCAACGAGGGCATTCTCAAAAAGACCAACGAGGGCATTCTCAAAAAGACCAACGAGGGCATTCTCAAAAAGACCAACGAGGGCATTCTAAAAAAAAGACCAACGAGGGCATTCTCACAAAGACCAACGGGGGCATTCTCAAAAAAGACCAACGAGGGCATTCTCAAAAAGACCAACGAGGGCATTCTCAAAAAGACCAACGAGGGCATTCTAAAAAAAGACCAACGAGGGCATTCTCACAAAGACCAACGGGGGCATTCTCAAAAAGACCAACGGGGGCATTCTCAAAAAGACCAACGGGGGCATTCTCAAAAAGACCAACGGGGGCATTCTCAAAAAGACCAACGGGGGCATTCTCAAAAAGACCAACGGGGGCATTCTCAAAAAGACCAGCGAGGGCATTCTCAAAAAGACCAACGGGGGCATTCTCAAAAAGACCAACGAGGGCATTCTCAAAAAGACCAACGAGGGCATTCTCAAAAAGACCAACGAGGGCATTCTCAAAAAGACCAACGAGGGCATTCTCAAAAAGACCAACACTAAAATTGAGCTCTTTAAAATGTGAGAAAGAAATAATTTTTTGGACATATCACGTGAATATAAGACTTGAAATACTTGGTTACAACCGGCAAAACAGCAGGGAAAGAGTGATTGCTCAACGCCAAAGAGAAACGATACTAGATTGCTGTATTTCGTTAGCATTGTGATCAGTCAACAACAGAATTGATACAGGAATCGGTGGGCAGAATCGTATAAGGACATGATCGTCTACGTCAGCCGCCGTGGCACATGATGATGATGATTGGTACTGTCTGCTGCTTACCACGTGACATATGCAAGTAATGTGATCTCTTGTTTCATAATGTGATCCAGCACTGGTGTAACCCGCAACTCTTTTCCTCATAGTGCCATTTCTGATTCGATCTCTTGTTGTCACATTCAATATTCTTCTCAGACATCTCATTTCCGGTGTAATGATTATTCGCTTTTCGTTCTCTGACAATGTTCAACATTGGCGTTGGTAGCAGGTGGCCAGGGAGAGAGCTATTGTGGTATGTAGCGCTCTCTCTCTCTCTCTATCTGATGTCATAAGTGTGGTAACAAAATATTGGAACAACTGTCCAATTAAAAATATGTCAGCTAAAACCATTTTCTCTGTACGCCTGAAATAGTGACGGACTTTCTGTTGACGCATATCCTGAGAGTCATGTAGTGTAAGCCCTTCATGTAGTGTAAGCCCCTCATGTAGTGTAAGCCATTCATGTAGCATAGGCACTAACATAGAATTATGGAAATGTACCAGTCAAATACCAGTCGATAAAGAGATACAGCGAAGACGATGGCGCTGGATAGGATACACACTGCGGAAGCCAACTGAGAATATTACACAACAGGCCCTTTTTTGGAATCCCCAGGAAAAAGACAAAGAGGAAGACCAAGGAATTCTTGGAGAAGACAGATAGAAGCAGAGATGAAGATGATGGGGAAGACATGGAACGATCTTAAAAGAATGGCAAGATACAGAACGGCATATGCTCCATAGGCAGCTGAATGGTAGAAGAAGAAGAAGACTTGTATGTAGAGTAAGTCCTTCATGTAGAGTAAGTCCTTCATGTAGAGTAAGTCCTTCATGTAGAGTAAGTCCTTCATGTAGTGTAAGTCCTTCATGTAGAGTAAGTCCTTCATGTAGAGTAAGTCCTTCATGTAGAGTAAGTCCTTCATGTTGAGTAAGTCCTTCATGTAGAGTAAGTCCTTCATGTAGTGTAAGTCCTTCATGTAGCGTAAGTCCTTCATGTAGAGTAAGTCCTTCATGTAGAGTAAGTCCTTCATGTAGTGTAAGTCCTTCATGTAGAGTAAGTCCTTCATGTAGAGTAAGTCCTTCATGTAGAGTAAGTCCTTCATGTAGTGTAAGTCCTTCATGTTGAGTAAGTCCTTCATGTAGAGTAAGTCCTTCATGTAGAGTAAGTCCTTCATGTAGTGTAAGCCCTTCATGTAGAGTAAGTCCTTCATGTAGAGTAAGTCCTTCATGTAGAGTAAGTCCTTCATGTAGAGTAAGTCCTTCATGTAGTGTAAGTCCTTCATGTAGAGTAAGTCCTTCATGTAGAGTAAGTCCTTCATGTAGAGTAAGTCCTTCATGTAGAGTAAGTCCTTCATGTAGAGTAAGTCCTTCATGTAGAGTAAGTCCTTCATGTAGAGTAAGCCTTCATGTAGTGTAAGTCCTTCATGTAGAGTAAGTCCTTCATGTAGAGTAAGCTGTCAAGCCTTCATGTAGTGTAAGTCCTTCATGTAGTGTAAGTCCTTCATGTAGAGTAAGTCCTTCATGTAGAGTAAGTCCTTCATGTAGAGTAAGTCCTTCATGTAGAGTAAGCCTTCATTTAGAGTAAACCCTTCATGTTGTGTAAGCACTTCATATAGTGTAAGCCTTTTATGTAGTGTAAGTCCTTCATGTAGTGTAAGCCTTCATGTAGCGTAAGCCCTTAATGTAATCTAAGCCCTTCATGTAGTCTAGGCTCAGTAAAGTTTCCCCAAAAGAAGAATGCGCCTATTTAAAAAAAGAATACATTTATTTTCCTTCTTTTCCCATGAAATATTGATAAAACCGTTTTATTTTTTATTTTCCTTTCTTTCTTTTTTTGCCTTGAATGTCCACGTATCACATCGTTAACACAGTATTGGTAGAATAAGTAGGTTTTATACTGTACATTGTGTATCTATCATCGTCTGCTTCTTATTCTTTCGTTTATTCAGTACTTCATGATCGACGGTTCTCCTAAGTTGTGATTCAAATTAGGTTCAATACATCAAAGAGACAAGAATATGGCAACAGAATTGCAACGAGTTGTTTTCCTTGTTCGATCTCTACTCACTTTGGTAAGCCTAGGATGCACTTTTTTATGCCACCACTGGGTGTGGTATCAGCTTTCATGTAAGCCAATTCTGACTCTTGCAGTTAGATGTGAGTCATTGGCTGCTATCAGCTCAATCACTGGTGGTCGTCTTCTCACTCATCATACATCTATATCCACATCATACATTTATCTCCACATTACACATCTATCTCCTTATCGTACATCTATATCCACATCATGCATCTATCTCTCTCCCCATCACGCAACTATATGCACATTACACATCTATCTTGACATCATACATCTATCTCCCCCGCATACATCAATGTCCTAATCACACATCTGTTCCTTCTTTCATACATCACACATTTGTTGTTTCCTTCATACATCACACATCTGCTCCTTCTTTTATACATCACACATTTGTTGTTTCCTTCATACATCACACATTTGTTGTTTCCTTCATACATCACACATTTGTTGTTTCATTCATACATCACACATTTGTTGTTTCTTTCATACATCACACATCTGCTCCTTCTTTTATACATCACACATTTGTTGTTTCCTTCATACATCACACATTTGTTGTTTCCTTCATACATCACACATTTGTTGTTTCCTTCATACATCACACATTTGTTGTTTCCTTCATACATCACACATTTGTTGTTTCCTTCATACATCACACATCTGCTCCTTCATACATCACACATTTGTTGTTTCCTTCATACATCACACATCTGCTCCTTCTTTTATACATCACACATTTGTTGTTTCCTTCATACATCACACATTTGTTGTTTCTTTCATACATTACACATCTGCTCCTTCTTTTATACATCAAACATCGTTTCCTTATTTCATACATCACACATTTGTTGTTTCCTTCGTACATCATACATTTGTTGTTTCCTTTATACATTACACATTGTATCCTTATTTCATACATCACACATTTGTTGTTTCCTTCATACATTACACATCGTTTCCTTATTTCATACATCACACATTTGTTGTTTCCTTCATACATTACACATATATTCCCTCTTTTATAGGTCACATATCTATCCGTCATTTCATACATAAAGCATGTATCCCTCACTGTATAAGAATTATATTACCTCATCTATCATTTCTTGTTTTCGTAATATTCCTTTATTACAATTATCACACATTAAACCTTCAATACTAGAATGCACAGTTTCATAAAACATGTGTTGGGGTTATGAATGTGCGGCACGCAATGACATGAATGTGTACAATTGCGAAATGTAAATATAAAAGGGCTTACATTCTGTTGTCATATTCAAAAATCCATGGGGGACTGGTTGGTCTTGAGGCAAGACGCCGGCCTCCAGACAGAGAGGTTGTGGGTTCAATTCCCGGTTACATCGGTTGGAATTTTTATTTATGATTTCTCTCTGCGGCAACCACCCCTGGTCTCAGCAGCGAGGCCCGGCTTGAAACGTTAATTACTCATCGACGGAAAAAAAAAACATGAGTACCTCTGAAGTCGGAGTTATCTGCCTGTGCGGCGAGGGACCCCTATGCACACGGCTGCAAGGAAAAATGGATTAACACGCAAAATTCAGTTCCTAGTCGCTAGGGACTTCGTCAGAGTTGAAAGCTGGCGAACGCAACAAAAACAAAAATAACAACAAATAAAACAACAGCAAAAACAACAACAACAAAAACAACAAAAACAACAATAATAAAAACAACAACAGCAAAAACAACAATAACAAAAACAACAGCAAAAACAACAACAGCATCAACAAAAACAACAGCTAAAACAACAACAACAACAGCAAAAACAGCAAAAACAGCAAAAACAACAACAAAAACAACAACAGAAACAATAACAAAAACAACAACGGAAACAACAACAAAAACAACAACAGCGAAAACAACAACAACAAAAACAACAAAAACAATAGCAAAAACAACAACAACAAAAACAAAAGCAAAAACAACAAAAACAACAACAAAAACAACAGCAAAAACAACGACAACAACAACAAAAACAACAACAAAAACAACAACAACAAAAACAAAAACAACAAAAACAACAGCAAGAACAACAACAACTACAACAAAAACAATAACAACAACATAAAACCTATAGCCCAGTGTTTCTTTCCCTTTTCCCAAGTCATGGACACAAGCAAGAAAAACAATGCAACCTTCATGGCATTGCGCTTTCGCACATTCATGATATGGCGTGTCGCACGTTAATCTCATTGCTGGTGGCACATTCATGTCATTGCTGGTGGCACATTCATGCCATTGCGTATCGCACATTCATGATATTGATATTGCGTGCACATTCATGATATTGCGTGTCGCACGTTAATCTCATTGCTGGTGGCACATTCATGCCATTGCGAATCGCATATACATGTCTTTGCCTGTCGCACATTCACGTCATTGCGTATTGCACGTTAATGTCATTACGTGTCGCACATTCATGTCATTGCGTGTCGCACATCAATGCCAAGGCAGACAGTTATTTTCTTCTGAAACAAAATTACGTAAAAGTACAAACTATGTAAACAAGGCCTTGCCTTTGACTTGTGAAATCACTTCCCATTAATGTCATTTATATGAACTTTTCCTCAAAGTACATCTCGTGAGGTCGATAAATGGAGTTCTGAAATAACATCAGAGCTTGACATGTCTTGTTCTCTATCTTCTGTTGTCGCTCACCAACGAAAAATAGAATGTTCTTAACTGTTCTTTCATTGTTCTCATATGATGCTTCATGTGGCGTCAGATGGTCTTCCTCTTCATCTTCTGTTGTTGAATATTGTTGTTGTTGTTGTTGAATTTTGTTGTTAATAGAATAAGTAAAAGTAAATGTTACCGCCACGCCTTGCTGGGCGTATGGGGTATATGGTTTTAGTGACTATATGTTTCTATGACCACGGCACATTTTTGGGCGATATGGTCGGTATCACATCAGGTCGCCTGGACTTCTCCGAAAAATCGCTGGTACCCATTTTTAGAGGCAGGGTGAACCCCGGAGCCTTATCAGTCCGAAAAAAAAATCCACCACTGCGGGGCATCGAACCAGGACCCTTCTGGTCATGAAGCGTACATTGTTGTTAATTCTGGCCGTCAAAATTATGTTCGTTAGTAGTCTCCTAACATGCCCAAATTATTTAATTTGTTTATCTTTGAATGTGTCTCAGACTCATGTTACTTGTAATCGTTTCCTAATTTCTTCATTTTTTAAAAATTGTCTCTTGGTCTTGTTTTATGTAACTTTTCCATGACGTGACATTTCATTAGTTGATTACTACCTACATTTTAGTACTAAATGTAGATTGTGCTTGCGCTAAACATCAACAAAAATAGAAGAAAGTTTAAGAGAATTCTTTGACGTCAACAACATAGGTAATAGACAACATGGAGATACACATTTGTAGAGAAACATGATTGTCCACGCAAGCCGATTGTGAAAATGTGTGTTGAAAACAAATCAATGGTCGATATGTTTTTTACTTTTTTTTTCTATGTTTGCCTTTACCTCCCTTGCTACTCTTAAATGTCTGGGTCCGGAACATATTTTCCTATTTCTCCACGTGGAGATTAGTTTCATAGTCTTCATACCTGCTTGAAGTCTTTCCATTCTTACTCTCACATTCTATTCATTCAAGTCTTTCCATTCTTACTCTGACATTCTATTCCTTCAAGTCTTTCCATTCTTACTCTGACATTCTATTCCTTCAAGTCTTTCTCCTTTCGTTCAAGGATACAAGTTTTCTTGATTGAAAAGCGTGTCTTGGCAAGTCTTGCAGTGGTGGGAATGTAATGACGTTGCTTTTACTTTCCTCTAAATTTGGCGCTCCGATAATTAAGCCAGTGGTTCTGCAGCTTGTGGGCGATCTCGAAGGAATTACCCAAGTGCCAACAGCATCGGAGGTTCGAGCTAAAATATGGTAACCGGTAGGCTGGGGATTTCAGATATAGTTGATGAATACACGAAAGTACATCCCCCAATGTAGTATTAGTATTTGTGCCAACTGTGGTCAGCTGGACAGTTTGGATAGACAGCGGATAATAATTACATTTGAGACTTTTTTACATTCTCAAACTGCTCTACTGCATTCATTCATGAGACTACGAGAAGTTGGTGGGTTGTTGCCCTGAGACTTGAGGTTACCAGTCAAAGGTTATAGTACATTGTGTCATGAGTCATGAGGTTACCAATAAAAGGTTATAGTACATTGTGTCATGAGTCTTGAGGTTACCAATAAAAGGTTATAGTACATTGTGTCATGAGTCATGAGGTTACCAGTCAAAGGTTTAGTACATTGTGTCATGAGTCTTGAAGTTACCAATAAAAGGTTATAGTACATTGTGTCATGAGTCATGAGGTTACCAGTCAAAGGTTATAGTACATTGTGTCATGAGTCTTGAAGTTACCATTCAAAGGTTATAGTATATTGCGTCATGAGTCTTGAAGTTGCCAATAAAAGGTTATAGTACATTGTGTCATGAGTCTTGATGTTACCAATAAAAGGTTATAGTACATTGTGTCATGAGTCATGAGGTTACCAGTCAAAGGTTATAGTACATTGTGTCATGAGTCATGAGGTTACCAGTCAAAGGTTATAGTACATTGTGTCATGAGTCTTGAAGTTACCAATAAAAGGTTATAGTACATTGTGTCATGAGTCTTGAAGTTGCCAATAAAAGGTTATAGTACATTGTGTCATGAGTCATGAGGTTACCAGTCAAGGGTTATAGTACATTGTGTCATGAGTCTTGAAGTTACCAATAAAAGGTTATAGTACATTGTGTCATGAGTCTTGAAGTTACCAATCAAAGGTTATAGTACATTGTGTCATGAGTTATGAGGTTAGCAGTCAAAGGTTATAGTACATTGTGTTATGAGTCATGAGGTTACCAGTCAAATGTTATAGTACATTGTGTCATGAGTCTTGAAGTTACCAATAAAAGGTTATAGTACATTGTGTCATGAGTCTTGAAGTTACCAATCAAATGTTATAGTACATTGTGTTATGAGTCATGAGGTTAGCAGTCAAAGGTTATAGTACATTGTGTTATGAGTCATGAGGTTAGCAGTCAAAGGTTATAGTACATTGTGTTATGATTCATGAGGTTAGCAGTCAAAGGTTATAGTACATTGTGTTATGTGTCATGAGGTTAGCAGTCAAAGGTTATAGTACATTGTGTCATGAGTCTAGAAGTTACCAATCAAAGTTTATAGTACATTGTGTCAAGAGTCTTGAAGTTACCAATCAAATGTTATATTACATTGTGTTATGAGTCATGAGGTTAGCAGTCAAAGGTTATAGTACATTATGTCATGAGTCTTGAGGTTAGCAGTCAAAGGTTATAGTACATTGTGTCATGAATCTTGAGGTTAGCAGTCAAAGGTTATAGTACATTGTGTCTTGAATCATGAGTATACCAGTCAGGTTTAATTGTCAGTGTGCTATTTTTCCAAATACACCAAGTTTGGATAATAGAGCATAATGAGATTATAAGGAATTATAAAATTATAGAATCGCAGGGAAATATAAAGACTTATGGAAAAGAGAAAGAGGTTAGCGAGAGAGAAACTGAAATAGACGTCCATTAGTCGTGGAATGTGGTAAACCACTAATGTGATAACTTTACTGTAAAAGAAAATAATAACGTTTCGGCATCACAAACGTCTTTCCTCAAGTACAAAGTAGTGATATAAATACGAAAAGTGAACATAGAAACACAACGGAGAAAAGCTTTTTCAAAAACTTATATTTGTTTCCCGCCGTTCTTTACTTATTGGTACTAAATTTTATTTGTTTTTCTCGTTCCTTACCTACGTTAATAAATTTTATTTGTTTTTTCTCGTTCCTTGCCTACGTTAATAAATTCTATTTGTTTTTCTCGTTCCTTGCCTACGTTAATAAATTTTATTTGTTTCCCGTCGTTATTTACTTACCGGTACTACATTATGTTTCCTTCTTTCCTTACTTACCAGTTTTACATTGTGTTTCCCTCCTTTTTAACTTAATAACAATACATTTTATTTGTTTCCTTCGTTCCTACTTATTAGCCTTGCCCGCTGCATAGCAACTCTTTGTCTATTCCTGCCATTATACGTATTTGTGAAGGCAGATTTGTGGTAATGAAGTATGTGAGAGGAATCCACACCAATTACCATATTCACTTAGTCATACAGTAACGCCGCAACACACTATTAAAGGGGCAGTCGGAAATGACATATCCCAGACTTGCGTGTCAAAGGTCATATCGTTAATGTTTCTCATAAATCATGGTTACTCTGACATAGAACGCATTTGCATATTTGTATTTCTGGTAAACTCTCAAGATGATATAATTCATTTTACAACATATACAGTGCTTGTGTTTCTAAGAGCCCGCAAGTTTCACTGTATGCTTCATATGGCAACGTATGGCAGCAAAACGTAAACTTTCTCTCGATCTCTCCGCTTAAAAAAAAAAAAAAAAAAAAACTATTAATATCTTCGAATATTCCGAAGAACACAATTGACAGAAGAACACAATGGATAGAAGAACACAATGGACAGAAGAACACAATGGACAGAAGAACACAATGGATAGAAGAACACAATGGACAGAAGAACACAATGGATAGAAGAACACAATGGACAGAAGAACACAATGGATAGAAGAACACAATGGACAGAAGAACACAATGGATAGAAGAACACAATGGACAGAAGAACACAATGGATAGAAGAACACAATGGATAGAAGAACACAATGGATAGAAGAACACAATGGACAGAAGAACACAATGGATAGAAGAACACAATGGATAGAAGAACACAATGGACAGAAGAACACAATGGATAGAAGAACAAAAGGGAGAGAAGAACACACTGGACAGGAGAACACAATGGATAGAAGAACACAATGGACAGAAGAACAAAAGGGAGAGAAGAACACACTGGACAGGAGAACACAATGACCAGAAGAAGAAAATGGAGAGAAGAACACAAAGGAGAAAAGAATACAATAGACAGAAGAACACATGGAGAGAAGAACACAATGGACAGGCGAACACAATAGAGAGAAGAACACAATGGACAGAAGAACACAATGGACAGGAGGACACAATAGACAGAAGAACACAATGGACAGAAGAACACAATAGACAGGAGAACACAATAGACAGAAGAACACAATGGACAGAAGAACACAATGGACAGAAGAACACAATAGACAGGAGAACACAATAGACAGAAGAACACAATGGACAGAAGAACACAATAGACAGAAGAACACAATGGACAGAAGAACACAATAGACAGAAGAACACAATAGACAGAAGAACACAATGGACAGGAGAACACAATAGAAAGAAGAACACAATAGACAGAAGAACACAATGGACAGGAGAACACAATAGAAAGAAGAACACAATGGACAGAAGAACACAATAGACAGGAGAACACAATAGACAGAAGAACACAATAGACAGAAGAACACAATAGGCAGAAGAACACAATGGACAGAAGAACACAATAGACACAAGAACAATCTCTTCCACTGAAACCAAATGAACATATCGAAAAGCGTGGCGTTAATTTCCTGTAAACAAACAAGGTAATGAGAACAGATGTCACACTCGATGAGGATGAAACAAACAAGGTAATGAGAACAGATGTCACACTCGATGAGGATAAAACAAACAAGGTAATGAGAACAGATGTCACACTCGATGAGGATGAAACAAACAAGGTAATGAGAACAGATGTCACACTCGATGAGGATGAAACAAACAAGGTAATGAGAACAGATGTCACACTCGATGATGATGAAACAAACAAGGTAATGAGAACAGATGTCACACTCGATGAGGATGAAACAAACAAGGTAATGAGAACAGATGTCACACTCGATGAGGATGAAACAAACAAGGTAATGAGAACAGATGTCACACTCGATGAGGATGAAACAAACAAGGTAATGAGAACAGATGTCACACTCGATGAGGATAAAACAAACAAGGTAATGAGAACAGATGTCACACTCGATGAGGATGAAACAAACAAGGTAATGAGAACAGATGTCACACTCGATGAGGATGAAACAAACAAGGTAATGAGAACAGATGTCACACTCGATGAGGATAAAACAAACAAGGTAATGAGAACAGATGTCACACTCGATGAGGATGAAACAAACAAGGTAATGAGAACAGATGTCACACTCGATGAGGATGAAACAAACAAGGTAATGAGAACAGATGTCACACTCGATGAGGATGAAACAAACAAGGTAATGAGAACAGATGTCACACTCGATGAGGATGAAACAAACAAGGTAATGAGAACAGATGTCACACTCGATGAGGATGAAACAAACAAGGTAATGAGAACAGATGTCACACTCGATGAGGATGAAACAAACAAGGTAATGAGAACAGATGTCACACTCGATGAGGATGAAACAAACAAGGTAATGAGAACAGATGTCACACTCGATGAGGATGAAACAAACAAGGTAATGAGAACAGATGTCACACTCGATGAGGATGAAACAAACAAGGTAATGAGAACAGATGTCACACTCGATGAGGATAAAACAAACAAGGTAATGAGAACAGATGTCACACTCGATGAGGATGAAACAAACAAGGTAATGAGAACAGATGTCACACTCGATGAGGATGAAACAAACAAGGTAATGAGAACAGATGTCACACTCGATGAGGATGAAACAAACAAGGTAATGAGAACAGATGTCACACTCGATGAGGATGAAACAAACAAGGTAATGAGAACAGATGTCACACTCGATGAGGATGAAACAAACAAGGTAATGAGAACAGATGTCACACTCGATGAGGATGAAACAAACAAGGTAATGAGAACAGATGTCACACTCGATGAGGATAAAACAAACAAGGTAATGAGAACAGATGTCACACTCGATGAGGATGAAACAAACAAGGTAATGAGAACAGATGTCACACTCGATGAGGATGAAACAAACAAGGTAATGAGAACAGATGTCACACTCGATGAGGATAAAACAAACAAGGTAATGAGAACAGATGTCACACTCGATGAGGATGAAACAAACAAGGTAATGAGAACAGATGTCACACTCGATGAGGATGAAACAAACAAGGTAATGAGAACAGATGTCACACTCGATGAGGATGAAACAAACAAGGTAATGAGAACAGATGTCACACTCGATGAGGATGAAACAAACAAGGTAATGAGAACAGATGTCACACTCGACATGAACCTCTAGAGAAGATCATTAGGGAGGGCATAATACCAGGTAGCTAAGCGAGAGCAAAACCAAGAAGATGGCTCAAAGGCGAGCTTGACATGACTGCAGCAGATCATGGGAATGGAAGATCTCACGAGAGCTGTCAGATTGTCAAGTTCCATCAGGGGTAAGCTTGATAACGCCCCTAGTGATATCGTGGACACACCCAGTTAGTTAGGCTATAACTGAATTCAGTCTTCAAGATAAATATACGAAGATAATTCACTCTCTGTTGTTCTTACGGCATACAGAAGAAGAAGAAAAAAGAAAATTAAAGAAGTAGGAGACGTTACAATATGTTACGAGATCTCATCAACTAATTATTGTAACACTTTTGAAAGTGCCCTATTGATAGACAACCTCAATAATAACAATAGAAACTATCCTAGGACTAGGAAACTTATTCATATCGTTTTGTATTTTGTGTAAATTAATTACATTGCATTTACTCTTACTGTCGAACTTAACATTTTCTCTATAACTGTAACATCGATAAAAGTATTACAATCAAATGTTCACTGGAGTGCGTTCATTGTGGCTAGTGTGGCTAATTGTTGTGACACGCCTTCCTGAAAATTACTTTCATTTTATGAGCATTACAGTGACTGAATGATTAGGAGACAAATAATAATAAATAAATATTATTATATAGGGAAACTTCCGAGGCGATAATATGGAATCATAGAAGGAAAAGTTATGTGTTAGTAAAAAAAAAAAAAGTAAAGTAACCCTGTCACGCCAAGTGGCGTATAGGGAAATATGGTGTTAGTGACCCTATATTTTACAGACCTTCAGCACATGATTTTTGGGGTAATGTGGTCAGTATTACGCCCATGCTGCTTTATTTTCCCCAGGAAAAAATCCGGTACCCATTTAAGGCTGGGTGAACCCGGAAGCCGTCGGTTGGGATCGAACCTTACCCCTTGTCCGTGGTAGTCCAGTTCACTAACCACTGAGCTATCGCGGATGGAGTACGGGTTCGATTCTGCTTCGGGTCATATATTGTTCTTTGTTTTTTTTTTCTGTTGTTGTTTATTTTGTAATTTTACTGAGTGCTAGCTAACACATACCTTTTCCTTATATGATTCCCGACTGAATGTTTACCTGTTTTACCTGTTGATCTCTCATTTGGCTGTCGATGCCCATACGATTGTTGTTCGTGACTGTTAGTGTATAGTGTTTGTTCACTTTGGGTAGCTGGAAAATATGTTGGTGTGAGCGTTTACGTGTTAAACTAAACAAGATATGTCAGGTTGGCTAGTAAGAGCGACACCCGCAGCTTCCAGTGCGTTTAATGTTTGGTTAATAGACATTATTTGGAGATACGCGCCATCATCTGGTGCAGGTTTTGGGGAACTCATAGATTTCACTGCTGCGCACCGTTCAGGGAATTACCCCACCTCGCCATCATTAATAGAACGGTGGGGCCTCGGTAAGCCTAGTTGGAGAAACCACCACCCGACTGCGCTACCCATTGTTCGGACAATCCGTGTTCGATTCCCACTGGGAGCAGTGTGAGTTGTACTCGTGATTGGGGAAACCACCACCCGACTGTGCTACCGATGTTCGGACAATCCGTGTTCGATTCCCACTGGGAGCAGTGTGAGTGGTACTCATGGTTGGGGAAACCACCACCCGACTGTGCTACCGATGTTCGGACAATCCGTGTTCGATTCCCGCTGGGAGCAGTGTGATTTGTACTCATGGTTGGGGAAACCACCACCCGACTGTGCAACCGATGTTCGGACAATCCGTGTTCGTTTCCCGCTGGGAGCAGTGTGAGTTATACTCATGGTTGGGGAAACCACCACCCGACTGGGCCACCGATGTTCGGACAACCCGTGTTCGATTCCCCCTGGGAGCAGTGTGAGTTGTACTCATGGTCCCGCTGGGAGCAGTATGAGTTGTACTCATGGTCCCGCTGGGAGCAGTGTGGGTTGTACAAATGGTCCCGCTGGGAGCAGTGTGGGTTGTACTCATGGTCCCGCTGGGAGCAGTGTGAGTTGTACTCATGGTCCCGCTGGGAGCAGTGTGGGTTGTACTCATGGTCCCGCTGGGAGCAGTGTGAGTTGTGCTCATGGTTGGACAAAAATACCCCCGCGGTCGACCGAGCCGCTGGCAGAAATGGGTACCGGGGTAATAGTCTGAGGAATGCCCGCTCACATCGTGAGTTTCGATGCTTGAAGCGATATTGTCCAGAAGTCTCCGAACACTTCCGGATAGTCAGCCGAGCACATATGGGTGAAAACTCGCATGCTAAGACGGCGATTCAAGTCTCGTACTTTACCTTGACCTTTATCTTTAGTAGAACGGTGATGATGTAGTTGATCAATGGACGAGAACTGTTGACTCTAAGACTCAGGAAGGTGGGGTAGCGTGTTGCTGTGACAGCTTTCTTGATGTCTGTCATTCTGCTGGAGTGAAAAGAAATCTTGTATTTTGTTGAGTTCCCGTAATACTACAACTGTATATCATCACACCTCTTCCATTGCGAGGACTTTAAACGACATTAATAGGAGTAGTTGCGTTGTGTCGTGATTAACAACTAGCAGTGCTAGCTTCATCTTTCTGCTGAACGTATGAACCTCCAGAATATAATTTGTTGGCACAGAACGACCTTCCTTCTCATTCCCTACTTGATTAGTTAGAGCGGTTAATTTGTTATTAGAGGCACCGCAGAGAGTTGGAGTCAGGTTTTGATTACCTATTGGTAGCTGATCACGACACAATGACAATGTTGGACACTAGACCCGAGAACACTAAATAAACATCAACATAACCACTATCGAGATGAAATGTGTTCGACAAATGGCAGGAAAGAGCCTGATAGATTAGAATCAGAATGAAGAACTGAGAAAAACGCTAGCAAAATATTCTCGTTACAGAATATATAAAGAAACAACAGATAACATGATTTGGCCACGTGATAAGACAGAATTACCAAAACATAGCACAATAAGTCTTTACGTCACGAGAACATCAGACTGATCCGCAAAGAAAGCTTGACTAATTGAATTTTAGAAACATGGGAATCATACAGTAGCAGAGGCCAACAGTACAGCTAGAGACTGAACAACATATTCCCCCTCGACGCTGAAAGGCAGATTAGAAAGGAAAGAAGAAGAATGCTATTGATCTTACTGTGTATCGTCGTAGAGAAGAGGAATTTATCATTTTTTCGACTTTGTTGATTGTATTGCCTGAGTTGCTTTCACGTCGAAGTCATTGAATGTCTCTTTGATTCCATAGACCCCTGTCTTTCTAAGTTTCCAGTTTGTTTTCTAACCGAATGTTTTCATGCAGTGGCCACAAGCTGCAGGTTAGCTAGCTTAGATTCTGATCTCATGTTCAGGTCATTTAATTCTTTGATGTTCAATATAGTCAATAGTTGGTATGAAGTCCACCAATTTGCTCAAGGCTTTCTTTATTATTTTGTCTCCTCTAGTTTAGCTTACAACTTTTCTTAGACCTTTCATTTCGCGTGTGGTTATCTTATTTTTCAAGAATTGTACATGTGTAGATGTTGCTGTAGCACAATAAGAGCATCAATAATGTTTATTTTTGCTTTCTTTTTGTCTGCATAGTTTTAATCTTTACAATGAAAAAGCGAAAGGCAGCAGGACCTGACAATATACAGATAGAGATGATAAAGGCTCTAGAAGAGTTTGGCATCGAAGTAATCACAGACATATGCAATGACATATACCATACAGGATACATACCAAACGATCTAAAAACATCAACTTTTATTGCATTGCCTAAAAAGAATGGTGCAGTTGAATGCAGTGATTTCAGAACAATAAGCCTAATGAGCCAGGTAACAACAATTTTACTAAAAGTTATACAGGGAAGGATTCAGAATAAAATCAATACTGAATTAGATGAGCAACAATTTGGATTCAGGAAAAACAGTGGGACAAAAGAAGCCATATTTAGCATGAGAACATTGATTGAAAAGTACACAGAAGTAAACAAATCAAGATATGCCTGCTTTATAGACTACACCAAAGCTTTCGATAGAATACACCATAACCAACTTATAGACTGCCTAAAGGATATAAATCTAGACGACGCAGACATACGACTAATATGTAATTTGTACTGGGAGCAAACAGCAATAATAAGATATAACAAGGAGAACTCTACACCCATGGACATAAAAATAGGAGTAAGACAAGGATGCATCCTATCACCAAGCTTGTTCAATCTATACACTGAGCAAATCTTTAAAAACATCTCAGAGATGCCAGGCCTACAAATTAATGGAAAGATAATCAATAACCTAAGATATGCTGACGATACTGTACTACTAGCAGAAAATCTTAAAGACCTACAACAATAACTTAATGAAATAAACAAGCAAAAAATATGGACTAGAAATGAATATCAAAAAGACTAAAACTATGATCATAAACAAAGAAAATTCTCAAGACCTACAATTAAATATCACAGTTGAGGGAATACATCTGGAGACAGTCCAGAGCTACAACTACCTGGGACATACTATAACCAATGATGGAAAATGTAAAACTGAAATAAACAAAAGAATAGGTATGGCAAAAGTAATTTTAATGGCATAAAAAATACACTAACAACAAAACAAATATCAACAGGTCTGAAACTAAGAATGGCAAACTGTTACATCTTCTCAATATTCCTGTATGGTGCAGAAACATGGACATCAGACAAGAAAACAGAACAAAAATTTGAAGCCTTTGAAATGTGGATTTACAGAAGAATAGGTAGAATTGGAAGGAAATAAAATATAACAAACGATGAAGTTTTAAAACGACTGAAAATAAAAAGAGAACTACTAAATACAATTAAAGACAAGACAAATGACATTTTTGGGGCATGTTAAAAGACACATCAGCTTACTAAAAGTAATATTGGAAGGGAAAATACAAGGTAAAAGAGGCAGAGGCAGACCAAGACTAACATGGACGAGTAACATCAAAAGATGGACAAGTCTATCTATGACAGCCTGCACCATGAAAGCAAGAAACAGAGTAGAATGACGATCCATGGTAGCCAACCTTCGTTGCGGAGAAGGCACTCAATGATGATGATGAGTTTTAATCAGGAGAGCAGCCGTAGCTCAGTGGTTAGAGAACTGGACTACAAAGGACGTCGGGTTCAATTCTGATCGACGGCTTCCGGGTTCACCCAGCCTGAAATGGTTACCGGATTTTTTTTTAAATTGGAATGTAAAGTGGCACGGACGTAATACTGGCCACATTACCCCAAAAATCATGTCCCGAAGGTCTGTACAAATTATAGTCACTAACACCATATTCCGTAGACGTCACTTGGCGTGACAGGACATTTTCAGTGCTTGCAGTTCTAATCAGATGTTTCTTTATGTGCTTGCTCGATTCACGTTTTACTTAAACACAAATTATGAATTGAATGGAAGGAGCTAATCTTCAATATTTAGTTCTCTCAAAAAAGCGAGTTACATTTTCAATTTTTCACATTAAAATCGAAAGCTTTTAAGAAAATTGTACGATCCACATGAGAAATGTCGGGAACATCATTTTCTGGGTCCACTATAGCGCAATTGAAGGTAGAAATGTGCACATGACATGTTCTTAATTGGGAACTTTAAACAGGCGAGCTTATAGTTTTAAATATTTGAACAGCTCCTAAAGTGAGAGAGTCTGAGAGACATCGGTCGAGGGGGCTTCTGTTGTGGCGTCTCTTTAATATGTTGTTAGTAAAACCAAATTGTCTTCTATGTCTGTTGGCTAATTGTATAGGTCATGTGACCAGCATCACTTAAAGAAGCCCCATTCTTCTTCCTCTTCTACTACCTTTTTAGCTCCCTGTTGAGCATAGGTCTTCAACAAACACTTTCCAAGTCATTCTGTTTTTTGCCGTTTTTTTCAGATTATTCCATGTCTTCCCCATCATCTTCATCTCTGCTTCTATCTATCTTCTCTAAGAATTCATTGATCTTCCTCTTTGTCTTTTCCCCTGGGGATTCCAAAAAAGGACCTGTTGTGTAATACTCTCAGTTGGCTTCCGTGGTGTGTGTCCTATCCAGCGCCATCGTCTTTACTGTATCTCTTTATCCACTGGTGTTTGACTGGTACATTTCCATAATTCTATGTTTGTGATCTTGTCCTGTCATTTCATCCTAGAATGCTTTGGAAGTTGCATAGTCATTACGGAATCTCCATAAAGTTTATTAACCTGATAAAAACAATGTATGAAGGAACGAAATGTAGTGTGATGCATGAAGAACAGCTTACAGAAGCATTTGAAATAAGAACAGGAGTAAGGCAGGGATGCCTTCTGTCTCCATGTCTCTTTCTACTGGCCATAGATTGGATTATGAAAATAACTCAAAACAACAGAAATGGAATCCAGTGGTCACTGACCAAACAACTTGATGATTTAGACTTTGCTGATGACATAGCTCTCCTATCACACAGCCATCAACAGATGCAGGATAAAATGAGCATACTTGATGAGAGATCACAACAGCTAGGACTGAAGATTAATAGAGATAAGACCAACATTATATTTTCAACTCAAATGTTAAGTCGGTCCTATTATATGGTTGTGAAACATGGAGAACAACAAAATTGACAATCACGAAGATACAGACTTTCATTAATGGATGCTTATACAGAAAAAAAGGAAGGTAGCCCCATTCTTTCAGGACAAATCTTTGGTGTTTTATTTAGTGATTAACTTGAAAGCACTATCTCCATATCCTGTGCCCAGGCAGAGTAGGCAAAGTGAAATGAGGAAGATGTGTTTGTCAAACATTGGTAGAATTAGCCACGAGAGAAGCTGTTCGGCAAAAACAATACCTCAAAAAAATACGCAATAGCCTCCACTAGACCGTCTGACAAGACGAAAAGGGCCATATATATAACTTGAAAGCCGGTTCGATGGACATTTTTTTTAAAAGGCATAATGTAGAAATGGGGGGGGGGGGAAGAGAGGGCACATATACTTGGAAATAGCGGTCTCTGCGAATGTGGCTGTCTCCAAGAAAATGTAGAAAATATTCTCCATGTTTTACAGCCAGTGCTGTTGTGGGTAGGACAAATGATAAGAACGCGAAGAATGACAAGAACTTTGTCACTTTGAGAAAGGTGTTGACCGTGGTGAACTAACGATGGCTCAAAACGATATCAATGTCTGCAATGTAGGAGAAGAAGAAAGAAATTGAAGCGGGACTATTCTGATGATCAAACCAGTGGACATCGAACGAAATGTAAATGAGAATTGATATTGTTATGGTCTAGACATGTTTTCGCCACCCAAAATCACTGTTTTAGAAGTTATTATGGAAATAGCTACCCATGTCATAAGATGACAGAGACAAAGAAGATGAGCCACAAATCGCCTCGACCATATTGGAAATATATTGTTACTGCGTATTTTGTCGACCATTGGTACAGTCTTTAAGTAGTAGTTAACAGCACTACACGGTACTGTCTTCGCTGAGAAACCTGGTTTACATATCAAGTTTGGTGGACCTAGAAGTTGTCACTTGGGATCTAGCCTGGACTCGTGTCTTTAGCCAATCAGGTTATTGATCCCTCCATTCTCGAATCATGTCACACAGAGTGGACATGTTTTCATTAAAGAGTCCATGCTTTCTTCCTGGCTTATGGTCTAAGGGTAGTGAGATACGATGCAAGTTCTCTTACATTATGGCAAAAAAAGAGGTAAAATGTGAACTATGTGCACGTTAAAACCCACGGCAGCAGTGGAAAGTAGCCCAAATATAGTTTAACATATTAAACAATAGTAAAGTGCCCCCGTCACGCCAAGTGGCGTATAGGGAATATGGTGTTAGTGACCATATATTTTACAGACCTTCAGCACATGATTTTTGGCGTAATGTGGTCGGTACTACGCCCGTGCCGCTTTACTTTCCCAGAAAAAAATCCGGTACCCATTAAAGGCTGGGTGAACCCGGAAGCCGTCGGTTGGGATCGAACCCTACCTCTTGTAAATATAACATATGCCCCGGGTAAAATTGGTGGAAAAATCTTCCTAGAAAGACATAAACTAAGGATGATTTTTTAAAAATCGAGCATACCTATGACGACAGAAAATATCTGCCTGTAAGGTGAGGGACACCTGGACACACTACTGTCTGTGTGAAAAACAAGTAAAAGTGATATTTAAGAAAAAAAAATTAAGTCCTTTGTGACGTCACTGGAGATATAAAATCTGGTATATGTAAACAAACAAATAAACAATTGCTGCAGAGTATTGTGACACGGACAAAGGTCAATAGAGATTTATCGTTGAAGGTCCAGGCAGGGAATTATTTAACTGGCCTTTCAAAGTGACATTATCATCAATGGAGGAGAGTGGATGTACAGTGGGGTTACATTTATCAGCAAGTTATCACCGGTAGTGTAACATAGATGCTATGGGAGGACAGATGATGAGATCAAAGAGATTGTGAACATTCACAGGGGTGATAATTCAGCGAATTATTACATTTTGTGGTTTGCACATAAGCAGCAAAGGTAGCCGCGAAAGCTCAGTGGTTAGTGAACTGGACTACAAAAGACAAGGGTAGCGTTAGATCTCAACCTACGGCTTCCGGGTTCACCCAGCCTTAAATAGGTACCGGATTTTTTTCTGGGAAAGTAAAGCAGCACGGGCGTAGTACCTACCACATTACGCCAAAAATCATGTGATGAAGGTCTGTAAAATATATGGTCAGTAACACCATATTTCCCTATACGCCACTTGGCGTGACGGGGGTACTTTACTTACTTTTTTACATAAGCTGCAACGTGTTGATGTTCTAACGGTGACTGCAATTGTGTGTGTGTGTGTGTGTGTGTGTGTGTCGTCTCGTGAAAGCAACTGGCCATCCATGGGCTTGTCCACAACGCTGTGAAGCTCTAGGAACAATTATCGACTGAAGTAATATATATATATATATATATATATATATATATATATATATATATATATTATTTTATGTTTTATTTCTGCAATGTTGTGACCACTTTAACTGTAATAATTATCTCCCTCTTCTACGATGTCCGAGGAAAACTGATCAAGGTCACGGACGAGACTTGAATCGGCGTCCTAGCCCACGAGTTTTCACCCATATGTGCTCGACCGCCTATCCTGAAGTATTCGGAGACTTCAGGACAGTGTCGCTTCAAGCATCGAAACTCACGATGCGAGGCGGCATTCCTCACCTTCCCAGAGTACTGCCCTGGTAGACATTTCTGCCAGCAGCTGGGTCGACCGCGGGGGTATTTTTTTTCAACCACGAGTACAACTCACACAGCTTCCAGCGGGAATCGAACACGGGTTGTCTGAATGTCGATAATCCAGTCGGGTGGTTTTCCCAACTAGGCTACCGAGGCCACGCAAAACCGATATTAGATCATAGAATTGCTTCTTTATGAACACTTTTCCTTTGTTTTACCTTGTGCTTGTTGCTTAATTAGGTGTCTGTAGATGTAGTGATTGCCTCAGTAAATCAGGGGATCAGTTAAATCCACCTTGTTGTTGTCTTGGGGCCCATGTCTACTTCTTGTCGGGGCACGTTCATCTACATATTCCGTGTCAAGTTAGACCACATTGATCATCCAAAATTGAGACTTCTTTTTCTGTAATAAACTATATCTCATATATTCAGTAGCGACAGAATGTGCCTCAGTTGACAACCGCACTGTACAAACCATTCCTCCCAGGCGTCTATGAGAGAATATCTCGCATGCTTACTTTACTTTTATCGTGGCTAATAAAAGAAGCATAACAAACGAAAACGACCTGCGTTGAGAAAAGTATCTCATACTCTGATCTCGCACACATGATGTTAAATTACATTCAGGCGGGTATCATATATATATAGACTAGGATTAAGGGTTCTAAGCTTATACTTGACGTTTTACCAGGCCCAAACTAAATGCATCGGGTCCACGATAACCCTGTGGTTAGTGAACTGGACGCATGGAATGCATGGAAAAAGACCAAGAGGAAGACCCAGAAGAAGATGGATAGATGCAGTGACAGAGACATGTAACAACAAAGGAAAATCACTAATTCAGACAATTCGAGCAGCACAAGAACGACAAATGAAATAAACCACGACACCTTTTAGGTATCAGTGAAAAGAGAAAAGAAGAAGAAGAAGAAGAAGTGAACTGGACTACTAGGGCAGGAAGTCCCTACTGATTGCCAGCTTCTAGGTTCAACCAGTCTTAATTTCAAAGACTTCGATTTCCTGTTGCATTTTTTGTCAGTTGTCCATGTTTCTGCACCATGCATGTATGTTGAGAAGATATAACATTTTGCTATTCTTAGTTCTAGCCTTGGTGTATTTGTTTTGATGTTAGTATATTTTTCATGACACTAAAATTACTTTTTGCCATTTCTATTCTTTTGTTTATTTCAGTTGTGCATTTTCCATCACTGGTTACAGTATGTCCAAAATTCATAATCTTTACCTTCCTCTCGGGTCGAATGTGCCAAAACAGGGCGGAAGTCAAAGCTCTCCATGATTTGTTGCTAGCTCTTGTAGGTTTTATTGTTTGTCCTTAGTCCCATGATTGCGCCTTCTCTTGTAATGGAGACATCCCATGATTGCGCCTTCTCTTGTAATGGAGACATCCCATGATTGCGCCTTCTGTTGTAATGGAGACATCCCATGATTGCGCCTTCTCTTGTAATGGAGACGTCAATTATTGCGCTTCTCTTGTAATGTAGACGTCCCATGATTGCGCCTTCTCTTGTAATGGAGACATCCCATGATTGCGCCTTCTCTTGTAATGGAGACGTCAATTATTGCGCTTCTCTTGTAATGTAGACGTCCCATGATTGCGCCTTCTCTTGTAATGTAGACGTCCCATGATTGCGCCTTCTCTTGTAATGGAGACATCCCATGATTGCGCCTTCTCTTGTAATGTAGACATCCCATGATTGCGCCTTCTCTTGTAATGGAGACATCCCATGATTGTGCCTTATCTTGTAATGGAGACATCCCATGATTGCGCCTTATCTTGTAATGGAGACGTCCCACGATTACGCCTTCTCTTGTAATGTAGACGTCCCATGATTGTGCCTTCTCTTATAATGTAGACGTCCCATGATTGCGCCTTCTCTTGTAATGGAGACATTCATGATTGCGCCTTCTCTTGTAATGGAGACATAAATTATTGCGCCTTCACTTGTATTGGAGACGTCCCATGATTGCGCCTTTTCTTGTAATGGAGACGTCCCATGATTGCGCCTTCTCTTGTAATGTAGACGTCCCATGATTGCGCCTTCTCTTGTAATGTAGACGTCCCATGATTGCGCCTTTTCTTGTAATGGAGACGTCCCATGATTGCGCCTTCTCTTGTAATGTAGACGTCCCATGATTGCGCCTTCTCTTGTAATGTAGACGTCCATGATTGCGCCTTCTCTTGTAATGGAAACGTCCCATGATTGCGCCTTCTCTTGTAATGGAGACGTCCCATGATTGCGCCTTCTCTTGTAATGGAAACGTCCCATTATTGCGCCTTCTCTTGTAATGTAGACGTCCCATGATTGCGCCTTCTCTTGTAATGGAAACGTCCCATGATTGCGCCTTCTCTTGTAATGTAGACGTCCCATGATTGCGCCTTCTCTTGTAATGTAGAGCAATAACATTCACCCAATGTGCCGTCTTCGGCCCAACATGAATGATTTTGTAAAACACCGTATTTGAACGTTTGAGTAGATGACTCTCTCCTTGCTGTTTTCTTGTTCTGTCTTCTTGAATTGCAAGAGAGACTGATTATAGAGTAAAACCGTCTTGATCTAATTATACTCTAGGTCACCATGGAAACCAAGATAATTTACCACAGGAACCGGAAACTAACGCCAGGAAATAATTAGTCTACACACGCAGGCAAGGGGAAAAAATATCCAAATTATGTAGTCACAAAAACTTCGTTACATTACTGAAAATGAAAAAAAAACTAATAAAACAAAAACTGTGATGTGATTATTATTACACCTGTTGTTGGGATATCGTTACGGAAACGATTTTTGTTAGAAGCTAGTTTTTGTTTAAGAAATTGGCTTCCAGTTGTATTGGGCTAGTTGCTTGCCCTGGCGAAGTGCAGAATTGTAATTTAGTCTTATTTCCGTGTTTGTTTTATTCTTACAATACTGCTTGTGTTTAATGAAGGGATTTTTTTTTTCAGGCGCTAAAAGTTCCTGTGAACTTGTATGTTGTTAAAGGTCACGAGGTAGGTACTTAAAAGACACCTGAAGACTGATAATGTATGACTCGTGATTTACGGTCAAAAAGCTAGTAATTTATGGCCACAAAGATAAAGTGCTTATAATATTATATTTACTAGTTGGTAATAGCTTCAAATGGGACCCGCTAAAGCTCAGTGGTTAGTGAACTGGACTACAAAAGACAAGAGGTAGGTTTCGATCTCAACCGACGGCTTCCGGTTCACCCAGCCTTTAATGGGTACCTGTTTTTTTTGTGGGAAATTAAAGCGGCACGGACGTAATACAGACCACATTACCCCAAAAAGCATGTGCCGAAGGTCTGTAAAATTTATGGTCACTCTAACACCATATTCCCTATACGCCACTTGGCGTGACGGGTCACTTTACTTTTTTTTTTAAAATAGCATCAAATGTATAATAAAGATCATTTTCTTGTGCATACTTCATGTATGTTGACCGCGCCTTTAGATAAAAAAATACTACCCTACACCTCCAGTCATTACGGGTTTTATCCTGATCAACGGCTTCCGGGTTCAGCCAGCCTTAAAAGGGTACCGGATTTATTTCTGTGAGTGTAAAGCGGCACGGTCGTAATACTGACCACATTACCAAAAAAATCATGTGCTGAAGGTCTGTAAAAATGATGGCCATAACACCATATTCCCTATACGCCACTCGGCGTGACGGGTCACTAACACCATATTCACTAGGCACCGCTCGGCGTGACGGGTCACTAACACCATATTCACTAGGCACCGCTCGGCGTGACGGGTCACTAACACCATATTCACTAGGCACCGCTCGGCGTGACGGGTCACTAACACCATATTCACTAGGCACCGCTTGGCGTGACGGGTCACTAACACCTATTCA
Source organism: Megaustenia siamemsis (assembly GCA_032433765.1). Classification (NCBI taxonomy): domain Eukaryota; kingdom Metazoa; phylum Mollusca; class Gastropoda; order Stylommatophora; family Ariophantidae; genus Megaustenia; species Megaustenia siamemsis. The sequence continues at coordinate 53,122,899 of JAVIAB010000126.1, forward strand.
CTAGGCACCGCTTGGCGTGACGGGTCACTAACACCATATTCACTAGGCACCGCTTGGCGTGACGGGTCACTAACACCATATTCACTAGGCACCGCTTGGCGTGACGGGTCACTAACACCATATTCCCTATACACCACTCGGTGTGACGGGTCACTAACACCATATTCCCTATACACCACTCGGTGTGACGGGTCACTAACACCATATTCACAAGGCACCGCTTGGCGTGACGGGTCACTAACACCATATTCACTAGGCACCGCTTGGCGTGACGGGTCACTAACACCATATTCACTAGGCACCGCTTGGCGTGACGGGTCACTAACACCATATTCACTAGGCACCGCTTGGCGTGACGGGTCACTAACACCATATTCACTAGGCACCGCTTGGCGTGACGGGTCACCAACACCATATTCACTAGGCACCGCTCGGCGTGACGGGTCACTAACACCATATTCACTAGGCACCACTTGGCGTGACGGGTCACTAACACCATATTCACTAGACACCGCTCGGCGTGACGGGTCACTAACACCATATTCACTAGACACCGCTTGGCGTGACGGGTCACTAACACCATATTCACTAGGCACCGCTCGGCGTGACGGGTCACTAACACCATATTCACTAGGCACCGCTTGGCGTGACGGGGGCTCATTACTTTTACTACCTCCCATGCTTGTAGCAAAGACAATTCATTCTTTTATTTTGCTGAAACTAGAGTGCAACTGTGCCGACTCATTTCTCTGTGCCGACTCATTTCTCTGTGCCGACTCATTTCTCTGTGCCGACTCATTTTTCTGTGCCGACTCATTTCTCTGTGCCGACTCATTTCTCTGTGCCGACTCATTTCTCTGTGCCGACTCATTTCTCTGTGCTGACTCATTTCTCTGTGCTGACTCATTTCTCTGTGTAAAATACACCGATGCACACAATAATGGGATAATCAGAGACGAACCGTTAACTGTCAGCATTTTCACCGCCAACATTTGGAAGTAGATGAAACTTTCAAAGTGATAAAGAATGATTTTGGAGAACAGGGTAGACAATTTATCAACAGATTTAAAAAGTTACCTTGATTCTTCTTGTAACAAAAGGGTACGAGAGCAATAGTGTCATCACGATTTTCACGTTTTATGAGATAGGCTGACAGTATTCCGAAAACCTTTTTATTGAGAAAATTAGAGACAGATTTAATTAAAACTTAATTTACAGACTTAAATTAAATTAAAGACTACACCAAAGATTTTGATAGAATACACCAATAACCAACTTACAGACTGCTTAAAGGATATAAATCTAGACGACGCAGACATACGACTAATATGTAATTTGTACTGGGAGCAAACAGCAATAATAAGATATAACAAGGAGAACTCTACACCCATTGATATAAAAAGAGGAGTAAGACAAGGATGCATCCTATCACCAAGCTTGTTCAATTTATACACTGAGCAAATCTTTAAAAACATCTCAGAGATGCCAGGCCTAAACATTAATGGAAAGATAATCAATAACCTAAGATATGCTGATGATACTGTTCAACTAGCAGAAAATCCTAAAGACCTACAACAATTGCTTAATGTGATAAACATAACAAGCAAAAAATATGGACTAGAAATGAATATCAAAACGATTAAAACTATGATCATAAACAAAGAAAATTCTCAAGACCTACAATTAAATATCACAGTTGAGGGAACACATCTGGAGACAGTCCAGAGTTACAACTACCTGGGACATACTATGACCAATGATGGAAAATGTAAAATTGAAATAAACAAAAGAATAGGTATGGCAAAAAGTAATTTTAATGCCATGAAAAATATACTAACAACAAAACAAATATCAACAGGGCTGAAACTAAGAATGTCAAAATGTTACATCTAAATATTCCTGTATGGTGCAGAAACATGGACATTAGACAAGAAAACAGTACAGAAAATTGAATCCTTTGAAATGTGGATTTATTGAAGAATAGGTAGAATTGGATGGAAAGAAAAGATAACAAACGATGAAGTTTTAAAACAACTGAAAATAAAAAGAGGACTACTAAATACAATTAAGACAAGACAAATGAAATTTTTGGGGCATGTTAAAAGACACAACAGCCTACTAAAAGTAATATTGGAAGGAAAAATACAAGGCAAAGGCGGCAGAGGCAGACCAAGACTAACATGGACGAGTAACATCAAAAGATGGACAAGTCAATCTATGTCAGCCTGCACCATCAAAGCAAGAAACAGAGTAGAATGGAGATCCATGGTAGCCAACCTTCGTTGCGGAGACGGCACTCAATGATGATGATGAATGACAGGTATATTCTTAGAATTACATTTTACTTATTTTTCTTTTCTTATTTCCTTGTTATTTTTCTTGTCCCTTTCTAAATTGTTCTCCTTTCACCCAATTTTTGTCCCTCTTTGCCACTGTATTTTTACCTTTCATCTTACCTCTCTACCCTGAACATGTTTTCCTCTGTGATCATTTTTTTCTCTTTTTTCCCCACCGCCTCCTCTTTCAGATTCTATATTTCTGTATCTCTACATTTCTCTAATCTTCCTAATTCGTTCAGTGCTCTCTCTTTCTCTCTCTCTCTCTCTCTCTCTCGTTCCTTCTCTTTTTTCTTTCTCTCTCTCTTTTTCTTTCTCTCTCCATCTCTTTCTTTCTTTCTCGCTCTCTTTTTCTCTCTTTCTCATTTTATTACCTTTTTCACTTTTCCTTCGTTGTTTCTTTCATCCTTTCCGTCCACTTCTTTCTCTTTTCTTACAATTTAGTATATCTTCTTTATCTCTCTTTCACATTCCTCGCTTTTGCTTTCACTTTTAATGGATGTGTTTGTCTACGTCACCAACTTGTCCTTCACTTTGAGGGCTCATCTTTCCTACTCTCGACAGCTAACCCAAGGCAATTTTCATGAATGAAGAGCTCCTCGCGTACACCTCCTCCCTACATGAGAAGAGATAATAATCGAATAGCAAAGCAAGCCCTCATATGGGAAACAACAGGTAAAAGAAAAAGAGGAAGACCCAGGGAGACACTGAGAAGAACATTGATGAGAGAGGCAAGAGCAGCAGGTCTCGGCTCCCTCAATGAGATAGAACTGCTTGCACAGAACAGAGACAGATGGCGAGATTTGATAAAATATCTTTAAAAGAAAACTGCTAGAACAAAAATTCATATAGGAAAAGGTGTATCTTGGTCTACGCCCTATGGGCCGGTTACGGCTCGAAAGGTCAATAGATAGATAGATATATAATAACTGCTGATTGGTTCCAGAAAAAGGACATATTTTCTGTCAGTTGTAATCATACGTTTCACATTGTAAGAGTTTCCCTTTAATTTGCAAGGGTTTTTTTTTTGTTAAATTAGAAATTGAATTATGACCTTAACAAAGCAATTTGTAAGGAAACCCCGTATGTATGACCTTCAGTACCATTTTTATTATTAAAATCAAATAAATAAACACATAACATATCCCCCCTTCCAGATTGTTTCTGCGAAAGTGACCTGTCCAGCTCCACTTTGGTCCTGTTGTCACTATTGGCATCTCCATTTTGTTGCCTCTCCTTAACCAACTTTTGTTTCTATTTTCTTGTTTGACATTATGTGAATTTAAAATAATATTTTAAAAATAAGTAGAAAACTGTCTGTAGAAATATGTCTATACACTTCTAACAAAATCAAAGCTACATTTGAAACGGATTATACATACTGCAGCCAACCAACCATGCTATCATCATCATCATCATCATCATCATCATCATCATCATCATCATCATCATCAAGTACCATTCCAGCTGTCGTTGGTGATTATGTCTTTCCACAACTTTCGATCTCGACAGTTATTTATCATTTCTGTAGTTGGCTTTTTCCCAAGCCATTCTCTTAAGCTGTTTGGTATCTTTTCTCTATCTCTTCGTTCCTCAATTTTCCCAGTTATATTCCAGCCGTTATAGTTACTATATATTCCAGTTATTCCCTTCTCATTACATGGCAAAAAAAGCGATGATTGTTTCTTCCTAATATCGGAAGTAGCTTACGTAAACACACAACTAATAAATATGTATCTTCCATGACAGCGCTTTATTGAAAATTAGTGACCGAATGATGCAACCTCGAATGTTGATTGGTTTGTGTCGTGTCAATAAAGGAGACACAAAACCTAGGCCTAGCTCATGACAAACAGATCAGGGGAAGGGGGTAGACTTGTTAGGTATTTCCCCATCTGTAGACAAGTTTAGTTTCTAAGTTTCCCTGAAAAAAAAATATATGGAAAGGAATTGCTGAAATTAACAGTTAGTTTTCTTGTGCTGCACACTAAGAAAGTACGTAATGTTTGTAAATGTGTTGTGCAGTGAATATGATGAGGCAAATTTCATCATTCGGTGACGTAATTTATTAGAAATATTTTTCAAATGAAGTGATCATAAATTTGTAATATACATTTGTGTATTAATCTGCAGATCTAAGGGACTGATTTACAATCAAAATTCATCATCATCATGTACCATACCGGTTGGCGTAGGCGGTCATGTCCTTCCGCAATCTTCTATTCACAGTGCATCTTATCAGTTCTGATGTTGACTGTTTTCAATGCCATAACATCAAGCTATCTAGTATCTTCTCTCTTTGTCGTTCACGATCTCTTTTTCCCTGTACTTTTAAAGTTGTGACCAAGTATTCCAACTTCTCTCTTCTCATGATGTGCCCAAAAAATGTTGATTGTTTCTTTCTGATGTTTTACAAGAGCTCCCTTATTGTGTTTGCCTCTTTGAGAATTTCCTCGTTGGTCTTTTTAGCTGCCCAGGAAACTTTCAACATACTTCTGAGAAATCCCATCTCTGTGGCCTCTAATCGTCTTTTCATTTGTGTGTTTACTGTCCATGATTTGCTTCCATAGGTCAGAATGGGCTCTTTGCACCGATGAACTCTCTTTCTCATTTCTGTTGACATAGATTTGTTGCATAAGACGTTTCTCATTTTCTGAAATGCTGTTCTGGCCCGAGCTATTCTACTGTTTATTTCTGTGGTGCATCTTCCATCTGATGTTATTATTGTGCCGAAGTATTTGGCGCGTTGCACTTGTTTCAAATTTGTCCTGTTTATTTTTATGCTGCATGATAGTGATGATTGTTTCTTCGAAATGTCCATTATTTACGTTTTCTTACTATTCAGACTGAGACCTTTCTTGTTGCTTTATTTTACTTTTATGTCTATCATTTCTTGTAGTTCATTCTCTGCATCTGCTATTAAGACTGTATCATCTGCATACCGCAAATTGTTAGTGTTGTGACTGTTGACTCCATTTCCTTTTTTGTCTACTATTGATCTCAAAATATTTTTGATGTAAAGTGAAAAAAGAAATCAGGCAATAGAACAATGACAATTAGGTTATTAAATTCAAATGCCATCGAAAGATTATAATGAATGAGAAGCATAGACACCATCATGCAGGACTATTGGGAAGCTGCATACATTTATTAACACCTGTTTAATGACGATTTTTCACGTCAGATTGGTTGGGCAACTTTAGAAAACATGATCTACGGCACATTTTAAAATCAATCCAATATAGGATACATAATAAGAGCGTGACTCGTCTGATGGGTAGAAGACACGATTTAAGAGTCAACTACATGCATTATCTAACATGCAGACGCCTGGAATATAGGAAACAGAGAACACATGGAGATGATACCTCGAAATAGAGATCATAATAATCTCATCTGCAAAAGATTAGTACAGACAGCAAATGACATAGAGGATTGAAGAGCTTCTGTTGATAGCTCGTGGCCAAAGATTTCTAACTAAGGAATTACCACAACAGAATACGTCTGTCACGTGTCATAACTCTTTGTGTTCAAGATTCAAACCACATCGTAGAGCGATATTTAATATGTCAAAAGTTGAGTCTTAGATGGGATTACTCAGAAGAATGTTGAAAGTTCCCTGGACAGCTGAAAAGACCAATGAGGACATTCTATAAAACGCCAACACAAAAAGGAAGCTACTAAGAAATTTCAGAAAGAAACAATCAACATTTTCCGGACACATCGTGAGGAGAGGAAAGTTGCAACATTTGGTTACAACTGGCAAAATACAGGGAAAGAGAGATCGTGGACGACAAAGAGACAATAGTGTATAGCTTAGTGACATGGCATGGAAAACAGTCAACAACAGAACTGATACAATGCATTGTAGATAGAAAATTGTGGAAGGACATGATCGCCTACGCCAGCCTGTATGGCACATGATTATAAGAGTCATGATTGAAAGTAATATTTCCAAAAAGCAACTCTTTCTACAGTGCAGTAGTTGTGTTCTCTCTCTTCCCTTCATCATTTACCTGTCAGCGCCAAGGAGAGAGACAATTTACGGTCATACGCTCTTTGATTAGTTCTTCTGTGGCAACATTTTCGAAAGTTTCCGGTATTCCATCAAACAGTATTTTTGTTTTTATAATGAGCGATTCACGTCAGTTCTACTTACGTCACATGTGAGGGCGGAAATTAGGCAAGTGGGAGGGAGATTAGGCTCATTAAAGAGTCTTCTAGTGATGTTTGTTAAAAACATTTTAATTTTAAAATAAAGATGTTTGTTATAGTGCATTTAAAACATACATTAAAGATGTTTGTTATAGTAAATTAAACTATACATTAAAGATGTTTGTTATAGTAATTTTAACTATACATTAAAGATGTTTGTTATAGTAATTTAAAATATACATTAAAGATGTTTGTTATAGTAATTTTAACTATACATTAAAGATGTTTGTTATAGTAATTTAAACTATACAATACAGATGTTTGTTATAGTAATTTAAACTATACATTAAAGATGTTTGTTATAGTAATTTAAACTATACAATACAGATGTTTGTTATAGTAATTTAAACTATACATTAAAGATGTTTGTTATAGTAATTTTAACTATACATTAAAGATGTTTGTTATAGTAATTTAAACTATACAATACAGATGTGTGTTATAGTAATTTAAACTATACATTAAAGATGTTTGTTATAGTAATTTAAACTATACAATACAGATGTGTGTTATAGTAATTTAAACTATACATTAAAGATGTTTGTTATAGTAATTTAAACTATACAATACAGATGTTTGTTATAGTAATTTAAACTATGAAACCAAACAAATATAAATTTGGTGAACAACGGTACTTCCAAATCCTTCACATCCAAAATATATTCAATACAAGGTCCGTATTTGAGGCTAGTGAAAACTTGAGTAAGTAGACGCTGCGCACGCTAATCCTGGGTTGTGGGGGGGGGGGAGACTGAATGGAAAGACGGTTTTATTGACCGCTGTGATGCCATGATTTGGTTTGAATGACGCAAACCGAGATCAACGTGGTGTAGTACGCACGCGCCTCGTGCTGATGACCATTACACTCACTGAAATAATCCTCTCTGATGTGTTGCCATCGCCGTGGGTATCTCTGTTATTTACTTTGTTACAGGCGATAGTTGGTCCACAGATAAATGCTCTAGCTCTAATGCGGTGTTCACTGTGGCGCCGTGAGCAATAGATGCCGTAGACAGAGGCGTGTCGGAAGGCGGTTGTGCATCATGACATTAACTATAGAGCACATTTAAAACAACAATCCCTGATGTGCGACGAGTCTAGAATATGTTGTGTAAAGATATCATTATTCACAGAGAATCTCACCCAGCATATTCTCAATAATTCAACCACCAGTTAAAATACTCAACAAAATTTGAACAGGAGTATTTTCATTGTGGGAAAACTGAAATAAATATGTATGTAGTTTGTGTGTGGTCCTTAATTGTTGCCATATTGAGTAGCGCAGCCTACCTGACGCGCCTCTCTGCTGATCTACGTTATATAGGTTATTAAAAAAAAACAAATATTAAATATGGGCACCAAATCCAGACCGTTTTGGCACTGTTTCTCCAATTGTTGTCTGTACACAATCTCACATTGTTTTAGATATACATGCCTACATTTTGTTGAGCACACCACAAACAAATTGATTAAAATGTGTAATTCACAGTTTCGCACAAAAAGTTACTGAAGAGTAAAAACATGTTGGAGAAAAGATAAGACGAGTTAGGAAAGTGATTGATCGCTGACATTTATAGTAGCTTTTGTATCTCGATTTTTTTTTTTTTTTTTACTTGCTAGAAATTTACAACCAGACAGGCGTCGTCTTTTTCTATTATTCCTGCTATCAGAGTTCCAAATTATTGAAATGAACTTCATTTTAATTATTATTTTTTCACAAACATAATGTCTGTACTCATCTTGTAGTTTGATTGTGATGATTTATTATGTGTGCTTTCTTATTTCTAACATATTTGTTTCGTGGTCTGGTCTTTGATAAAGCCCACTTCGTGTTTTGCTGAAAGATAAGGTCAGAAATAAAGAGCTGAGAAAAAAAAAAAGTTAGGGATAATGTCCGCCAATTGAATATATAAGGAATGAGCAAATACAATGGTTTGGTCACGTGAAGAGACGGAATGATAAAAACACAATATTGTTGCATAACATTAGAAATAATAGGAAATAACATTAGGAGAGGCCAACAGAAGAACAAAGGTCCGCAAATGATATTTCCCCTCGACGATGCAAAGTAAATGTGGAGGGAAGAAGAGGTAGAATAAGATTAAGAAGTTGAAGAGTCTTTATTTAGCTTAAAAACTGTTAATTCATGTCTTTATTTTTCTGATTGTGATTTTGTTGTGTTCTCCCTCCTTTAGAACATCCAACATTTATTTGTCTGCTCCTCTTTTCTTCGTTCTCTTCCTTACCTTTAGAACATCCAACATTTATTTGTCTGCTCCTCTTTTCTTCGTTCTCTTCCTTACCTTTAGAACATCCAACATTTATTTGTCTGCTCCTCTTTTCTTCGTTCTCTTCCTTACCTTTAGAACATCCAACATTTATTTGTCTGCTCCTCTTTTCTTCGTTCTCTTCCTTACCTTTAGAACATCCAACATTTATTTGTCTGCTCCTCTTTTCTTCGTTCTCTTCCTTACCTTTAGAACATCCAACATTTATTTGTCTGCTCCTCTTTTCTTCGTTCTCTTCCTTACCTTTAGAACATCCAACATTTATTTGTCTGCTCCTCTTTTCTTCGTTCTCTTCCTTATCTTTAGAACATCCAACATTTATTTGTCTGCTCCTCTTTTCTTCGTTCTCTTCCTTACCTTTAGAACATCCAACATTTATTTGTCTGCTCCTCTTTTCTTCGTTCTCTTCCTTACCTTTAGAACATCCAACATTTATTTGTCTGCTCCTCTTTTCTTCGTTCTCTTCCTTACCTTTAGAACATCCAACATTTATTTGTCTGCTCCTCTTTTCTTCGTTCTCTTCCTTACCTTTAGAACATCCAACATTTATTTGTCTGCTCCTCTTTTCTTCGTTCTCTTCCTTACCTTTAGAACATCCAACATTTATTTGTCTGCTCCTCTTTTCTTCGTTCTCTTCCTTACCTTTAGAACATCCAACATTTATTTGTCTGCTCCTCTTTTCTTCGTTCTCTTCCTTACCTTTAGAACATCCAACATTTATTTGTCTGCTCCTCTTTTCTTCGTTCTCTTCCTTACCTTTAGAACATCCAACATTTATTTGTCTGCTCCTCTTTTCTTCGTTCTCTTCCTTACCTTTAGAACATCCAACATTTATTTGTCTTCTCCTCTTTTCTTCGTTCTCTTCCTTACCTTTAGAACATCCAACATTTATTTGTCTGCTCCTCTTTTCTTCGTTCTCTTCCTTACCTTTAGAACATCCAACATTTATTTGTCTGCTCCTCTTTTCTTCGTTCTCTTCCTTACCTTTAGAACATCCAACATTTATTTGTCTGCTCCTCTTTTCTTCGTTCTCTTCCTTACCTTTAGAACATCCAACATTTATTTGTCTGCTCCTCTTTTCTTCGTTCTCTTCCTTACCTTTAGAACATCCAACATTTATTTGTCTGCTCCTCTTTTCTTCGTTCTCTTCCTTACCTTTAGAACATCCAACATTTATTTGTCTGCTCCTCTTTTCTTCGTTCTCTTCCTTACCTTTAGAACATCCAACATTTATTTGTCTGCTCCTCTTTTCTTCGTTCTCTTCCTTACCTTTAGAACATCCAACATTTATTTGTCTGCTCCTCTTTTCTTCGTTCTCTTCCTTACCTTTAGAACATCCAACATTTATTTGTCTGCTCCTCTTTTCTTCGTTCTCTTCCTTACCTTTAGAACATCCAACATTTATTTGTCTGCTCCTCTTTTCTTCGTTCTCTTCCTTACCTTTAGAACATCCAACATTTATTTGTCTGCTCCTCTTTTCTTCGTTCTCTTCCTTACCTTTAGAACATCCAACATTTATTTGTCTGCTCCTCTTTTCTTCGTTCTCTTCCTTACCTTTAGAACATCCAACATTTATTTGTCTGCTCCTCTTTTCTTCGTTCTCTTCCTTACCTTTAGAACATCCAACATTTATTTGTCTGCTCCTCTTTTCTTCGTTCTCTTCCTTACCTTTAGAACATCCAACATTTATTTGTCTGCTCCTCTTTTCTTCGTTCTCTTCCTTACCTTTAGAACATCCAACATTTATTTGTCTGCTCCTCTTTTCTTCGTTCTCTTCCTTACCTTTAGAACATCCAACATTTATTTGTCTGCTCCTCTTTTCTTCGTTCTCTTCCTTACCTTTAGAACATCCAACATTTATTTGTCTGCTCCTCTTTTCTTCGTTCTCTTCCTTATCTTTAGAACATCCAACATTTATTTGTCTGCTCCTCTTTTCTTCGCTCTCTTCCTTACCTTTAGAACATCCAACATTTATTTGTCTGCTCCTCTTTTCTTCGTTCTCTTCCTTACCTTTAGAACATGCAACATTTATTTGTCTGCTCCTCTTTTCTTCGTTCTCTTCCTTATCTTTAGAACATGCAACATTTATTTGTCTGCTCCTCTTCTCTTCGTTCTCTTCCTTACCTTTAGAACATGCAACATTTATTTGTCTGCTCCTCTTTTCTTCGTTCTCTTCCTTACCTTTAGAACATGCAACATTTATTTGTCTGCTCCTCTTTTCTTCGTTCTCTTCCTTATCTTTAGAACATCCAACATTTATTTGTCTGCTCCTCTTCTCTTCCTTACCTTTAGAACATCCAACATTTATTTGTCTGCTCCTCTTCTCTTCCTTACCTTTAGAACATCCAACATTTATTTGTCTGCTCCTCTTCTCTTCCTTACCTTTAGAACATCCAACATTTATTTGTCTGCTCCTCTTCTCTTCCTTACCTGTCCAAGGTCACAACCGAACAAATCAGAATCTGGCTGCTACTGGCCCTTCTACGACGTTTCTTCACGTTCTACGGTCTGTAGCCATCCATTGTAGCGTTCCCCACGTCTGGCCCACATTACTCACTTCTGTGTCAAATTTTTCAGCCTGATTGGTCTCTACTCTGGCCAGCTTCTCTTTTTCTGAATCTTTGTTTCATTGTTTCTGGATTGTTTCTGGATTGTTCCTGCATTGTTTCTAGATTGTTTCTGGATTGTTTCTGCGAAAGTGACCTGTCCAGCTCCACTTTGGTCCTGTTGTCACTGTTAGCATCTCCTTTTGTTGCCTCTCGTTAACCACCTTTTGTTTGTATTTTCTTGTTTGACATTATGTGAATTGTCTTTACATGCAGTTAAAATGAAATGATAACAGTCGAGGAGTTTTTCTGTTGCGTTATTTCTGCCACTTTCAGGCCGATAGTCGGATACTTACAATAAACACTTTATCTTTAGTTCTCTTCGTTTATTGTACTGGACGGAACTCAAACTATGGCTGAATCTCATATGTAACGATTTGTCATTTATTTTTGTTGACAATCTTTGCTTTATATTCAAACATAAACTGTGCTTTTTGTCTTCACGTTGTAATATTATAAATACCACCACTATCTTTCTATCTTGGTATCTTCTCGAGCAATTCAATTAAACATAACTGTACATTAACCACAATTTAGTGCATTATGTTTTTTTTTTTATTTGCTTGTATTGTAATTATATAACACATTTAATTCGTACAGATAATGATGCCATGGTTTCCTTTTATAATCACCATGATCTATGATCATGCTCGCGTAGGTGATCATGTCTCTCCACAACTACCGATCTCGAAAGTTATTTATCATTTCTATTGTTAACATTCTGCCAAACCATACTCTTAAGCTGTCTGGTATTTTTTTTTCTCTTTTCTTCCCCCTATCTCTTCGTCCCTCAATTTTCCCAGTTGTTACAATATATTCCAGCTGTTCTCTTCTCATTACATGGCCAAACAAATGATGATTGTCTCTTCCTAATATTGGAAATTAGCTCTCTTTTTGCTTTGACCTCTTTCAGAACATTTTCATTACTCTTCTTAGCTGTCCATGGTATTCTCAACATTCTTCTATAAAACCACATTTCTACAGACTCCAGTGATTTTCTTGTCTGTTGTCCTATTGTCTATGATTCACATCCATATGTTAAGACTGGCTCTACATAACATTTAAGAACTCTTTTTCTTGTTTCTATTGTCAAAAATGGATTGCAGCGTATTTTCCTCATTTTTTTGGAAAGCCGCTTTTGCCTGAGCAATTCTGCATCTCACCTCTTTTGTACATCTTCCATCTGAGGTTAACAAAGCTCCCGGATATCTAAATTCGTTTACCTTCCTGTTGTACTAACAAATGTCAAATAGTTTAATTTTGTAAAGTTGTTTTCACGTACTTTAGCCTCGAATATAAGGTCATTTTATAATTAGAGGGGCTTGGTGTTCTAGGGTTAAAACGTTGGCCTCCGCACAAGAAGGTCGTAAGTTCGGATAGCAGCACAGACGCTAGGAAATGCTTCTTTTAATCCATAGTTCTTTCTGGGTTGACTCGCCCTGCTCTCTGGAGACTTTGATCCGATTTCCTCTCGAAAGCGGCAAAAATCAGAAGGTCTCGTATACATTTGCGCACGTTAACAACACATTGACAGTTACAAGTCGACAACAAAAAATAACAAAAATGAGCACTGTCCGGATAAAAATTGTTAAGCAAATCCATCCTCTCGAAAGCGGATGTATCGGGACGTAAACGTGGGAAAAAAATCACAGTTTAGATGTAATCAAGCCATGCAACGTACCAACGCTCATTTATTGGGTGAAAGCTAGGAAGAGGTCTTTACTTCCGGTTGATGGGTAGGCCGAGAACGCTGCCTAGTCAACTCAGGTTCAGGTCTTCTTGCATTTGTGTTGTAGTGTTTTATCAAACTGATTTTTCTGGTCTAGATTTTTGTTTGCAAACGCTGCCGTGTTTTGGTCGCATTCAACTGACCATGTAGTCAATGCGAATTCGGCGCCAGGACATGGAAAACCATGCTGCAGGCGACGTCCGCTGATTGAAGTTGAATGGGACCCGGCTGTCGTGTTACCCTGGGATGGTATGTGTGACTGCGGTCGGAAAGTGTGCATCACTGAAGTGGAAGTCTTATTTAATTGTTGTGGGGGGAGAGGATGAAGCTGAGTTTCTTGGGGGATGCTCATCGACCACACAGTCCACTCGGATTCGGCGGATTGAAATCGTTTGGTTGACGGTGACCGTTACAGTGAACCGGAAGTGTTCATCAAGTTCACTGAGAAGTTGTTATTAAACAGTTAGTTTTTGTAAATGTAATAATTTAATCATTTACTTTTGCAAGTTATACCTACTTTGTAACTTCAAAAAACAAAATCCTTATTAAAATGTTTAAATTCTGCAGGAAAGTTTATTTTAATTGACTTGCTGGGTAGATATTTCACAGAATAATTGTAACCAAATTTTTATGTGGCGCTTGTTTTAATCTCTTTCTCCCTCACTGTTTCTCTTTCTCTCACTTTTCTCCCACATTCTCTCTTACTCTAAATGATTCTCCTTCTCCCTTATCTTAACTTGAAAACTCCACTACCTGAGACAGGTAAGAAGGCAAGAAAGCTTGAAAACACGACAGAGAACAAGCACAGACCAGGTGGATCGTAAATCACGTCACAATATTGCTTTAGAACCTAACGCATAAAAAATATAGGTAACATGTAAAAATAAACTGAAATTAAACAAAAACATCAGCTAAGGTAAGAGCTTCTCATCTTGAAGCTAAAAATATAAAACGTGAAGGAGAAACAAAAAATGAATCGATTTGTATAAGAAGGAAGCATTAAAAAAACACAAAAAAATATGTTATCAAACTTGTGTTATCTCGTACTGGACATCTTCTCTGTACTCTTAAAACACTCATGGACAAAGCAACGAATGACATAATTTGAATGAAGTTTGCGAATGTTTAATCTGTAATAGTATAACCAAAGATCTCATTTATTGTAATTCACTTATCGCTAGTGTTCGTGGAGCGATGTTGGCGACTATTTTACAATTTCCTTCCAACCTTTTCTATTATCCGCTGCTTTTGGAAATGTCACGAAGTATATTTCTTGTCGATTCTCACACGCCGACCAACCTCTATCGCTGCTCGCCATGTCTTCCTTAGCCTGGGACCGTTCCATGTAAGGTTAGATCATACAAACCACTTGTAACATGTCAGTAACATTGAATGTTTGTTCTGTTACATTTGACAGTTAAGTCTTTGATTTGTCCTATAGATCGCTGGGTCATATTCTGCATTTTCTCAATGATAATATGGTCTATATAGTGCAAAATAAAGACAAGTGGAATAATATTAAAACAGGTAAATGAATTTAAATATTTGGGAACTTTGTTAACCTCAGACGGAAGATGTACAACAGAGGTGAGATGCAGAATGGCTCTGGCAAAAGCGGCTTTCCTAAAAATGAGGATGATACTATGCAATCCATTTTTGACAATCGAAACCAGAAAAAGAGTTCTTAAATGTTATGTAGAGGCAGTCTTAACATATGGATGTGAATCATGGATATTAGGACAACAGACAAGAAAATCACTGGAGTCTGTAGAAATGTGGTTTTACAGAAGAATGTTGAGAATACCGTGGACAGCTAAGAAGAGTAATGAAAACATTCTAAAAAAGGCCAAAGCAAAAAGAGAGCTCATTTCCAATGTTAGGAAGAAACAATCATCATTTTTTGGCCATGTAATGAGAAGAGAACAACTGGAATATATTGTAAAAACTGGAAACATTGAGAAACGAAGAGATAGAGGGAAGCAAAGAGAAAAAATACCAGACAGCTTAAGAGAATGGTTTGGCAGGAGGTCAACAACAGAAATGATAAATAACTGTCGAGATCGAAAGTTGTGGAGAGACATGATCACCTACGCCAGCAGGCCCGGTAGTTGATGATGATGATGAGGACATGCACACGATTATTTTAATATCTTCTCACTTACAGTGCCTGTTTTATTCATTTAAGATTAACTAATAAGTGTCCATGTTTTGCAGGTGTATACGAATTCAGATGCTACAACTGATTTTTTTTTTCTTGTTTACTCTCCCATGTATAATTTTCACATCACCCCAATAATTATGTACCGAAGGTCTGTACAAATGATGGTCCCTAATACCATATTCCCTATACGTCACTAGGCTTGACTGGACGGTTTACTTTGTTACTTTATGTATAGGTTTGTCCAAGCCACCATTGCCTGTTCAATTGTAGCTAATGCTTCTGGCTGCGCGTTCCATCAAAGACAAAGGAGCCCACATTTATAAACATCTTAACTGTTTCAAGTGTCTCCCATATTTGTTAGTAGTCTCCTTAAAGAGAGCGGCTGGATGAATCGATAACTTGTCGTGCATCACACCAGATGAACGCGGGTTCGAATCCTGGGTAGGTTCAAAATTTGTTTTCTTTTTTTCAATCGAGAAGTAACATAAAAACTAACCTGCCCTCACATTTTATCCTCCCATAGACACGCAATTTAGAAACGAACACCTTGCAGCGACTGCACTGGACAAGCGACCATTATTCTCCCGTCCTATAAATCCCTACGGCAGACAACAAGTAATGGGAATATGTCGTAAAGATAGTTTTTATTTTTTTTAAATCCTTCAATGAGATCAAAATACAACTCAAAGAGCCTTCAAAAATTGCTACGAGAACACCAGTCCAAAGAGTAGGCCACGAAAAAGTTAGATTGATAGAATATTAGAAACACTAGGACAAATAACAGCAGAAGTGACACACAGAAGAGCACAAGACCGCAAACTAAATATCTTTTATAAGCTGAAACCCAATCGAAAAAAAGGGAAAGACGAAGAAGACGAAGAGTCTTTCAATTTCCCGAGTCGTGTTTATCATTATTATAATTGAGTCAGGATTGATGTTCGCTCTGTGTGCTCTTGACATTGAAGTTGTTTATACCGAATGTGAGTTCCGCAGAACTTAGAGTCGCCCTATTATATAGAATAAATGACGAGAACGTAAAATAAAACGATAAGATTGTAGCTTTACGGTTTAGATGATCGATGACACACCGATGTTTGCACTGAAACTGTCTTAAATGCAACGGAAGCCAAAATACAAACACGGATCCCTACAAGCGAAGTACTTCTCTGTTATGTACTGGATAAAACAACAAACATTAAATATATACGTTCGTTTGGACATACCAATGAATGACAGGAAACAGTTTGAGAGATAAGATCAGAAATGAAGAACTGGGAAAAAAAAGCTAGGAATAGCCCCCGCCATGGAATATATAAAGTAACAACAGATAAAATGGTTTGGCCACGTGACAAGGCAGAAAGATCAAAAAACAACACAACGAGCCTTCAACAAACGTTGTGAGAACACCAGACCACGAAAAAGATGGATGGATAGAAGCACACGGAAACATAACAGCAGCAGAAGCGAACAGAAAAGCAAAATACCGCAAATTATATCTCTCCTCGACGCTGAAAGTCAAATAAGGAAGGAAAGAAGAAGAAGAAGATGATGTTTCTATATAACGTTACCCACTCCTGATCTTTTTGGTAGTAAGATCCGACGTCCAGCCCTCTCGGAAAACGACATTAAGCAGTACCGTGTGCAGTCGCGCACATTAAAGAACCGTTGGCAGTTAAAATCGAAAAGAGCAATACATATGTGCCGCTGCCTGGGCAAAGTTGTCAAGAGAAACCTACTCACACTGTGGATCACAGGTCGTGTTAGGGAGTTCGTGCACGTGGGTCAGGATTCTCATAGGATTTTCTGGAAATTCTCGAAAGGAAATCGGACCACCTATAGGTCTGTCCGGTGTGCAGTGATGATGATCCTTACAACTAACATACAAACAATAGTTTAGGAGTATCTTTTTTAACTCAATGCCACAAAATGGTGTAAATACAGAAATTGAATAGCAGTGATTGTCTTCATCTAGTAATGCTTGAGGTAATAAAGATACTAATTTTGTCTCTTCTTGAGCAATGTCATCTTCACGTTTATGCTGAAGGTAATAAAGATACTAATTGTATCTATTCTTGAGCAATGTCATTTTCACGTTTATGCTGAAGGTAATAAAGATACTAATTGTATCTATTCTTGAGCAATGTCATCTTCACGTTTATGCTGAAGGTAATAATGAAACTGATTTTGTTTCTTTTTGAGCAATGCCATCTCCATGTTAATGCTGAATGTAATAAAGAAACTGATTGTGTCTCTTCTTGAGCAATATCATCTCCATGTAGATGCTGAATGTAATAAAGAAACGGATTGTGTTTTTTCTTGAGCAATATCATCTCCAACGGTAGTGGACAATTATAATCTCAACCCTCTTCTCATAGACGCGGCGAATTACAAGAAAGGTCGCTCTTGATAGCATGAACATTGGACCGCAGCTAACATGCCGCTGGTCCCATGACAACAGCAGTAATAATGAGAACCTGTTGCATGTATCTATATCGTCGTCGCGGGAGACAATGTGATCATCAGAAGTGAACCCCCACCACCTCATGTTGAGCAAATGTGTCGGGCTTTTAGCTTCTTGACAATCTGCTGTGGGGATGGGGTGGTGGGTCCGCCAGGGTCAGGCAACAAGACAGCGAGAACGTTAACAAGCTGGTCAGTGTTAACATTTGTTATCACATACCACTATCCTCACTATATCAGTATACTATAGATTGCATCAAATACACGTGTATGGCGAGTTCGTATTGATTCTCTGCTATCTGATGGCGGCACCAACTGACTATACCAATCTTATACAGCTCTTTTCCTGTATCATCGCTAAATGACATTTCTAATTCTCACTTCCGTGAGGTCTGCCTTAAGTAGCTGACGTCTCGTATCATTAGACACCCTGGCATAATATTTTCTTAGGGTTAAGATGTCTGGGACTTTACCGCTATCACTCAAAGAATGTATCTAATTGCCTATGGTGAAAGCCAGGGCTACTGTTTTCGTTGTCTCCACCCATTTACATTAAGACTTATATACATATTCGGACAGTCATTGCATTTCCTACATTATAGAACAGATATTCAGAAATAGACTATCATCGCAAGTAAATAGCTTTAGAATAATGTACTCTTGAATGCCCTCACTAGCGTGTCATAATGTGATCTCGTTTTCTCTATTTAAAAAATGGTTTTAGTTTGTTTGTTCAGTCTATCAAGTTATAAGATTGTTTATAAAAAATGGTTTTAGTTTGTTTGTTCAGTCTATCAAGTTATCAGATTGTTTATAAAAAAAATGGTTTTAGTTTGTTTGTTCAGTCTATCAAGTTATAAGATTGTTTATAAGAAAACATCAATCTATCGCAAGCGCCATAGCTGCTTCCTCTTCCTCTTCTTTCCTTCCTCATTTGCCTTTCAGCGTCGAGGGGAGATATAATTTGCGGTCTTTTGCTCTTCTGTTCGCCTCTGCTGCTATTATGTTTCCTAGTGTTTCTAATATTCCGTCAATCCATCTTTTCGTGGTCGACCCTTTGGTCTGGTGTTCTCGCAACGTTTATTGAAAGCTCGTTGTGTTGTGTTTTGATCACTTTGCCTTGTCACGTGGCCAAACATTTTATCTATTGTTTCTTTATATATTCTATGGCGGGGATTATACCTAATTGTTTCTCATTTCTTCATTTCTGAACTTATATCCCAGGCTGTTTGCTGTCATTCAACGAGCACATTTAATCTCAGTAGAGGTTATTTTTTTCTTATTGTTCTTGCATCTAGCGTCCAGGTCTGGCATTGGTAGCACAACGTTGGGATGAAGATTATATTGTATAGTACTCGTTTTGCTTCTAGGGTTATTTCCTTGTTGGACAATAGTGGTGATAGCTGTCCAATGATTTGACAACCTTTGATGAATCTTGAGTCTATCTCTGCTGTTTGTGAATTGTCGTTTGTTACTACAACAAAGCGCTATATAAGATTCAAAAGACAACTTAGAAGAATGTGATAGACGGGAATATGACTAAAAACATCATTGCAAAAACAGCAAGCATCACAAATATCGAACCACGAGAAAGTAGACTGAGTGTGTCGTAGAAACAATCCGCTTATAGACATTTAATATCCTCTAAACCCGATTGCTAATTTTTCGGCGCGACGGACATGGAATTTTGTAGATGCTGTCTTGGCATTATTGCAGTCAGCTATCAATATTCTAGATGTTGTCTTGGCAGTATTGCAGTCAGCTTTCAATATTCTAGATGCTGTCTTGGCATTATTGCAGTCAGCTATCAATATTCTAGATGTTGTCTTGGCATTATTGCAGTCAGCTATCAATATTCTAGATGTTGTCTTGGCATTATTGCAGTCAGCTATCAATATTCTAGATGTTGTCTTGGCAGTATTACAGTCAGCTTTCAATATTCTAGATGTTGTCTTGGCAGTATTGCAGTCAGCTTTCAATATTCTAGATGCTGTCTTGGCATTATTGCAGTCAGCTTTCAATATTCTAGATGTTGTCTTGGCATTATTGCAGTCAGCTATCAATATTCAAGATGCTGTCATGACAATATTGCAGTTAGGTATCACTATTCTAGATGCTGTCATGACATTATTGCAGTCATGTATCAATATTCTAGATGCTGTCATGACATTATTGCAGTCATGTATCAATATTCTAGATGCTGTCATGACATTATTGCAGTCATGTATCAATATTCTAGATGCTGTCATGGCATTACAGTCAGGTATCACTATTCTAGATGCTGTCATGACATTATTGCAGTCATGTATCAATATTCTAGATGCTGTCATAACATTATTGCAGTCAGGTATCAATATTCTAGATGCTGTCATGACATTATTACAGTCAGGTATCACTATTCTAGATGCTGTCATGACATTATTGCAGTCAGCTAGCAGTTTACGTGTGGCTATGTGTGAATGAACTTACGTACTGAAGAGTTTATAGGTAGATAGTATAATGTGATGTTGGAATAGATAATGTAATGTGAATAAAGGTAATGTAGGAATCAAATACGTAGGAATGTGTGATGAAATAGATTATGATGATATTTACTATAGATAGAGAGAGGTCATTAAAGTAGCATGGGAGGATGTGATCCATAGGAAGAGAGGGAAGAAAAATACTTGTGAGCAGGATAGATCAAATAGATTGAGGCATGAGTTTAGACGATGTCTGTGGATGTGTGATGTAAATAGAAGAACAGATTGAACGAAAAATGAAACTGATGTATACATAAGAGTAGATATAGATAATAGGACAGATGAAATTGATGTAGTTAGAAAAGTAGATAAAAGAAGATACAAGAAAAGATTAAACTGATGTAAATAGGATAGATAAGGGGAAAGATGAAACTGATGTACATAGAATAGATGAAAAAAAGATGAAACTGATGTAGATAGAATAGATGAAAGAAAAGATGAAACTAATGTAGATAAAATAGATGAAAGAAAAGATGAAACTAATGTAGATAGAATAGATGAAAGAAAAGATGAAACTGATGTAGATAGAATAGATGAAAGAAAAGATGAAACTAATGTAGATAGAATAGATGAAAGAAAAGATGAAACTAATGTAGATAGAATAGATGAAAGAAAAGATGAAACTAATGTAGATAGAATAGATGAAAGAAAAGATGAAACTGGTGTAGATAGAATAGATGAAAGAAAAGATGAAACTAATGTAGATAGAATAGATGAAAGAAAAGATGAAACTAATGTAGATAGAATAGATGAAAGAAAAGATGAAACTGATGTAGATAGAATAGATGAAAGAAAAGATGAAACTAATGTAGATATAATATATGAAAGAAAAGATGAAACTAATGTAGATAGAATAGATGAAAGAAAAGACGAAACTAATGTAGATATAATAGATGAAAGAAAAGATGAAACTGGTGTAGATAGAATAGATGAAAGAAAAGATGAAACTGATGTAGATAGAATAGATGAAAGAAAAGATGAAACTGATGTAGATAGAATAGATGAAAGAAAAGATGAAACTGATGTAGATAGAATATATGAAAGAAAAGATGAAACTGGTGTAGATAGAATAGATGAAAGAAAAGATGAAACTGGTGTAGATAGAATAGATGAAAGAAAAGATGAAACTGGTGTAGATAGAATAGATGAAAGAAAAGATGAAACTGGTGTAGATAGAATAGATGAAAGAAAAGATGAAACTGGTGTAGATAGAATAGATGAAAGAAAAGATGAAACTGGTGTAGATAGAATAGATGAAAGAAAAGATGAAACTGGTGTAGATAGAATAGATGAAAGAAAAGATGAAACTGGTGTAGATAGAATAGATGAAAGAAAAGATGAAACTGGTGTAGATAGAATAGATGAAAGAAAAGATGAAACTGGTGTAGATAGAATAGATGAAAGAAAAGATGAAACTGGTGTAGATAGAATAGATGAAAGAAAAGATGAAACTGGTGTAGATAGAATAGATGAAAGAAAAGATGAAACTGGTGTAGATAGATACAAGAAAAGATGAAACTGGTGTAGATAGAATAGATGAAAGAAAAGATGAAACTGGTGTAGATAGATACAAGAAAAGATGAAACTGGTGTAGATAGAATAGATGAAAGAAAAGATGAAACTGGTGTAGATAGAATAGATGAAAGAAAAGATGAAACTGGTGTAGATAGAATGGATGAAAGAAAAGATGAAACTGGTGTAGATAGAATAGATGAAAGAAAAGATGAAACTGGTGTAGATAGAATAGATACAAGAAAAGATGAAACTGGTGTAGATAGAATAGATGAAAGAAAAGATGAAACTGGTGTAGATAGAATAGATGAAAGAAAAGATGAAACTGGTGTAGATAGAATAGATGAAAGAAAAGATGAAACTGGTGTAGATAGAATAGATGAAAGAAAAGATGAAACTGGTGTAGATAGATACAAGAAAAGAAGAAACTGGTGTAGATAGAATATATGAAAGAAAAGATGAAACTGGTGTAGATAGATACAAGAAAAGAAGAAACTGGTGTAGATAGAATAGATGAAAGAAAAGATGAAACTGGTGTAGATAGATACAAGAAAAGAAGAAACTGGTGTAGATAGAATATATGAAAGAAAAGATGAAACTGGTGTAGATAGAATAGATGAAAGAAAAGATGAAACTGGTGTAGATAGAATAGATGAAAGAAAAGATGAAACTGGTGTAGATAGAATATATGAAAGAAAGATGAAACTGGTGTAGATAGAATAGATGAAAGAAAAGATGAAACTGGTGTAGATAGAATATATGAAAGAAAAGATGAAACTGGTGTAGATAGAATAGATGAAAGAAAAGATGAAACTGGTGTAGATAGAATAGATGAAAGAAAAGATGAAACTGGTGTAGATAGAATAGATGAAAGAAAAGATGAAACTGGTGTAGATAGAATAGATGAAAGAAAAGATGAAACTGGTGTAGATAGAATAGATGAAAGAAAAGACGAAACTGGTGTAGATAGAATAGATGAAAGAAAAGATGAAACTGGTGTAGATAGAATAGATGAAAGAAAAGATGAAACTGGTGTAGATAGAATAGATGAAAGAAAAGATGAAACTGGTGTAGATAGAATAGATGAAAGAAAAGATGAAACTGGTGTAGATAGAATAGATGAAAGAAAAGATGAAACTGGTGTAGATAGAATAGATGAAAGAAAAGATGAAACTGGTGTAGATAGAATAGATGAAAGAAAAGATGAAACTGGTGTAGATAGAATAGATGAAAGAAAAGATGAAACTGGTGTAGATAGAATATATGAAAGAAAAGATGAAACTGGTGTAGATAGAATATATGAAAGAAAAGATGAAACTGGTGTAGATAGAATATATGAAAGAAAAGATGAAACTGGTGTAGATAGATACAAGAAAAGAAGAAACTGGTGTAGATAGATACAAGAAAAGAAGAAACTGGTGTAGATAGATACAAGAAAAGAAGAAACTGGTGTAGATAGATACAAGAAAAGAAGAAACTGGTGTAGATAGATACAAGAAAAGAAGAAACTGGTGTAGATAGATACAAGAAAAGAAGAAACTGGTGTAGATAGATACAAGAAAAGAAGAAACTGGTGTAGATAGATACAAGAAAAGAAGAAACTGGTGTAGATAGATACAAGAAAAGAAGAAACTGATGTAGATAGAATAGATGAAAGAAAAGATGAAACTGATGTTAATAAAAGAATCATCATCATTGAGTGCCGTCTCCGTAACGAAGGTTGGCTACCATGGAGCGCCATTCTGCTCTATCTCTTGCTTTGATGGTGCAGGTTGTCATCGGTTGATTTGTCCATCTTTTGATGTTACTCGTCCATGTTAATCTTGGTCTGCCTCTGCCTCTTTTACCTTGTATTTTCCCCTCCAGGATCACTTTCAGTAGGCTGTTGTGTCTTTTAACATGGCCTAAGAATCGCATTTGTCTTATTCTAATTGTGTTCAGAAGTTCTCTTTTCATTTTTATTTGTTTAAAGACTTTGTCATTTGTTTTCTTTTCCTTCCATCCAATTCTACCTATTCTTCTATATATCCACATTTCAAAGGCTTCAATTCTCTGTTCTGTTTTCTTGTCTAATGTCCATGTTTCAGCACCATATAGGAATATTGAGAAGATGTAACATTTTGCTATTCTTAGTTTTAGCTCTGGTGTTATTTGTTTTGATGTTAGTATGTCCTTCATGACATTAAAATTACTTTTTGCCATTCCTATTCTTTTGTTTATTTCAGTTGTACATTTTCCAGCACTGGTTATAGTATGTCCAAGGTAGTTATAGTTCTGAACTGTCTCAAGGTCTATTCCATCAATTTTGATATCCACTTGTGGGTTTTGGGTATTTTCTTTGTTTATGATCATAGTTTTAGTCTTTTTGATATTCATATCTAGTCCATATTTTTTGCTTGTCGTGTTTATTTCATTAAGTAATTGTTGTAGATCTTTAGGATTTTCTGCTAGTAGTACAGTATTGTCAGTATATCTCAGGTTATTGATTATCTTTCCATTAATTTGTAGGCCTGGCATCTCTATGATGTTTTTAAAGATTTGCTCAGTGTATAGATTGAACAAGCTTGGTGATAGGATGCATCCTTGTCTTACTCCTCTTTTTATATCAATGGGTGTAGAGAACTCTTTGTTATATTTTATTATTGCTGTTTGCTCCCAGTATAGATTGCATATTAGTCGTATATCCATGTCATCTAGATGTATCTCTTTTAGGCATTCTATAAGTTGTTTGTGGTGTACTCTATCAAAAGCTTTGGTGTAGTCTATGAAGCAGGCATATATTGGTTTGTTTACTTCTGTGTATTTTTCGATTAATGTTCTCATGCAGAATATGGCTTCTTTTGTCCCGCTATTTTTCCTAAATCCAAATTGCTGCTCATCTAATTCAGTATTGATTTTATTCTGAATCCTTCCTTGTATGACTTTTAGCAAGATTTTTGTAACATGGCTCATTAGGCTTATTGTTCTAAAGTCACTGCATTCAACTGCACCATTCTTTTTAGGCAATGCAATGAAAGTTGATGTTTTTAGTTCATTTGGTATGTATCCTGTGTGGTATATGTCGTTGCATATGTCTGTAATCACTTCAATGCCAAAATCTTCAAGTGCCTGTATCATCTCTATCTGTATGCTTTCAGGTCCTGCTGCTTTTCCCCTTTTCATTGTTTTTATAGCTTTTTCCACCTCAGATTTTAAGATTTTATAGCCTGATGTACATTTTATAACTGGTTTCTTGTCCCTTTGATCATGAAATAGTTCTGTTATATATTCCTGCCATCTATCTATGATATCCTTATTGTCTGTTAGCATTTTTCCTTTTTTGTCTGCAATGCATCCACCTTCTGTGGCTTTTTTATTTTTATTAGTCATTCTCTTTATTTCTGTGTGCATTCCTCTTAGGTCTTGTTTGCTTTCCATAGTTTCTATTTCTCTACATTTTTGGCTGAGCCAGTCTTCTTTTGCCTTTTTGCACATTTTGCGTATCTCATTATCTATTTTATTGTATTGGGCAGTGTTCTTCGCTTGTCTCCTTTCTTCCATTTTTTCTAAGATGGTGTTAGTTATCCATTTTTGTTTTTTGTTCTTTTCTCTTTTGAATAAAAGAATAGATAAAATAAAAAAAAAATGAATTTTTTTGTGGATAGAATGACAGATAGAAGGACAGATAGAAGGACAGATAGAAGGACAGATAGAAGGACAGATTAAATTCTTCTTCTGCTGCGATCGTGGCTCTTTGAGACAAGGACTCCTGACTCCCTTGTGAAGTCAGCTGTCTGTTTCAGTGATCGGATTGCCATATAAAGTTTCTCTTCCAGGGAGGTGGGTGTAGATCCCATTGTCCCCCTCAGGTCTGTGTACTGGGGGCAATCCTGTAGAACATGTTTTGTTGTCATGTTATCCAGAGTACAGTGGCATTGACTGGTAGTTTCTATTTTGAGTTTGGTGAACATGTGGTTTCTCATTCTGTTGTGGCCAGTGCGTAGGCGTAGTATGATGACTTGATCCCTTCTTGATAGTTGGAGGTATCCGTCCTTCTCGTTATACTTTGGTGGTTTTTGTTTCCATTTTTCATGGTACTGGCCTTTGATGATGGATTTGGCTTCATCGTAGCTGGTCGGATGGTTCTCTTGTGGTAACATTCCTCATCCTTAGTTTGTCTGCGCGTTCGTTTCCGTGTATATTACAGTGTGATGGTATCCACAAATTGTCTATGGTTGTTCTCAAGTCAATTACTTTACTGTTCCTGAGTTGTTGTTTTTGTTAGAGCTGTTAGGATTTACATTGCATCGGGTTGTATCACCAATATCTTGTGCACGTTATTGTTGTGTTGGATAGCCAGTTTGCAGCGTCTTTGAGGGCTTCAGTTTTTGCTTTATAGTTCTCCTACAATTTCCAAGTAGCTCTTGATTTGTTAATCTCTTCCTGGTTATTCATCCTCAAGAACACACCTCCTCCTCCATTTTTGTTGGCGTTTGTAGCAGAGTCATCTGTGTATATGTGAGACCAGGAGTCCTTTAGATTAGTTGTCCTTTATGTGTTTTTCTGGTATATGCTTTCTCTCTGTGTCTGTTTGGGTGCCTTTTTTTCATGATTCCTATTATGTGTTCCTTAAGTTCTGATATTTTATATTTCCCGTGGGAAGTCGATACTGGATGGCCAACTGGGTTTAGGCATTGTTTGGGGCAGTACTGGATCACTAATTGTCAATTCTTTGGAGATTTCCGTGATTCTTAAGTCTTCCTTTTCCAAAACTAGTTATTCTTTGGTGCATGGGGTGGTTAAGAAGCCTTTTGTATTTCTCCGCTTCTTGCATTACTTTAGTTTTCCGTCTGTCTTGCAAAGGTTGTAGATCTGTTACTGTTTCTATAGTCTCTATAGGTGTAGATTTCATAGCATCAGTGATGATACTGGTTGTGTGTACTGTTAAGTTTGATAAGCTGTGATTCCGTACTCTGACAGGTGTGTGTTGATGTAGATTGACGTAGGTAGAAGAATAGGTTAAAGGAAAGATGAAATTGATGTTAGAAAATATACGAAAAGAATGAGACATAAAATAGACAAGACGACGGGTAGAAAAATTTAAAAAGTTAGATACATAGATTTATGAATAAACACAATTTATAGAAGAATAGATAACTAAAACGGGGCGGATGAAATTGAGAAGAAAATAGATAAAAGAGATGCATAAAAAGAAAAATAGAAAAAAATGATAAACAAAATAGAAATGAGTGCAAAATAGACAGAGTGAGAGACATAATAAATAGCAGGATTGAAGAAATAAATTGTTGATAAACAGAGTAACATAAACAATAATAAATAACAGAAGTATGAATGAAATAAATAGGAGGATTTTAAAAAACCGATACGTTGATGGAATGGGGAGCAGATTAAATAGATACAATTATAACTGAAGTAGATAAAAGAAGCGATAGACGCGGCAGAATAGATGAGCCGCCTAGGAAGATGTATATATAAGGGGAAGCTATTTGGGATAGATAGAATAATAGATGGGCTTGTCACGAAAAGAAAACGGTAGGACAAATAAATAAGTTAGAAGATACATACACTAGACGTTAGGATATGTAAATGAATGATATCTTGATAATTTGGATACATATCTGATAGATACACCGGATGACGGTTCAAAGTAATAAAGCAATCCTGTATCCGTTAAATAGGGTAAAACATTATAAAGGTGCCTGATGACACTACATCACAATCAGCTTTAATAGTAATAGTTATATAAATAACACTATAAATATTAAACAAATCTGGTGACAGCACACAACCTTGTCTAACACCCTGTTTTATTTGTTGAAACATTCCCAATTGGTTTCCAGTTCTTAAAAAGTAAAGTACCCCCGTCACGCCAAGTGGCGTATAGGGAAATATGGTGTTAGTGACCCTATATTTTACAGACCTTCAGCACATGATTTTTGGGGTAATGTGGTCAGTATTACGCCCGTGCTGCTTTACTTTCCCAGAAAAAAAATTCGGTACCCATTTAAGGCTGGGTGAACCCGGAAGCCGTCGGTTGGGATCGAACCCTACCCCTTGTCCGTGGTAGTCCAGTTCACTAACCACTGAGCTATCGCGGCTCTGTCTACGTTTATGCTTTCTAAAATGTTGATTATGCGTGTGCACTCACGCACGTTAAAATAACAGCGACAGTTAAATGTCGTGAAGGATCGGTTAGAAATGGACATTGTCCGGGCTAAAATGGTTATCTTACTCTCGCCGATGACGGATGTGTCAGACGGATAGGCGCAGATATGGCGTCTTTGCTGTGAAATAGCGATACAACGTCACCTGCTTAACGCGTAAACACTCTGAAGATGAAGTCAAAGCCGCCAAACACACTCTGTGGTTACAGCGAATCAGAACGTTGCACAGCGAATCACAGCGTTACACAGAGAATCACAGCGTTATACAGAGAATCACAAAGTTACACAGAGAATCACAGCGTTATACAGAGAATCACAACGTTACACAGAGAATCACAAAGTTACACAGAGAATCACAACGTTACACAGAGAATCACAACGTTACACAGAGAATCACAACGTTACACAGAGAATCACAACGTTACACAGAGAATCACAACGTTATACAGAGAATCACAACGTTATACAGAGAATCACAACCTTACAGAGAGCATCACATTGTTACACAGCGTTTACATAGATAATCATACCGTTACTCAGAATCACAATTTGACACAGAGAATCACAATTTGACACAGAGAATCACAACGCTACATGCGGAATCAATGGAATGATTTTACAGTTTAAAGATCATTTATATTTTGACAAGAGTGAAAGGAAGACACAACATTCTAGATGTAAAGGTAATACTAAACATCCTGTATGACAATGATCTTAAGATTGTTACACTAACGGCTAGAAGAGACATACCAAAGAAAAAAAAAAGTAAATGCAGGCTAAAGTACAAGGCAATATCAAATTACAAAATTGTCAAAGGAGTAAGTAACAGAACAAATGTAACAGATAGTAGAAACAGTATTTAATAATGATCACTAACTAAAAGTTGGTGGTGTAGAGGATGAGTAGAAGGAATATAGATCAACATAGTCAAAAGGGTAGACGGAATATGTGGACAAATTACAAGCAAAAAGAGCTAAAATGAGAATAAACGTGGTGGTGTGAAGAGGTAAAAGAAACAGTTAGAAGAATAAAAAAAACACTTATATGAATTAAATCACTAAGTGATGAAGATTACTTGGAATATAATCCAACACAGAAAAACCAAGAGAACCGACAAAACAGTGATTAAGGTATCTTGGGAACGACTTTCGTGCGTTATTAGAGGAAATGAGGGAACAGCAGTTTAAACATTTTTTTTCAAATAGCATCAGAAATATTAGACAAAATATGAAATTTATAACCCAGAGGAAATCATCAGTAACCAAATGGTAATCTTCTAATAGATCCAATAAACATAACAGATAGATGGAGGGGATACTGCAGAAAGTTCTAAGGGATAATCAAAGTGCAACACCTGGTAATAACACCACTCGAGGTCGATATACCCTTAGGGGACAATCATAGTGCAACACCTGGTAATAACAGACTCCAGGTCGATATACTACTATGGTACAATTATAGTGCAACACCTGATAATAACACACTCGATGTCGATATACCACTATGGGACAACCATAGTGCGACACCTGGTAATAACAGACTCCAAGTCGATATACAACTAGGGTACAATTATAGTGCAACACCTGGTAATAACACAATCGATGTCGATATACCACTAGGGGACAATCATAGTGCAACACCTGGTAATAACACAATCGATGTCGGAATACCACTAGGGGACAATCATAGTGCAACACCTGGTAATAACATACTCCAGGTCGATATACCACTACGGGACAATCATAGTGCAACACCTGGTAATAACAGACTCCAGGTCGATATACCACTAGGGTACAATCATAGTGCAACACCTGGTAATAACAGACTCCAAGTCGATATACAACTAGGGTACAATTATAGTGCAACACCTGGTAATAACAGACTCCAGGTCGATATACAACTATGGTACAATTATAGTGCAACACCTGGTAATAACACAATCGATGTCGATATACCACTAGGGGACAATCATAGCAAAACCTGGTAATAACATACTCCAGGTCGATATTCCACTACGGGACAATCATAGTGCAACACCTGGTAATAACAGACTCCAGGTCGATATACCACTAGGGTACAATCATAGTGCAACACCTGGTAATAACAGACTCCAAGTCGATATACAACTAGGGTACAATTATAGTGCAACACCTGGTATTAACAGACTCCAGGTCGATATACCACTATGGTACAATTATAGTGCAACACCTGGTAATAACACACTCGATGTCGACATACCACTAGGGGACAATCATAGTGCAACACCTGGTAATAACACAATCGATGTCGATATACCACTAGGGGACAATAATAGTGCAACATCTGGTAATAACATACTCCAGGTCGATATACCACTACGGGACAATCATAGTGCAACACCTGGTAATAACAGACTCCAAGTCGATATACCACTATGGGACAATCATAGTGCAACACCTGGTAATAACACACTCGATGTCGATATACCACTATGGGACAATCATAGTGCAACACCTGGTAATAACAGACTCGAGGTCGATATACCACTAAGGACAATCACAGTGCAACACCTGGTAATAACACCATTCGTGGTCTATATACAACTAGGGAACAATCATAGTGCGACACCTGGTAATAACACCATTCGAGGTCTATATACAACTAGGGAACAATCATAGTGCGACACCTGGTAATAACAGAATCGAGGTCTATATGCAACTGGGGACAATCATAGTGCAACACATGGTAATAACAGACTCCAGGTCGATATACAACTAAGGTACAATCATAGTGCGACACCTGGTATAAACAGACTCCAGGTCGATATACAACTAGGGAACAATCATAGTGCAAAACCTGGTAATAACACACTCGATGTCGATATACCACTATGGGACAATCATAGTGCAACACCTGGTAATAACACACTCGATGTCGATATACCACTATGGGACAATCATAGTGTGACACCTGGTAATAACAGACTCCAGGTCGATATACAACTAAGGTACAATCATAGTGCGACACCTGGTAATAACAGACTCCAGGTCGATATACAACTAGGGAACAATCATAGTGCAACACCTGGAAATAACACACTCGATGTCGATATACCACTATGGGACAATCATAGTGCAACACCTGGTAATAACACACTCGATGTCGATATACCACTATGGGACAATCATAGTGTGACACCTGGTAATAACAGACTCGAGGTCTATATGCAACTGGGGACAATCATAGTGTGACACCTGGTAATAACAGACTCGAGGTCGATATACCACTAAGGGACAATCATAGTGCGACACATGGTAATAACAGACTCGAGGTCGATATACCACTAAGGGACAATCATAGTGTGACACCTGGTAATAACAGACTCGAGGTCGATATACCACTAAGGGACAATCATAGTGCGACACATGGTAATAACAGACTCGAGGTCGATATACCACTAAGGGACAATCATAGTGTGACACCTGGTAATAACAGACTCGAGGTCGATATACCACTAAGGGACAATCATAGTGCGACACATGGTAATAACAGAATCCAGGTCGATATGCAACTGGGGACCACGAGAAAGCTCTTGGCAGAATGGATAGAAACGTTTTCTGACAAACATTGGCTCAGTATAGAGTTGTATTCTCCTTATTAGGTGCTACACAATAAAAACAAAACATTTTGTACATTGATTATAGAGTGCAACTAGAACAAACATAGACACATCTAAAACAATGGCAGTAACTCCATGAGTTAGACATGGATGTATCCACTCATGTTCATCACTTACATCGATAATATATGCAGAATGCCAAGCCACAAAATGAAGATCTCAGTGAATTAATCTCTGCTCATGACCAAACTCTAAGAGCTTACAATTAAACAAAACTTGAACAACATCTGTTGTCCACGAATAATGTATTCAAAATTAATAATGTGAAATAAGCACTGATAAAACAGTGTGTCAAAGTAGGACGACAAAAGAAGGTTAAACATAGATGTAGAATAAAACATAATAAAGTAACTGTTAAACATAGCTGTAGAAAAAATCATAATAAAGTAACTTTTAACATAGCTGTAGAACAACACATAATAAAGTAACTGTTAACATAGCTGTAGAAAAAACATTATAAAGTAACTGTTAACATAGCTGTATAACAACACTTAATAAAGTAACTGTTAACATAGCTGTAGAACAACACATAATAAATTAACTGTTAAACATAGCTGTAGAACAATACATAATAAAGTAACTGCTAACATAGCTGCAGAATAACACATAATAAAGTAACTGGTAACATAGCTGTAGAACAACACATAATAAAGTAACTGTTAACATAGCTGTAGAGCAACACATAATAAAGTAACTGTTAACATAGCTGTAGAACAACACATAATAAAGCAACTGTTAAATATATCTATATAACAACACATTAATAAAGTAACTGTTAACATAGCTGTAGAACAACACATAATAAAGTAACTGTTAACATAGCTGTAGAAAAACACATAATAAAGGAACTGTTAACATAGCTGTAGAACAACACATAATAAAGTAACTGTTAACATAGCTGTAGAAAAACACATAATAAAGCAACTGTTAAATATATCTATAGAACAACACATAATAAAGTAACTGTTAACATAGCTGTATAACAACACATTATAAAGTAACTGTTAACATAGCTGTATAACAACACATAATAAAGTGACTGTTAACATAGCTGTATAACACCACATAATAAAGTAACTGTTAACATAGCTGTATAACAACACATAATAAAGTAACTGTTAACATAGCTTTAGAACAACACATAATAAAGTAACTGTTAAGATAGCTGTATAACAACACATAATAAAGTAACTGTTAACATAGCTGTAGAACAACACATAATAAAGTAACTGTTAATATAGCTGTATAACAACACATAATAAAGTAACCGTTAACATAGCTATATAACAACACATTATAAAGTAACTGTTAACATAGCTGTATAACAACACATTATAAAGTAACTGTTAACATAGCTGTAGAACAACACATAATAAAGTAACTGTTAACATAGCTGTATAACAACACATTATAAAGTAACTGTTAACATAGCTGTAGAACAACACATAATAAAGTAACTGTTAAATATATCTATAGAACAACACATAATAAAGTAACTGTTAACATAGCTGTATAACAACACATTATAAAGTAAATGTTAACATAGCTGTATAACAACACATTATAAAGTAAATGTTAACATAGCTGTATAACAACACATTATAAAGTAAATGTTAACATAGCTGTAGAAAAAAAACATAAAAAAGTAACTGTTAACATAGCTGTATAACAATACATAATAAAGTAACTGTTAACATAGCTGTTGAACAACACATAATAAAGTAACTGTTAACATAGCTGTAGAACAACACATAATAAAGTAACTGTTAACATAGCTGTATAACAACACATAATAAAGTAACTGTTAACATAGCTGTAGAACAACACATAATAAAGTAACTGTTAACATAGCTGTATAACAACACATAATAAAGTAACTGTTAACATAGCTGTAGAACAACACATAATAAAGTAACTGTTAACATAGCTGTATAACAACACATAATAAAGTAACTGTTAACATAGCTGTATAACAACACATAATAAAGTAACTGTTAACATAGCTGTAGAACAACACATAATAAAGTAACTGTTAAACATAGCTGTAGAACAAAACATAATCAAGTAACTGTTAACATAGCTGTATAACAACACATAATAAAGTAACTGTTAACATAGTTGTATAACAACACATAATAAAGTAACTGTTAACATAGCTGTATAACAACACATAATAAAGTAACTGTTAACATAGCTGTATAACAACACATAATAAAGTAACTGTTAATATAGCTGTATAACAACACATAATAAAGTAACTGTTAACATAGCTGTATAACAACACATAATAAAGTAACTGTTAACATAGCTGTATAACAACACATAATAAAGCAAAGTAACAAACGTAAAAAATCATGGAGCAACATTTTTTGAAGATGGCGAATTGGATAGATAAATAAATAGATAAATAAATAGATAAATAAATAGATAAATAAATAGATAAATAAATAGATAAATAAAAAGATAAATAAATAGATAAATAAATAGATAAATAAATAGATAAATAAATAGATAAATAAATATATATTGAAGTAAAAATGACAAGTCAAAAATTAGGACAGCTAGACCCATGTACTTCAGCACAAGGCAATACGAATTATCATAAAGAAATAGCTTGTACAAAGTATATTAATGATCACCTTGTGCTGTCTGTGCCACATAATGCTGGCTCACAAATAAATATATTAGAAAGCTAGTCACGATACAGATCAAATATTTTATAAAAGTTCTTGGATACCAGAAGAGATCGAATCAGAAATGATATAAGAGAGGTATTGGGAACTGAATGAATTGTAAACTACATACAGAGGCAACTAATGAATCGGTTTGCTTATCTCGAATGTCAAGACACCATACACAACATATCGGCAAACTCATAGACAGGGCCTGGAACAACGCGAAACTAGCACTAAAAACCAAACTCTTAATCTATCAAACTTGTGTGCTTAGCACACTATTATATCGATCTGAAACCTGGACAACATACTCAAATCACGAAAAAAAGACTAAATGTCTTCCACATACGATGTTTCCACATAATAATGCACATCAAATGGCAGAACAAAATAACCAACTTAACAGTCCTACAACGTGGTAAGATCCCAACAATCATGTCGATGCTCAGAAGTCGAAGACTAAGATGACTGGGGCACGTCCAGCGAATGGAAGAAAAATGCATCCCCAAACAAATACTATATGGTGAACTAGCACACGGAAAAAGACAAATCGGCAGATTTAAACTACGGTATAGTTATATCTGTAAATCATCTCTGAATGACTTCTCCATCTGTGAAAATGACTGGGAACATTTGGCAAGTGATCGCACATCATGGAGAGCATGTATAAGAAATGGTTTAACATTATTTGAGACTCTCTCTCTCTCTCTCTCTCTCTCTCTCTCTGCGATCAAGACTCAATCAGAGTAGGATTCCAGACTCTCTCATGAAGTCAGCTGTCTGTTTAAACGAATCGATTGCCCATATAGTTTTTCTTCCAGGGAGGTGGGCGTGGACCACATTGCTCTTCTCAGGTCTGTGTACTGGGGGCAATCCTGTAGAACATGTTTTGTAGTCATATTGTCCAGTGTACAGTGACATAGGCTGGTTGTACCTATTTTGAATTTGGTGAACATGTGATTTCACATTCTAGTGTGGCCAGTGCGTAGGCGAAGTATGATGACTTGATCCCTCCTTGATAGTTGGTGGTATCTGTCACTCTCTTTATGCTTTGGGTTTTCTCGTTTCCATTTTTCATGGAACTGACCCTTGAGGATGGATTTGGCTTCATCATAACTGAGCGGATGGTTCTCTTGTGGTAATCTCCCTCCCTCTTTAGCTAATTTGTCAGCGCGTTCGTTCCCGTGTATATTACAGTGTGATGGTATCCACTGAATGACGACTCTCTGGAAGTTATTGCATAGTTGGTCCATGGTTGTTCTCAAGTCATCTAGTTCATTGTTCTTGGGGCTTTTTAGAGCTGATAATACTGACAGTGCATCAGTCAGAAACACCAATTTATTGTGCATGTTATTTTTGTGTTGAGTAGCCAGTGTTCCAGCATCTCTGATGGCCTCAGTTTCTGCTTTAAAGTTGTTTGAGAATTTTCTGGTAGCTATTGACTTGGTGATCTCGTCCTGATTATTCAGCGTCAAGAACACACCACCCCCTCCATTTATGGTGGCATTTGTAGCAGAGTCATCTGTGTATATGTGGGACCAAGAGTCCTGTGGGTAAGTATCGTGTATGTGTTTTTCTGCTACGTGTTTTCTTTCTGTGTCTGATTGGGTGCCTTTTTTCATGATTCCTGTTATATTTTCCTTAAGTTCTTTATTTTATGTTTTCCATGAGGAGACATATCAGATGGGCCCAAGGGTTTCGATATTGTTTGGGAAAGTATTGGGTCTCCAGTAGTTAAGTTCATTGGCAATTGCAGCGAAGTTGCTCCTCTTTGATTCCTGAACCAGTTATTCTTTAGTGCATGGGGTGGCTAAGGAGCCTTCTATATTTCTCCACTTGTTGCAATACTTTAGTGACCCGTATGTCATCTAAGGGTTGTAAACCTGTTACTGTTTCTAGAGTCTTGATATGTGTAGATTTCATAGCACCAGTGATGATACGGGCAGCTTGGTTCTGTGTTCTGTTAATTTTGCTAAGGTGTGATTTGGAAGCCATAGCCCAGGCGGTGACTCCACACTCTAGAACTGGTCTGACTCTTCCTACGTATAGTCTTTTCAAAATATTGCTGTCTGCCCCCCAGTCCTTTCCTGCCTATTTCTTCATAATAGTTGTTAGTTTTCTGGCTTTTTTCCTTGCTCTCTCTATCTGATTTTTCCAAGTCACTCTGCGATTCATGGTGACGCCAAGATATGTTGGGTTTTGGTCAATAGGGAGTGTATGGTCTTTTATCTTCAAGTTTGCAGAGAGTGTGTTTCTTGATGGGCTGAAAATTGTATATGTAGTTTTTTTTCGTTGATTGGTAAGAACCAGGTGTTCGTCCATTATTCAAGTTCACCTAGGGCATCTTGCATCCTGGGTCCAGCCACCGACATACTTTCCTCGCGAGCCCATAACGCCAGATCATCTGCGTATATTGCTGAGTGTATTCTGGGTGGAATGTCCATTACGATGTCATTTATGAAAATTAAAAAGAGTGTTGGGGACAAGATTCCGCCTTGTGGGACACCTTGTTCGATAGAGACCTTCTTACTTAGTTGACCTTGAACTTGTACTCTGGCCGTTCTATGCTGAAGGTATTGAGAGACCCAATTGAATAAACGACCCTGGGTGCCAAGTCTAAAAAGCTTGTTTAAACCATCTCTCCAAACCCTATCAAAAGCCTTCTCCATGTCGACCCACACTGCCAGTGTGCGTTTCTTTTCTTGTAGTGCATTCTCTATTTCCTGTGCAGTGTAGGTGATCAGGTCTTCAGTTGATCTGTGCTGACGGAAGCCACTTTGTTGTGGTACGATTTGTTGTTTTGTCTCCAAATGCTACATAAGTCTTCTGTTAACCAGCCTTTCCATGAGTTTACTCAGACAGCTCAGTAAGCTAATTGGTCTATAGCTATTTGGGTCTATTGGGTCTTTTCCACACTTGAGGATGGGCACCATAATAACTTCTTTCCAGATTGCCGGCACATGACCTCTCTTCCAGCTAGCATTTATTATCCTTAGATGCTGAATATTTGCTTTCTGTCCCAGATTTAGGAGAATTTCGTTGGAGATTCCATCTTTACCAGGGGAACTTTTGAGCTTCAATCCTATGAGGGCAACATCTAATTCAGTTGGGGTAAAGATGGTCGTCTGATGCTCTTCTGGTGCTAAAGGTATGATGTGTTTTGCATCTTGGTTTTCCTGTCTTGCAGCTTTCTGTTTGTCTATTGGAATGTTTATTCTACTAATGTTTGTGTAAGTCTCTATCAGTAGATTTGCTGCCCTTTTGCCTGTGAGGATGTTCTGATTGTGTGCTAATGATATTGGAGGTCGGCAGTTGTTTTCGTCGCTCAGAGCTTCCGCAAGTTTCCATAGTTTATGACCATTTTTGTCTAGATTAAGGCTTTCTGTTTTGTCTATCCAGCTCTGTCTTGCTGATATCATGACCTCACGTCTGTATTTGACCGAGGCTGCTTTGTAGGCAATGTTGCTCTCTGTGCTGTGTGATGTTTCAGCTAGTTCTCTGGCAGAGTCCAGCTCCTCTTCTAGTCTTTGTATTTCCTTGCTCCAGTATGGTTTGTAGTTTCTTCTTGCTCCTCTAGGAATGGATTCTTTAGCAGCTCTCATGATTCCATTTGTTAACCGCTCTATCATATTATTGAGACTGTGCTGAGCAAAGCTTAGAAGAGAAACGACTTATGAAAAATGGATTGAAAACCCTGTGGATCAGTGGGCCTGACTTGTTCATTCTGTGGCCGTGTGTGTTTGTCAAACATTGGTAGAATTAGCCACGAGAGA
Organism: Megaustenia siamemsis; assembly: GCA_032433765.1. Classification (NCBI taxonomy): domain Eukaryota; kingdom Metazoa; phylum Mollusca; class Gastropoda; order Stylommatophora; family Ariophantidae; genus Megaustenia; species Megaustenia siamemsis. The sequence goes on from JAVIAB010000126.1 coordinate 53,160,998, forward strand.
AACTGTTCGACAAAAACATAACCTCAAAAAAAATAAATACACAATAGCCTCCACTAGATCGTCTTAGAAGACGAAAAGGGGCGCAATACACAACATAGATAATAAGAAGAGATGGAAGAAGAAACCGCGATAGACCCAGAGTAAGATGGACTGACAACATTCGAGAAACGCTACAACATCAAATGACAGTGATTGACGCTTCCAGAATTTAACTTTGTATCTCCCTCGACACCCGATGTGACATAAGAGGATAGTGAATATACAGGAAGAGAGATGACGAGGGCGCGTATCTCAACACAGCGATTGGTATATGACTAAGTGACGTAGCTATCTCAAGTGCAATTACCTGAGACAACAATTATCTATAAATAAACAAGTAACTGGGAAATGGAGTTTCAGGGTACCAGACAAGAGAAGAATTTATGACCACTACTAGATCTACTTGTGCTCTGTGATGATCGGTACTGTTGACGAGGCCGGAGACAGGATTCATTTCACGGTCCAGAATTAACGCTGAGCTGGTATCACAATCGACCCGCCCTCGAAATGAGCTCGGTTTTTCGGTTCCTGACAGCGACTTTCTGAGCGAGGGACTAAGACAGGGAGAAAGTTGTTTCTCTGGAGAAGTAAGATCAGCTGAGACAAGGTCGAGTCTAGTAGGGAGCTGTGTATGCTACAAGTACAATTAACGAATGGAACGAACAAAAAAAAAAAGATTGCTAAATAAGTAGTGAAGGATAAAAGTAGAATGAAATGAAAATGAGGAAGGGCAGCAAGACACCGATCAATTATTTGAGCTGAGTGCAGTCAGCGACCCATAGCTGACTGCGAGGTGTTAGGATAGCCTAACAGCAGAGCTGATCATGACCCTGTTTCACCTCCAAGTAGTACTACTAGAAACAGAATATCCAGCTTGGTTAAGGGATATAAGAAGGAAGGCAAACATGTGTTCTAAAATGCCGAGGTAAAATCGAATGTTTTGGGCCGAAAGGTACAACAAAGAAGCTATAGCACAATGCATTTGAGCCAACATAATGACATTTTCAGGACGGGTAACGAAGAATTGTTTGTTGTTGTTGTCATCGGGGGAAACGCCAGAAAGAGAAATGAAAAAATGTAAGGCTATGTGTGAAGTCAAGAGTTGGTAGGTTATGTGTGAAGTCAAGAGTTGGAAGGTATGTGTGAAGTCAAGAGTTGGAAGGTTATGTGTGAAGTCAAGAGTTGGAAGGTTATGTGTGAAGTCAAGAGTTGGAAGGTATGTGTGAAGTCAAGAGTTGGAAGGTTATGTGTGAAGTCAAGAGTTGGAAGGTTATGTGTGAAGTCAAGAGTTGGAAGGCTATGTGTGAAGTCAGGAGTTGGAAGGTTATGTGTGAAGTCAAGAGTTGGAAGGTTATGTGTGAAGTCAAGAGTTGGAAGTTATGTGTGAAGTCAGGAGTTGGAAGGTTATGTGTGAAGTCAAGAGTTGGAAGGTATGTGTGAAGTCAGGAGTTGGAAGGTTATGTGTGAAGTCAAGAGTTGGAAGATTATGTGTGAAGTCAAGAGTTGGAAGGTATGTGTGAAGTCAGGAGTTGGAAGGTTATGTGTGAAGTCAAGAGTTGGAAGGCTATGTGTGAAGTCAAGAGTTGGAAGATTATGTGTGAAGTCAAGAGTTGGAAGGTATGTGTGAAGTCAAGAGTTGGAAGTTATGTGTGAAGTCAAGAGTTGGAAGTTATGTGTGAAGTCAAGAGTTGTAAGGTTATGTGTGAAGTCAAGAGTTGGAAGGTTATGTGTGAAGTCAAGAGTTGGAAGGTATGTGTGAAGTCAGGAGTTGGAAGGTTATGTGTGAAGTCAAGAGTTGGAAGGTATGTGTGAAGTCAGGAGTTGGAAGGTTATGTGTGAAGTCAAGAGTTGGAAGATTATGTGTGAAGTCAAGAGTTGGAAGGTATGTGTGAAGTCAGGAGTTGGAAGGTTATGTGTGAAGTCAAGAGTTGGAAGGCTATGTGTGAAGTCAGGAGTTGGAAGGTTATGTGTGAAGTCAAGAGTTGGAAGATTATGTGTTGAAGTCAAGAGTTGGAAGGCTATGTGTGAAGTCAGGAGTTGGAAGGTTATGTGTGAAGTCAAGAGTTGGAAGGCTATGTGTGAAGTCAGGAGTTGGAAGGTTATGTGTGAAGTCAAGAGTTGGAAGGTTATGTGTGAAGTCAAGAGTTGGAAGGCTATGTGTGAAGTCAGGAGTTGGAAGGTTATGTGTGAAGTCAAGAGTTGGAAGGTATGTGTGAAGTCAAGATTTGGAAGTTATGTGTGAAGTCAAGAGTTGTAAGGCTATGTGTGAAGTCAAGAGTTGGAAGGTTATGTGTGAAGTCAAGAGTTGGAAGGTTATGTGTGAAGTCAAGAGTTGGAAGTTATGTGTGAAGTCAAGAGTTGGAAGGCTATGTGTGAAGTCAGGAGTTGGAAGATTATGTGTGAAGTCAAGAGTTGGAAGTTATGTGTGAAGTCAAGAGTTGGAAGGTTATGTGTGAAGTCAAGAGTTGGAAGATTATGTGTGAAGTCAAGAGATGGAATGTTATGTGTGAAGTCAAGAGTTGGAAGGTTATGTGTGAAGTCAGGAGAGTTGGAAGGCTATGTGTGAAGTCAAGAGTTGGAAGATTATGTGTGAAGTCAAGAGTTGGAAGGTATGTGTGAAGTCAAGAGTTGGAAGTTATGTGTGAAGTCAAGAGTTGTAAGGCTATGTGTGAAGTCAAGAGATGGAAGGTTATGTGTGAAGTCAAGAGTTGGAAGATTATGTGTGAAGTCAAGAGTTGGAAGTTATGTGTGAAGTCAAGAGTTGGAAGGCTATGTGTGAAGTCAAGAGTTGGAAGATTATGTGTGAAGTCAAGAGTTGGAAGTTATGTGTGAAGTCAAGAGTTGTAAGGCTATGTGTGAAGTCAAGAGTTGGAAGGTTATGTGTGAAGTCAAGAGTTGGAAGGTTATGTGTGAAGTCAAGAGTTGGAAGGTTATGTGTGAAGTCAAGAGTTGGAAGGTTATGTGTGAAGTCAAGAGTTGGAAGGTTATGTGTGAAGTCAAGAGTTTGAAGGTATGTGTGAGGTCAGGAGTTGGAAGGTTATGTGTGAAGTCAAGAGTTGGAAGGCTATGTGTGAAGTCAAGAGTTGGAAGGCTATGTGGGAAGTCAAGAATTAGAAGGCTATGTGTGAAGTCAAGAGTTGGAACGCTATGTGTGAAGTCAAGAGTTGTAAGGTTATGTGTGAAGTCAAGAGATGGAAGGTTATGTGTGAAGTCAAGAGTTGGAAGGTATGTGTGAAGTCAGTAGTTGGAAGGTTATGTGTGAAGTCAAGAGTTGGAAGGTATGTGTGAAGTCAGGAGTTGGAAGGTTATGTGTGAAGTCAAGAGTTGGAAGATTATGTGTGAAGTCAAGAGTTGGAAGGTATGTGTGAAGTCAGGAGTTGGAAGGTTATGTGTGAAGTCAATAGTTGGAAGGCTATGTGTGAAGTCAGGAGTTGGAAGGTTATGTGTGAAGTCAAGAGTTGGAAGATTATGTGTGAAGTCAAGAGTTGGAAGGCTATGTGTGAAGTCAGGAGTTGGAAGGTTATGTGTGAAGTCAAGAGTTGGAAGGCTATGTGTGAAGTCAGGAGTTGGAAGGTTATGTGTGAAGTCAAGAATTGGAAGGTTATGTGTGAAGTCAAGAGTTGGAAGGCTATGTGTGAAGTCAGGAGTTGGAAGGTTATGTGTGAAGTCAAGAGTTGGAAGGTATGTGTGAAGTCAGGAGTTGGAAGGTTATGTGTGAAGTCAAGAGTGGGAAGATTATGTGTGAAGTCAAGAGTTGGAAGGTATGTGTGAAGTCAGGAGTTGGAAGGTTATGTGTGAAGTCAAGAGTTGGAAGGCTAAGTGTGAAGTCAAGAGTTGGAAGATTATGTGTGAAGTCAAGAGTTGGAAGGTATGTGTGAAGTCAAGAGTTGGAAGTTATGTATGAAGTCAAGAGTTGGAAGTTATGTGTGAAGTCAAGAGTTGTAAGGTTATGTGTGAAGTCAAGAGTTGGAAGGTTATGTGTGAAGTCTAGAGTTGGAAGGTATGTGTGAAGTCAGGAGTTGGAAGGTTATGTGTGAAGTCAAGAGTTGGAAGGTATGTGTGAAGTCAGGAGTTGGAAGGTTATGTGTGAAGTCAAGAGTTGGAAGATTATGTGTGAAGTCAAGAGTTGGAAGGTATGTGTGAAGTCAGGAGTTGGAAGGTATGTGTGAAGTCAGGAGTTGGAAGGTTATGTGTGAAGTCAAGAGTTGGAAGGCTATGTGTGAAGTCAGGAGTTGGAAGGTTATGTGTGAAGTCAAGAGTTGGAAGATTATGTGTGAAGTCAAGAGTTGGAAGGCTATGTGTGAAGTCAGGAGTTGGAAGGTTATGTGTGAAGTCAAGAGTTGGAAGGCTATGTGTGAAGTCAGGAGTTGGAAGGTTATGTGTGAATTCAAGAGTTGGAAGGTTATGTGTGAAGTCAAAAGTTGGAAGGTGTGTGTGAAGTCAGGAGTTGGAAGGTTATGTGTGAAGTCAAGAGTTGGAAGGCTATGTGTGAAGTCAAGAGTTGGAAGATTATGTGTGAAGTCAAGAGTTGGAAGGTATGTGTGAAGTCAAGAGTTGGAAGTTATGTGTGAAGTCAAGAGTTGGAAGTTATGTGTGAAGTCAAGAGTTGTAAGGTTATGTGTGAAGTCAAGAGTTGGAAGGTTATGTGTGAAGTCAAGAGTTGGAAGGTATGTGTGAAGTCAGGAGTTGGAAGGTTATGTGTGAAGTCAAGAGTTGGAAGGTATGTGTGAAGTCAGGAGTTGGAAGGTTATGTGTGAAGTCAAGAGTTGGAAGATTATGTGTGAAGTCAAGAGTTGGAAGGTATGTGTGAAGTCAGGAGTTGGAAGGTTATGTGTGAAGTCAAGAGTTGGAAGGCTATGTGTGAAGTCAGGAGTTGGAAGGTTATGTGTGAAGTCAAGAGTTGGAAGATTATGTGTGAAGTCAAGAGTTGGAAGGCTATGTGTGAAGTCAGGAGTTGGAAGGTTATGTGTGAAGTCAAGAGATGGAAGGCTATGTGTGAAGTCAGGAGTTGGAAGGTTATGTGTGAAGTCAAGAGTTGGAAGGTTATGTGTGAAGTCAAGAGTTGGAAGGCTATGTGTGAAGTCAGGAGTTGGAAGGTTATGTGTGAAGTCAAGAGTTGGAGGGTATGTGTGAAGTCAGGAGTTGGAAGGTTATGTGTGAAGTCAAGAGTTGGAAGATTATGTGTGAAGTCAAGAGTTGGAAGGTATGTGTGAAGTCAGGAGTTGGAAGGTTATGTGTGAAGTCAAGAGTTGGAAGGCTATGTGTGAAGTCAAGAGTTGGAAGATTATGTATGAAGTCAAGAGTTGGAAGGTATGTGTGAAGTCAAGAGTTGGAAGTTATGTGTGAAGTCAAGAGTTGGAAGTTATGTGTGAAGTCAATAGTTGGAAGGTTATGTGTGAAGTCAAGAGTTGGAAGTTATGTGTGAAGTCAAGAGTTGGAAGGCTATGTGTGAAGTCAAGAGTTGGAAGATTATGTGTGAAGTCAAGAGTTGGAAGTTATGTGTGAAGTCAAGAGTTGGAAGGTTATGTGTTAAGTCAAGAGTTGGAATGTTATGTGTGAAGTCAAGAGTTGGAAGGTTATGTGTGAAGTCAAGAGTTGGAAGGTTATGTGTGAAGTCAAGAGTTGGAAGGTTATGTGTGAAGTCAAGAGTTGGAAGTTATGTGTGAAGTCAAGAGTTGGAAGGTTATGTGTGAAGTCAAGAGTTGGAAGATTATGTGTGAAGTCAAGAGTTGGAAGGTATGTGTGAAGTCAGGAGTTGGAAGGTTATGTGTGAAGTCAAGAGTTGGAAGGCTATGTGTGAAGTCAAGAGTTGGAAGATTATGTGTGAAGTCAAGAGTTGGAAGGTATGTGTGAAGTCAAGAGTTGGAAGTTATGTGTGAAGTCAAGAGTTGTAAGGTTATGTGTGAAGTCAAGAGTTGGAAGGTTATGTGTGAAGTCAAGAGTTGGAAGGTATGTGTGAAGTCAGGAGTTGGAAGGTTATGTGTGAAGTCAAGAGTTGGAAGGTATGTGTGAAGTCAGGAGTTGGAAGGTTATGTGTGAAGTCAAGAGTTGGAAGATTATGTGTGAAGTCAAGAGTTGGAAGGTATGTGTGAAGTCAGGAGTTGGAAGGTTATGTGTGAAGTCAAGAGTTGGAAGGCTATGTGTGAAGTCAGGAGTTGGAAGGTTATGTGTGAAGTCAAGAGTTGGAAGATTATGTGTGAAGTCAAGAGTTAGAAGGCTATGTGTGAAGTCAGGAGTTGGAAGGTTATGTGTGAAGTCAAGAGTTGGAAGGTTATGTGTGAAGTCAAGAGTTGGAAGTTATGTGTGAAGTCAAGAGTTGGAAGGTTATGTGTGAAGTCAAGAGTTGGAAGTTATGTGTGAAGTCAAGAGTTGTAAGGCTATGTGTGAAGTCAAGAGTTGGAAGGTTATGTGTGAAGTCAAGAGTTGGAAGTTATGTGTGAAGTCAAGAGTTGGAAGGTTATGTGTGAAGTCAAGATTTGGATGGTTATGTGTGAAATCAAGTTGGAAGTTATGTGTGAAGTCAAGAGTTGGAAGGTTATGTGTGAAGTCAATAGTTGGAAGGTTATGTTTGAAGTCAAGAGTTGGAAGTTATGTGTGAAGTCAAGAGTTGGAAGTTATGTGTGAAGTCAAGAGTTGGAAGTTATGTGTGAAGTCAAGAGTTGTAAGGCTATGTGTGAAGTCAAGAGTTGGAAGTTATGTGTGAAGTCAAGAGTTGGAAGTTATGTGTGAAGTCAAGATTTGGAAGGTTATGTGTGAAGTCAAGAGTTGGAAGTAATGTGTGAAGTCAAGAGTTGGAAGTTATGTGTGAAGTCAAGAGTTTCATTTTATGTGTGAAGTCAAGGGTTGGGAGGTTATGTGTGAAGTCAAGAGTTGGAAGGTTAAGTGTGAAGTCAAGAGTTGGAAGTTATGTGTGAAGTCAAGACTTGGAAGGTTATGTGTGAAATCAAGAGTTGGAAGTTATGTGTGAAGTCAAGAGTTGGAAGGTTAAGTGTGAAGTCAAGATTTGAAAGTTTAAGTGTGAAGTCAAGAGTTGGAAGTTATGTGTGAAGTCAAGACTTGGAAGGTTATGTGTGAAATCAAGAGTTGGAAGTTATGTGTGAAGTCAAGAGTTAGAAGTTAAGTGTGAAGTCAAGAGTTGGAAGTTATGTGTGAAGTCAAGACTTGGAAGGTTATGTGTGAAATCAAGAGTTGGAAGTTATGTGTGAAGTCAAGAGTTAGAAGTTAAGTGTGAAGTCAAGAGTTGGAAGTTATGTGTGAAGTCAAGACTTGGAAGGTTATGTGTGAAATCAAGAGTTGGAAGTTATGTGTGAAGTCAAGAGTTGGAAGGTTAAGTGTGAAGTCAAGAGTTGGAAGTTATGTGTGAAGTCAAGACTTGGAAGGTTATGTGTGAAATCAAGAGTTGGAAGTTATGTGTGAAGTCAAGAGTTAGAAGTTAAGTGTGAAGTCAAGAGTTGGAAGTTATGTGTGAAGTCAAGACTTGGAAGGTTAAGTGTGAAGTCGATAGTAGTAAGTTTATGTGTGAAGTCAAGAGTTGGAAGGTTAAGTGTGAAGTCGATAGTAGTAAGTTTATGTGTGAAGTCAAGAGTTGGAAGGTTAAGTGTGAAGTCGATAGTAGTAAGTTTATGTGTGAAGTCAAGAGTTGGAAGGTTAAGTGTGAAGTCGATAGTAGTAAGTTTATGTGCGAAGTCAAGAGTTGGAAGGTTAAGTGTGAAGTCGATAGTAGTAAGTTTATGTGTGATGTCAAGAGTTGGAAGGTTAAGTGTGAAGTCGATAGTAGTAAGTTTATGTGTGAAGTCAAGAGTTGGAAGGTTAAGTGTGAAGTCGATAGTAGTAAGTTTATGTGTGAAGTCAAGAGTTGGAAGGTTAAGTGTGAAGTCGATAGTAGTAAGTTTATGTGTGAAGTCAAGAGTTGGAAGGTTAAGTGTGAAGTCGATAGTAGTAAGTTTATGTGTGAAGTCAAGAGTTGGAAGGTTAAGTGTGAAGTTGATAGTAGTAAATTTATGTGTGAAGTCAAGAGTTGGAAGGTTAAGTGTGAAGTCGATAGTAGTAAGTTTATGTGTGAAGTCAAGAGTTGGAAGGTTAAGTGTGAAGTCGATAGTATTAAGTTTATGTGTGAAGTCAAGAGTTGGAAGGTTATGTGTGAAGTCAAGAGTTGGAAGTTATGTGTGAAGTCAAGACTTGGAAGGTTATGTGTGAAATCAAGAGTTGGAAGTTATGTGTGAAGTCAAGATTTGGAAGGTTAAGTGTGAAGTGATAGTAGTAAGTTTATGTGCGAAGTCAAGAGTTGGAAGGTTAAGTGTGAAGTCGATAGTAGTAAGTTTATGTGTGATGTCAAGAGTTGGAAGGTTAAGTGTGAAGTCGATAGTAGTAAGTTTATGTGTGAAGTCAAGAGTTGGAAGGTTAAGTGTGAAGTCAAGAGTTGGAAGGCTATGTGTGAAGTCAGGAGTTGGAAGGTTATGTGTGAAGTCAAGAGTTGGAAGATTATGTGTGAAGTCAAGAGTTAGAAGGCTATGTGTGAAGTCAGGAGTTGGAAGGTTATGTGTGAAGTCAAGAGTTGGAAGGCTATGTGTGAAGTCAGGAGTTGGAAGGTTATGTGTGAAGTCAAGAGATGGAAGGTTATGTGTGAAGTCAAGAGTTGGAAGGCTATGTGTGAAGTCAGGAGTTGGAAGGTTATGTGTGAAGTCAAGAGTTGGAGGGTATGTGTGAAGTCAGGAGTTGGAAGGTTATGTGTGAAGTCAAGAGTTGGAAGATTATGTGTGAAGTCAAGAGTTGGAAGGTATGTGTGAAGTCAGGAGTTGGAAGGTTATGTGTGAAGTCAAGAGTTGGAAGGCTATGTGTGAAGTCAAGAGTTGGAAGATTATGTGTGAAGTCAAGAGTTGGAAGGTATGTGTGAAGTCAAGAGTTGGAAGTTATGTGTGAAGTCAAGAGTTGGAAGGTTATGTGTGAAGTCAATAGTTGGAAAGTTATGTGTGAAGTCAAGAGTTGGAAGTTATGTATGAAGTCAAGAGTTGGAAGGCTATGTGTGAAGTCAAGAGTTGGAAGATTATGTGTGAAGTCAAGAGTTGGAAGTTATGTGTGAAGTCAAGAGTTGGAAGGTTATGTGTTAAGTCAAGAGTTGGAATGTTATGTGTGAAGTCAAGAGTTGGAAGGTTATGTGTGAAGTCAAGAGTTGGAAGGTTATGTGTGAAGTCAAGAGTTGGAAGTTATGTGTGAAGTCAAGAGTTGGAAGGTTATGTGTGAAGTCAAGAGTTGGAAGTTATGTGTGAAGTCAAGAGTTGTAAGACTATGTGTGAAGTCAAGAGTTGGAAGGTTATGTGTGAAGTCAAGAGTTGGAAGTTATGTGTGAAGTCAAGAGTTGGAAGGTTATGTGTGAAGTCAAGATTTGGATGGTTATGTGTGAAATCAAGAGTTGGAAGTTATGTGTGAAGTCAAGAGTTGGAAGGTTATGTGTGAAGTCAATAGTTGGAAGGTTATGTTTGAAGTCAAGAGTTGGAAGTTATGTGTGAAGTCAAGAGTTGGAAGTTATGTGTGAAGTCAAGAGTTGGAAGTTATGTGTGAAGTCAAGAGTTGTAAGGCTATGTGTGAAGTCAAGAGTTGGAAGTTATGTGTGAAGTCAAGAGTTGGAAGTTATGTGTGAAGTCAAGATTTGGAAGGTTATGTGTGAAGTCAAGAGTTGGAAGTAATGTGTGAAGACAAGAGTTGGAAGTTATGTGTGAAGTCAAGAGTTTCAATTTATGTGTGAAGTCAAGGGTTGGGAGGTTATGTGTGAAGTCAAGAGTTGGAAGGTTAAGTGTGAAGTCAAGAGTTGGAAGTTATGTGTGAAGTCAAGACTTGGAAGGTTATGTGTGAAATCAAGAGTTGGAAGTTATGTGTGAAGTCAAGAGTTGGAAGGTTAAGTGTGAAGTCAAGATTTGAAAGTTTAAGTGTGAAGTCAAGAGTTGGAAGTTATGTGTGAAGTCAAGACTTGGAAGGTTATGTGTGAAATCAAGAGTTGGAAGTTATGTGTGAAGTCAAGAGTTAGAAGTTAAGTGTGAAGTCAAGAGTTGGAAGTTATGTGTGAAGTCAAGAGTTGGAAGTTATGTGTGAAGTCAAGAGTTGGAAGGTTATGTGTGAAGTCAAGAGTTGGAAGATTATGTGTGAAGTCAAGAGATGGAAGGTATGTGTGAAGTCAGGAGTTGGAAGGTTATGTGTGAAGTCAAGAGTTGGAAGGCTATGTGTGAAGTCAATAGTTGGAAGATTATGTGTGAAGTCAAGAGTTGGAAGGTATGTGTGAAGTCAAGAGTTGGAAGTTATGTGTGAAGTCAAGAGTTGTAAGGCTATGTGTGAAGTCAAGAGTTGGAAGGTTATGTGTGAAGTCAAGAGTTGGAAGATTATGTGTGAAGTCAAGAGTTGGAAGTTATGTGTGAAGTCAAGAGTTGGAAGGCTATGTGTGAAGTCAAGAGTTGGAAGATTATGTGTGAAGTCAAGAGTTGGAAGGTTATGTGTGAAGTCAAGAGTTGTAAGGCTATGTGTGAAGTCAAGAGTTGGAAGGTTATGTGTGAAGTCAAGAGTTGGAAGGTTATGTGTGAAGTCAAGAGTTGGAAGGTTATGTGTGAAGTCAAGAGTTGGAAGGTTATGTGTGAAGTCAAGAGTTGGAAGGTTATGTGTGAAGTCAAGAGTTTGAAGGTATGTGTGAAGTCAGGAGTTGGAAGGTTATGTGTGAAGTCAAGAGTTGGAAGGCTATGTGTGAAGTCAAGAGTTGGAAGGTTATGTGTGAAGTCAAGAATTAGAAGGCTATGTGTGAAGTCAAGAGTTGGAACGCTATGTGTGAAGTCAAGAGTTGTAAGGTTATGTGTGAAGTCAAGAGTTGGAAGGTTATGTGTGAAGTCAAGAGTTGGAAGGTATGTGTGAAGTCAGGAGTTGAAAGGTTATGTGTGAAGTCAAGAGTTGGAAGGTATGTGTGAAGTCAGGAGTTGGAAGGTTATGTGTGAAGTCAAGAGTTGGAAGATTATGTGTGAAGTCAAGAGATGGAAGGTATGTGTGAAGTCAGGAGTTGGAAGGTTATGTGTGAAGTCAAGAGTTGGAAGGCTATGTGTGAAGTCAGGAGTTGGAAGGTTATGTGTGAAGTCAAGAGTTGGAAGATTATGTGTGAAGTCAAGAGTTGGAAGGCTATGTGTGAAGTCAGGAGTTGGAAGGTTATGTGTGAAGTCAAGAGTTGGAAGGCTATGTGTGAAGTCAGGAGTTGGAAGGTTATGTGTGAAGTCAAGAATTGGAAGGTTATGTGTGAAGTCAAGAGTTGGAAGGCTATGTGTGAAGTCAGGAGTTGGAAGGTTATGTGTGAAGTCAAGAGTTGGAAGGTATGTGTGAAGTCAGGAGTTGGAAGGTTATGTGTGAAGTCAAGAGTTGGAAGATTATGTGTGAAGTCAAGAGTTGGAAGGTATGTGTGAAGTCAGGAGTTGGAAGGTTATGTGTGAAGTCAAGAGTTGGAAGGCTAAGTGTGAAGTCAAGAGTTGGAAGATTATGTGTGAAGTCAAGAGTTGGAAGGTATGTGTGAAGTCAAGAGTTGGAAGTTATGTATGAAGTCAAGAGTTGGAAGTTATGTGTGAAGTCAAGAGTTGGAAGGTTATGTGTGAAGTCAAGAGTTGGAAGGTTATGTGTGAAGTCAAGAGTTGGAAGGTATGTGTGAAGTCAGGAGTTGGAAGGTTATGTGTGAAGTCAAGAGTTGGAAGGTATGTGTGAAGTCAGGAGTTGGAAGGTTATGTGTGAAGTCAAGAGTTGGAAGATTATGTGTGAAGTCAAGAGTTGGAAGGTATGTGTGAGGTCAGGAGTTGGAAGGTATGTGTGAAGTCAGGAGTTGGAAGGTTATGTGTGAAGTCAAGAGTTGGAAGGCTATGTGTGAAGTCAGGAGTTGGAAGGTTATGTGTGAAGTCAAGAGTTGGAAGATTATGTGTGAAGTCAAGAGTTGGAAGGCTATGTGTGAAGTCAGGAGTTGGAAGGTTATGTGTGAAGTCAAGAGTTGGAAGGCTATGTGTGAAGTCAGGAGTTGGAAGGTTATGTGTGAAGTCAAGAGTTGGAAGGTTATGTGTGAAGTCAAAAGTTGGAAGGTGTGTGTGAAGTCAGGAGTTGGAAGGTTATGTGTGAAGTCAAGAGTTGGAAGGCTATGTGTGAAGTCAAGAGTTGGAAGATTATGTGTGAAGTCAAGAGTTGGAAGGTATGTGTGAAGACAAGAGTTGGAAGTTATGTGTGAAGTCAAGAGTTGGAAGTTATGTGTGAAGTCAAGAGTTGTAAGGTTATGTGTGAAGTCAAGAGTTGGAAGGTTATGTGTGAAGTCAAGAGTTGGAAGGTATGTGTGAAGTCAGGAGTTGGAAGGTTATGTGTGAAGTCAAGAGTTGGAAGGTATGTGTGAAGTCACGAGTTGGAAGGTTATGTGTGAAGTCAAGAGTTGGAAGGCTATGTGTGAAGTCAAGAGTTGGAAGGTATGTGTGAAGTCAGGAGTTGGAAGGTTATGTGTGAAGTCAAGAGTTGGAAGGCTATGTGTGAAGTCAGGAGTTGGAAGGTTATGTGTGAAGTCAAGAGTTGGAAGATTATGTGTGAAGTCAAGAGTTGGAAGGCTATGTGTGAAGTCAGGAGTTGGAAGGTTATGTGTGAAGTCAAGAGTTGGAAGGTTATGTGTGAAGTCAAGAGTTGGAAGGCTATGTGTGAAGTCAGGAGTTGGAAGGTTATGTGTGAAGTCAAGAGTTGGAGGGTATGTGTGAAGTCAGGAGTTGGAAGGTTATGTGTGAAGTCAAGAGTTGGAAGATTATGTGTGAAGTCAAGAGTTGGAAGGTATGTGTGAAGTCAGGAGTTGGAAGGTTATGTGTGAAGTCAAGAGTTGGAAGGCTATGTGTGAAGTCAAGTGTTGGAAGATTATGTATGAAGTCAAGAGTTGGAAGGTTTGTGTGAAGTCAAGAGTTGGAAGTTATGTGTGAAGTCAAGAGTTGGAAGTTATGTGTGAAGTCAATAGTTGGAAGGTTATGTGTGAAGTCAAGAGTTGGAAGTTATGTGTGAAGTCAAGAGTTGGAAGGCTATGTGTGAAGTCAAGAATTAGAAGGCTATGTGTGAAGTCAAGAGTTGGAACGCTATGTGTGAAGTCAAGAGTTGTAAGGTTATGTGTGAAGTCAAGAGTTGGAAGGTTATGTGTGAAGTCAAGAGTTGGAAGGTATGTGTGAAGTCAGGAGTTGAAAGGTTATGTGTGAAGTCAAGAGTTGGAAGGTATGTGTGAAGTCAGGAGTTGGAAGGTTATGTGTGAAGTCAAGAGTTGGAAGATTATGTGTGAAGTCAAGAGTTGGAAGGTATGTGTGAAGTCAGGAGTTGGAAGGTTATGTGTGAAGTCAAGAGTTGGAAGGCTATGTGTGAAGTCAGGAGTTGGAAGGTTATGTGTGAAGTCAAGAGTTGGAAGATTATGTGTGAAGTCAAGAGTTGGAAGGCTATGTGTGAAGTCAGGAGTTGGAAGGTTATGTGTGAAGTCAAGAGTTGGAAGGCTATGTGTGAAGTCAGGAGTTGGAAGGTTATGTGTGAAGTCAAGAATTGGAAGGTTATGTGTGAAGTCAAGAGTTGGAAGGCTATGTGTGAAGTCAGGAGTTGGAAGGTTATGTGTGAAGTCAAGAGTTGGAAGGTATGTGTGAAGTCAGGAGTTGGAAGTTTATGTGTGAAGTCAAGAGTTGGAAGATTATGTGTGAAGTCAAGAGTTGGAAGGTATGTGTGAAGTCAGGAGTTGGAAGGTTATGTGTGAAGTCAAGAGTTGGAAGGCTAAGTGTGAAGTCAAGAGTTGGAAGATTATGTGTGAAGTCAAGAGTTGGAAGGTATGTGTGAAGTCAAGAGTTGGAAGTTATGTATGAAGTCAAGAGTTGGAAGTTATGTGTGAAGTCAAGAGTTGGAAGGTTATGTGTGAAGTCAAGAGTTGGAAGGTTATGTGTGAAGTCAAGAGTTGGAAGGTATGTGTGAAGTCAAGACTTGGAAGGTTATGTGTGAAGTCAAGAGTTGGAAGGTATGTGTGAAGTCAGGAGTTGGAAGGTTATGTGTGAAGTCAAGAGTTGGAAGATTATGTGTGAAGTCAAGAGTTGGAAGGTATGTGTGAGGTCAGGAGTTGGAAGGTATGTGTGAAGTCAGGAGTTGGAAGGTTATGTGTGAAGTCAAGAGTTGGAAGGCTATGTGTGAAGTCAGGAGTTGGAAGGTTATGTGTGAAGTCAAGAGTTGGAAGGTTATGTGTGAAGTCAAAAGTTGGAAGGTGTGTGTGAAGTCAGGAGTTGGAAGGTTATGTGTGAAGTCAAGAGTTGGAAGGCTATGTGTGAAGTCAAGAGTTGGAAGATTATGTGTGAAGTCAAGAGTTGGAAGGTATGTGTGAAGTCAAGAGTTGGAAGTTATGTGTGAAGTCAAGAGTTGGAAGTTATGTGTGAAGTCAAGAGTTGTAAGGTTATGTGTGAAGTCAAGAGTTGGAAGGTTATGTGTGAAGTCAAGAGTTGGAAGGTATGTGTGAAGTCAGGAGTTGGAAGGTTATGTGTGAAGTCAAGAGTTGGAAGGTATGTGTGAAGTCAGGAGTTGGAAGGTTATGTGTGAAGTCAAGAGTTGGAAGGCTATGTGTGAAGTCAAGAGTTGGAAGGTATGTGTGAAGTCAGGAGTTGGAAGGTTATGTGTGAAGTCAAGAGTTGGAAGGCTATGTGTGAAGTCAGGAGTTGGAAGGTTATGTGTGAAGTCAAGAGTTGGAAGATTATGTGTGAAGTCAAGAGTTGGAAGGCTATGTGTGAAGTCAGGAGTTGGAAGGTTATGTGTGAAGTCAAGAGTTGGAAGGCTATGTGTGAAGTCAGGAGTTGGAAGGTTATGTGTGAAGTCAAGAGTTGGAAGGTTATGTGTGAAGTCAAGAGTTGGAAGGCTATGTGTGAAGTCAGGAGTTGGAAGGTTATGTGTGAAGTCAAGAGTTGGAGGGTATGTGTGAAGTCAGGAGTTGGAAGGTTATGTGTGAAGTCAAGAGTTGGAAGATTATGTGTGAAGTCAAGAGTTGGAAGGTATGTGTGAAGTCAGGAGTTGGAAGGTTATGTGTGAAGTCAAGAGTTGGAAGGCTATGTGTGAAGTCAAGAGTTGGAAGATTATGTATGAAGTCAAGAGTTGGAAGGTATGTGTGAAGTCAAGAGTTGGAAGTTATGTGTGAAGTCAAGAGTTGGAAGTTATGTGTGAAGTCAATAGTTGGAAGGTTATGTGTGAAGTCAAGAGTTGGAAGTTATGTGTGAAGTCAAGAGTTGGAAGGCTATGTGTGAAGTCAAGAGTTGGAAGATTATGTGTGAAGTCAAGAGTTGGAAGTTATGTGTGAAGTCAAGAGTTGGAAGGTTATGTGTTAAGTCAAGAGTTGGAATGTTATGTGTGAAGTCAAGAGTTGGAAGGTTATGTGTGAAGTCAAGAGTTGGAAGGTTATGTGTGAAGTCAAGAGTTGAAAGGTTATGTGTGAAGTCAAGAGTTGGAAGTTATGTGTGAAGTCAAGAGTTGGAAGGTTATGTGTGAAGTCAAGAGTTGGAAGATTATGTGTGAAGTCAAGAGTTGGAAGGTATGTGTGAAGTCAGGAGTTGGATGGTTATGTGTGAAGTCAAGAGTTGGAAGGCTATGTGTGAAGTCAAGAGTTGGAAGATTATGTGTGAAGTCAAGAGTTGGAAGGTATGTGTGAAGTCAAGAGTTGGAAGTTATGTGTGAAGTCAAGAGTTGTAAGGTTATGTGTGAAGTCAAGAGTTGGAAGGTTATGTGTGAAGTCAAGAGTTGGAAGGTATGTGTGAAGTCAGGAGTTGGAAGGTTATGTGTGAAGTCAAGAGTTGGAAGGTATGTGTGAAGTCAGGAGTTGGAAGGTTATGTGTGAAGTCAAGAGTTGGAAGATTATGTGTGAAGTCAAGAGTTGGAAGGTATGTGTGAAGTCAGGAGTTGGAAGGTTATGTGTGAAGTCAAGAGTTGGAAGGCTATGTGTGAAGTCAGGAGTTGGAAGGTTATGTGTGAAGTCAAGAGTTGGAAGATTATGTGTGAAGTCAAGAGTTAGAAGGCTATGTGTGAAGTCAGGAGTTGGAAGGTTATGTGTGAAGTCAAGAGTTGGAAGGCTATGTGTGAAGTCAGGAGTTGGAAGGTTATGTGTGAAGTCAAGAGATGGAAGGTTATGTGTGAAGTCAAGAGTTGGAAGGCTTTGTGTGAAGTCAGGAGTTGGAAGGTTATGTGTGAAGTCAAGAGTTGGAGGGTATGTGTGAAGTCAGGAGTTGGAAGGTTATGTGTGAAGTCAAGAGTTGGAAGATTATGTGTGAAGTCAAGAGTTGGAAGGTATGTGTGAAGTCAGGAGTTGGAAGGTTATGTGTGAAGTCAAGAGTTGGAAGGCTATGTGTGAAGTCAAGAGTTGGAAGATTATGTGTGAAGTCAAGAGTTGGAAGGTATGTGTGAAGTCAAGAGTTGGAAGTTATGTGTGAAGTCAAGAGTTGGAAGGTTATGTGTGAAGTCAATAGTTGGAAAGTTATGTGTGAAGTCAAGAGTTGGAAGTTATGTATGAAGTCAAGAGTTGGAAGGCTATGTGTGAAGTCAAGAGTTGGAAGATTATGTGTGAAGTCAAGAGTTGGAAGTTATGTGTGAAGTCAAGAGTTGGAAGGTTATGTGTTAAGTCAAGAGTTGGAATGTTATGTGTGAAGTCAAGAGTTGGAAGGTTATGTGTGAAGTCAAGAGTTGGAAGGTTATGTGTGAAGTCAAGAGTTGGAAGTTATGTGTGAAGTCAAGAGTTGGAAGGTTATGTGTGAAGTCAAGAGTTGGAAGTTATGTGTGAAGTCAAGAGTTGTAAGGCTATGTGTGAAGTCAAGAGTTGGAAGGTTATGTGTGAAGTCAAGAGTTGGAAGTTATGTGTGAAGTCAAGAGTTGGAAGGTTATGTGTGAAGTCAAGATTTGGATGGTTATGTGTGAAATCAAGAGTTGGAAGTTATGTGTGAAGTCAAGAGTTGGAAGGTTATGTGTGAAGTCAATAGTTGGAAGGTTATGTGTGAAGTCAAGAGTTGGAAGTTATGTGTGAAGTCAAGAGTTGGAAGTTATGTGTGAAGTCAAGAGTTGTAAGGCTATGTGTGAAGTCAAGAGTTGGAAGTTATGTGTGAAGTCAAGAGTTGGAAGTTATGTGTGAAGTCAAGATTTGGAAGGTTATGTGTGAAGTCAAGAGTTGGAAGTAATGTGTGAAGTCAAGAGTTGGAAGTTATGTGTGAAGTCAAGAGTTTCAATTTATGTGTGAAGTCAAGGGTTGGGAGGTTATGTGTGAAGTCAAGAGTTGGAAGGTTAAGTGTGAAGTCAAGAGTTGGAAGTTATGTGTGAAATCAAGACTTGGAAGGTTATGTGTGAAATCAAGAGTTGGAAGTTATGTGTGAAGTCAAGAGTTGGAAGGTTAAGTGTGAAGTCAAGATTTGAAAGTTTAAGTGTGAAGTCAAGAGTTGGAAGTTATGTGTGAAGTCAAGACTTGGAAGGTTATGTGTGAAATCAAGAGTTGGAAGTTATGTGTGAAGTCAAGAGTTAGAAGTTAAGTGTGAAGTCAAGAGTTGGAAGTTATGTGTGAAGTCAAGACTTGGAAGGTTATGTGTGAAATCAAGAGTTGGAAGTTATGTGTGAAGTCAAGAGTTGGAAGGTTAAGTGTGAAGTCAAGATTTGGAAGGTTAAGTGTGAAGTCAAGAGTTGGAAGTTATGTGTGAAGTCAAGACTTGGAAGGTTATGTGTGAAATCAAGAGTTGGAAGTTATGTGTGAAGTCAAGAGTTAGAAGTTAAGTGTGAAGTCAAGAGTTGGAAGTTATGTGTGAAGTCAAGTCTTGGAAGGTTAAGTGTGAAGTCGATAGTAGTAAGTTTATGTGTGATGTCAAGAGTTGGAAGGTTAAGTGTGAAGTCGATAGTAGTAAGTTTATGTATGAAGTCAAGAGTTGGAAGGTTAAGTGTGAAGTCGATAGTAGTAAGTTTATGTGTGAAGTCAAGAGTTGGAAGGTTAAGTGTGAAGTCGATAGTAGTAAGTTTATGTGTGAAGTCAAGAGTTGGAAGGTTAAGTGTGAAGTCGATAGTAGTAAGTTTATGTGCGAAGTCAAGAGTTGGAAGGTTAAGTGTGAAGTCGATAGTAGTAAGTTTATGTGTGATGTCAAGAGTTGGAAGGTTAAGTGTGAAGTCGATAGTAGTAAGTTTATGTGTGAAGTCAAGAGTTGGAAGGTTAAGTGTGAAGTCGATAGTAGTAAGTTTATGTGTGAAGTCAAGAGTTGGAAGGTTAAGTGTGAAGTCGATAGTAGTAAGTTTATGTGTGAAGTAAAGAGTTGGAAGGTTAAGTGTGAAGTCGATAGTAGTAAGTTTATGTGTGAAGTCAAGAGTTGGAAGGTTATGTGTGAAGTCAAGAGTTGGAAGTTATGTGTGAAGTCAAGACTTGGAAGGTTATGTGTGAAATCAAGAGTTGGAAGTTATGTGTGAAGTCAAGAGTTGGAAGGTTAAGTGTGAAGTGATAGTAGTAAGTTTATGTGTGAAGTCAAGAGTTGGAAGGTTAAGTGTGAAGTCGATAGTAGTAAGTTTATGTGCGAAGTCAAGAGTTGGAAGGTTAAGTGTGAAGTCGATAGTAGTAAGTTTATGTGTGATGTCAAGAGTTGGAAGGTTAAGTGTGAAGTCGATAGTAGTAAGTTTATGTGTGAAGTCAAGAGTTGGAAGGTTAAGTGTGAAGTCGATAGTAGTAAGTTTATGTGTGAAGTCAAGAGTTGGAAGGTATGTGTGAAGTCAGGAGTTGGAAGGTTATGTGTGAAGTCAAGAGTTGGAAGGCTATGTGTGAAGTCAAGAGTTGGAAGATTATGTGTGAAGTCAAGAGTTGGAAGGTATGTGTGAAGTCAAGAGTTGGAAGTTATGTGTGAAGTCAAGAGTTGGAAGGTTATGTGTGAAGTCAATAGTTGGAAAGTTATGTGTGAAGTCAAGAGTTGGAAGTTATGTATGAAGTCAAGAGTTGGAAGGCTATGTGTGAAGTCAAGAGTTGGAAGATTATGTGTGAAGTCAAGAGTTGGAAGTTATGTGTGAAGTCAGGAGTTGGAAGGTTATGTGTTAAGTCAAGAGTTGGAATGTTATGTGTGAAGTCAAGAGTTGGAAGGTTATGTGTGAAGTCAAGAGTTGGAAGGTTATGTGTGAAGTCAAGAGTTGGAAGTTATGTGTGAAGTCAAGAGTTGGAAGGTTATGTGTGAAGTCAAGAGTTGGAAGTTATGTGTGAAGTCAAGAGTTGTAAGGCTATGTGTGAAGTCAAGAGTTGGAAGGTTATGTGTGAAGTCAAGAGTTGGAAGTTATGTGTGAAGTCAAGAGTTGGAAGGTTATGTGTGAAGTCAAGATTTGGATGGTTATGTGTGAAATCAAGAGTTGGAAGTTATGTGTGAAGTCAAGAGTTGGAAGGTTATGTGTGAAGTCAATAGTTGGAAGGTTATGTTTGAAGTCAAGAGTTGGAAGTTATGTGTGAAGTCAAGAGTTGGAAGTTATGTGTGAAGTCAAGAGTTGGAAGTTATGTGTGAAATCAAGAGTTGTAAGGCTATGTGTGAAGTCAAGAGTTGGAAGTTATGTGTGAAGTCAAGAGTTGGAAGTTATGTGTGAAGTCAAGATTTGGAAGGTTATGTGTGAAGTCAAGAGTTGGAAGTAATGTGTGAAGTCAAGAGTTGGAAGTTATGTGTGAAGTCAAGAGTTTCAATTTATGTGTGAAGTCAAGGGTTGGGAGGTTATGTGTGAAGTCAAGAGTTGGAAGGTTAAGTGTGAAGTCAAGAGTTGGAAGTTATGTGTGAAGTCAAGACTTGGAAGGTTATGTGTGAAATCAAGAGTTGGAAGTTATGTGTGAAGTCAAGAGTTGGAAGGTTAAGTGTGAAGTCAAGATTTGAAAGTTTAAGTGTGAAGTCAAGAGTTGGAAGTTATGTGTGAAGTCAAGACTTGGAAGGTTATGTGTGAAATCAAGAGTTGGAAGTTATGTGTGAAGTCAAGAGTTAGAAGTTAAGTGTGAAGTCAAGAGTTGGAAGTTATGTGTGAAGTCAAGACTTGGAAGGTTATGTGTGAAATCAAGAGTTGGAAGTTATGTGTGAAGTCAAGAGTTGGAAGGTTAAGTGTGAAGTCAAGATTTGGAAGGTTAAGTGTGAAGTCAAGAGTTGGAAGTTATGTGTGAAGTCAAGACTTGGAAGGTTATGTGTGAAATCAAGAGTTGGAAGTTATGTGTGAAGTCAAGAGTTAGAAGTTAAGTGTGAAGTCAAGAGTTGGAAGTTATGTGTGAAGTCAAGACTTGGAAGGTTAAGTGTGAAGTCGATAGTAGTAAGTTTATGTGTGATGTCAAGAGTTGGAAGGTTAAGTGTGAAGTCGATAGTAGTAAGTTTATGTGTGAAGTCAAGAGTTGGAAGGTTAAGTGTGAAGTCGATAGTAGTAAGTTTATGTGTGAAGTCAAGAGTTGGAAGGTTAAGTGTGAAGTCGATAGTAGTAAGTTTATGTGTGAAGTCAAGAGTTGGAAGGTTAAGTGTGAAGTCGATAGTAGTAAGTTTATGTGCGAAGTCAAGAGTTGGAAGGTTAAGTGTGAAGTCGATAGTAGTAAGTTTATGTGTGATGTCAAGAGTTGGAAGGTTAAGTGTGAAGTCGATAGTAGTAAGTTTATGTGTGAAGTCAAGAGTTGGAAGGTTAAGTGTGAAGTCGATAGTAGTAAGTTTATGTGTGAAGTCAAGAGTTGGAAGGTTAAGTGTGAAGTCGATAGTAGTAAGTTTATGTGTGAAGTCAAGAGTTGGAAGGTTAAGTGTGAAGTCGATAGTAGTAAGTTTATGTGTGAAGTCAAGAGTTGGAAGGTTAAGTGTGAAGTTGATAGTAGTAAATTTATGTGTGAAGTCAAGAGTTGGAAGGTTAAGTGTGAAGTCGATAGTAGTAAGTTTATGTGTGAAGTCAAGTGTTGAAAGGTTAAGTGTGAAGTCGATAGTATTAAGTTTATGTGTGAAGTCAAGAGTTGGAAGGTTATGTGTGAAGTCAAGAGTTGGAAGTTATGTGTGAAGTCAAGACTTGGAAGTTTATGTGTGAAATCAAGAGTTGGAAGTTATGTGTGAAGTCAAGAGTTGGAAGGTTAAGTGTGAAGTGATAGTAGTAAGTTTATGTGTGAAGTCAAGAGTTGGAAGGTTAAGTGTGAAGTCGATAGTAGTAAGTTTATGTGCGAAGTCAAGAGTTGGAAGTTTAAGTGTGAAGTCGATAGTAGTAAGTTTATGTGTGATGTCAAGAGTTGGAAGGTTAAGTGTGAAGTCGATAGTAGTAAGTTTATGTGTGAAGTCAAGAGTTGGAAGGTTAAGTGTGAAGTCGATAGTAGTATGTTTATGTGTGAAGTCAAGAGTTGGAAGGTTAAGTGTGAAGTCGATAGTAGTAAGTTTATGTGTGAAGTCAAGAGTTGGAAGGTTAAGTGTGAAGTCGATAGTAGTAAGTTTATGTGCGAAGTCAAGAGTTGGAAGGTTAAGTGTGAAGTCGATAGTAGTAAGTTTATGTGTGATGTCAAGAGTTGGAAGGTTAAGTGTGAAGTCGATAGTAGTAAGTTTATGTGTGAAGTCAAGAGTTGGAAGGTTAAGTGTGAAGTCGATAGTAGTAAGTTTATGTGTGAAGTCAAGAGTTGGAAGGTTAAGTGCGAAGTCGATAGTAGTAAGTTTATGTGTGAAGTCAAGAGTTGGAAGGTTAAATGTGAAGTCGATAGTATTAAGTTTATGTGTGAAGTCAAGATTTGGAAGGTTATGTGTGAAGTCAAGAGTTGGATGGTTATGTGTGAAGTTAAGAGTTGGAAAGTTATGTGTGAAGTCGATAGTAGTAAGTTTATGTGTGAATTGTAGCTGGTAACAGCGGTAAGAATATGTATTAACATTAACTGTTGTCTTCCTTAAATAACATCAGTTGTTTGTCTGTCCCAAACAGCTTGTAAACCTAATTGTTTTTCCACAGTCTTCCGTTTTATCATCATATATGTTCACATTTAAATCGTAACTTTCTGGTTATCTATCAAATAGACATTACATTACCTTATTTTACCTTACTTTACTTTACAATACCTTGTAATACTTTACTTTACCTTTCCTTATCGTATCTCATTTCTCTATGTTATTATCTGACATTATTTTACTTTATCTTACATTATAACATATAACTTTACGATATCACACTTTACTTACCTTACCTAACATTTGCTTACCTAATTCTATAACATTATATCCTACCCTACACCATCTTAAGTATTAACTCTTACCCTATCTTACCTTGCCTTAACGTATCTTACCTTAAATTACACTACTTTTGTTTTTACAATTTCCCTAGGATACTTTACTTCAACTCACCCTTCTTAACCTTACATTGCCTTACTTTACTTTAATCTACTTTACTTTTCCTACATTATTTTAGCTTATCTTTATCTCGTATACAATAATTATTTGATTATTACAAACCCTGGCTGCGACCGATCCAAATATAAGATTGAGATCAGTGATAACAAACCAAATATATCATGGGCACAACGTTAACTCTTAAAGCCTGGAGCATAACTTCTGACAAACTGAATTCGCTCAAATAACGGTCTTTCCACAAATTGCATTATTTCCCTTTAATAGTATTTTCATATTCTGCTATATTTTCATTTTAAGTATTTAGAATTTTTGTACTTTTAATTAAGAAATTAATTTTTAGGACTTTCGAATTTCATGTTATTATTTATGTTTGCATTTCTAAAAGATTATTTTGTTCATCATCATTATCATCTGTGCTTACCGCTGCTGGAACATGGCTCACACAGCGGTTGTCTTGACATTCTCTCTGTCCTGACGTTTTCTCTGTCTTGACGTTTTCACTGTTCTGACGTTTTTTTCTTCTGCCATGACATTTTCTCTGCTCTGACGTTTTCACTGTCCTGACGTGTCAACTGTCTTGACGTGCTCATTTCCTGACGTTTTCACTGTCCTGACGTGTCAACTGTCTTGACGTGCTCATTTCCTGACGTTTTCACTGTCCTGACGTGTCAACTGTCTTGACGTGCTCATTTCCTGACCTTTTCACTGTCCTGATGCTATTCTGCCCTAACGTTTTCACTGTCTGACGTTTTCACTCTCCTGACGCTTTTCTACCCTAAAGTTTTCACTGTCTGACGTTTTCACTCTCCTGACGCTTTTCTACCCTAAAGTTTTCACTGTCTGACGTTTTCACTCTCCTGACGCTTTTCTACCCTAAAGTTTTCACTGTCTGACGTTTTCACTGTCTGACGTTTTTAACTGTCCTGACGTTTTTCTGCCCTAATGTTTTCACTGTCTGACGTTTTTCACTGTCTGCCGTTGTCACTATCCTGAGCGAGATCTGCAACGAACAAACCCAGGTCCTGGCGACATCTTTCGCTCACATTCTTCAGACCATCCTCCCTCGTTTACTTGTAAACTACACCCTCCATGATTATCTCCAGTACGCCATTTTGGCACTTTACTTGACCATACTCTCTTATTTAACTTTTTTTTGTTGATGTTCTTTATGGATACATTTTATGAAATGTTAAGTTCTTGCAGAATTGACATGTAAATGTTGGTGTTATAAAGGATTTATATCAAAGGATTTCAGCAGATCTGTCGATAGACCATGTTTCCCAGCCCCATGGGCACAACCAAATTTATGAGTATCATCGAGTGTCAAACCTGCTGACGTAGGTGATCATGTCTCTCCACAACTCTCGATCACGACAGTTATTTATCATTTTTGTTGTTAATCTTCTGCCAAGCCATCCTCTTAAGCTGTCTGGTATCTTTTCTCTTTGCTTCCCTCTATCTCTTCGCCCCTCAATTTTCCCAGCTGACACAGTATATCCCAGCTGCTCTTCTCTCTTCATGGCCAAAAAATGATTCATTCAGCATTTCCCACAATGCCATGACAATCGTGAAGGCTGTTTATGTTTGAGGTTTCACGTTCATTTTTTAAGTTGTGTTTCTTTTTCGTGCGGGGTCCCTGAGGACATTCAGAATGTCGAAGCGGTCCATTGGCCTTCCGCACTCAACATCAGCTAAATTAACATGTCTGCCAGCACGCTCATGACCTCAAACACCCACGTCTCTTGGCAGGGAACTGAAGTAGAGTTTTGTTATTCGAGAACCATTCAGAGACTAGCCACAGATGGTCAAGCCCAACCAGTTGCGATCCTTCTGGGCATTCTCATTAAGTCACAGAGGCAACACATGCCTCATACCATGCTAATGCTTGAGGCACAGAGATATGTGTTTACTTTCCAGGTTTGCCTTACACTTTTGGGAGGTAAATTTCTGCCTGGCTTTAAATTTGTGAATGTAGAGTTGGCTTTTGTTTACAAGATTGATTAAAAGTTTTCTTAGTTTCATGCTAAACACCCGAAAGGATCCACTTAAACCTAATAAACATTTTTTTGTTCATGGCTTCTATATCCACGTTTTCACTCTCGAATTTATTTGTGACCGCCATTTCACAGACTGACAATGTTTGCATTATTTAACTGAACCCTCTTCTTATAATAACATTGGTGTTAATTTTGCAAGAATAGAGATTATACTAAAGGACTTAGTCCCATAAATATATTATCTCAGAAAGTGTGTGTAATAAAGCATGGAAGCAACACTTGGAATATCCAGATGAAGCCACATATCACTTTAACGCAAACAACATCTCTCTCTCTCTCTCTCTCTCTCTCTCTCTCTCTTTCTATTTCTTTATCTCTCTTCTCTTCACATCATCATATATATTTTTATTTATACACTTTTGATGTACAATCTATTTATCTTGAGGCATGTTTAACGTCTGTTTATATGATTCCATTATAAATACAATTGAAGCGCTTAAGGAAGAGTGCATTAGATAGGAATGTGTTTTACCATTTAATCCAACCTTTGAGAGAATTGTCAAACAAACCATAATATGCCTGGAGAGTGTTTGAAGAAATGTCATGAAATTAATATTCATGAACGTTTATTTCATAAAAAAAATTAGGAATTCCACTTTGGTTTGGATTTATTACGAGACATAAGATATGTTGGGAGATTCATACTCATTGTATGAGCTTTTTTACCCTGTTTACCACATACTAGACATACCAGTAAACAATCTTTCACTTGTGAACTCTCATCTTATTAAAGGATATATTCTCGAAAATATTGAATTAACCGAAAATTCACGCACAATTCAGCTAGATAATGGAACCTTTCGAGTCGTAAATTATATCAACATTTAGCTTTCAACAGTATTAGTTTTTCGTTTTCTTAAACTACATTTCTGTCGTCTCAAATCTCTCTCTCTCTCTCTCTCTCTCTCTCTCTCTCTCTCTCTCTCTCTCTCTCTCTCTCTCTCTGATATACACATTCTTTACTTTTCTCTCCTGTCTTTTTTTCTGTTTTATGCTTCCTTTTTTAGGCCGTCGCACTTTCGTTCATCGTTCATATTTATCTCTCTTTCTCCCCCTCTCTCTTTCTGTCATTTCATCCCACTTTCTTTCTGATTCTCTCCACTCTTGTCATCCCGTCTCTCTCTCTATCATGCATATATCATACACTGTCTCTCTATTTTACTTTACCTCCAATTATCTTCCCTACACCGTTTTAACTAATTCTTTCTTGTTTAACCACCGTATGTTTTTAGAGAGATAGAAAGAAAGTAAAAGAAAGGAAAGTAGGAGAGGGAAGAGATATATACAAATGGGATTGAAAAATCAAGAGGATTCGACAGACAAAAAATGCGAGTTGTGTCAATATAAATGTCTTCTTTCTTCTAGCCTGTGTCTGTTCTTTATTCTCTATATCGCCAACTCTCCCTTATCATTCTCACTTTACTTTATTTACTATCAGACACATGCACTTCTCATCTCCTATTTTCTCTCTTTCTTTCGTTCTTTGAAATGTGCAACCAACCACAACAGAACTTTCAGGAACCAGACACAAATTAACGAAAGCAGAAAATAAACCAAACTTGTACTTTTAGATTTAATATCAACATTTATGTTACATCATACAAGTCCATGGCTATACACGACATCTATTTATGTGCACGAGACGAGCTCGTCATATAGTTCAGTGTATTCTTCTGCTTCTTCTTCCACTTTCCTTCCTCATTTGCCTTTCAGCGTCGAGGGGAGATAAGAGGACAGAAAAAGTGTTTCTAACGGATATATCTTTTTTTAAAGTTGTGTAGAGGGTACTATACAAGGAGGATGATAGAATCCGATACATTTTAAAAATGTAACCATCTAAAAATGTGTAGCGATCTATCACGTGAGGAAACATCGCTGGCCTACCCCCAGCGTGTGTTCTTAAGTTAAGCCCTTAACTTACGACTGACTCAGCAGATCGTTACAGGATAAACGTTTTAAGCTAAAAGAAAACACAGGAAAAATGGAGATATACCACAAATATAAAGTAGTAACCATCAATATGTGCGAGCAAAAAAAAAGTTGAACTTATAGAAGAAATGACACACATTAAAATTAAAATACTAGGATTTCGGACACCAAAGTAAAACGACAACAGATTAAGAAAGCTCACATGAGTGTAATTATAAAATCTCAAATCTTGGAATCAAATTCTAAAGCCAACATATGAAATTGAGCATAAAGAAGTTCTGACCAAAAAAAATGTGCAGCGTATTGTTTATATTTCAATCTAGAAGTTAACATTATAACTTTATTTATACAATAATATAACATATCACATTATAACACTATAGCTTTATTTATACAATAATATAACATATCACATTATAACACTATAGCTTTATTTATACAATAGTATAACATATCACATTATAAAATTATTGCTTTATTTATACAATAATATAACATATCGAATTATAACATTATAACTTTATTTATACAATAATATAACATATCACATGATAACATTATAACTTTATTTATATAATAATAAAACATCATAATTATAACACAATCGTGTTGTATGAAAAAAGCGGGGGGGGGGGGGGAGGCCGGGTGAAATATAAACTTTCACCGTTCTGGGTAACAACATTTGGAAGTGAGGGGGCCAGTTCTTTTCATCGCTGCCACTATTTCTTCTCCACTCTTTTATCAAGCTACTTATTCTTCTATCACCTGGTTCGGCTGGAAAGCGCTTGAGTTCACGTTCATCTGTCTATCTATCTATCTATCTATCTGTCTATCTATCTATCTATCTATCTATCTATCTATCTATCTATCTATCTATCTATCTATCTATCTATCTATCTATCTATCTATCTATCTATCTATCTATCTATCTATCTATCTATCTATCTATCTATCTATCTATCTATCTATCTATCTATCTATCTATCTATCTATCTATCTATCTATCTATCTATCTATCTATCTATCTATCTATCTATCTATCTATCTATCTATCTATCTATCTATCTATCTATCTATCTATCTATCTATCTATCTATCTATCTATCTATCTATCTATCTATCTATCTATCTATCTATCTATCTATCTATCTATCTATCTATCTATCTATCTATCTATCTATCTATCTATCTATCTATCTATCTATCTATCTATCTGTCTGTCTATCTATCTATCTATCTATCTATCTATCTATCTATCTATCTATCTATCTATCTATCTATCTATCTATCTATCTATCTATCTATCTATCTATCTATCTATCTATCTATCTATCTATCTATCTATCTATCTATCTATCTATCTATCTATCTATCTATCTATCTATCTATCTATCTATCTATCTATCTATCTATCTATCTATCTATCTATCTATCTATCTATCTATCTATCTATCTATCTATCTATCTATCTGTCTATCTATCTATCTATCTATCTATCTATCTATCTATCTATCTATCTATCTATCTATCTATCTATCTATCTATCTATCTATCTATCTATCTATCTATCTATCTATCTATCTATCTATCTATCTATCTATCTATCTATCTATCTATCTATCTATCTGTCTGTCTGTCTGTCTGTCTGGCTGCCTGTCTGTCTGTCTGTCTGTCTGTCTGTCTGTCTATCTATCTATCTCTGTCTGTCTGTCTGTCTGACTGTCTGTCTGACTGTCTGTCTGACTGTCTGTCTGTCTGTCTGTCTGTCTATATCTGTCTGTCTGTCTGTCTGACTGTCTGTCTGTCTGACTGACTGTCTGTCTGTATGTCTGTCTGTCTGTTTGACTGTCTGTCTGACTGTCTGTCTGTCTATCTAAAGTCTCCAACATCAGCATGTTCATTGCTGTGTAACACATTATTTTCTTGATTGACTAATTATATCCATTTTAAAAAAAAACATATATTGCCACATTTCCCACTTTATTACTTTTGGATAGTAGATATACTATATACGTGAAGTGTAGAATATATCAGTCTAAGATATTATCTCAAAGAGAGGTTTCATATAACCCATTTGTATCAATGGAAATAAGCGAACTGTAGTTCTTCATTGTTGTATGGAGCCAGCCATCATTTAAGGATGTGAATCCTGGGAAAAGGTCGAAAATTGCTGGAGGCCACAGAAATGTGCTTTTATAGAAAAGTGTTCAGAATACCATGGACAGATAAAAAGAGTAATGAGAATTTTATAAAAGAGACCAAAGGGGGGAAAAAAGCTAATTTAATCTCTAACATAACACAATATAATAATAATTAATAGCAATAATAAATAACAGCCATACTTGTGTGGCCATTGGATCAGCTGGTATATTTTGTGACAACATGAAAAATTTAAGAAGGAGCGATAAAGGAAAACAGAGCGAAAGGATTAAAGACAGTTTAAAAATTGAAGGTCTGGGAAATCAACAACAGCATTTATAAACACTTGTGGAGACAGAAAGTTGTGGAGTGGCATGATCACCTACGCCAGTAGGCGAGGTATTTGGTGATGACCTTATTGCCTCCAATGTAAATATTTTAAAAAATATCTTCAAGATCGAAAGTTCTCCATTATTTCCAACTTTTCAAATAATGAAAACATTTGTTATCTTTTATGTTGTTTTGTGTATTGATATTTCTCACAAAATAATTTGTTAATAAATGCACTAACTTCACTTTCCTAGCAGCCTAACTACATGCGTCTGGCCACACGATCCCTGGCCACAGATTTGGGAGACAAACATTCAAGTCATTGTCAGTTGTGATTGACAAAATGTATTATAAACAACATTTTTGATTAATTGACAAAAGAAGTGGTTCGGACACCTGGTCAGATTGAAACGATCAAACAACATCAAATGCTTTCTGCTTCAAAACATCAGCAGAGAAAATAAGAGGGAGACGAAAGAATAGATGTTTAGATGGAATTATGTAAGAACATTAACATTTATATCCTTACAGTGATCAGGTACACCCGAGAAAGACACTACACTTAAATGAAAAGTGACTGAAGGAACCAACAATACAGCATCTACTGACAATCCTTCTTTCTTTTGCAACGCTTCAAGGCAACGATAAACGAAAGAAAGAAACAATAATTCTTTGCTTTGACGTGTGCCATATTATCTCCCTTCTTTTAACTGCACGTCCCCCCCTCCCCCCCCCCCCCACCGCCCCCACCCCCAGATGCTATAAAAAAAAATTCCGAGACACAAGCATCTATTTCTTTGTTTATATTTATCATCTTAAATGCTGCTATTACAATAGAAAAGGAATAATTACGTTATAAGCTTATTATTAAACTGTTATTACGTGAATTGTTTTGCCACTTTGAGCGATGTATTTAATTGTACGGTTATCTCTGCCACTTTCACTTGTTCACAACGATCGCCTCCCCTCAACAATATTAAACTGTAGTAACGAATGTTGCTTGTGTTATATCTGCGATATTCGTCATATGTACACAGAAAACAATGACGTATTTATCTTATGAGGTCTCGGTATGCTCACATCATTATCCAGTGACTCCGCCTTCACGTTTGTCTTGCAATTATCCCCAGCGCAGTCTATCTCTTGCATTCTTTTTCACCAATTTCTTTGCTCTTTATATTTGTTTGTATCTTTAATTCTAATCTATTTTCCCTCCAGTTTAAATGATAAGAGAAACACGCTTCTGACTATGTACGATATACCCACTTTTGTATTGCATTAACAGTAACTATATCCAAATGAACAATCAACATTTTTCGGTCACATCATGAGAAGAGGAAAGTTCGAATACTTGGTTACACATGACAAAATAAAAGGAAAGAGAGATCGTGGACGACAAAGAAAGAACATACTGGATAGCTTGGTGTCATGGCATGGAAAACAGTCAACAACAGAACTGATACGATGCACTGTGGATAGAAGATTATGGAAGTACATTATCGCCTATGCCAACCGGTATGGCACATGATGTTGATGATATCTAAATGTGTTATCTTGTTGCTATTTTCATAAAGAGAAATGTGTTGTAGCTAGTTTCCATTCTGTTTGATAAACATTTCAACAATGAACTAGTTTAAACCCATCTTTTGCTTATAAGGTAAACGTCAAAGTATCAACAGATCTGTCTGTCTGTCTGTCTGCCATTCTGTCTTACTATCTGTCTGACTGTCTATCTATCTGCTAATCTGTCTATGTTTCTGTATGTCATTCTGTCTATCTAACTACCTACCAGCTCATCCATCCACCTGTTACCTACCAACCTACCTATCTGTCTATCTATCTATCTATCTATCTATCTATCTATCTATCTATCTATCTATCTATCTATCTATCTATCTATCTATCTATCTATCTATCTATCTATCTATCTATCTATCTATCTATCTATCTATCTATCTATCTATCTATCTATCTATCTATCTATTTATCTATCTATCTATCTATCTATCTATCTATCTATCTATCTATCTATCTATCTATCTATCTATCTGTCTATCTGACTGCCTGTCTGTCTGTCTGTCAGTATGTCTAACTACCTACCAATCCATCAATCCATCTGTTACCTACCAACCTAGCTACCTCTCTGTCTGCCTGTCTACATGTCTTTGTATGTGTTTCTAGCTCCTATCTACCATTATACCCCAGTTGTTGATATGAACATATTAAATATATCAGATTACTTCCACGTAATACCTCTTGCTCTCCTATCATCATTCCCTATTATTAAGGTCCCGGTTTTTTTCCGGGATAGTCCCGATTTTTTACTTTCAACCTTTGTCCCGGATTTGTTACCGTCCTGAATTTGTCCCGATTTTGGCTGATTTTTTAGCTTTTGTTCCCGGATTTGTTAAAATACATTAGGGACACAAACGTTTACCAGTTTTGCAAATATGGTAAATGTCTCTTCGACTTAAAAATAGACATTATTCCCTTGCTGTGTAGATAATGTTTAAAAAGTTGAACTGGCTGTTCATTTGACGAAACAGTAACAGTCAAATGAGCTCCAAGTTTGAAATCTTGTAGACTGAAACTGAAATACTGATAACAAAAAATACAGCAACTCTGCTTCACCTTCCATTTAAGTCAGTATCACTAACTTGTTTGTTTATCTCCTGATAGCGTTTTGTAAGCCTATATTGTTAAGTGATTTAATTAGTTTTAAAATATATGTATTATTTACTTGAAAAAGACGGAGGAATCTTTCATTTTATTGATTGAAAATTCAAGTCAAATTAATCCGTCCGGATTAGGTTTTCAAAAATATATATATGGCCCTTTTCGTCTTGTCAGACGGTCTAGTGGAGGCTATTGCGTATTTTTTTGAGGTATTGTTTTTGCCGAACAGCTTCTCTCGTGGCTAATTCTACCAATGTTTGACAAACACACGCGGTCACATAATGAACAGGTCAGGCTCGCTGGTCCACAGGGTTTACCATCCTTTTTCATGAGTCTCTTCTCTTCTAAGTCCTGTCTTAGAACAGTCTCAAATGTTGTTATACCGTTCCTTATACGTGCTCTCCATGATGTGCGATCACTTGCCAGATGTTGCCAGTCGTTTTCACAGATGGAGAAGTCTTTCAGAGATGATTTGCAGATATCTCTATATCGTAGTTTAGGTCTGCCGATTTGTCGTTTTCCGTGTTTTAGCTCGCCATATAGTATTTGCCTAGGAATGCGTTTTTCTTCCATCCGTTGGACATGCCCCAGCCATCTTAGCCTTCGACTTCTGAGCATCGACATGATTGTTAGGGTCTTAGCACGTTGCAGGACAGTTAAGTTGGTTATTTTGTCCTGCCATTTGATGTGCATTATTTTGCGGAGACATCGCATGTGGAAGACATTTAGTCTTTTTTCCTGGTTTGAGTATGTTGTCCAGGTTTCGGATCCATATAGTAGTGTGCTAAGCACACATGTTTGATATATTAAGAAGTAATTTAGGAGGGCAGCCTATGCCTTCTAACACCTTGTAGAGACCATCTCTGTTTACTGTGTCGAATGTCTTTGTGAGATCCACAAAGGCAATATAGAGCGGCATATTTTGTTCCCGACATTTTTCCTGCAGTTGTCTAAGAGTGAAGATCATATCTATGGTTGATCTCCCGGGTCTGAAACCGCATTGGGACTCGGGAAGCACCCGTTCTGCAAGTCTATGCAGGCGATTAAGTACGACTCTAGCAAAAGCTTTGCCTGTTGTGCTAAGGAGAGAAATGCCTCTGTAATTATTGCTCTAATTTGTCCTTCTTTCAGTGTGCTTGTTTTAGTAAGTCCAGGGCACATGGTCCTTACGTTCCATGTGCCAAGTTTAAACATTGGTGCTTTCTTCCTCATTTCACTTTGCCTACTCTGCCTGGGCACAGGATATGGAGATAGTGCTTTACCCAGTCGCACTATCCCCCTCATATTCAAAAATATGGTCACCTTACTATTATGTGTTATAGTATTAACTTCATTGCTTTGTTTCATAGTCTCCGAAATACAACTATTCTTATTCTTGAAGTGGTCAATGATCGCCACCTGATAGACCCCGTTAATAGACAACGATTTATCAGCGCAGTATAGTTTCTTTCTCATGTAAATATCCAACTATGAACTAAGACAAAGTGAGGTCTAGACAACCACAATAATACACACCACTCCAGCACACGGATACAAAGGAGGAATGGAGACGAGACTTTGGCGAGGGGAATTTGTCTCACAGAGTGATCGTTCTTTAAAGGACTGTAGACATATGTATCTTAGTTGGAAACCCCTCTCCCTCCGTTTCAACTATATCAACATGATTTCTGTCTCGATATTCTCTTTTTCTTTGGTCACGGTATTCTCTTTCTTTCTATCTCGGCATTCTATTTTTTTTGGTCACGGTATTCTCTTTCTTTCTATCTCGGCATTCTATTTTTTTGGTCACGGTATTCTCTTTCTTTCTATCTCAGCATTCTATTTCTTTGGTCACGGTATTCTCTTTCTTTCTATCTCGGTATTCTATTTTTTTGGTCACGGTATTCTCTTTCTTTCTATCTCAGCATTCTATTTTTTTGGTCACGGTATTCTCTTTCTTTCTATCTCAGCATTCTATTTTTTTGGTCACGGTATTCTCTTTCTTTCTATCTCAGCATTCTATTTTTTTGGTCACGGTATTCTCTTTTTGTAATGTTCTTTAACAGTGTCGATCACAACGAATTCGAAATAGCGCCACCTGGACTGTTTTCGCCCACAGGCGCCCATCACTTCATTTTGAAAGTGTAGAGAGAGGTGTTCCATAAATATGGTGATCTTCTTCTTCTTTTACCTTTTAGCTCCTGGTGGAGCATAGGTCTTCAACAAACACTTTCCAAGTCGTTCTGTTTTTTGCTATTCTTTTAAGATCATTCCATGTCTTCCCCATCATCTTCATCTCTGCTTCTATCTGTCTTCTCCAAGAATTCCTTGGTCTTCCTCTTTGTCTTTTCCCCTGGGGATTCCAAAAAAGGGCCTGTTGTGTAATACTCTCAGTTGGCTTCCGTAGTGTGTGTCCTATCCATCGCCATCGTCTTCGCTGTATCTCTTTATCCACTGGTATTTGACCGGTACATTTCCATAATTCCACGTTAGTGACTTTGTCCTGCCATTTCCATCCCTTTATTCTGCGCAAGCATCCATTAATGAAAGTCTGTACTTTCGTGATTGTCAATTTTGTCATTCTCCATGTTTCACAGCCATATAATAGGACCGACCCAACATCTGAGTTGAAAATTTCTATTTTTGCACTTAGCCTAACCTCTTTGGACTTCCATATGTTTCCCAGTGCAACGAAAGCTCCTCTCGCCCCTGATATCCCCACTCTGGCATCATCCTCCGTTCCTCCCTCCCTATCTATACCACTGCCCAGACATATATAAGACCGTACGTCCAGTAGAGGTATTTCTCCTAGTTTTATATGGCCATTGCCAACTGCATTAATTCTCATAATATTGGTCTTATCTCTATTAATCTTTAGTCCTAGCTGTTGTGATCTCTCATCTAATATACTCATTTTATCCTGCATCTGTTGATGGCCGTGTGACAGGAGAGCTATGTCATCAGCAAAGTCCAAATCATCAAGCTGTTTGGTCAGTGACCACTGGATCCCATTTCTGTCGTCCTGAGTTACCCTCATAATCCAATCCATGGCCAGCAGAAAGAGAAATGGAGACAGGAGGCATCCTTGCCTTACTCCTGTTCCCATTTCAAATGCCCCCGTAAGCTGTCCTTCACGCACCACACTACATTTTGTTCCTTCATACACCGTCTCTATCAGGTCAATAAACTTCATGGGGATTCCGCAATGACTCAGCAACCTCCAAAGCATTCCTCTGTCCAAACTATCAAATGCCCTCTCGCAATCCATGAATCCAATACATAGTGGGGATTTTAGTTCTAAACTTTGTTCAACTATTATACGTAGGGTAGTTATTTGATCAGCACATGATCTGTTCTTCCTAAAACCTGCTTGTTCATCTCTCAAGTGTTTCTCTATAGCCTCTTTTAGTCTCTCCAGAATGATTCTGCCTAATATTTTTCCTGGCACTGATAGTAGCATAACTCCCCTATAATTTGTGCACTCCTGTAAACTTCCTTTCTTTGGTAGTTTGATCATATAACCTTCTCTCCAGTCTTTAGGTATTTCTTCCCTCTCCCAAATTTTATCCAATAGATCCTGTAACATCTTGGTAGAGGTGTTAATATCTGCTTTGATGGCTTCCGAAGTAATTTCATCTGGTCCTGTGGCTTTACCATCTTTTAATAATTTGATGGCTTTCATTATTTCTTCTTTGCTTGGTTTTCCGCAGTTAACGTGTAACTCTTCTTCTGCTGGTAGTATATCTGGAGGATTATTTGAGCCGGGTCTGTTCAAAAGTTCTTCAAAGTGTTCTTTCCATCTCTCCATTTGTTCCCTTATATTACTAAGCAGATTTCCTTTCTTGTCTTTGATAAAGGCGTTGATCTGTTTGTATTTTCCACCTAATTTCTTTGTGCTGTTGTACAGTTCTTTCATATTCCCTTTATTTGCTGCTTCTTCTGCCTCTTTAGCTAGTTCATCTATATATTTCCTCTTATCCCTTTTAATGCATCTTCTCACTTCTTTGTTCACCTCTGTGTAAGCTTCCTGTGTCTTGGCTTTATTACTTCTTGTTTTGCTTTTATTTATGTCTGCTTTCTTGTTCTTTCTTTCTTTAATTTTATCCAGGGTCTCTGCTGTCATCCATGCCTTATTCTGGCGTTCTCTTTTCCCCAGTGTTTCTTCGCATGTCTCTTTCCATATATTTTTACCTGTTTCCAATGATCTTCTATATTTATTGTATTTTCTAGTTGTTGGAGGACTTGGTATTTGTTTGATATTGTGACTGCGAATTTATCTTTAATTCCTTGTTCTTTAAGAAACCCTACATTGAAATACTTTCTACCCTTATTCGTTGTATTATACCTTTTTAATTTAATTTTAAGTTTGGCTAACAGAAGATGATGATCAGAAGCTATATCTGCCCCTCTATATACTTTTACATCCTGTAAGGATGACTTAAACTTATTATTAATACATATGTGATCAATTTGATTTTCCGTTCTATGATCTGGTGACACCCATGTAGCTTTGTGTATTCTTTTATGTTGGAATATTGTTCCTCCTAGGCTCATTTGATTAAAGGCGCAGAAATTCACAAATATCTCTCCATTCTCGTTTATATCTCCAAGTCCATGTTTTCCCATAATCTCTTCGAAGCCTCTGTTGTCTGATCCTACCTTAGCATTTAGGTCTCCCATCAAGATTATAATATCCTTGGCTCGTCTTGCATCCATCTGCCATTGTAGCTGTTTATAAAAATCATCTTTAACTGAGTCATCTTTATCGTTGGTTGGTGCATAGCATTGTATAATGTGTAATTTTATTTTGTTTTTGGTTGTTCTAAATGTTGCTCTCACCAGTCTTGGTCCCACTGCCTCCCATTCTATTAGTGTCTTCTGTGCATTTTTTGATAGCATTATAGCTACCCCTTCGCTATGTTGTGCTCCTGGTTCCTGGTGTCCTGATGATAAAATCATCTCCCCTGTATTCAATTTTATTCTCTCTGCTCCCAGCCATCTTGTTTCACACATTCCCAGAATATCTATCTTATATAGTTGGTCATTTCTGCTGCCACTTGTGCCACTTTTCCCTGTTCGTTAAGGGTACGAACATTCCAGGTGCCAATTCTGGATGATTTCCTGGTAGACAAAGGGTGAGTCGGCAACCCGGACTCCTTATGGCTTTCTCCGGATTGCGTCATACGTCTCTTAGACAGAGAGCCCTTCTCTTTCCTGGTTGACGGATTAACTTTATCTTTCTTTGACTTGTTCATGTTTGTGAAGTTTTTTCGGCTTACTTTTTTACAGTATGGGATAGCCAGTCCCATGCCTAACCCTCCTTTCTCGCCTCTTACGAACATGCCTGGTAGGGTACAGCGCCGCTATTCTTTACTCCCCTTTCGGGCCCCGGCAGCGCACGGGCGTTAAATATGGTGATAATGACCACATATCACCCCTGCTTTTATTACTAACATTACAGTCACAACACCATGGATGGAGAGAAAAGGGACACATTTTTTCGTCCATTTCTTCTCTTCGCTTCCTCTTATACCCATTCGAGTGTCCAGGGCGATACAAAAAAAAGATAGTTTTTTTTACCTAATAACTTTTGCTAAATTATGTTTTTGCATCGTTTTTTTTTTAAATATTGTCTGTCCATCTAACTCAGCGTCTACCTCTTGCACTTCCGCATTCTCCTCTTTCAATATCTGCTCTGTATGATAAGGAACCGTATGCCAGTCTTTCTACATCGGCAAACCATTTCATATGTTGTTGATGATGCTGCAATAACTTTAAATTAGAGAAAACAACGATGTGATAAAGAACATAACAAACAAGGACAATAAAATTTTTTGGTCAGGTAAAACAACATAATGGTATAGAGAAGATAACTCTCTGGGGCACCAGGGCCGGATATAGACTCGAGGAGGTTCTAAGTTGGCTAAGCCAAATAAGAGTTCTCGTTTCTAGATTACAACAGAAGTACATTTTAGGTCCCGTCGAATTCTGTGACCCTAAGCTATCGCTGATTTAGCCTAGGACTAATGTACTATATAATATATAATATATATAATAAATAGCTGCGACTACAGGCACAACAAACACAAAGTGAATTGTTTTTCTTTATATATATAATTAGACAAGTCAGCCTATGACAACATGCACTATCAGAGCAAGAGACATGGCGGAATGGCGCTCTGTCGTATCCAACGTTCAATGCGGAGACGACAATCGATAATGATGATGAATTTAAAACGGTATGTTTTGTTTGAGTAAAAAAATGTGGAGATCAGCTTATCGTTTAACATATCAGTGTTAAATATAAATTTTATCTGCAGAAAGGGACAAAAATTAACACATAAACAAGAGGCCTCTTAGAAATATGATATGCAATGGACAAATAAGAAATGCTGATATGACAAGAGTAAAGTAGGAAAAAAAGTAAAGAGCCCCGTTAATCCAACTGGCGTAAAGGGAATATGACCACACATTTTACAGACCTTCAGCACATGATTTTTGTGGTAATTTGGTCAGTATTACGCACGTGCTGATTTACTTTCCCAGAAAAAAATTGGATGGGTGAACCCAGAAGCCGTCGGTTGGGATCGAACCCTACCTCTTGTCCTTTGTAGTCCAGTTTACTAACCGCTGAGCTATCGCCGCTATGACAAGAGTAAGTGTAACATTAATTTTAAATCCCATGCTTCCTCTTTTCATTTTCTTCTTTTTATTTTCTACTTTTTATTTTCTTCTTTTCATTTTCTCCTTTTCATTTTCTTCTTTTCATTTTCTCCTTTTCATTTTCTTCTTTTCATTTTCTCCTTTTCATTTTTCTTCTTTTTATTTTCTTCTTTTCATATTCTTCTTTTCATATTCTTCTTTTTATTTTCTTCTTTTCATTTTCTTCTTTTTATTTTCTTCTTTTTATTCCCTTCGTCTTCTTCATTTCTTTTTAAAAACCTATTTTTTTTTTTTAATTCATGTTATACACCTTTTATTTCTTTCTCCTTTTTAAATCTTCTTTATTTTCATCTTCTTCTACCTCTTCTTTCTCTTCCCCTTTTTTATGGTCTTTTTGTTCTCGCTCATTGTGTATCCTTCTTCTACAGCCTAACGATTACTGCCCATTATCAAAAACATGTTACATGGGCGTGGTTAAGCTCTCGAGAGGTTTTACACCATCCCGTGATATTTGTGCCTTACAGCCCAACACCTCCGCATACTTTTTAACTGTATGGGTTTACTCTCCTTTTTGAGTCTTTATACATGGCCAGACGGAGTAACCTGTAAAAAAGGTCCATAAGGGGGGTATTTCGACCAGCTCTGGTTCAGATTTTCTGAAGTACTCAGTCAGCTTTGAGTTGCTAACTTGTTCAGTTATACTAAGTAAAAAGACATGGTATGAATATACCAAATCTATAGCGGTAAGCATAGCGTTCTACTTTAAGTTTAAGCAACATGATATGGGTAAGATTTGATTGATGAACGAGTAGAAACCATTTCCTTTCTCCAGATCTGGTGGAAGCGAGGTCAAGTCATGAAAACTCAAAACATTGAATTTTATTTGTTTGTTGTTTGTTTGTTGGTTATTTGTTGGTTGTTTATTGGTTGTATGTTGGTTATTTGTTGGATGTATGTTGGTTAATTGATGGTTGTATGTTCGTTGTATGTTGGTTGTTTGTTGTTTGCATGTTGGTTATTTGTTGGTTGTATGTTGGTTATTTGTTAGTTGTTTCTTGGTTATTTGTTGGTTGTATGTTGGTTATTTGTTGGTTGTTTGTTGGTTATTTGCAAGTTATTTGTTGGTTGCATTTTTGTTATTTGTTGATTTTTTATTCGTTTTATGTTTGTTATATGTTGCTTGAATGTTGGTTATTTGTTGGTTGTTTGTTTGTTATTTGTTGGTTGATTGTTGGTTGTTTGTTGGTTACTTGTTGGTTTTATGTTGGTTATTTGTTGGTTATATGTTGCTTGTATATTGGATATTTGTTGGTTGTGTGTTAGTTCTTTTTTGGTTGTATGCTGGTTATTTGTTGGTTGTATGATGGTTGTTTGTTTGTTGTATACTGGTCATTTATTGGTTGTTCTGTTGGTTGTTTGTTGGTTGTTTGTTGGTTGATTGTTGGTTGTTTGTTGGTTATTTGTTGGTTATATGTTGGTTATTTGTTGGTTATATGTTGATTATTTGTTGGTTGTATGTTGGTTGTTTGTTTGTTATTTGTTGGTTGATTGTTGGTTGTTTGTTGGTTACTTGTTGGTTTTATGTTGGTTATTTGTTGGTTATATGTTGCTTGTATATTGGATATTTGTTGGTTGTGTGTTAGTTCTTTTTGGTTGTATGCTGGTTATTTGTTGGTTGTATGATGGTTGTTTGTTTGTTGTATACTGGTCATTTATTGGTTGTTCTGTTGGTTGTTTGTTGGTTGTTTGTTGGTTGATTGTTGGTTGTTTGTTGGTTATTTGTTGGTTATATGTTGGTTATTTGTTGGTTATATGTTGATTATTTGTTGGTTGTATGTTGGTTATTTGTTGGTTGTATGTTGGTTATTTGTTGGTTATATGTTAGTTATTTGTTGGTTGTTTGTTGGTTATTTGCTGGTTGTATGCTGGTCATTTGTTGGTTGTATGTTGGTTTTTTGTTGGTTGTTTGTTGGTTATTTGTTGGTTGCATGTTGGTTGTTTGTTGGTTGTATGTTGGTTGTTTGTTGGTTGTATGTTCGTTATTTGTTGGTTGTATGTTGGTTGTTTGTTTGTTATTTGCTGGTTGTATGTTGGTTGTTTGTTGGTTATTTGTTGGTTGTATGTTGGTTGTATGTTGGCTGTAAGTTGGTTGTATGTTGGTTGTATGTTGGTTATTTGTAGGTTGTATGTTGGTTGTTTCTTGGTTATTTGTTGGTTGTATGTTGATTTTTTGTTGGTTATTTGTTGGTTGTATGTTGGTTGTTTGTTGGTTATTTGTTGGTTGTTTGTTGGTTATTTGTTGGTTGTATGTTGGTTGTATGTTGGTTGTTTATGTTTACCAACTTTATGTCTCCAGCGAAATCCCTAGAGATTGACTTGTGCGTGAATATCACTTGTTTCTATTTTTCGACAGACAGCCGTGTTCTGCGGTGTCCCCCGCCATACAGGCATATATTTCTCCGACTTCAGAGGCACTCTCATAATTTAATCGCCGATAGTTTTCACGTTTTGTTCATTTTTTTTTCTAATAATTTAATCCGGGCTGCGGCCGTTTTTGGCCTACTCATTCGATTTCCAATGCATGAGGCTCTTTAACGTGCGCAGAATGCACACGGGATCTCCTTTTTCTTTTCCCCTTACCGAGAAGGCTATAGCTCGTTTCAAATCATCTGCCCAACTTCAAAACGCTATTACTCTCTAACCGTTTGTTAAAAACTTTTGAAATTTTCCAAATGTTATTAGAATGCAAAAGACCCTTTAAATGTATATTTAACAAATATCTTGCAGCTGCAGTTTTCTTAAAGCGGCGAATTTCTTTGATCTTTGTCAAAATTGTAAATTGTGAAGCCCTAAAGAATAGAAATTACCGTAGTTGCTGGTCTATGATTAATTTTCACTAGGTAAAGGCGTGGCCGTAATGGGGAAATAACTGGATAAAACAAAACACCAGGAGAATTATTGTCTGCTCAGTTCGAGGACGGACGATAATATCAAGGTATGCCTGTATGTCCAATTTTCATAGCTGTGTGGTCCTGAAAAGGACCGTTTGTTGAACTAATTTAAGGTAATATAGGGGCCAACATTGTGGGGGCTATATACTTTCATTCTGAATCAGACGAGTCTAAAAGATTAATAACTGTTTGGGGTTGAACATTCCACAAACCATAATTTTTCCAATATTCCTCTTCCTGTTTTAAGACGTGGTCTTCACATTTAGCCCAATAATCTTTGTCTATATTTAATAAAGCGAGATTAGCAAGAGTCTTTACATCGCATATTTTGAATGTTGTATTTTCATCTGCCACTTGTCCTTTTAATTTTGCCCAGATTAGTTCTATTGGATTTAAATGAGCATGGTAAGGTGGCAGTCTCAAACTTATATGACCGTGCTCCTGGATAATCTTATCTATTTGATAAATCGTTGTCCTTTGTTTTTGCTTTACTAGAGATAGTAATTCAGGTTTTAAGTACATGTTATTAAATTGTATGTGCTCCTTTGTGAGCCATATCTTAATAGCATCTTTTGTACTGGATGACGTCGGGACTTTATCTTCAAGTGCAACAATGTTGTGGTACGCTGCATTGTCCATTATTAGGAAAGATGGTCGATCTAGTGATGGGAGAACAGAATTTTCAATCCAATGTCTAAATATGTGACCATTCATCTCAGAGTGATAATCCCGATTGTCTATGGATTTTGAAAAAAAAATGAGCTCTGCATTCTGTATTAGTCCATGTTGTCGACTACCTGCATGAGCAATTATCAAGCTCTGTCCTTTGCTGCTAGGTATTAATCTCTTAATCTTTCCATCTGATGACTGCCATTCCCTTTGGTTAGTGTGGTGAGCATTGATCCATGTTTCATGCAAGAACACATTATCATAACCTTGCTTGCGCACCTCTTTTACTTCACGTAAGTACTTGCTTCTCATGACTACTATATGTGGCTTCTCACAGATGATGTTTCGTCCATTGGAATACTTTCTGAATGTAAAGCCTGCAGCTCTCACATTCCTCCATAATGTAGACTTTGATATTTCAATACTGTTGTTCTTTTTCAGCGATACTTTTAATTTTCTTATTGTAACAGTTTCATTCATACCCAACATTTTGCGAATTTCACTTCTTATAAGTTCACTGTCGAAATTATCCAACATTTTTGCTCTTCCTTGTGATTTTGTATATTTTGAACATTGACGGTCACGTGCTTGAATCCAGTGATTAAATGACGGTTTAGATAAATCCAAAATGTGTCTTGTCCTATTTTCAGGGTTTTCTAAAGAATGAAATAATCTTCCTCGTTTAGCCTCTTTGCAAAAATAGTCATACATTTTTATTGCGATGTTTTGTAAACTGCCGAATTTCATTTTAAGACTCATGATAAATGTTATTGTTCCACGTCTGCACCTATGAATGAACGGAAATGGAACACACAATGCCTCGTGTTTTCTACAAGTGTCTAATTGTGTCAGAAAGCCCACGTGGAAAGTGTGCAAAAACGTCAATTGTACCGTGTATGGATTTTTAATCGCTATTTTTAACTTAAAATACTGTAAACATTAAGTTTTGACTACATCAATGGGTCGTTATAAATTTATATAAATCAAATAAGCAACAATAATAACCAAATGATTTTTTTTAAATGAAATTAATTCCCTGTTGGGATCATTATAACTTTACATGCAAATTTTGAAAAAAAATTACAAAAAGAGATTAAAAAGATATCGATTTTAAAAGTTGGGCAGATGATTTGAAACGAGCTATAGTCATTGGATCGTACTACCCAGGGACTAAGGTAAAGCGAGGAAGAAACCACGGATTCGAATTAAAAAAAAACAATTTGGGGAGACAACTTAACAATCTAACCTGGAACCTCGAGACGACTACTCTAGTCATGCGGCTTTTATTCTCCAGTCCCAGAGAGTTTCATCACCTACCACAAGAAATGGGAGAAATGACGTCAGAATAGATGCAGATATACAGTTTAAAGAGGTTATTTTGTCATGAGATCTCTATAATTCATCAAATTGTTTCATAATTGCTGTTA
Source organism: Megaustenia siamemsis (assembly GCA_032433765.1). NCBI lineage: Eukaryota > Metazoa > Mollusca > Gastropoda > Stylommatophora > Ariophantidae > Megaustenia > Megaustenia siamemsis. Next base: position 53,204,182 of record JAVIAB010000126.1, read on the forward strand.
CAATATTTTAGGTAAACTCTCAATCGTTTCCAGAAGATGACGAAATAGAAACACATTTTGTGTTAACTACTGCGCTTCGTACAACAGACAGTTGATATTTACTTTGAGGGCCACAGAATAAGAATTAGAATCACATTTAGAGACTTACTGCTTGTGATTTAGCAATCGTAAACTAGATATTCTATTTAATTTTACTGCTTGTGATTTAGCGATCGTAAACTAGATATTCTATTTAATTTTACTGCTTGTGATTTAGCGATCGTAAACTAGATATTCTATTTAATTTTACTGCTTGTGATTTAGCGATCGTAAACTAGACATTCTATTTAATTTTACTGCTTGTGATTTAGCGATCGTAAACTAGACATTCTATTTCATTTTACTGCTTGTGATTTAGCGATCATAAACTAGACATTCTATTTAATTTTACTGCTTGTGATTTAGCGATCGTAAACTAGACATTCTATTCAATTTTACTGCTTGTGATTTAGCGATCGTAAACTAGACATTATGTTCAATTTTAATGAATATTTCAGGTTTGTTATAATCAATGAAATGTTTAATTAAATATTTGTTTTCATTCTTTTCCACGCATTAAGTCTTTGATAGTTAGTTACAATAGAAGTCAGATGGTTAGACATAGGTGGATCGACCATGAGATAATAAAATCATAAATGAGATGATAATAAAGCGTCGATATAGACCGAGTCTTCAACTACACAGACAAAACAAATAGGGTGTCCATCAGGAGAGAACACGCTGTGATTCCCCACACCAGAAAGCAAATATTAGAAGGACGGGAAAACTCGAGGCAAATCCGAGAACGACTGAGTGAGAGCATCACAGACATTTCACATCAACTGATAATGGTTGACTCCACCACAGGCGCAAGAACTAAACGTTTGACTTTCCGTGAACAACCAACAGCGAATAAGGGAGGCTGTAGACACAGTTACCTGTAACTGAAACTTTACAAAGAAAATAAACATTAAATGGTATTGAGTAGGTAAGCTAACAGAAAAAATACGATAAACCACAACGTTTAGGCAAACGCCTTCATCAGGTATAATAAACAAAATATACACAGTAAATACAAAATTCCGAGTCAGAATGCACAACAACTACATAGCTCTAAAAATGGTGGGAAAAAAACGGCGGCCAGGATTATCATGAGAAGAGGAAAGTTGGAATACTTGGTTACAACTGGCAAAATAAAAGGAAAGAGAGATCGCGGATGACAAAGAGAGAAAATACTGGATAGCTTAGTATCATGGCATGAAAAACAGTCAACAACAGAACTGATACAATACACTGTAGATAGAAGATTGTGGAGGGACATGATCGCCTACGCCAACCGGTAAGCACATGATGATGAGGATTATCGTAGAGTCTGGTTAAAAGTTTGAAATGTAATCAACTGACGCTTTAGTTGATGAGCTTATTTGTGTATTTCTAGGCAAATAATATAAACACCATATATTAAACATTAAATATGATTAGTAGAAGTTGTGTTTTAAGATTGTCAAGTGTGTGTGGTTACAAATGTCATATTGCAGCACATGACAATATCTGATTCGTTCCTCGTTGATCTCATTGGTTACAGCTATTAACTACTGTAATATTATAATTAACACGTAACTATGGATGTTCGCAACAAAACAAATTCCGTTTTGTGTGTCTCGAGTCACAAATTGAAACCACTTCTATACAAGATCAATGTTAAGCATAAGTGGAATGTGCTAGACCCAGAACATTTGGTTATTTGGTTATGGAAGGCCTCGGTATCACTGCAAACGAATTAAAATCCATAATTGCTCAACCGCCCGTGCCAGCGTAAACATCCGAATCTCATCTCCCAAACAAAGAAAGGTAACTGTATCATCATATCAGTCTCATCACACGCCAAAAGACATATGGCGAAACTGCGCAGAAAGTGAACACAGCCAACTGTTCCCTGTCATACGATATCATCATTCATCGAAAGCAATTGGAATATCGAAACATGATCAAAACGGATGAGACGCACAGCTCACGGTGTGCACAGAGCACTCAACTCAGTAGCTCCTGCAACAAACCGGACTTGGAATATGAGGAAACTGCAACAAGGAACACTTTTCATGCATAGCCTTCAATTGTTCCCGCCGTATATCCACCATATACCGGGAGTTCACGTCCTCTTGAAAATGACGATCGTCATATTTTAAAAAAATGTATAGCGCTTGATGATGTTAGGCCATCGTTGTTGACTCCAATTCCGAACATATCGACACACAGTCGTCAGATTATCCCCGTCTCACATCAAACAACCGACCGTAAGATTAGCGTACGGTCGGTGTAGAGATTTACAATGAACCATTACGATGACGTACAACACAAAAAAATGTCGTACACACAATTTCGCTCCCTTCCGATTTCTGATTACTCTAGTAAGACGAACAAAACACTGTGCAAATTCCGTAAAGACATAAAACTGCGGCTGACGAAGTAGTTTACATTGATAAGTAACATGGAAATAACTTGCGTCAATGAATTCCAACAACGGTCATGAACAGCACCAATGTGACGTAAAGCGCAGATCAAGTCTAGACATTGGAAGGTCTCATTCACAACACTTGATTTGTCAAAAAGGGACTGTTGCCGGCGTACAACGTCGCTTTAGCGGTGCAGATGTAACAAGAAGATCATCACTTTAATTTAACTCAGAAAAGTACAATGGAGAATAGAAATTAATCAGACCCTACTGCACTTTCTGCAGTGATCGAAAGGACGTGGACTAGACCCGCCATATTGGAGACGGAACTCAAAACCCAGAACTTTATCATGCTTAAATCCTGCAATATTTTAATTATTGTAACTAATATACCACTTTGAGTTTAAAACAAACAACTGTGAATAATGAAGACAACGAAAACGAAGATGTAGATTTCTATGGAGAACGTTATTGAGGTACTTTTGGTGTCCATTTTTCCACTTGTCTTCTATGATAGTCACTTTAATTTGATGATTAACTATAACTGAACTACTATAAAAAGTAAAGTACCCCCGTCACGCCAAGTGGCGTATAGGGAATATGGTGTTAGTGACCATAAATTTTACAGACCTGCAGCACATTATTTTTGTGGCAATGTGGTCGGTATTACGCCCGTGCCGCTTTAATTTCCCAGAAAAAAATCCGGTACCCATTTAAAGCTGGGTGAACCCGGAAGCCGTCGGTTGGGATCGAATCCTACCCCTTGTCTTTTGTAGTCCAGTTTACTAACCACTGAGCTATCGCGGCTCCCCTGAACAACTATGGTGTATTCTTACCCGATATGTGTTTTTATTAAGGATCAACTGGGCAGTGTTCCGCGTAACCCACTCCCCAAACAGAAACATGTCTACGCCCTTGCTGGGCATCAATAGATGAAGATGTCTAAGATCCTTTGAGGTATTCGGCAAGATAGAGCCGCTTCATGATCTGATCTGATCTGATCTGAATAAGCTAATAATCCGGACAGAGGCTAGACTTAGCGGGCCAACTAACGCTCAGACCGACCGGCCAGGGGGCAGAACTGATCCGATTTATGGTCAAACTGATGCGACAGTAGTAGGATGGTTGCTGGCCTTTAAGTAGAAGTTCTTAAACCGTATCCATGGCTACTGTGCATATCAACTTTAATATGTGGTCCTCACACGTCACTGTGTGGCCACGGCTGGAAACATTAGTTCGTGTTCAATGTGCTTGTATAATTACCTCCACAATCTAATAATCGGCTCCTACTAAGAAGAAATAGTTTCACATATAAATAGTAAGTAAAAAGTAAAGTACCCCCGTCACGCCAAGTGGCGGCGTATAGGGAATATAGTGTTAGTGACCATACATTTTACAGACTTTCGGCACATGCTTTTTGGGTAATGTGGTCGGTATTACGCCCGTGCCGCTTTACTTTCCCAGAAAAAAAGCCGGTACCCATTTAAGGCTGGGTGAACCCGGAAGCCGTCGGTTAGGATCGAACCCTACCCCTTGTCCTTTGTAGTCCAGTTATATAAATAGTAGTAGATATAAATACAAAATAATATGTATAGTCACGCAGAGTATGTCCATAGCCAACTATAATTTTACTAAGACATGAGAGCTAAAAGAGATTGTGACTTTTCAGCAATGGTTGCGGGGTAAAATTGCTTCAGCCGTCTATAGGCTTTGCAGCTTGGTGAAGTAGCATGACTATAGACACCCATTTCGCACATCGAATGGACGTGGAAAAAAGAAAGTTCAATATCAGAAAGGGGAAACAATCTTCACAAATACAACCAACCCTACTCATGTATGTTACTCGTGTGGCATTTTGTTATGCCCCTTAACATGATTTAACAGTCACTGTTGCAAGCACACATAATATGCAGCTACGTAGTATCGGCGAGCCGCGATAGCACAGTGGTTAGTGAAGTGGACTATAAGGGCATGAGGTAGGGTTCGATCCCAACCGACGGCTTCCATTTCACCCAGCCTGTAATGGGTACCGAATTTTTTTTCTAGGAAAGTAAAGCGGCACGGGCGTAATACCGACAACTTTACCCCAAAAATCATGTGCCGAAGGTCTGTAAAATTTATGGGCACTAACACCATATTCCCCATACGCCACTTGGCGTGACGGGGTACTTTAATTTTTTACGTAAAATCGAGCTATTTTCTTTATTGTATTCTATTACTACCACCTTCATTATTATCCAACAAGTATATAATTAGGGACGCATTGATTATAAATATGTTTATGATCAAACTATTAACTAATTTCTTTGCTATTAATCAACCGATGCAATACCTGTTGACCAGAACTTTTTAAAACCAATCGCTAGTTACCTCCCTGGACTTATTTCGGATTCAATTTCCCCTTGAATTAGTGTTTTCATGTTAAAACTGCAATATTTGGTTATAACTGGCAAATTACAAGGAAAGAGAGATCGCAGACGACAAAAAGAGAAGATACTGGATAGCGTGCTGTTGTGATATGCCAACATCAACAGTCAACAACATAATTGATACGATGTACTAAGGACAGACAAATATAGAAGGACACGATTGTCTTCCATAGACTTCCGTTTCAAAATGGTGGAACGTTTCACGTTCTCTCGATCGCTGCAGAAAAAATGCATCTGGTGTTTGATTAATTTCGGCTCTCTGAAGCAATTTTCTGTGCTCAAATCAAAATGATGTTCTACTTAGCAAATATGCGCTACCGAAGTGGACTAATCCGCCTCGCCGAGTACACACAGCAATGTTCCTTTTTGACAAGTCAAGTATTGTTTGTAAAAGCGACCTTCACCGTCTAGTGTTGACATGCGGTTTACGTCACATTGAGTGCTGTTCAATGGCCGACGTTGGAACTGTTTGACGCAAGTTATTTACATGCTGAAACGAATTAATGAGTACTGTTTCGTCAAGTCGACCGAAGATTTTCCTCTTTAGGGAATTTGCACCGTGTTTAGTTCCTTGTACGCTAACCGTAGGGTCTGTTGTTTGATGTGTGACGGGGATAATTCGACAACTAACTGTGTCGGTTATATGTTCGGTTGGAGTCAAGAACGACGTCCTAACATCATCAAGCGCTATACATTTTTTGTTCTCAATATGACGATCATCATTTTCGGGAGGACATGAACTTCCGGTATATTGTGGATAGGCGGCAGGAACCATTGAAGGCTATGTCTGAAAAGTGTTCCTTGTTGCAGTTTCCTCATATTCCAAGTCCGGCTTGTTGCAGGAGCTACTGAGTTAAGTGCTCTGTGCACACCGTGAGCTATGTTTCTGATCCGTTTTGATCATGTTTCGATATTCCAATTGTTTATGATGAATGATGATATATCGTATGACAGAGAACAGTTGGCTGTGTTCAGTTTCTGCGCGGTTTCGCCTTATGTCTTTTGGCGTGTGCTGAGACTGCTACGATGGGGACTACAGTTACCTTTCTTTGTTTGGGAGATGAGATATTCAGATGATTACGCTGGCACGGGCGGTTGAGCAATTATGGATTTTAATTCGTTTGCAGTGATACCGAGGCATTCCATAACCAATAACCAATGATTGTCTACGTCTCCGGTATGGCACATGATAACAATGTTAAAATTATTTCCAATGAACTCACTCATTCTTTTAAATCCACTACTTGTTGTTTATTTCTATAAACAATTATCGTCAATTGTTCTTCTTTGCTTAAGCAAAGTAGAGGAAGACTGTGACAAGTATGTATACATTGTAAGACTAATGAGTCTAGAAGTGGTAACAGTTTCTGGTCGATCCGGAGAGGGGGATGCGCCAACTCCAATCAAATTGATTTATAATATAATATAATATAATATAATATAATATAATATAATATAATATAATATAATATAATATAATATAATATAATATAATATAATATAATATAATATAATATAATATAATATAATATAATATAATATAATATAATATAATATAATGTAATGTAATGTAATGTAATGTAATGTAATGTAATGTAATGTAATGTAATATAATATAATATAATATAATATAATATAATATAATATAATATAATATAATATAATATAATATAATATAATATAATATAATATAATATAATATAATATAATATAATATAATATAATATAGCACAGCATAGCACAGCATAGCATAGCATAGCATAGTATAGTATAACATAACATAACATAACATAATATAACATAGCATAACAAAACATAATATAATATGATATTAAATTATATAATTAATTCCTGACCCTTCTAGTGTAATTGAACGTTACGTGATTATATAACGTATTATAACAAAACACAATTTTACATAACGTAATATACTACAGTATAAAATAATATAATTGTTAACATTTCTTGTATTACTTAATTATTTAGAATCTCATGCAAGGTTCCATTACACACAAGTTGGGGACCGCTCCGTTGAAAGATAAGGGGAGGAGATTGATTGGTCTCTGGAAGAGGACTGGACTTACTAATGTAGTCGGGTCAATAGTGAGGATGGTTTGGTGGCTCCCAGAGTGGGGGAGTGTGTGCTGGCACAGCTTTTTGATGGAATGTCGTCAGAGGTGGTTGGTGTGTGTGTGTGTGTGTGTGGTGATGATAAGTGCGAGCGAGGAAAACGGGACAAATATGGAGAAATTGAAGAGACGACTAAAATAGACTCGTGACTAATCGATCAATTAACAGATGAGTGGTTTCATAGACAGGAAAGGAAGCCATAAAAGTTAAACAGGGAAGGTTGGATGGAGAGAAGACGGTTAGAAGAATTACAAGATAGACTGATGTTGATAGACAGAGATATAGCACAGGCATGTTGGTCGTCTATCTGTGTCTAAGAGGTCTGCACTGTTATCTTTCTCTGTTAATGTGTGTTAGGTCTAAGCCAATATGAGCCCTGACGTCTCTACTGCAATGTGAACGTTCATGTGCTTGTTGGGTGTTCACTTGTCGATGAGGTCATGATGTTGTGTCTAACATGACAGAGGCTACCTCTAAATGGCTTCCTTTATTTGTTCTCTTCTGTTGGTATGACGTCAAGAAGTAAAGAGCCCCGTCACGCCACGTGACGTATAGGGAATATGGTGTTAGTGACCATGATTTTTATAGACCTTCGGCACATGATTTTTGGGGTAAAATGGTCGGTATTACGCATGTGCTGCTTTACTTTCTCTGAAAAAAATCGGCTACCCATTTAAGGCTGGATGAACCCGAAAACCGTCGATCAGGATCGTACCCGACCTCTTGTCCTTTGTAGTCCAGTTCACTAACCACTGAGCTGTCGCTGCTCCCTCTTGGCATGCCCATCCTTCAGTAGATTTACTTTACCATTTCAAGCAATTAACTACAATATACACCCTACCATCTGACGTGATGTCATCTGCTCTCTCTTTCTCTCTCTCTCTTTCTCTCTCTTTCTTAACTTTCTCCTACACTCCATCCGGTGTCAAGTGAGGAATACAGTTCTAGTTCATGACCTTCTGGCAGGCTCAGCCTCATTGTGTCAGTCCATATAACATTGGGTCTACCGCGGACTCAGTGTGTTCCCTGGTATATTCTTTTTTTACAGACGATAGAACCATTTCCCGTATTGTCTCTGTGTGTAGTTTACAATGAATGGAATGCTCAATCTCTCTCCTACGACACCATTTATCTCTCCTACGACACCATTTATCTTTCCTACGACACCATTTATCTCTCCTACGACACCATTTATCTCTCCTACGACACCATTTATCTCTCCTACGACACCATTTATCTCTCCTACGACACCATTTATCTCTCCTACGACACCATTGATCTCTCCTACGACACCATTTATCTCTCCTACGACACCATTTATCTCTCCTACGACACCATTTATCTCTCCTACGACACCATTTATAATTCTATCTCCCCTTGTCACTCAAAGCGCGTTTCTTAAACATTTCATCTCTGAATAAAAACATCATTTAGGGCTATCTTAGTAATTTGTTAATGCCCACGATGTGACCTTCCGTTCTTTCACAGTTCCCCATAAATTAGTAAATATATATATATAGACAAGTAAAGGTTGTCACACAGTATATATTGTGCTCTATAAATGTCGAGCTTTCATGTTTGCTGGTAGTGAAAATGAGAGGTCAATGTTGTTCTTCACTGTCACTATATTTTTTTAGCTTAGCGAGTCATGTTCCCATTTTTATGGGGAAGGTTATATCTTGTCTCCCCCGAGACTGACTCATAAAATGCAGGCTCGTTCATGAATTTGCACGTTTAAGATAAAGTGGCATGCTAGAGAACAAATACATGCGGCTACTTGAATATAAGAACATTGAGTTCAAATATTCATATATAATTATTACATCACAGATACATTCATATACAGCTGCTTATCAGTTCGATAGTGTTATCGTTTTGTCGTTTGCTGAATCATTCTCTTAAAATATCAGTCGTCTTTTATCTCTGCCTTTGTCTATCTCGTCTTCCCCCATTCATGTTCCGCTTGCTATAAAAGATCCCAGATGGTCCTCTCTCATCCCATGAGCACAAATTATCATCGTTTTACTCCTCGCGGTGGAAGACATATTTCCGATCCTGATTTGTCACTTCTAACGTCCACGTGACTATTTTTAGTAGCCCTTTATATTGTGAAATATTTTTTTCTTTAAGAAGAAACCATATTTCAGTAGCCTGTAATAATTGTCCTTTTCGTTCTTCCATTATCTCATTGCTACAACAAAACTGCATAGCCATCACACTAATGAACTCTTTCTCTTATTTCTATCGACAGACGTGGGTAGCATAGTATTATTCTTCATTCTTTGAAATGTAGTGTTTACTGAAGTTTTGCGCTCCTTGTAAAAGTATATAGACTAGGGTAGAACATATCACATACAGGAAGCTAGAAATACAGCTTGGATAGGAAAGCTTAGTAGCTACACATAAATGAAGTAGGTGAAAGCAGTAACAGAAATAGAAGAACAGTCATAAGCTTTGGGAATGAAAAATTGTGGCTGTTATTGGTAAGGTAGAGGAAGAGATTTAAACTTGACTTGACCGTAACATGTCCAGAAATTAGTTTGATAAACAAACTCTGGTTGCAGGTTGTGTTTATGAGAGGGAGATGGTCATTCCTAGGGTTCATGTTAGCATTATTTTTTTTTAACTCAGAGATTAACTAAAATGTCAAGATGGAGTTTTGTTTTGCAAAATTTGACATAAAAGTCATCAAAAATTGAACTTCGTATTCAACCATTGGCTGAGAGATTACTAACAAATGACTAAGCCAATAAATTATGCAACTGAGTCAGATGTATTTAACTTCATGCATTAGAAGAATTTGTGACTGATTTAGAGAAACATCGAGATAGAAAAGAATATAAACATGGTAATGATGAGCAGCAGACGCAACTAGTGCCTTGATATGGTAATGGTGAGCAGTAGATGCAACTAGTGCCTTGATATGGTAATGGTGAGCAGTAGTTGCAACTAGTGCCTTGATATGTTGGTAATGGTGAGCAGTAGATGCAACTAGTGCCTTGATATGTTGGTAATGGTGAGCAGTAGATGCAACTAGTGCCTTGATATGTTGGTAATGATGAGCAGTAGATGCAACTAGTGCCTTGATATGTTGGTAATGGTGCAATAAGGGCCGATATTGTTATCATGTCAAAGAAGATCATCATCATCGAGTGCCTTCTCCGCAACGAAGGTTGGCTACCATGGATCGCCATTATACTCTGTTTCTTGCTTTGATGGTGCAGGCTGTCATAGATTGACGTGTCCATCTTTTGATGTTACTCGTCCATGTTAGTCTTGGTCTGCCTCTGCCTCTTTTACCTTGTATTTTTCCTTCCAATATTACTTTTAGTAGACTGTTGTGTCTTTTAACATGCCCCAAAAATTGCATTTGTCTTGTCTTGATTGTATTTAGTAGTCCTCTTTTTATTTTCAGTTGTTTTAAAACTTCATCGTTTGTTATCTTTTTTTCCATCCAAATCTACCTATTCTTCTATAAATCCACATTTCAAAGGCTTCAATTTTCTGTTTTGTTTTCTTGTCTAAAGTCCATGTTTCTGCACCATACATGAATATTGAGAAGATGTAACATTTTGCCATTCTTAGTTTCAGCCCTGCTGATATTTGTTTTACAATTAAGACAAGACAAATGAAATTTGTGGGGCATGTTAAAAGACACAACAGCCTACTAAAAGTAATATTGGACGGGAAAATACAAGGTAAAAGAGGCAGACACAGACCAAGACTAACATGGACGAGTAAGATCAAAAGATGGACAAGGTAATCTATGACAGCCTGCACCATCAAAGCAAGAAACAGAGTAGAATGGCGATCCATGGTAGCCAACCTTCGTTGTGGAGAAGGCACTCGATGATGATGATGAATATATATGTGTGTGTGTGTGCGCGCACGCGCTCCCCGTATGGCTACCGGCGCCTTCAAGGTGAGAGAAGAAATATTAGAGCCATTGCTATGTGCCACGCAGCTCGCCAGAAGTGATTAAGGAGGGTTGTAATCGTCGCCTGTACAATCGAGTATGACATGTACAGAGCAACATTGTCAAGATAATGTGTCAATGTATTTGGGGAAATGCTGTGACAGGTAGTGGAGCGGACATGTTGAATTCCTGACTGATATGACACTAGTTCAATGAATAGAATAGAAGAGAATAGTGTACACTCATACTTCTTATAGGCGATTGTAAGCACGCTTTTGTCAATCGTTGATAGTTATTGTCAGATACTGTCTTGTCAAAGTGCTTCTCTCTTAATTTGGTCCAGCAGCATAATAAAGTAATCCCAGTTTGAAACTAAAACACACACACAGAGAAACATACATAATAAGGTAATCCCAGTTTGAAACTAAAACACACACACACATAAACATACATAATAAGGTAATCCCAGTTTGAAACTAAAACACACACACAGAGAAACATACATAATAAGGTAATCCCAGTTTGAAACTAAAACACACACACACAGAGAAACATACATAATAAGGTAATCCCAGTTTGAAACTGAAACACACACACACAGAGAAACATACATAATAAGGTAATCCCAGTTTGAAACTAAAACACACACACAGAGAAACATACATAATAAGGTAATCCCAGTTTGAAACTAAAACACACACACAGAGAAACATACATAATAAGGTAATCCCAGTTTGAAACTGAAACACACACATACACATAATAAGGTAATCCCAGTTTCAAACTGAAACACACACACATACACACACACATAATAAGGTAATCCCAGTTTGAAACTGAAACACACACACTGAGGAAGCCAACTGAGAGTATTATACAACAGCTCCTTTTCTGGAATCCCCAGGGGAAAATAAAATGAGGAAGACAAAGGAATTCTTGGAGAAGACAAATAGAAGTAGAGATGAAGATGATGGGAAGACATGGAATTATATTAAAAGATTGACAAGAAACAGAACGGCTTGGAAAGTGTTTGTTGAAGACCTATGCTCCACAGGGAGCTGAAAGGTAGAAGAATTAGTAGAAATTAGAAAGTGAAACCACAAACACATGATAAAATAATCCCAGTTTGAAACTCTCACACACACGCGCGCGCGCATAATAAAGAAATGCCAGTTAGAAACTCATACACATAAATAATAAAGTAATCACAGACAGAAACTTATACACACACACACATGATAAAGTAATCACAGACAGAAACTTATACACACACACACATGATAAAGTAATCACAGACAGAAACTTATACACACACACATGATAGAGTAATCACAGACAGAAACTTATACACCCGCACATGATAAAGTAATCACAGACATAAACCTATACACCCACACATGATAAAGTAATCACAGACAGAAACTTATACACCCACGCATGGTAAAGTAATCACAGACAGAAACTTATACACCCACACATGGTAAAGTAATCACAGACAGAAACTTATACACCCACACATGGTAAAGTAATCACAGACAGAAACTTATACACCCACACATGGTAAAGTAATCACAGACAGAAACTTATACGCACACACATGATAAAGTAATCACAGACAGAAACTTATACACACACACATGGTAAAGTAATCACAGACAGAAACTTATACACCCACACATGGTAAAGTAATCACAGACAGAAACTTATACACCCGCACATGGTAAAGTAATCACAGACAGAAACTTATACACCCACACATGGTAAAGTAATCACAGACAGAAACTTATACACCCACACATGGTAAAGTAATCATAGACAGAAACATATACACCCACACATGGTAAAGTAATCACAGACAGAAACTTATACACCCACACATGGTAAAGTAATCACAGAAAGAAACTTATACACACACACATGATAAGGTAATCACAAACAGAAACGTATAGACACACACATGATAAAGTAATCACAGACAGAAACTTATACACCCACACATGGTAAAGTAATCACAGACAGAAACTTATACACACACACATGGTAAAGTAATCACAGACAGAAACTTATACACCCACACATTGTAAAATAATTACAGACAGAAACTTATACACCCACACATGGTAAAGTAATCAAAGACAGAAACTTATACACCCACACATGGTAAAGTAATCACAGACAGAAACTTATACACCCACACATGGTAAAGTAATCACAGACAGAAACTTATACACCCACACATGGTAAAGTAATCACAGACAAAAACTTATACACACACACATGATAAAGTAATCACAGACAGAAACTTATACACACACACATGATAAAGTAATCACAGACAGAAACTTATACACACACACGTGATAAAGTAATCCTAATTAGAATCTCTTACACACATAATTAAGTAATAGCAGTCAGAAACTCACATACATACACATAATTAAGTAATAGCAGTCAGAAACTCACATACATACACATAATTAAGTAATAGCAGTCTGAAACTCACATACATACACATAATTAAGTAATAGTAGTCAGAGACTCACAAACATACACATAATTAAGTAATAGCAGTCAGAAACTCACATACATACACATAATTAAGTAATAGCAGTCAGAAACTCACAAACATACACATAATTAAGTAATAGCAGTCAGAAACTCACATACATACACATAATTAAGTAATAGTAGTCAGAGACTCACAAACATACACATAATTAAGAAATCTCGATTAGAAACACACACACACACATACATATTAAAGGAATGCCAGTTAGAAACACACAAACCCACACACATAATAAAGTAACCGCAGACAGAAACTCACACACTGACACATAATAATGGTTTCTTTCTAACATCGTTTACGGAAACTAATAGTGTTATACAACGGGGAAAAAATTAAATGCACCGTCGATTGAATGAACTTAATTTAATGGAATAGACTTATCACTTATTACATGTTTCTATTAAAATATTGACATTACACTTATCAAATGGCAATCAGAAAACATACACAAGTGAGGTGTGAACTTCTCTCACCCATTAAAGGACCTAATCGCTAAAGGGTGCCGAACGAAAAAAAAAACATGTTTATAATGTAACGAGAATTCTATTGATGTCGATGTCTAGGGGGGTGTAAACGATGACAGGCTGGACGTAGGGCCATCAACTCTGGCATAAATACGTCCAGCTACAAATGTACCAACAATAACTCAAGATAGGAAACTACTTCTAGGAAGGGAGCAGCTTTTCTACCAACGTCAATGAGGGCTATAATAGAAGCAGAGAAGTGTCTGAGAAACGACCAAAGAGATCAAAATGGTGATATACACTGAACGAGAAGTATGTGAATCAGTTGAAGAAACTGACTGTTGGAGAAACTGACTGTTGGAGAAATTGACGGTTGGAGAAACTGACGGTTGGAGAAACTGACTGTTGGAGAAACTGACGGCTGGAGAAACTGACGGTTGGAGAAACTGACGGTTGGAGAAACTGACGGTTGGAGAAACTGACGGCTGGAGAAACTGACGGTTGGAGAAACTGACGGTTGGAGAAACTGACTGTTGGAGAAACTGACGGTTGGAGAAACTGACGGTTGGAGAAATTGACGGTTGGAGAAACTGACGGCTTGAGAAACTGACGGTTGGAGAAACTGACGGCTGGAGAAACTGACTGTTGGAGAAACTGACGGTTGGAGAAACTGACGGTTGGAGAAACTGACGGTTGGAGAAACTGACGGTTGGAGAAACTGACTGTTGGAGAAACTGACGGCTGGAGAAACTGACGGCTGGAGAAACTGACGGTTGGAGAAACTGACTGTTGGAGAAACTGACGGCTGGAGAAACTGACGGCTGGAGAAACTGACGGTTGGAGAAACTGACTGTTGGAGAAACTGACGGCTGGAGAAACTGACGGCTGGAGAAACTGACGGTTGGAGAAACTGACTGTTGGAGAAACTGACGGCTGGAGAAACTGACGGCTGGAGAAACTGACGGTTGGAGAAACTGACTGTTGGAGAAACTGACGGTTGGAGAAACTGACGGTTGGAGAAACTGACGGTTGAGGAAACTGACGGTTGGAGAAACTGACGGTTGGAGAAACTGACGGTTGGAGAAACTGACGGCTGGAGAAACTGACGGTTGGAGAAACTGACGGCTGGAGAAACTGACGGCTGGAGAAACTGACGGTTGGAGAAACTGACGGTTGGAGAAACTGACGGCTGGAGAAACTGACGGCTGGAGAAACTGACGGTTGGAGAAACTGACTGTTGGAGAAACTGACTGTTGGAGAAACTGACTGTTGGAGAAACTGACGGAATAGAAATAGAAGTAACGAGTTAAATCAACATAAAACCTGTCAACCCGAATGTAAACACAGAACTGCATTATCCAAACATGTCCCGCTCAGTCTATCCATCTTTCCCAAGGCTGATATTGAGTCTACCCCTCACAGTTTGTCGATAAACAATCTCTTATTCAAAATGATAACACAAGTTGACAGGATTAATGCCCTTGGTACTAGATGTCTCACCTCGTGACTTCGTTGGGGGACGTAAATCTTGGACGATCTCAAACATTTCACAAAACGCTGACTGGGGTATCAAAGAGTTGCTACCTACTGTCTGCGAGATTCGTGTATGTATGGAGTTCTTACATTTAGCCTACCATTGAGGTTTCCATGACTTCTTCATCAATTGGTTCACTGCTTTATAAAATCCATCATTGCTTTATCTGCTCAATAAATGTTATTTCCAAATATATTCAATCCATCATTGCTTTATCTGCTAAAATAAATGTTATTTCCAAATATATTCAACCCATCATTGCTTTATCTACTCAATAAATGTTATTTCCAAATATATTCAATCCATCATTGCTTTATCTGCTCAATAAATGTTATTTCCAAATATATTCAATCCATCATTGCTTTATCTGCTCAATAAATGTTATTTCCAAATATATTCAATCCACCATTGCTTTATCTGCTCAATAAATGTTATTTCCAAATATATTCAATCCATCATTGCTTTATCTGCTCAATAAATGTTATTTCCAAATATATTCAATCCATCATTGCTTTATCTGCTCAATCAATGTTATTTCCAAATATATTCAATCCATCATTGCTTTATCTGCTCAATCAATGTTATTACCAAATATATTCAATCCATCATATCTCCTATGATCGGTCTCTCATTATTACTTTTTTTGGATTCATTACTCTTTTTAAAATATGTATCATTACTGCCTACACTTAAATAGTATTGCTTAAACTCATTGATTATTGGCCTATCTGTTCAACTCCTCACTATTGCCTTCTCCAACATTGTATAGAATGTATGTGTAGCCCTTGTCGTCTTGTCAGACCGTTTAGTGCAGGCTAGTGTGTATTTCTTTGTTTTTGAGGGTTTTTTTTGTCGAACAGCTTCTCTCGTGGCTAATTCTACCAATGTTTGACAAACACACACGGCCACAAATGAACAAGTCTGACCTACTGATCCACAGGGTTTTCAAAACTTTTTCATGAGTCTTGTATCTTCTAAGTGTTGCCTTAGCACAGTCTTAAAAGATGTTATACTATTCCTTGTACATTTTCTCCATGATTGCGATCACTTGCCAGATAGATGTTCTCAGTCATTTTCACAAATGGAGAAGTCATTCAGAGATGATTTACAGATATCTCTATACCGTAGTTTAGATCTGCCGATTTGTCTTTTTCCGTGTGTTAGTTCACCATATAGTATCTGCTCGGGGATGTGTTCTCTACCATTAATGATCTCCATATTCAATACTTCATTCATCAAACGCGTTCAATCATTACAGTCCTGTGTTCCATCCACAATAATTGTTCGGTCTGTTCATAAACGTCTTCCATCAAAAGCCAACGAAACATTCTAATATTGCCCATGTTCAGACTTCAACTCATCGTTACCTCTCTACTCTATCCGAAAAACACATCATCACTTGTATTTATTTCCGTAAACTCATTTTCACCCCTCTTTTTTGTTCACAAACTCAACATCACCTCTTTGTTCTTTCCATAATAGTCACTTCTATATTTTATCAATAAACTCATCACCACTTTAATGTATACCTAACTATAATCTCTGCCATTTGCTGACCCATGAGTTCATTCTTCATACTTTCTATGATCTACAAAGCTAAATCAAAGAACTATGTTTCTTCCAGATAATAATTCTTATATTCAGACTAATTCTTCGGACTTAGAGACAAAAACGATGTCCTAGCATCATCAAGCGCCATACATTAAAAAAAAAATATATGACGATCAACATTTTCAGGAGGAAGTGAATTTCCGGTCAATATGACGGATAGGCGGCAGGTACCATTAAAGGCTGGGTCTGAAAAGTGTTCCTTGTTGCAGTTTGCTCATATTCAAAGTCTGGCTTGCTGCAGGAGTTACTGAGTTTAGTGCTCTGTGCACACCGTGAGCTGTGAGTTTCATCCGTTTTGATCGTGTTTCGATTTTTCGATTGCTTGCGATGAAAGATGATATCGTATGACGAGGAACAGATGGCTGTGTTCACTTTCTGTGCGGTTTCGCCTTATGTCTTTTGGCGTGTGTTGAGACTTCTTTTATGGGGACTGCAGCTACCTTTCTTTGTTTGGTAGATGAGATGCTAATTCTGATGATTCCACTGGCATGGGCGGTTGAGCACTTATGGATTTTAATTCGTTTGCAGTGATACCGGCGCTTTCCATAACCATGACCATAATTCTTATATTCCTACACAATGCGCCTATGTCTTACATCTTTCAAAATAGTGTGCCAATTCCGCTGTGCCAGGATGGATTCGCGAGAATTTCTAACAGTTCCATTAAATTCATTCCAACAATGATATATTTTTTTCTTACACTTTAAATCTTTTATAGTGTTCTTTTCTATTTAAAAATATATTATTTTTTTTTTTGCTGCGTTCCGCTTTGAAGGAGACTAAAAATGTGTCCTTTTACCATGTTTCTGGAAAGAAAAAAAAATTACTTTGTATGTAATCTAATAATAGCCCATCGGTCAGAGACAAACACATGGAACCTGATGGGTTCACGCGAGATTGAAATGGCTAGATCTTCAGATTAGCACGGCAAATCAACGCTATACAAAGTGAAGTATAAAGTAATTATGATAAGATCATTTTTAATGAATTGCTGTTTTGTCCGTTATTGTTGAGCGATGAAGACCACTTATTTCAACCTATTGTTAACTTGGCCGGTGTTTGAGAATATGAATGTTCAGGAGCTGACAGCGGAACCGACACAGTCTAGGACAACGTTATCGTTGATGGGAACCCATTTCTCGACCCTTTGAGCCTGTCTCTACTGTTCGCTTGCTGCTCCTTTGCTTCTCTAAAAGTATGTAGTCATTCATCAAAGAGGTGAGCACTAGTTAGCTCTTTCTATGTTTTCCCACGTGTCAATATTAAGGTTCATGTCTTTTAATGTTATCTTGAGAGTGTTTGTATAGGTTCTTTTGGGTCCACTTGACGGCGTTACCTTTCTGTAAGCTCACAATAAACTGTTTGTAGCAGTCGGTAGTTTGGCAGGTAAACTATAATGACCTGCCTAGTGGGGTTCTGCATGAATCTGTATGGTGTCTTCTTCTTCTTCTATCCTTCCTCTGTTGCCGTTGGCGTCGAGGGGAGAAACAATCTGCGATTCTTTGCTTTTCTGTTGGCATCTTCTGATGTTATTCCTCCTAGTGACTCTAGTATTCCATTTATCCATCTCTTTCTCGGTCTTCCTCTTAATCTGACGTTTTCGTAGCGTTTGTTTATGGCTCTTTGATTCATTGTTAGTTCTTTCTGTCTTGTTATGTGGCCGAACCAACTTATCTGTTGTTTCTTTATGTATTCGATGGCTGGTTCAATTTCGAGTTTCTTCCTCAGGTCAGTGTTTCTTACTCTGTCCCTTAAGCTGTTTCCTGTCATTCTTCTGACACATTTCATTTCTGTGGTCGTTATCTTTCTTATTGTTCTAGAGTCCAGCGTCCAATTCTGGCACTGATAGCACAGAGTTGGTAGAAAAATTGATTTGTATATTGCCCTTTTTGCTTCCGTTGTTATTGCTTTGTTTTTCAATAGTGTTGATACTTGGCCTATAACTTGGCATGCTTTGTTACACCTTATATCTATCTCTGTTTCTTGGTTATTGTCTTGTGTTAGAGTGCTACCCAGATATTTAAAATCTGTATGGTGTCAAAGCTGGATAATAGAAGATGTGGCAGGAATGTCAGTATCTAGGATCTTGTTCTAATATTCCTTTCTTTATGCTTGTTAAGTTGAATGGGAAGGTGTGACCCACGCGATGAAATGAATTAAACTGTAGAAGTGTTGCACAGTTCAATGCATCATTGTCTCGCCCTGAGACTTACTGAATCACATGACAAAACAAGCTAAACCATCAGGTTTTATGGGAGGTTGTATGAGGTGACTAAGGGGGTTGTGGAATAACTAACCAGATTCAGCAGGTTACCAGAACACAGACACTGAAATCAACCTTTGTATTCTTGGAAATGGAATGGACTCTGGAAACAGAGAGTAGAAAATAATGCAATCAAACAACCCACAAGGAAAGAGAAAGCCTGAAAGGTCCAGGAATACATGTAGAAGAACAGTCACGGAAACCATCAAGAATATTTCTCTAGATTGGAGAGAAGTAGAACAAATGTCCAAGAATAAGGATCGATAGAGAGACAACGTCCTTTGCATTTAATTTAATTGGTTCTTTGGTTATGGAAGGCCCCGGTATCACTACAAACGAATTAAAATCCATAATTGCTCAACCGCCCGTGCCAGTGGAATCAACCGAATTACTAACTCATCTCCCAAACAACGAACGGTAGCCGTAGTCCCCATCATAGCAGTCTCAGCACACGCCAAAAGACATAAGGTGAAACCGCATAGAAAGTGAACACGGCCAACTGTTCCCTGTCATACGATATCATCATTCATCGTAAACAATTGGAATATCGGAACATGATCAAAACGGATGAGACACACAGCTCACGGTGTGCACAGAGCACTTAACTCAGTAGCTCCTGCAACAATTCTATATAAGCAGAAGGCCACAACTGCGGGACTAGAAGAAAGAGAACAGATCTAGTCACATCTTTTCGAGAGCGATTTCTGATTCTCGTGGTGAAACTGTAACTTAAACTGAGGACACACCTCTTCAAGTATTTGTAACAATTCTCTGAGTAATCGAACCTCTAAAATCAGTCTACATTGCTAGCTTTGCTAATCTATTACCCGACGCCACCGCTCCAGCAAGGAGACCGTTGCATGAGTGGAGCGGGTGGCAATGACGCCCACTGTTTCGATCCACTTCAACTCGCCAAATGCTATTATCTGGATCCTGGTTCCGTCTTAGCGTCCGGGAAGTGAAATATGAGTCCATGTTTCTGTTTGGGATGAGAAATGCTGTGTCCAATCTAAATTGTTTCCTCGTGTTTATTTTATTTATTTCTCTGAAGAGTAGAACGCGATCATAAAAAACGATGTAAGTAAAAGTAAAGGACCCCGATACGCCAAGTGAAAAGAAAGGGAATATGGTGTTAGTGACCATAATTTTGTATAAATCTCCAGCACATTATTTCTGGAGTAATGTGGTCGGTATTACCCGCGAGCCGTTTTACTTTCCCAGAAAAAAATTCGGTGCCAATTTAAGGCTGAGTGAACCTGGAAGTTCTCGGTCAGGATAGAACTCGGCCTCTTGTCCTTTGTAGTCCAGTTTACTAACCACTGAGCTAATGCGGTCCCAAATAAATAAAGTGCTCTCTATGAATTATTTATATTCGGTTAAGAGAAAAGAACATTTACTGATAAGGATGTTAACATCATTGTTATATCTTAACATCATTGTTATATCTTAACATAATAGTTTTATCTTAACATAATATTTATATCTTAACATCATTGTTATATCTTAACATCATTGTTATATCTTAACATATTAGTCAAATCTTAACATCATAGTTATACCATGACATCATTGTTATATCTTAACATAATAGTTTTATCTTAACATCATAGTTATATCTTAAAATAATAGTTACATCTTAACATAACAGTTATACTATAACTTCATAGTTACATCTTAACATTATTATTATATCTTAGCTTCATTGTTATAACTTACATCATAGTCATATAAATTAAACATTTGAAGCACTGGAATAACAAAGACACTTGGCGAGATGTTTCGGTTTAGTTTACCAACATTTAGACATCATTACAACGTATCTAACAAACGTGTTTATTTTGTCTTGTCTCACAATTTTGTCATCTCTTCTATAATTTGAATTAAAATCCATAATTCCTGAACCGCCCATGCTGGCGGAATCATCCGAATTACTATCTCATCTCCCAAACAAAGAAAGGTAGCTATAGTCCCCATCATAGCAGTCTCAGCACACCCCAAAAGACATACGGCGAAACCGCACAGAAAGGGAACACAGCCAACTGTTCCCTGTCATACGATATCATCATTCATCGTAAACAATTGGAATATCGAAACATGATTAAAAACGGATGAAACACACAGCTCACGGTGTGCACAGAGCACCGAACTCAGTAGCTCCTGCAATTTCCTTCTGATCATAACATCTATTCATAATTTCCTTCTGACCATCCCTTCTACTCATAATTTCCTTCCGACCATCCCATCTATTTATAATTTCCTTCCGACCATCCCATCTATTTATAATTTCCTTCTGACCATCCTATCTATTTATAATTTCCTTCCGATCATCCCATCTATTTATAATTTTCTTCTGACCATCCCATCTATTTATAATTTCCTTCCGACCATCCCATGTACTCATAATTTCCTTCCGACCATCCCATCTATTTATAATTTCCTTCTGATCATCCCATCTATTTATAATAATTTCCGTCCGACCATCCTATCTACTCATAATATCTTTCTGACCATCCCATCTATTTATAATTTCCTTCTGACCATCCCATCTCTTTATAATTTCCTTCCGACCATCCTATCTACTCATAATTTCCTTCTGAACCATCCCATCTATTTATATTTCCTTCTGACCATCCCATCTATTTATTTTTCATTCTGACCATCCCATCTATTTATATTTCCTTCCGACCATCTCATCTGTTTGTAATTTCCTTCTGACCATCCCCTCTATTTATAATTTCCTTCTGACTATCCCATCTATTTATATTTGTTTTCTCAATGACCTAGCTATTCAAGAGTTTTCCCTTCATCATCCCACTTATCCTTAACTCTGTTGTCATTGGGAGCTGCGATAGTCCAATGTTTAGTGAACTCTACAACAAAGGACAAGTGGTAGGGTTCGATCCTAATCGACGGCTTCCAGGTCCACCCAGCCTTAAATAGGTTTCGGATTTTTTTCAGGGAAATTAATGCGGCACAGGAGTAATACCGACCACATTACCCCAAAAATCATGTGCTGAAGGTCTGTAAAAATTATAGTCACTAACACTATATTCCTTATACGCGACTTGGCGTGACGTGGCACTTTACTTTTTTTTAAAACTATTTTGTTATCATGATATATTTGTACCCATAAATGTATCATTGTTGCCCTAATAGTTAGCCCTGATCGCTCAGTTTGCACACAGTTTTCTTCTTTGTCCATCGCATTCTTTATTGTATTCTTGCCGTCACGTACATTAATATTCGCATCCTCTTTTTCAGATCTATCCATAGCTTTGCTCTGATCGTTCTATGTCTATACCTCTATCCTCTGCTCAATGCGTTTCATAATATTGTCATCACTCTCTTATATATCATCATGATCATCATCGAGTGCCGTCAGCTCAACGAAGGTTGGCAACCATGGATCGCCATTCCACTCTGTTTCTTGGTTTGATAGTGCAGGTTGTCATAGGCTGGTTTGTCCATCTTTTGATGTTACTCGTCCACGTTAATCTTGGTCTGCGTCTGCCTCTTTTACCCTGTATTTTCCCTTCCAATATTACTTTTAATAATTTTTTACAAAATGTAATTTGTCCTGTCTTAATTGTATTTAGTAGTTCTCTTTTTATTTTTAGTTGTTTTAAAACTTCATCATTTGTTTTCTTTTGTTTCCATCCAATTCTACCTATTCTTCTATAAATCCACATTTCAAAGGCTTCAATTTTCTGCTCTGTTTTCTTGTCTAATGTCTATTTTTCTGCACCATACAGGAATATTGAGAAGATGTCACATTTTGCTATTCTTAGTTTCAGCCCTACTGTTATTTGTTTTGTTGTTTAGTATATTTTTCATGGCATTAAAATTATTTTTTGTCATACCTATTCTTTTGTTTATTTCAATTTTACATTTTCCGTCACTGGTTATACCACATTACCCCAAAAATCATGTGCCGAGGGTCTGTAAAATGTATGGTCACTAACACCATTTTCCCAATATGCCACTCGGCGTGACAGGGGTACTTTACTTTTTGCATCACTGGTTATAGTATGTCCCAGGTAGTTGTAGCGCTGAACTGTCTCCAGATGTATTCCTTCAACTGTGATATTTACTTGTTGGTCTTGAGAATTTTCTTTGTTTATTTTCATAGTTATAGTCTTTTTGATATGCATATCTAGTCCATATTTTTTGCTTGTTATGTTTATCACATTAAGCAATTGTCGTAAGTCTTTAGTCTTAGGATTTTCTGCTAGTAGAACAGTATCATCAGCGTATCTTAGGTTATTGATATTCTTTCCATTAATGTTTAGGCCTGGCATCTCAGTGATGTTTTTAAAGATTTGCTCAGTGTATAGATTGAACAAGCTTGGTGATAGGATGCATCCTTGTCTTACTCCTCTTTTTATATCAATGGGTGTAGAGTTCTCCTTGTTATATTTTATTATTGCTGTTTGCTCCCACTAGAAATTACATATTAGTCGTATGTCTGTGTCGTCTAGATTTATATCCTTTAGGAAGTCTATACTCCTATATATAAAGGATAATATCAGAAAAGGAAAGCAATTAATATCCCTAACGACATGTCATTTCTCGATAGTAGCATATGGTTGTGAATCATGGATAAGCTCCTTAACAGTAAAAAACGAAAATCGATTCATTCGAAACAAAATGCTACAGAAAAAAATCGTAGAATACCTTGTGTATGAAAAAGGGCAATGAAGACATTAAAAGATTTAATTTTAAAAAGTACCGACTTTTAAACATCCCTCTGCAGCGGAAATTAAAATATAATCAAATAAAGCGGGCTAGAAAGAATAATAACAGCGACATGGTTCCAAGAAGATGAAACAGGGACAGACCAAGAAGAAGGTGGTTTTAGGACATCAAAGAAATCTTGAACATGGAAACAGAAGAAGTGGCAGATTTGGTTAGAGGCAGAGATTCTTTCAGACGAGCTGTGGGAATGCAACGTTATGAAAAGGACATGCGAAATGATGATGATGATCCTATATATAATATAAACTAATTCATACAACCACGGAATCTCGCAATGTAGATAGAAACTGAAAGAGAGAGAAATATATATATATATATATATATATATATATATATATATATATATATATATATAGAGAGAGAGAGAGAGAGAGAGAGAGAGAGAGAGAGTAGGAATGGAACGGTTCAATAAAGCAAACCTTACCGCACATCTTGCTGTTTAATCCCACAGATGAATGCTCTCATGTATCCTCCTGCAGGCTCTTCAACAACTGCTGACGTTGCTTGCCCAGTCATGGATGTTAGCTAACTTTCTCAAAAGCAGCAGTTGCTTTTCTTGGCCAAATAGTGCACGCTATCACGTTCCGGATACTCCACCAAAGCCATATGTTTGTTATGTTGTCTTATTGTATGTATCTTGCCATGAAACGAAATTATCCATAGCGTGGGTACATACCGGTAACTAGTTATCCTACATATTTTAACATAAATATTACTCTCTTAATTCCCAAGTACATTTCAGATAATTATTTTCAGAGATAACGAGAACAATTAACCAGGATCAACAGAGCTGTTAACAAACGTCCAAGCACAAAAGACTGCGAAGGGTTCTAGAAAACGAAATGATGGATAGACGGATAGTGAAAATAAAACCACATCACGTTAAAAGAGGGCAATGAAAGAGCATGAAAACATACACAATCTCTACCCTCGACGCTGAAAGGCCAATGTGAATTTAAAGAAGAGATATTTTTTATTAAAAATATGGATAAAATGGCAGCTATCATCATTATCATCATCATGTGCCATACCGGTTGGCGTAGGCGATCAGGTCCTTCCACACCGTGCTATTCTATCCACCGTGCATCGTATGTTCTGTTGTTGACTGTTTTCCATGCCATGACACCAAGCTGTCTAGAATTTTCTCTCTATGTCGTCTTCAACCTCTCTTTCCCTGTATTTTACCAGTTGTAACCAAGTAGTTCAACATTCCTCTTCTCATGATGTGCCTGAAAAATGTTGATTGTTTTTTTCTAATGTTTTTAGGAGCTCCCTTTGTGTTGGTCTCTTTGAGAATTTCCTCATTGGTCTCTTTAGCTGTCCAGGGAACTATCAATATTTTTATGAGAAATCCCATCTCTCTGGCCTCTAATCGTCCTTCCACTGGTTTGTCTACTGTCCATGATCTTTTGTTTGTCTACTGTCTATGATCTTGTGTTTGTCTACTGTCCATGATCTTTTGTTTGTCTACTGTCCATGATCTTGTGTTTGTCTACTGTCCATGATCTTTTGTTTGTCTACTGTCCATGATCTTGTGTTTGTCTACTGTCCATGATCTTGTGTTTGTCTACTGTCCATGATCTTGTGTTTGTCTACTGTCCATGATCTTTTGTTTGTCTACTGTCCATGATCTTTTGTTTGTCTACTGTCCATGATCTTTTGTTTGTCTACTGTCCATGATCTTTTGTTTGTCTACTGTCCATGCTCTTTTGTTTGTCTACTGTCTATGATCTTTTGTTTGTCTACTGTCTATGATCTTTTGTTTGTCTACTGTCTATGATCTTTTGTTCGTCTACTGTCTATGATCTTTTGTTCGTCTACTGTCTATGATCTTTTGTTTGTCTACTGTCTATGATCTTTTGTTCGTCTACTGTCTATGATCTTTTGTTCGTCTACTGTCTATGATCTTTTTTTGTCTACTGTCTATGATCTTTTTTTTGTCTACTGTCTATGATCTTTTGTTTGTCTACTGTCTATGATCTTTTGTTTGTCTACTGTCTATGATCTTTTGTTTGTCTACTGTCTATGATCTTTTGTTTGTCTACTGTCTATGATCTTTTGTTCGTCTACTGTCTATGATCTTTTGTTCGTCTACTGTCCATGATCTTTTGTTTGTCTACTGTCCATGATCTTTTGTTTGTCTACTGTCCATGATCTTTTGTTTTTCTACTGTCCATGATTCGCTGACCAGAAGGATCCGGGTTCAATCCCCTGCAGTGGTGATTTTTTTTTCAGACTGACAAGGCTCCGCGTTTACCCAGCCTCTAAAATGGGTACCAGAGGTTTTTCTGGGAAGTAACGACGGCTGGGTCTGTACCGACATCACCCAAAAATTTGCCGTGGTCATAGAAAAATATGGAGACTAACACCACATTCCCATACACCTAGAATGGCGTGGCGGGAACCTTTACTTGATTCGCTTCCATAGGTCACATTTATCTATATATAGCCAGAGATTTTTGGGAATAGGACAATAATTGCAACGCTGCGGTAAAGTTGGTAGCAGGAGCACGTAGTGGGGTGTGACTACACAACTATAAGCTTGATGAGAGCTTGACAAAATAGGAACAACAAAATACTGACGTTTCGGCACGCATCCTTCCTCAGAAAATCTCTCTCTCTCTCTCTCTCTCTCTCTCTCTCTCTCTCTCTCTGCGATCAAGACTCAATCAGAGTAGGATTCCAGACTCTCTCATGAAGTCAGCTGTCTGTTTAAGTGAATCGATTGCCCCATATAGTTTCTCTTCCAGGGAGGTGGGTGTGGACCACATTGCTCTTCTCACGTCTGTGTACTGGGGGCAATCCTGTAGAACATGTTTTATAGTCATATTGTCCAGTGTACAGTGGCATAGGCTGGTTGTACCTATTTTTAATTTGGGGAACATGTGATTTCTCATTCTATTGTGGCCAGTGCGTAGGCGAAGTATGACGACTTCATCCCTCCATGATAGCTGATTATAACCGTACTTATCGTTATGCTTTGGTGGTTCTGGTTTCCATTTTTCATGGTACTAACCTTTGAGGATGGATTTGGCTTCATCATAACTGAGCGGATGGTTCTCTTGTGGTAATCTCCCTTTCTCTTTAGCTAATTTGTCTGCGCGTTCGTTCCCGTGTATATTACAGTGTGATGGTATCCACTGAATGACTACTCTCTGGAAGTTATTGCATAGTTGGTCTAGGGTTGTTCTCAAGTCATCTAGTTCATTGTTCTTGGGGCTTTTTAGAGCTGTCAGTACTGACAGTGCATCAGTCAGAATCACCAATTTATTGTGCATGTTATTTTTGTGTCGAGTCCTCAGAAAATGAGAACAACACAAACGAACAACGAAATAAAATAACTGCTACATCTAGGATGAGCGAAACAGGTAAATAATATTACATCCTAGATATCATCATCATCATCATCATCATGTACAGAAACAATATGTTCACAAATGCCATTTTGGTATGGTTCTAATGCAGTCGCCATGTGGTGTTCTGTCCTAATGTAGTCACCACGTGGTGATCTGTCCTAATGTAGTCGTCACGTGTTTTTTTTTGTCCGAATGCAGTCGCCAAGTGGTGTTCCGTCCTAATGTAGTCACCAAGGGGTGTTCCGTCCTAATGCAGTCACCAAGTGGTATTCCGTCCTAATGTAGTCACCAAGTGGTGTTCCGTCCTAATGCAGTCACCAAGTGGTGTCCGTCCAAATGTAGTCACCAAGTGGTGTTCTGTCCTAATGTAGTCACCAAGTGGTGTTCCTTCCTAATGTAGTCACCAAGTGGTGTTCCGTCCTAATGTAGTCACCAAGTGGTGTTCCGTCCTAATGTAGTCACCACGTGGTGTTCCATCCTAGTGTGGTCACCAAGTGGTGTTCCGTCCTAATTTAGTCACCAAGTGGTGTTCCGTCCTAATGTAGTCACCAAGTGGTGTTCTGTCCTAATGTAGTCACCAAGTGGTGTTCCGTCCTAATGTAGTCACCAAGTGGTATACCGTCCTAATGTAGTCACCAAGTTGTATTCCGTCCTAATGTAGTCACCAAGTGGTGTTCCGTCCTAATGTAGTCACCAAGTGGTATTCCGTCCTAATGTAGTCACCAAGTGGTATTCCGTCCTAATGTAGTCACCAAGTGTTATTCCGTCCTAATGTAGTCACCAAGTGGTGTTCCGTCCTAATGTAGTCACAAAGTGGTATTCCGTCCTAATGTAGTCACCAAGTTGTATTCCGTCCTAATGTAGTCACCAAGTAGTGTTCGGTCCTAATGTAGTCACCAAGTGGTGTTCCGTCCTAATGTAGTCACCAAGTGGTGTTCCGTCCTAATGTAGTCACCAAGTGGTATTCTGTCCTAATGTAGTCAGCAAGTGGTATTCCGTCCTAATGTAGTCACAAAGTGGTGTACTATTTTGAATTTGTTTAACCCCCTACAAAAAAACCATGTTGACTCTACCAGGATTCGAACCCACTTTCTCTCGCACAGCCATCTCCTAAAATTAACATGAATTAATGTTTATACAGCGACAATATATAACAAATATTGATACAAAGTAGCTGTAAAAAATGCCAGGTTTGATGCAAGGAATATGTGAATCAGCAATCATAATTTCTCTGTAATAGATATTGGTGTATATTATTAGAGAGATGTGTGATACTATAGGCTAGTACACGTTTTGTCTTATTTTAGAAGCAATCTGCCGTCTCCATCCTCATTGTGTAATACTCTTGACTTTCATTCAGTCAGTAAAACAAAAAGTAAAGATAAAAAAGTAAAGTGACGTAATACGTCACACCAAGTGGCGTATAGGGAATATGGTATTAGTGACAATAATTTTTACAGACATTCGGCATAATTTAGTGTAATGTGGTCAGCATTACGCCCGCGCCACTTTACTTTACCAGACAAAATCCGGTATCCACTAAGGCTGGGTGAACCTGGAAGCCGTCGATCACGATCGAACACAACCTCTTGTCCATAGTAATCCAGTTCACTAACCACATTCAGTGTTGCCTCTATATTTAGATTTTTTCTGCTTATTTACATTTGTTCTACTTCTCCTTGTTCTTCTGTTATTTATATTTGTTTTTTTTCGTATTGTCCTTCTATTATTTATATAAGCTCTTCTTCTCTTTTACCTTGCATTATTTATATTATTTCTTCTTCCCTTTCTCCTTC
Source organism: Megaustenia siamemsis (assembly GCA_032433765.1). Taxonomy (NCBI): domain Eukaryota; kingdom Metazoa; phylum Mollusca; class Gastropoda; order Stylommatophora; family Ariophantidae; genus Megaustenia; species Megaustenia siamemsis. The sequence goes on from JAVIAB010000126.1 coordinate 53,233,475, forward strand.
TATTATTTGCATTTGTCTTTTATTCTCTTTTTCCCTCCATTATTTATAGTTGTTCTTATAGCCCTGTCCTCCTATAATTTGTCTGTTTTACTTCCCCTTCTATCATCATAGTGCTGACTCATCGTCTGCTATTATACAAACTCTTACAAAAATAATACCACTTGTCTAATGCTAATGAAGGTCTGGGTTTATCTCCTTAGAAAAGCAATCCGATATATTTATTTATTTTATTTTTTTTTTGTACAGACACGTCTTTGGATTTCGCCACCATTCGAAATATGATATGGAAGATATTATCTGGAAAATTATTGCACCCCTGACGTGTTACCGACCACGTCCTCCTTTAATGTGTCGAGTATACTTGAAAGAAAATGTGCACTGACGAAATAATCTGATTAACGGTTGGGCGCACCTAGCGACGAGAGTGAAACAGCTACTATGTGCAGGGAGATATGCGATACATTTGTGTAATAAAATATATAATTATCTCCCCTGCTTCGACGGATACGCTGCTCTGAAGAAACCGTTAGTTATCTGTGTACATAAACCTGCTGAAGACAGAAGTTATTACGTTAAATTAAAGATGCCGTAGAGCCATCAACATAGACAACCAGAGGCTGGCGGCCGCTGATATGTTGCATGAAGTACCTGGAATATCACCTGATGAAGAACTAGTGCGCTATTTAACAGAAAAGTGAACAAAACTCAAATAGATTTTGACAATCTAAATAGCATTTCAGCTTACTCTAAGTACAAATCAGGCACACACAAAAAGGAAATAAATTCAGTATTTCGATAGACGCGTACTTTCAGCAATTCTGTCTGAATTTTCATTGTTGGAATGCAGAAAAGGAAACACCCAGACTGTTATCTGATGATAACTTTTATTTTGGGTGGTGGGATGGGGGATTATTTTATTTAAACAGTTTGTCAAATATTTATTCTACCACAGTTATTTTGGCTGAAAATTATCCTGGGACTTTCAGAACCGGTAGTCTCTCTCTATGAAGCACTGGTTGCCAGTTTGTCTTGTTTCCTTAAATGGTAGCACCGAGATATCTTAGATGATCAACACAAGTATGACGTTTACAGTCAGCAACACAAATGAGATAATATTGGATGTGTTCATGTTCGGAGCTTTTTTGACCGTGGCAGAGTGCAGCAAGAACTTCTAAACATGAGGCCTCATCATCTAGTGCCATCTCCGCAACGAAGGTTGGCAACCATGGAGCGCTATTCTTATCTGTCTCTTGCTTTGATGGTGCAGGTTGTCATAGGCTGATTTGTCCATCTTTTGATGTTACTCGTCCATGTTAGTCTTGGTCTGCCTCTGCCTCTTTTACCTTGTATTTTCCCCTCCAAGATTACTTTTAGTAGGCTGTTGTGTCTTTTAACATGGCCCAAAAATCGCAATTGTCTTGTTTGAATTGTGTTTAATAGTTATTTTTTTTTTCATTTTTAGTTGTTTTAAGACTTCATCGTTTGTTTTCTTTTTTTTTCTACCCAATTCAACCTATTCTTCTATATATCCACATTTCAAAGGCTTCAATTCTCTGTTCTGTTTTCTTGTCTAATGCCCATGTTTCTGCACCATATAGGAATGTTGAGAAGATATAATATTTTGTTATTCTTAGTTTTAGCCCTGGTATTATTTGTTTTGGTGTTAGTATATTTTTCATGACACTAAAATTGCCTTTTCCCATAACTATTCTTTTGTTTAATTCAATTTTCCATTTTCCATGAGGAAACATGAGTAATTGAAATTAAATACAAATTAGACGATAATAGTGCGAAAGCTGAAGATGAAGAATTAACACTATTTTAGGCGACAATTCCACAAAAACAAGAATTGAAACACTGGCAGGTGAAATAAATCAAAGATCATCAACAAAAACAACCTTCTTTCGTTGCTTATTTCTATGCTAGACGACTACAGGTGATAAAGAGGAAGGGCGATGAAATAACATTCAGTAGAAAATGGTTACTAATGGATTTTTAAAAAATTGACAAGAACTAGCCGAAGAGACCAAAGTTGAGAGTTATTTGTTCTGTGCTCGGTCTACAATAGCGTGAAGTTCAAAGAGCGCGTCACGAAAAGATTAGTTCACTGACTCTATTGTTAACGCATGGATAAATGTTCAACATTGTACTCATAAAGAAACAACAGATAAAATGGTTTTGTCACGTGATAAGACAAAAAGATCAACACACGCGCTTTCATTAAAAGCTATGAGAACACCTGAGCCAAGGGTTCACCATGAAAAAAATGGAGTGATGGAATATTAAAAACACTAGGAAACATAACAGCAGAAAATGCCAACAGGAAAGCTAAAGATTGCAAACTATTTCTCTCTCGACGATGACAGGCAAATAAGGAAGGAAAAAAAAGAAGCGGAGGAACTCATTTTTGAATAATTTTGCGATAATTTCCAACCTGAAATTGTAGTACCTCTCATTCAGTAATTAACATGGAACCTGTAACGTCTACGTGCAGTTTGTACCATGCCGGATCAAGAAAATCAGTTTGTTATAAATCGCATAGTCCTGCGTGGACTTCAGTATTTATCTCTCATATCACGTGACAATGCCCACATTATTTAGAAATGTCCTCTCGCCAGAGGCATCTGTTTGGGCAAATTCCTAGAATCAGAAACATTGAGATGGGCTCCAATCTGGGAACGCTTGAAGTGTTGACTTCAGTCAGCGGATTACCCAAATGATTGGCTCGATATAGTGCCTCCGGTCAGATGCGTGCTCGAAGATTTGCCTATAGTTTGGAGAGTCGGGGAAGTAGTTGACTCGAGTGTATGTGTTTGTCGCATATACTTGCTAATAAATATAAATAACAATTATTTCCTTTTTATTTATTCTATTTTTGTACCTAGCGTGTATCTTTATTTCTGTATCTCTCTCTGAAGTTCAGCATTAAAGATAAGTAATCTCATATTAGTTGTATCTATCTGCCTCTGCGGCGAGGGACCCCTGTGCACACGGCTGCCAGGGAGAAATGGATTAACACGCAAAATTCAGTTCTTAGTCTCTAGGGACTTCGTCAGAGTTGAAAGCTGGCGAACGCAAAAACAACAATAACAACAATATTAGCTAAAGCTTGATCACTCAATGATGATCGTCATCTTGAGTGCCGTCTCCGCATAGGTTTGCTACCGTGGAGCGCCATTCCGCTCTGTCTCCTGATTTGATAGTGTAGTTTGTTATCGGCCGATTTGTCCATTTTTTATGTTACACTTCCATGTTAGTTATGGTTTGCCTCTGTCTCTTTTACCTTGTATTTTCCCTCCAAGATTACTTCCCGTAGGATGTTGTGTCTTTTAATATTCTCCAAAAATCTCATTTTAGACGCTAGCCATCTTAGTAGGTAACATTCAGGAAAAGAAATTATCAAAGACAAAGAAAAATTCAAATGTGCTGACAATATCAAACTGCAGACTCGGTGTTAGAGTGGACCATCAAATACATAAATAATATAAGAAAAGAACTAAATACTAGTCAACCTTTGTAACGAAGACGGCATATGATTACTCTCTCTCTCTCTTTCTCTCTCTCTCTCTCTCTCTCTCTCTCTCTCTCTCTCTCTCCAGTAGTGATCACAGCACTTTGTTAATTATATTATAGTTGATCTGTTCTTGTCTGTTTTTTTTTCCCTAGAAGACCCAAATACATATGTTTCTTCTATGATATATATTCAAAGTGACTAGAAGAAGTTTTATCTGGAAAACACAAAACGTGTTTGTGGCCACAGTTAGAGTATTTCAAGCTCTGAAACTCTCAAATGTGTCAATAGTTGATACTTTTATTGTGAGCGCTGAAATATCCTTCATACAGACATAAATATCCTTCATACATCCATAAATGTCTTTCATACAGACATAAATACCCTTCATACAGACATAAATATCCTTCCTACAGACATAAATATCCTTCATGCAGACATAAATATCGTTCATACAAAGGTAAATATCCTTCATACAAACATACATATCCTTCATACAGACATAAATATCCTTCATACAGACATATCGACCAAACATTTGACTGTGTTTGGTGTTACAAAGTGAAACCACTTCCTCAATATACCAATGTTATGAATGAGAGAAATGTATTAGAGCATCTCCATCTATGTTGATGAATGCGGTACAATATAACCAGATTTGAACTAAAATGGCACATTGTGATGAAAACAAACCGCTGTGCATTGGTCGTGATGGTTTCTAAAATGTAGGATTGGAAATTCCTTCAATGGTTTTGACACTATAATAGATTTATCTGTAGCAATCAATCAACTTTTCCAAAGTTATGAAACATAACATCATCGAGAAGATGACTGGACATGTTTTGTTTTTCACAAACTGACGATTTAAACATGACATAAAAAAACCCTATACATCTCTTGTAAAGTAGAATTCTATGAGACTAAGATAGTCGTCTATCGTCACTAAGTGCTGTCATCGTACATTGCATGCATAGTAGAAACGCTTTGGAAACGCCAACACTAAAGGTGTATGCTGCTATTAATAAATGATGGCGATAGCACGCCTCTAGTCTAACACAAACAGTTGTTAGACGGCCGAGTGCTGAAATCCGATAGATCCACACAGGAAAGAGATGTAGGGTACTCACTTGACGATCGCCATTTGGCGATTCGTATAGCCTTAGAATAGACTAGAGGAACCATGGTGGCGTTTGTTTCTTTTATAAATATGGGGAGGGGAGATTTGGGGTGGAATGTAGTAGAGTGACCTGTGTATTTTGGTCAAAATATAAGAAACTCATGAAAATGTCATCGCTGGTTTGATCAAGGCAAGGTTATTTAGAACTGTTTTGGAGGAAAATAACAGCAGATAACATTGCCTTGTAGCTGCGGGGCTAATTCTTGCCAATCATCATCATCACCATCATCATCATGTGCCGTGCCGGGTGGCGTAGGCGATCATATCCTTCCGCAATCTTCTATCTAACGTGTGTCGTAACAGTTCTGATGTTGACTGATGTCCATGCCATCACACCAAGCTAGCTACTATTTTGTTCTCTTTGTCGTCTCCGATTTCTCTTTCCATGTATTTTCCCAGTTATAACCAAATAGTCCAACTTTCCTCTTCTCATGATGTGCCCGAAAAATGTTGATTGTTTTTTATTTTTCTTAGGATGTCCCTTTTTGTGACTTTGAGAATTTCCTCGTTAAAACATTGGGAGGTGAAACGGACCAAGAACTAGACAATTCACATCAACAACAACAAAAACAACCTTATTTCGTTGCTCATTTAATTTTCTTCTATTTTTTTGCTTGCAAATCGTGCTTATTTTTTTTTCAAAATCCATTGAAGAACTTGAAATTGTAACACGCTGTGAATACTCTATACTGATCTATAGTAACTAACAATGGAGACAGCCAGAAGCAGGTGATTAGACGACTAGTAACAGAAAATATTTAAATGCCATGAAGAACATATGACACAAAACCAACGAGGTGCAAAAATTAAAATTACTGTGGGAGTGTGTCTTCTTGTTAGCAACATATGGTTGAGAATCGTGGACAGTGTCCCAAGCAACAACGAAGAAAATGTGTTCGTTAGAAACAAAATGCAAAAGAAGAATCATTTGGATACATTACATTAATGACAAGGAGCAATGAAGACAAACAAAAATACTAAAACTTTTGACAAACCCGAACTGGCCAAGAAAGATCTTACAGAAGAAATTACAATTCTATGGCCAGGCCAAGAGTAAAAGGGCTGAAAGAACAATAATTGAAGGCTTGGTTCGACGAGACGACAGACCAAATAGAATGCAGTTTAAGATATGCAAGAGGCATTGAACATGACAACACAAGAAATAGGAGATCTGGCTAGAGACATAGATTCTTTCAGACGGTTTGTAGTTAGTGAGAAGTTCTGTAAGGAACGTGTAACTTGATTATGATTGTGGGCCCTTCCCTGTTCATAGCTCTACGTAGGATCTCATCTGGCTTCCATTGACATAGTTGTCATCTCATCATCATCATTGAGTGCCGTCTCTCAACGAAGGTTGGCTGCCATGGAGCGCCATTTTGCTCTATCTCTTGCTTTGATGGTGCATTTTGTCATCGGTTGATTTGTCCATCTTTTGATGTTACTCGTCCATGTTAATCTTGGTCTGCCTCTGCCTCTTTTACCTTGTATTTTCCCCTCCAGGATCACTTTCAGTAGGCTGTTGTGTCTTTTAACATGGCCTAAGAATCGCATTTGTCTTGTTTTAATTGTGTTCAGAAGTTCTCTTTTCATTTTTAGTTGTTTTAAGACTTTGTCATTTGTTTTCTTTTCCTTCCATCCAATTCTACCTATTCTTCTATATATCCACATTTCAAAGGCTTCAATTCTCTGTTCTGTTTTCTTGTCTAATGTCCATGTTTCAGCACCATATAGGAATATTGAGAAGATGTAACATTTTGCTATTCTTAGTTTTAGCTCTGGTGTTATTTGTTTTGATGTTAGTATGTCCTTCATGACATTAAAATTACTTTTTGCCATTCCTATTCTTTTGTTTATTTCAGTTGTACATTTTCCATCACTGATTATAGTATGTCCAAGGTAGTTGTAGTTCTGAACTGTCTCCAGGTCTATTCCTTCAACTTTGATATCCACTTGTGGGTTTTGAGTATTTTCTTTGTTTATGATCATAGTTTTAGTCTTTTTGATATTCATATCTAGTCCATATTTTTTGCTTGTCGTGTTTATTTCATTAAGTAATTGTTGTAGGTCTTTATGATTTTCTGCTAGTAGTACAGTATCGTCAGCATATCTTAGGTTATTGATTATCTTTCCATTAATTTGTAGGCCTGGCATCTCTATGATGTTTTTAAAGATTTGCTCAGTGTATAGATTGAACAAGCTTGGTGATAGGATGCATCCTTGTCTTACTCCTCTTTTTATATCAATGGGTGTAGAGAACTCTTTGTTATATTTTATTATTGCTGTTTGCTCCCAGTATAGATTGCATATTAGTCGTATATCCATGTCATCTAGATGTATCTCTTTTAGGCATTCTATAAGTTGTTTGTGGTGTACTCTATCAAAAGCTTTGGTGTAGTCTATGAAGCAGGCATATATTGGTTTGTTTACTTCTGTGTATTTTTCGATTAATGTTCTCATGCAGAATATGGCTTCTTTTGTCCCGCTATTTTCCTAAATCCAAATTGCTGCTCATCTAATTCAGTATTGATTTTATTCTGAATCCTTCCTTGTATAACTTTTAGCAAGATTTTTGTAACATGGCTCATTAGGCTTATTGTTCTAAAGTCACTGCATTCAACTGCACCATTCTTTTTAGGCAATGCAATGAAAGTTGATGTTTTTAGTTCATTGGTATGTATCCTGTGTGGTATATGTCGTTGCATATGTCTGTAATCACTTCAATGCCAAAATCTTCAAGTGCCTGTATCATCTCTATCTGTATGCTTTCAGGTCCTGCTGCTTTTCCCTTTTCATTGTTTTTATAGCTTTTTCCACCTCAGATTTTAAGATTTTATAGCCTGATGTACATTTTATAACTGGTTTCTTGTCCCTTTGATCATGAAATAGTTCTGTTATATATTCCTGCCATCTATCTATGATATCCTTATTGTCTGTTAGCATTTTTCCTTTTTTGTCTGCAATGCATCCACCTTCTGTGGCTTTTTTATTTTATTAGTCATTCTCTTTATTTCTGTGTGCATTCCTCTTAGGTCTTGTTTGCTTTCCACAGTTTCTATTTCTCTACATTTTTGGCTGAGCCAGTCTTCTTTTGCCTTTTTGCACATTTTGCGTATCTCATTATCTATTTTATTGTATTGGGCAGTGTTCTTCGCTTGTCTCCTTTCTTCCATTTTTTCTAAGATGGTGTTAGTTATCCATTTTTGTTTTTTGTTCTTTTCTCTTTTGGGTAAGGTGTCGCAGGCTTTTGTATGCTTTTCTTTATGCATTGCCATTTGGTTGTTACTTTTTCATCAGGATTTTCTCTTCTGTATTGTTCAATTCCTTCCTCTAGCAGCTTCTGGTATGTGTTCTTTACTTGTATTGTATAGGTATCTTTAATATCTTTTTGATTTAAAGCTGTTATGTCGAGTGGGTTTGTTGATGAATCAGATTTTTGCTTGTTTCTCTTTAGTTTGATTTTCATTTTAATCATTACAGGATTGTGATCAGAATTAATATCTGCTCCTGGGTAGGTTTTGGCTTTCTTTACGCTGTTACGGAACCTTTCTTTTATCATTATGAAATCTATTTGATTCCTCCTCCTATCTCCAGGGCTTTTCCATGTGTATAGTTTCCTTTTCTCTTGCTCAAAGTAGGTGTTACATATTATCAGCCTGTTTTCTTCACAGAATTGTATTAATCTTTCTCCTCTGTCATTTCTTTTTCCTACACCATGGTTTCCTATAATTGTCTTATATCTACCTTTTCCTACTTTAGCGTTCATGTCACCCATTACAATCAAGATGTCTGAAGATTTCACTTGCTTCATAACTTTATTTAGGTCTTCATAGTATGCCTCTATTTGTTCATCTGTGTAGTCTTGAGTAGGTGCATATGTCTGTATTATTGCTATGTCGAATGGTTGTCATCTAGCCTGTGTTTATGCCTTAGTGGCAGCGCTCTTGTTTGGCTACAGAGGGGACGTGAGCTAAATCACTGCATGTAGCTCTGGGTTGGCTACAGAGGGGACGTGAGCTAAATCACTGCATGTAGCTCTGGGTTGGCTACAGAGGGGACGTGAGCTAAATCACTGCATGACGTTCTGGTTTGGCTATAGAGGGGCGGGAACTGAATCACTACATGTTACTCTGGTTGGCTACATATGGGGCATGAGCTAAATCACTACATTTAGCTCTGGGTTGGCTACATAGGGAGCGTGAGCTAAATCACTACATGTAGCTCTGGGTTGGCTACAAAGAGGACGTGAGCTAAATCACTACATTTAGCTCTGGGTTGGCTACATATGTGGCGTGAGCTACGTCGCTACATATAGCTCTGAGTTGGCTACATAGGGAGCGTGAGGTAAATCACTACATGTAGTTCTGGGTTGGCTACAGAGAGGGCGTGAGCTAAATCGTTATATCGCGCTGGGTTGGCTACAGAGAGGGCGCGAGCTAAATCACTGCATGTCGCTATGGGTTGGCTACAGAAAGGACGCGAGGTAAATCACTACATATAGCTCTGGATTGGCTACAGAGAGGGCGCGAGCTAAATCACTACATGTCGCTATGGCTACAGAGAGGGCGCGAGCTAAATCACTACATGTCGCTATGGCTACAGAGAGTGCGCGAGCTAAATCACTACATGTCACTATGGCTACAGAGAGGGTGCGAGCTAAATCACTACATGTCGCTATGGGTTGGCTACAGAGAGGGCGCGAACTAAGTCACTAAATGTCGCAATGGCTACAGAGAGGGCGCGAACTAAATCACTACATGTCGCTATGGTTGGCTACAAAGAGGGCGCGAACTAAATCACTACATGTCGCTATGGGTTGGCTACAAAGGGGGCGCGAACTAAATCACTACTTGTCGCTATGGGTTGGCTACAGAGAGGGCGAGAACTAAGTCACTATATGACACTCTAGAGCCTACCATGCTGAAAATCGAACGAGTACCTGGCTTAATAAGCTGGGGGAGAAAATGGCAACGAGAAAAGAGCTCTGGCCTCCTCATCTCCAAATGTTGTGTCGTGGTGTTATACCATGTAACACTTAACACCCTTTATATATTTATATTTTCGGACATTTTTTTTTACAATCGAGAGGCCTCTATAGCTCAGTAGTCAATGACCGGGACTAATAAAGATAGGAGGTCCGGTTCGATCCCGATCGAAGGTTCCAAGTTCACTCAGCCTTAACTTTATTCACAAATAAAATGTGCCCGAAGTATATTTTAACAAAAATATGGGCACTACAACTTTATTCTCTAAACGCCATGTGGTGTGATTTGAACTCTTTTCTCTTCTTTTCTTATCATGCAGTGTCCACTTTACTGTTGTTTCACTTTGAGAGCATCATCAAGTACTGTGCCTGTTGGAGTAGGTGATTATGTGTCTCCACAACTTTCGATCACGACAGTTATTTATCATTTCTGTTGTTGACCTTTTACCAAGGCTCTCTGTGAAAGCGTTTAATTTTTTTTCTCATTTTCATTTGTTGTTTTACAAGATTCACATGCGGAAGAGTTTGTAACACACTTTGAGTTTAATATTTAAGTTTAGTTTTACAAAAACACCCGCACAAAATTGTATTAGGCGACACTAGACTCGCACGTCCTCCGGCGTTACAAGAACAACTGTAGGCCCGCTCGACTAGATCATTCTCTTACTGCTAGCATGTGTATCAGGCGACACTAGACTCGCACGTCCCCCGACGTTACAAGAACAACTGTAGGCCCGCTCGACTGGATCATTCTCTTACTGTAGGCATGTGTATCAGGCGATACTAGACTCGCACGTCCCCCGGCGTTACAAGAACAACTGTAGGCCCGCTCGACTAGATCATTCTCTTACTGCTAGCATGTGTATCAGGCGACACTAGACTCGCACGTCCCCCGACGTTACAAGAACAACTGTAGGCCCGCTCGACTGGATCATTCTCTTACTGTAGGCATGTGTATCAGGCGATACTAGACTCGCACGTCCCCGGCGTTACAAGAACAACTGTAGGCCCGCTCGACTGGATCATTCTCTTACTGTAGGCATGTGTATCAGGCGACACTAGACTCGCACGTCCCCCGACGTTACAATAACAACTGTAGGCCCGCTCGACTGGATCATTCTCTTACTGTAGCATGTGTATCAGGCGACACTAGACTCGCACGTCCTTCGACGTTACAAGAACAACTGTAGGCCCGCTCAACTGGATCATTCTCTTACTGCGAGTAATTTTGATTTTGTTTAGAAACTTGTTCTAAAATTTCAACTCTCCCGATGACACCCCTCACCTACCTCCTGCTTGAGTTCTATTTTATTCCATGCTCTTTTGTTTTATTTTGGATATTTCATACCTATGTCTTGTTATATGTTTAGAGCGACTAACTGTATACCCATTCTTCTATCTTTCTTTACTTCCTCTTGTACTTAATAGTGTATCGAAGGAGATATTGAGATCTGATTGTCGTCCTTTTGACAGCATCAATCATTGTCAATTGATATTGTTCTAGCGCGTCTTTTATGTTGTATGTCCATCTTACTCTATCTATCTATCTATCTATCTATCTATCTATCTATCTATCTATCTATCTATCTATCTATCTATCTATCTATCTATCTATCTATCTATCTATCTATCTATCTATCTATCTATCTATCTATCTATCTATCTATCTATCTATCTATCTATCTATCTATCTATCTATCTATCTATCTATCTATCTATCTATCTATCTATCTATCTATCTATCTATCTATCTATCTATCTATCTATCTATCTATCTGTAGCCCATTTGAGCCGTAGCCGGCCCATAGGGCATAAACCCGGATACTCTTTCTCTTGTCTAAATTTTTATTGTAGCAGTTTTCAATCCTAAAGATATTTTATCGAATTTCGCCATTTGTCTCTTTTATGTGCAAGCAACTCTATCTAATTTAAAGAGCCGATTTCTGCTGCTCTTGCCTCTCTGATCAATGTTCTCAGTGTCTATCTGCGTCGACCTCTTTTCCTTTTACCTGTTGTTTCCCACATGAGGGCTTGCTTTGCTATTTGGTTGTTATCTCTTCTCATCACATGTCACACATATGACATCGTCTTTTCTTCATTACTGAAGACATTAGTGGTTGATTGGCGATTTCTCTAATTTCCTCGTTTGTTTTGAATTCGTTGCACGCTATACCAAGTATTTTCCTTAGACATTTATTTTCGAATGCGTTCAACTTTGTTTCTATATTTTATACTCCACATAAACAAGAGATGGACAACTGTGACTCCCAGAATATTCGACAATGTGTGGATGAAGCAGAAAATATAACATGTACACAGTGGCTCAGTGGTTAGTGAACTGGACTACCACGGACAAGGGGTAGGGTTCGATCCCAACCGACGGCTTCCGGGTTCACCCAGCCTTAAATGGGTACCGGATTTTTTTCTGGGAAAGTAAAGCAGCACGGGCGTAATACTGACCACATTACCCCAAAAATCATGTGCTGAAGGTCTGTAAATTATAGGGTCACTAACACCATATTTCCCTATAAACCACTTGGCGTGACGTGGGTACTTTACTTTTTTTTTTTTTACACAGCAGCTGCACGTTGAAACAACGAACGAATCACCTCCGCTTATCTATTGAACGATTCATTGATATGTCTGATTCAATATGACTGATCTCGTTACCGATGGTTACTCTCACTTGTTCATTACCAAAGGTAACGAACTCCAGTAAAACCAGTGTTGCCGATTTATGACAGAACAATGAAAACACTTTCGCATGTTTCTATCATGTTCACTGTGTATCCGTGACCTATCTCAATCTGCAGCAACGTTCAATGTACCGAGGTAACAGATCAGGCGATAGTAGACATTCCAGCAGAGCTATTTGCAGTATTCATTATCATTCTGAGATGTGTTGATCGGATTGCCTTCATCTGACTGACGCATGTTATTAGATTTCACCATAGTAAACATATTTATGTCTTCTATTGTCTATCATTCTCTTTTTTTTCAATCTCTCTCTCTCTCACACACTCTCTCACACTCTCTGGGTCTCATTACAAACACGCATACACATATATATACTTGCACATGTTATCATGATCAACAAGTACCGTGCAAGCTCGTATGGGGGATCATGTCTCTCCATAACATTCTACCTGTGAGAGTCTACTGATGATCAAACCTTACTCGTACACTATATACAACTGTATTATTTGTTTAATTGTCTCCAATTAAACAGCCTTTTCTGCACGGTTGTGTCTACTACTGCAAGATAACATTCTCCCTAGGTATTCGGATTAAAATCTGAAAACGGGAGGGCATTCCCTCTGTGTTTCTGTCTCCACAAACATATACTCAAACCCACACGCAACCACATACACACATAATCTCCCACAATAAAACATTATATATTACCGATGACAAGAATGCTAACAAAAGCAGGCAGACATCTAAATCTCAAGGACCGCTTCCTGGCTACAGTGAAGAGACACAGACTCTGGCGATACATCAATATAGGATCGTGTTTGTCAGGGCTGGCAAAGACCGAATAGCAGGAGATGGAAATGTGAGGAATTTAAGTTGGGAAGATAATATTAAAGGAAGATCTTGTGTGGACATTGTCAACTTTCAACGAGAAGCTCGCAATAGAGAGGAGTGGGTATGGCTGGTTACAGAAAAAGGTGTTGCTGATGGTTAGGGAGGGGAGGAGCAAATAAGTACGTCAACCTTACCACAAGAACATTCATGCGAGAGGACGTGCGACCACAAGAACATTCATGCGAGAGGACGTGCGGCCACAAGAACATTCATGCGAGAGGACATGCGGCCACAATAACATTCATGCGAGAGGACGTGCGACCACAAGAACATTCATGCGAGAGGACATGCGGCCACAAGAACATTCATGCGAGAGGACGTGCGGCCACAAGAACATTCATGCGAGAGGACGTGCGACCACAAGAACATTCATGCGAGAGGACATGCGGCCACAAGAACATTCATGCGAGAGGACGTGCGGCCACAAGAACATTCATGCGAGAGGACGTGCGATCACAAGAACATTCATGCGAGAGGACGTGCGACCACAAGAACATTCATGCGAGAGGACGTGCGGCCACAAGAACATTCATGCGAGAGGACGTGCGACCACAAGAACATTCATGCGAGAGGACATGCGGCCACAAGAACATTCATGCGAGAGGACGTGCGACCACAAGAACATTCATGCGAGAGGACGTGCGATCACAAGAACATTCATGCGAGAGGACATGCGGCCACAAGAACATTCATGCGAGAGGACGTGCGACCACAAGAACATTCATGCAAGAGGACGTGCGGCCACAAGAACATTCATCCGAAAAGGACGTGCGATCACAAGACAATTCATGCTAGAGGACGTGCGACCACAAGAACATTCATGCGAGAAGACGTGCGGCCACAAGAACATTCATACGAGAGGACGTGCGATCACAAGAACACTCATGCGAGAGGACGTGCGGCCACAAGAACATTCATACGAGAGGACGTGCGGCCACAAGAACATTCATACGAGAGGACGTGCGGCCACAAGAACATTCATACGAGAGGACGTGCGGCCACAAGAACATTCATACGAGAGGACGTGCGGCCACAAGAACATTCATACGAGAGGACGTGCGATCACAAGAACACTCATGCGAGAGGACGTGCGGCCACAAGAACATTCATACGAGAGGACGTGCGGCCACAAGAACATTCATACGAGAGGACGTGCGGCCACAAGAACATTCATACGAGAGGACGTGCGGCCACAAGAACATTCATGCGAGAGGACGTGCGACCACAAGAACATTCATACGAGAGGACGTGCGGCCACAAGAACATTCATGCGAGAGGACGTGCGATCACAAGAACACTCATACGAGAGGATGTGCGGCCACAAGAACATTCATGCGAGAGGACGTGCGATCACAAAAACATTCATGCGAGAGGACGTGCGACCACAAGAACATTCATACGAGAGGACGTGCGGCCACAAGAACATTCATGCGAGAGGACGTGCGACCACAAGAACATTCATGCAAGAGGACGTGCGACCACAAGAACAATAATGCGAGAGGACGTGCGGCCACAAGAACATTCATGCGAGAGGACGTGCGGCCACAAGAACATTCATGCGAGAGGACGTGCGGCCACAAGAACATTCATGCGAGAGGACGTGCGACCACAAGAACATTCATGCGAGAGGACGTGCGGCCACAAGAACATTCATGCGAGAGGACGTGCGGCCACAAGAACATTCATGCGAGAGGACGTGCGGCCACAAGAACATTCATGCGAGAGGACGTGCGACCACAAGAACATTCATGCGAGAGGACGTGCGGCCACAAGAACATTCATGCGAGAGGACGTGCGGCCACAAGAACATTCATGCGAGAGGACGTGCGACCACAAGAACATTCATGCGAGAGGACGTGCGGCCACAAGAACATTCATGCGAGAGGACGTGCGGCACAAGAACACTCATGCGAGAGGACGTGCGGCACAAGAACACTCATTTGCCCTCCGGGAAGTGGGAACGACACAGGACTCGGTCAACCGTTAGTCCACGTCACTCCTTCGGGTGAAAGAGATGGGAGTTAAGATGGGCACAGCCAGAAACGAGAAACTTAGTGGTCGTGTAAGAAGACTTATCAACCAACACAGAACTGGAGTCGTCAGTCGCTGGACACTGCGGGACTTGATGAGGAGGGGATCTGAACACATATGGACATGTTCGGAGTGCAATGATGACGACCGGCAATTACTCAATAACTCAATGCATGTACTAATAACAGTCAACGATGTTTAGATAAATGTCGTGGAAAAAATATATTTATTTTGAAGAAAGCGTACAATTATTAAAGCTTCGGTCGAAGGTATTCACAGTATGTCAGGACAGCAGTTCGACGGTTAGATAGATTTACTTACTTCAGTGAGAGGCTTGAGAAAACATGGACGATTACATAGATTTACTTACTTCAGTGAGAGCCTTGAGAAAACATGGACGGTTAGATAGATTTACTTACTTCAGTGAGAGGCTTGAGAAAACATGGACGATTAGATAGATTTACTTACTTCAGTGAGAGGCTTGAGAAAACATGGACGGTTAGATAGATTTACTTACTTCAGTGAGAGCCTTGAGAAAACATGGACGGTTAGATAGATTTACTTACTTCATTGAGAGGCTTGAGAAAACATGGACGGTTAGATAGATTTACTTACTTCAGTGAGAGGCTTGAGAAAACATGGACGATTAGATAGATTTACTTACTTCAGTGAGAGGCTTGAGAAAACATGGACGGTTAGATAGATTTATTTACTTCAGTGAGAGGCTTAAGAAAACATGGACGGTTAGATAGATTTACTTACTTCAGTGAGAGGCTTGAGAAAACATGGACGATTAGATAGATTTACTTACTTCAGTGAGAGGCTTGAGAAAACATGGACGGTTAGATAGATTTACTTACTTCAGTGAGAGGCTTGAGAAAACATGGACGATTAGATAGATTTACTTACTTCAGTGAGAGGCTTGAGAAAACATGGACGGTTAGATAGATTTACTTACTTCAGTGAGAGGCTTGAGAAAACATGGACGGTTAGATAGATTTACTTACTTCAGTGAGAGGCTTGAGAAAACATGGACGATTAGATAGATTTACTTACTTCAGTGAGAGCCTTGAGAAAACATGGACGGTTAGATAGATTTACTTACTTCAGTGAGAGGCTTGAGAAAACATGGACGATTAGATAGATTTACTTACTTCAGTGAGAGGCTTGAGAAAACATGGACGGTTAGATAGATTTATTTACTTCAGTGAGAGGCTTGAGAAAACATGGACGGTTAGATAGATTTACTTACTTCAGTGAGAGGCTTGAGAAAACATGGACGATTAGATAGATTTACTTACTTCAGTGAGAGGCTTGAGAAAACATGGACGGTTAGATAGATTTACTTACTTCAGTGAGAGGCTTGAGAAAACATGGACGATTAGATAGATTTACTTACTTCAGTGAGAGGCTTGAGAAAACATGGACGGTTAGATAGATTTACTTACTTCAGTGAGAGGCTTGAGAAAACATGGACGGTTAGATAGATTTACTTACTTCAGTGAGAGCCTTGAGAAAACATGGACGGTTAGATAGATTTACTTACTTCAGTGAGAGCCTTGAGAAAACATCACCACGGGGTCCAAAAGAGGAAGTGTGAACGCCTGACCAGCATAAGTGGCCAGATAATGGACCACTACTCTAAGTGTTGTCATCAAGTTCAGCGTACCAGAGCTGACCAGACCATTGCTCCACCCACACGTGGTTGATAGCTCAAGCGTCTAGCTAACTAAGTAGATGGAAGCTAGAGACCAAACCTGTTATAGTAGATGTCGTAGCAAAGTCGAATGGGCGAGCCAGATGCTGCAGATATAGTTATATTTATACAGGGGGAATGAAAGAAATAGTTAGAGAGAAGAACATAGAGAGAAAAAAAATAGATAGAGAGAAGAACATAGAGAGAAAAAAAATAGATAGAGAGAAGAACATAGAGAGAAAAAAAATAGATAGAGAGAAGAACATAGAGAGAAAAAAAATAGATAGAGAGAAGAACATAGAGAGAAAAAAAATAGATAGAGAGAAAACGATTTTTAAAAAGGGTATAGTTAAAGCTACACATAACAAGTGGACAACACAAACCAGAACGACGTTTCGGCGCAATAATCTTCAGCGGGAATAAACATGCAACACACATACACATATGTAATTAAAATATTTTTAAAAATAATAATACTAAATACAATAATTTCGAACCAGAAGAAGAAATAAAAGGAAAATAAAAATAAAGTCTACCCTGTATACTCTGATATGACAAAAATGAAATACAAACGTTAATGCGCACTGGGTACGTCGTTTATTTCTTTACTAACTGCAGTGCAATATAAGAAACATTTTCTTCATAGCTAACAGAGGATAGAAAATGAGGAGATATATGGAAAAGATAAAAAATGAAACAAGAAGACGCGAGGTGGAATAGCTAGTCTTATCAGAAACTGAGTAAATTTTGTATTCAAATGCACCATCATTGACACTTAAAATAGACCGAACATGCTGAAGTCATTTTCATTAAAATGTCAACATTCCGAGACATTTAAAAATAAATGAAATATCTCTTTGTATTCATCAACTCATTACGGAAATAGCACTCGTTTCTCCACAGTGTTTATCTAGTACGATGTATAGTAAAAAAAGTAAAGTACCCCCGTCACGCCAAGTGGCGTATAGGGAAATATGGTGTTAGTGACCCTATAGTTTACAGACCTTCAGCACATGATTTTTGGGGTAATGTGGTCAGTATTACGCCCATGCTGCTTTACTTTCCCAGAAAAAAATCCGGTACCCATTTAAGGCTGGGTGAACCCGGAAGCCGTCGGTTGGGATCGAACCCTACCCCTTTTCCGTGGTAGTCCAGTTCACTAACCACTGAGCTATCGCGGCTCCCACGATGTATAGTATCGTTAGTTATCATATTTATCCACAGTGTTTATCTAGTACGATGTATAGTGTCGTTAGTTATCATATTTCTCCTCAATGCTTATCAACTACGATGTATAGTGTCGTTAGTTATCGTATTTCTCCTCAATGCTTATCAACTACGATGTATAGTGTCGTTAGTTATCATATTTATCCACAGTGTTTATCTAGTACGATGTATAGTATCGTTAGTTATCATATTTATCCACAGTGTTTATCTAGTACGATGTATAGTGTCGTTAGTTATCATATTTCTCCTCAGTGCTTATCAACTACGGTGTATAGTGTCGTTAGTTATCATATTTCTCCTCAATGCTTATCAACTACGGTGTATAGTGTCGTTAGTTATCATATTTATCCACAGTGTTTATCTAGTACGATGTATAGTGTCGTTAGTTATCATATTTCTCCACTATATTCTGTTTAGACAATTATTTATAACTACTTTTGTTGTCTCCATGCCGAGGCATTCTAAAACTACTATCTTGTTTATTTTTCTTTCGTTTTCTCCCTTCTTCGTTGTTCAATGTGTCACATTATACGCAATAAGCCCCCCCCAACCCCCACCATACAATGCATAGCTACGAAATGATAATAATTATCTCTTCATGTTTTGCTTTCCTGGTCTCTTCTTGTATATCCTCGTTACTGTCGTGTATTTAGTTGCCGATGGCATTAACAAAGCTCCAAAGTGAAATCGCATTTCGGGGGTCTATATAATGACAAGTCCATGTCAATAGAAGTGAGAAGGAGAGTTCATTGGTTCTAGAACAAATTCTGACATATGGAAGCGAATCATGGACAGTAGACAAACAAAAGAAAAGTAGACAAACAAATGATAAGATGACTAGAGACCACGGAGATGGGATTTCTCAGAAGGATGTTGAAAGTTCCCTGGACCGCTATAAAGACCGACGAAGAAGTTCTCAGAGAGGCCAACACAAAAAGGGATCTCCTAAGAAGCATTATAAGGAAATAATCAACATTTTCTGGTACATCATGAAAAGAGGAAAGTTGGAATACTTGGTTACATATGGTAAATTGCAAGGAAAGAGAAATCGCGGGCGACAAAGAGAGACAATAGTAGATAGCTTAGTATCATGGCATAGAAAACAGTCAACAACAGAACTGATATGTTGCACGGTAGATAGACCATTGTGGAAGAACATGATCGCCTATGCCAACCGGTTTGACTCAAGATGATGATGATATAATGGCTTCCTTGGCTGTGACAAGAGGAGGGATATAAGTTTCTGCAATGTCCAATGAGAAGATTGTTCTGTGACAAAATGTAGTAAGATCCACTCTTGAAGTACAAGCAAGTACAGTCACATTGTGTGTTCTGTTTTCCTGTTGCCAACCTACACAGAGAGTTCGTCAATACTCGCACGTTTAAAAGTCTCCGATTTTGTTTAGGGGACCTATATATTTTATAGATGCCATTTCCCCCAATAGCCTTCATTGTAGATAAATGCACAAATGTTCTTATCTAACTACCGGTCTGTGAACATCATAAAAAAACTAGACCTAACAGTAAATCATCATTTATGGCGTGTGGGGTTTGCGTTTCTGCCCTCCGTGCCGTTTCGGCTCGAAAGGAACAAAGACCTTTGGTAGTGGAGAGCATCATTTCTGTCCATAACTTTCTGTAATTCACCTGTTTGTACAGGTAGCACCTCCACCTGTTTATAAAGGTAGCACTTCCACCTGTTTATACAGGCAGCAATTCCACCTCTTTATACAGGCAGCACATCCAACTGTTTATACAGGTAACACCTCCAAATGTTTATACAGGTAGAAATTCCACCTGTTTATACAGGTAGCACTTCAAATCGTTAATACAGCCAGCGCATCAAGCTGTTAACACGGGTAGCACTTCCAGCTGTTAATATGAGCAGCACTAAAAGCTATATACTGAGTACAGCACTTCAAGTTAATTATGCAGGCAGCACTTCAGTTGTTTATGCGGGCAAACAAATATGTGAAAGTGATAAATTAAAAAAAAACAGGGGAAATAAATAATATATATTTACCAGACTTAGAATTTACGCGTCAGTTGAACGTGCAAAATATTATGTACTACAAGATTATCCATTCCGAGGTTTGTCGAGGGGGGTCGAATATGTCGGACCAGATAGAAACAATTTTATAACGGACACCTCACAACATATTCTTTAAGTAAAAAAAAAAAGGAAAGTGCCCCTGTCACGCCGTGGCGTATAGTGAATATGGTGTTAGTGACCATAAATTTTACAGACCTTCGGCACATGATTTTTGGGGTAATGTGGTCAGTAATACGCCCGTGCCGCTTTACTTTCCCAGAAAAAAAATCCGGTACCAGTATTAAAGGCTGGGTAAACCGGAAGCCGTCGGTTGGGATCGAACCCTACCTCTTGTCCTTTGTAGTCCAGTTCACTAACCCTTGAGCTATCGCGGCTCCCTTATACTTTAAGAGCGGAGATAAAACAAAGATCAGAACTTATTGTTAACTCAAAGTTCAACGAGTAAACGATTACGATCAAGGTAGTTGTATTCGATGACAGGAAAGGTAAAATAGAGCTGAAAAACACACGATACCTTATTCGATATTACAATCTGCGATATCGTCAACGCCCGCTATTCTGTTCCCAGGCTATGACAACCCACGTGACAGCTCGTGCGGAACTCTTAATGCAAGGCACTGAAATGAACCTGGTTTTCTCCTGTAAGTGACGTGTAGTAATAGCGCGCATACATTTCTCAATGGATTGTACACGTTCTATAGGAACATCGAGAACAACACAACAGTTTTGGTAAAGCTTTAAAATCTTAGTTAATTAAGTTAATCGATTCATCTGTAGCGTCTTTATTGTAACCTTCTTTATAGTGGCAATAATGTGGGCTACTTTGTTTATGTTCAATATTTTAAAACCTAGCACGCTATTGTGATGTTTATAACTACGACTGATACTTGCCTATTTATATGCATTAAAAAACAATGTATCTTCTTCCTCTTTCCTTCCTCATTTAACTTTCAACGTCGTGGGGTGATGTAATTTGCGGTCTTTTGCTCTTCTAAAGCCTCTGCTGCTGTTATGTTTCATAGAGCTTCTAATATTCCGTCGACCCATCTTTTTCGTGCTCGGCCCTTGGGTCTGGTGTTCTCGCAACGTTTATTGAAGGTTCGTTGTGTTGTATTTTGATCTTTTTGTCTTGTCACGTGGTCAAATAATGTTATATGTTATTTCTTTATATATCCTATGGCGGGGGTTATTCCTAACTTGTTTTTCTCAGTTCTTCATTTCTGATCTTATCTCTCAAACTGTTTCCTGTCATTCGTCTAACACACTTCATCTCTGTAGAGGTTATTTTTCTTGTTTGACCTTTATTTATATTTGTATCTTATTAGTTTCGTTTCATGTTCAAACTTGTTAAACTGAGTCAAACTGTACCCCTCGACGTTTATATTCTTTTTTTCCCTTCCTCATTTGCCTTTCAGCGTCGAGGGGAGATATAGTTTGCCGTCTTTAGCTCTCTGTTGGCCTCTGTTGCTGTTGTTACTTAGTGTTTCTAATAATCCATTAATCCATCTTTTTCGTGATCGGCCCTTGAGTCTGTTGTTCTAGCAACGTTTATTGCAGGCTGGTTGTGTTGTATTTTCTTTTTATCTCTTCAACATTGAAAGGTAATTTAGGAAGGAAAGACACACAATGGGAGATGAGAATGATGATGAAAAAGTATGTTGTTCTGTGTAGCCTTGTAGCGTCGAGAAAAAATTTAATTTCCTAGGCAGTTGTACTATTTTTTCTTGTAACTTTCACAGCGTACTCATCGCTTTAGTTTGCGCTCGTCTGTTAGATGAGGCTAGTTTCAAACATTGATGTTCACTTTGTTGCTCAAAGTAGATACAATAGACTAACATCTTTTATATGGATACAATACATATATATATATGGATACAGTATATTATGGATACAATGGATTTACCGACAGACCAAAGAAATGAGGCTGTAAGGATCAGGATACGGGGATAGCTGTCAAAATTGTGTTAAGATGTAGGGCTGGAAAAAGATGTCACAATCACAACCGATACCATTCGCACGACACTTAAAAGGTCACACAACACTGCTCCTGGTCCAGATGGTGTTCGGTACGATGACATAGGCGATTTAGCTGACGACGACTTGACAAAACTGGCCAATGAGTTTAATGCCAGTATTCGGAGTGGCCAGATTAAGGAGGAGTGGCTACACAGCTACATGGCTCAATGCGGCAGCCTTTGCCTGTGACGTCTTCTAAGGCTTCCACAGACGAGAGGAGACATGTGCTACTGCTATAGATCTGGAGGATGCATACAACAGGGCACCATTTGGATACCTCATGCATATGCTCCTCAAACTTGCGGTGCACACCTTCCTCATTAGATTGATCGCCGCGGCACTGTTTCAGAGGAAGGTGATACTCAGATGTGGAAGTTGGTCTTCCGAGCCAACATCCATTTGCCCTGGGCTGCCACAAGACTCACCATTGTCACCAGTTCTATTTAACGTGTACACAATAACGATCACGGAACAACAGCTGGATGGGAGATTCACCTCTTTTATATGGATACAATAGATTCATCTCTTTTATATGGATACAATAGATTCACCTCTTTTATATGGATACAATAGATTCACCTCTTTTATATGAATACAATAGATCCACCTCTTTTATATGGAAAGACATGCTTTTCATGCATAGCCTTCAATTGTTCCCGACGCCTATCCATCATATACCATGGAAGTTAACATCCTCTTGAAAATGATGATCGTTGTATTTTTTAAAAATGTATAGCGCTTAATGATGTTAGGCCATCGTTGTTGACTCCAATTCTGAACATATAGACACACAGTTAGTCGTCAGATTATCCCCGTCGCACATAAAATAAACAGACCATATGATTAGTTTACTGCAGTTCTTGGGATGTACGATGAGCCATTACGATGACGTAGCACACAACAATGTCGTACACACAACAATTTCGCTCCCTTTAGATTCCTGATTACTCTAGTGATAGCAGCCTAGGACAAACAAAACTTGGTGCAAATTTCCTAAAGAGATAAAACTGCGGCTGGCGAAGAAGTTTAAATTAACGTGTAACATGGAAATAACTTGCGTCAAGGAATTCCAACAACGGTCATGAACAGCACCAATGTGGCGTAAAGCGCAAATAAAGTCTAGACGGTGGAAGGTCGCATTGGCAACACTTGATTTGTCAAAAAAGACTGTTGCCGGCGTACGACTTCGCTTTAGCGACGCAGATGTAATAAGTAGATCATAATTTTTACTTTAACGCAGAAAAGTGCAACGGAGAACCGAAATTAATCGGATCCCGAATGCACTTTCTGCAGCAATCGAGAGAACGTGACTTAGATCACCATCTTTACAACGGAAATCGACCTTCAGATTTTTTTTACATTTAAGTACAAAGGTAGTCTGAATTTTGCACAAATCGTTTTTTATTATATAATTCAAGGAAAATATCAAACCGCGTGCTCTAAACATTAGATTTTACTGTAAATTATGTTAATTTTCTAACAATGCAAGCCAAATGCGTATCCGTATTACATTGAATTGTAATATAACCGACCTCTTTTAGATTCCTTGCAGAAGTGCATGTACAATAACACATTTACCTTTTGCATAGTGATGAATTTACACTTTAAACTTTTCATGGTTTTAAAAATCAAGTAGTCACTTCACAACAGCTTACAAATTATCACACATACAGGAATATTCATTACTAGTAAATATTTTGTCTAAATACGCCTCTGGACCAATTTAACAAGAAACCGGAAATGAAATTACCAAAAAAACCTCGGAGTGGCGTCGTCTTACAAGTTAAGAGTGCGAAACGATGCTAAGATTGTGTGGTGTGCATGTGAAATTTACCTTTTTAATTGGTGAGTTGATTACAACAAATGTGGGTATTGTACAATCCTAAAATTTAGGACAAGTAAGAAAATCATATTTTTATATACCTCAAATAAGCAAAAATCTTTCCTAAATTCATGACAGTAGGGCAAAAAATCAGACTGAAGGTCGGTGAAAAAATAAGATTTCACGAAAAAAAGAATTACAAAAATTCATCAAACAGTTTCCGAGATAATTAATAAACTCTGTGGGCACGAATTGGTGAACGAACTATTGTAATCTCGTCAAAATGGGTAAATGTAATACTTTACTAGCCTGCTAGCGGACAAAAGCAATACTTCACAAATAATTGTAATACTAATCTCGCCTAACGGTTAAATGTAATACTTCACCCGCCTAAGACATATGTTACGGGATATCCGTTATATATACACACGACGCATCCATTCTCTAGCAACTTATCTCCCAAGGTTTACAATATTCAGCACCTACTCTTATTTACATTCACAACAGTCTCTCCTCTCCTAGCCTCTCCTTCAATTCGTTTAGACCTGAAGTGACTATTCGTCTGTCCAGATTAAAGAAGCACGGTGAAACGACTCCTTGCTGTCTCGCGCCTTCTTCTTTATTCATGAGTTTGCTGAATTCGATGTCTAAATAATTTGTAACAATTTATTCGCACAGCTTGCTTCTTAGAAATGAGATCCTCACACTTTCAGCTTAATAGATTTGGCTAGAATGGCATTCTCTGGTCAATATAAATTATGTTTTTGTAATGTGTGACTGATTTAAAGGTTCATTAGTTCAACAATATTAGTTAGTTCTTGAATGAGTAATGTTTTCATTATCAACTTATTCTTCATTTTTATCTTCTTTTCATATTTTTTTTTGTTTTCTTTTTCTTCTTCTTCTCGCCGTTTTTAAGTTTTTTTCTTATTTCCGTTTTTTTTTTAAAAAAATAGTGTTTTTTTTTTTCATTTTCTATTTGCTCTTCTGCTTTAGTTTCTACTAGTATTACTACTTAATGTTGCTGCTGCTACTACTGCTATTGCCTTTACTACAACTACTACTGCTGTTAATGCTACTACTACTACTCTTACTAATATTACAAAAGATGCCGCTACTACTATTACTACTGGCGCTACTACTACTACTATTTCTGCTGCTACTATTACTAATCTGTTGCTGCTACATCTACTACTGCTGCTACCGATGTTTCTGCTGTCACTACTATTTCTTCTAACTCTACAGCTACCACTACTATTTCTTCTACCTCTACTGCTGCCACTACTATTTCTTCTACCTCTACAGCTACCACTACTATTTCTTCTACCTCTACTGCTACCACTACTATTTCTTTTACCTCTACTGCTGCCACAACTACTATTTCTTCTACCTCTACAGCTACCACTACTATTTCTTCTACCTCTACAGCTACCACTACTATTTCTTCTACCCCTACTGCTACCACTACTATTTCTTCTACCCCTACTGCTACCACTACTATTTCTTCTACCTCTACTGCTGCCACTACTATTTCTTCTACCTCTACTGCTGCCACTACTATCTCTTCTACCTCTACTGCTGCTACTACTATTACTATTTTTACTAATACTATTGTTACTTCTACTACTACTACTACATCATATATATGTTCCGCTCTTTCTTATCTGTTCGGGAGCCGCGATAATTCATTGGTTAGAAAACTTGACAACTAAGGACATGAGGTCGGGTTCGATCCTGATCGACAGCTTCCAGGTTCACCCCGCCTTATATGGGAAACAGATTTTCTTTTTCGGGAAAGTAAAGCGGTACCGGCGTAATACTGACCACATTACCCCAAAAATCATGTTTTGAATGTCTGTAACAATTATGGTCACTAACATCATATTCCTGTGGAAACCCAAAGAAATTAAGTTAAATACAAAATTACAAATGTTCAATTATAATGTTAAGTCAGTCCTATTATATGGCTGTGAAACATGGAGAAAAAACTAAAATTACAAACATGAAGACACAGACCTTCATTAATGGTTGCTTTCCCAGAATAAAATGATGGAAGTGGCAAGACAAAACCACTAATGTACAATTATGTAAATGTACAAGTCAAATACCAGTGGATAGAGAGATACAACGTAGACGATGGCGCTGGATAGGACACACACTGCGGAAGCCAACAGAGAATAATACGCAACAGGCTCTTTTTTTGAATCCCCTAGGAAAAAAGACAAAGACCAAGAGAAGATATATAGAAGTAAAAATGAAGATAATTGGGAAAACATGAGATGATCTTAAATGAATGGCAAGAAACAGAACGGTTTGGAAAGTGTTTGTTGAAGATCTATGCTCCACAGAGAGCTGAAAGTGTTTGTTGAAGACCTATGCTCCACAGGGAGCTGAAAGTGTTTATGAAAGACCTATGCTCCACTGGAAGTTGAAAGTGTTTGTTGAAGATCTATGCTCCACAGGGAGCTGAAAATGTATTTTGAAAACCTATGCTCCACAGATAGCTGAAAGTGTTTATTGAAGACCTATTCTCCACAGAGAGTTTAAAGTATTTGTTGAAGACCTATAATCCACAGGGAGCTGAAAGTGTTTGTTGAAGACCTATTCTCCACAGAGAGTTTAAAGTATTTGTTGAAGACCTATACTCCACAGGGAGCTGAAAGTGTTTGTTGAAGACCTAGACTCCATTTGTTGAAGACCTAGACTCCACAGGGAGCTGAAAGTGTTTGTTCCCTTTACCTTCACGCTATGTGGTGTGACGGGGCACTTTGCATTTTGCACTTATCTTTTTGTCTTTTTTCTCGTTTTCTATTTCTTCTTCGTCTTTTCATCTTCTTACTTAGTCATCGACATCTACTAGTTCCTCCTCATCTTCTTACTTACGTCATCGACATCTACTAGTTCCTCCTCATCTTCTTACTTACGTCATCGACATCTACTAGTTCCTCCTCATCTTCTTACTTACGTCATCGACATCTACTAGTTCCTCCTCATCTTCTTACTTACGTCATCGACATCTACTAGTTCCTCCTCATCTTCTTACTTACGTCATCGACATCTACTAGTTCCTCCTCATCTTCTTACTTACGTCATCGACATCTACTAGTTCCTCATCATCTTCTTACTTGCGTCATCGACATCTACTAGTTCCTCATCATCTTCTTACTTGCGTCATCGACATCTACTAGTTCCTCCTCATCTTCTTACTTACGTCATCGACATCTACTAATTCCTCCTCATCTTCTTACTTACGTCATCGACATCTACTAGTTCCTCCTCATCTTCTGTGCTACGACCTCTCAGTTGTCCCATATGCTACAGCTGTGCAGCCATGAGATATCGATACTTCACATGAAGTCTTCATATCAGTCCCATCAATTACCTTTCTTGACTGTGCTCGTGTTTTTTGGCCTTCTCTAAAAGTGTTTGGGACACATGTTGCAATCGTCGTCTTCATCATCATCATCATCATCATCATCATCATCAGCTTCATCATCATCATCATCATCATCATCATCATCATCATCATCATCAGCTTCATCATCATTATCAGACAACTTACGTTTATACCAGTCAGATTTAAGAGACTGACTTACTAGAATGTCAACAACAGAAATGACAAATAACTGTCGATATCGAAAGTAATGGAGAGACATGATCACCTACGCCAGCAGGAATGGTACTTGATGAATGAAACAGCGTTTGTAGGACATGCTCTTATGCTGTAGCTTAACCTATAGACTGATATCTCAGTACAAGTCTGTTATGATTGCATGCATCTCATTTCTTGGGTATGTGGGGGGAGGAGATTAGGTAAGGTGTGGACAAGTATAGGCCTGAAGAAGGCATGGCCAGTGCATTCGCCTAAGGTGCTCTAGTCAGAGTTCTCATTGCATCCCCACTCCAATTTAGAAAAAGAAAAAAGAAAGACTTTTTAAACTTGGGGAGATTCAAACACGACCCATCTAGTTTGAAGAACGACAACGGTTATCTCGACCACCGGATCTTGTCTAGCCTCACTGTCTGGTCAACGTTATTGTTATGGAAGGCCCCGGTATCACTGCAAACGAATTAAAATCCATAATTGCTCAACCCGCCGTGCCAGTGGAATCATCCGAATTACTAACACATCTCCCAAACAAAGAAAAGCAGCTGTAGACCCCATCATTGCAGTCTCAGCACACGGAAAAAGACATAAGGGGAAACCGCACAGAAAGTGAACACAGTCAACTGTTCCTTGTCATACGATATCATTGTAAACAATCGGAATATCGAAACACGATCGAAACGTAAGAAAGACACAGCTCACAATGTGCACAGAGCACTTAACTCGGTAGCTCCTGCAACAATCCGGACTTGTAATATGAGGAAACTGCAACAAGGAACACTTTTCAGACATAGCCTTCAATGGTTCCTGCCGCATATCCACCATGACCGGAAGTTCACATCCTCCTGAAAATGTTGATCGTCATATTTTTTAAAAATGTATTGCGCTTGATGATGTTAGGACATCGTTTCTTATTCCAAATTCGAACACATAAAACACAGTTAGTCGTCGGATTATCCCTGTCGCACATGAAACAACAGACCGTAAGATCTTCCTGCAATGTGAATTTGTGAAATTATAAACCACATATTGAAATTATAAAATCACATGTCTACCCGGAGGCGAAGGTGCACCTCACAGCACCAGAGCTGAAATGTCAGCGACCCACAGCTGATGGCTTGCACCATTATCGGTGAACCAGAACCATGCAGACCCTGCTCCACGTCTCCGTGGTGCCTCTTTTAACAGACTAACCTGTCTGGTTAAGGTATTTCAGTGTAATGAAAGGACTCAAGATATAAAATACACTGAGTGATCCAACATGATCTTTACAGTTTCAAAATGTCCTTCCTTCCTCCTAGCAATGTCCTTCCTTCCTCCTAGCAATGTCCTTCCTTCCTCCTAGCAATGTCCTTCCTTCCTCCTAGCAATGCCCTTTATGTTCCTCATTCTTGTATTGCGCATTGTTTTCCAAAACTTAGTGTTAAGCTTTTCTGTATATTGTATCCGTTGTCATTCACTCCTTCTCTTTCCCTCTATATTTTTCTCTTGTTGCAATATTTAAAGTTTTTTATTCTCTAAACTTGACAAAGAAGGCTAAAGTACCATCCACACTGTGTGACTCAATTTGTGTACTAGTTTTGTTATATACGTCTTCATTACTTATTCAGCCACCCTTTGCATTCTTTGATTTCTTCTATAGAACAACATTCTTATGACATTCACTAATTGTATTGCTTGTTCATTATTTACTCATTTGTCTGTGACAGGACAAGATCTATATGACATTAAAGAACTTTCTTTCTTACTGTTATTAACAGATAGCGCTGTAGAAGATGCTTGTTTATTACGTAGAATGCCACATGTATAAACCGTCTATAAAAATAGCAATGATGTAGACAGAACTAGATATGCTATATAGCATGTGTCTTGCTGAAGATTGAAATGATGTGTTTACACTTTTGGATACACATTAATGAGAAGTCTGGTAGCTAGAGGGCTCCTGAGGTGCATCTCCTCAACGAACAAGGGCCCATTATATATAGGTGGGTGGACTTAATGGCGTGTTTGAATTCCTGTTTGATGAAAAGCTAAGACACTACTATTTCACTACAATATTCTCATAATAGTATTAATAGTGATCGGAGACAAATAATAATAAAATAACTATTTTTATAGAGGGGAAACTTCCGAGGCGATAATCAGCGAATCAATTCAGAGGAAGAGGTATGTTTACAGCACTAGGAAAAAAAGACAAATAATCAAGAACAGAAAAAAACAAAGAACAATATATGGTCCTAAGCAGGACCGAACCCGTACTCTTTGGAGGCTACTGTGTGTACATAAACAACACTGCACAATCAGAGCAGTAACATGTTAAACATATCACTTCCAAGTTAGAACAGGAGTAAGGGGTACAGTGGAGTTGACTGAGTACGGGTTCGTTACTGCTTGGGATCAGATATTGTTCTTTGTTTTTTTCTTCTTCTGTTTTTGATTATTTGTCATTTTTTCCGAGTGCTGTAAACATACCTCTTCCTCTGAATTGATTTGCTAGTAATAATGATCATAATGTGTTTTGAGGACCGTCCCTACTGGTGTAGGTGATCATACCACACCATAACTGCTCGCATTTCCTCTCTGACAGAAGGCGGTATCAGAACTGTCCATGCCTGGCACGAGTCTTCTTTCGGTTATTTTGAGTACATTACCAATGTACTTTCAGCGTTATCATTCCATCTTTGCACTTCTTCTTCCTTCTTTCCTAATCTGCTTTTCAGCTTCGAGAGGAGATATAGTGTGCAGTCTTTTGCTCTTCTGTTGGCCTCTCCTGCTGTTATGTTTCCTAGTGTTTCTAATATTCCATTAATGCACTTTCTTTCTGTCGGCCCTTGGGCTTGGTGTTTCCATAGCGTTTAATGAAGGCTCGCTGTGCTGTGTGCTGATCTTTTTGCCTTATCACATGGCCAAACTATTTTATCTGTTTTTTATTTTTGTTTTATTACATGGCGGGAATTATTTCTAGTTTTTTTTCTCAATTCATCATTTCTTATCTTATCTCTCAGTTTGTTTATGGACATGCATCTGACACAATTCATTTCGATTGTTTCTATTTTTCTTACTGTTCTTGAGTCTATAGAGTCCAGGTCTGACATTAGAAGTAGAACACTGGGATGAAGATTGTGTTGCAGAGTACCAGTTTTGCCTCTAGAATTATGTCCTTAATTGAAAACATAAGTGACATCTGTCCGATGATTTGACGAGTTTGTTTGCATCTTGAGTTTATTTTCTATTTGTGAATTGTTGTTTATAACTGGATTTCCTAAGTATTTAAATTCCTGCAATTGTTTTATTTGTCAGCAGTCTATCGTTATGTTGATGTTTTTTTTTCTTTTGCTTGTTCCTAACTTCTGATTTGTTGGTTTTGATTTCAATATTGTAATGGGTGCCTGTACTGTTAAGATTATTAAAATGTTCTTGTAGGTCTTCTATTTTCCCATGTGTGCCTGACCGTCGACGAACAGAAGTTTCTTAATCTTCCCCTACTCCAGGTCTTCCCTACTCCAGGTCTCCCCTACTCCAGGTCTCCCCTACTCCAGGTCTCCCCTACTCCAGGTGAGTTAGCTTACATGTGTAATTCATGTAGGTAATATACATCAAGAATGATAAGGGCGGCAAGGATGATAACCCTTACTCTTCTTCTAACTTTGACTAGACTTGACTTGACTTAATCCCATTGTTAGCCGTGAGCTATGAGCTCTTTACAGCTTAATGCCTCCCACATGAAGGCGCAGGTCCTTCTCAGTTGCACAGCTGCAGAGTACAGTGTACTATTGATGGATGAAGTAGTGGGAGTAACAGGTTCTGTCGGTTTTGTAAATGGGGACAGTGTAGTAGCAGGTGATCTAAAAAAATTCTGTCGGTTTTGTAAATGGGGACAGTGTAGTAGCAGGTGATCTAAAAAAAAGTAAAGTACCCCCCGTCACACCAAGTAGCGTATAGGGAATATGGTGTTAGTGACCATAAATTTGACAGACCTTCAGCACATGATTTTTGGGGTAATGTGGTCGGTATTACGCCCGTGCCGCTTCACTTTCCCAGAAAAAATCCGGTACCCATTAAAGACTGGTTGAACCCGGAAGCCGTCGGTTGGGATCAAACCCTACCACTTGTCCTTTGTAGTCCAGTTCACTAACCACTGAGCTATCGCGGCTCAGCAGTTGATCTACTGTCTCAGATTGTTGACGGCAGTGTCTGCAGATTGGATCATGTTGTGTTTTTTTATCCTGATCAGGTGTTGATTGGTGGGAGCATGACCTGTTCTCAGCTGGGTTATCAGGCTTTGATCCCTTCGTCTGAGTTCCCCCACAGGGTCGAGGGGGTCTGGTTTTGTTTGATATCTGTAGAGTAGGCGTCCAGTCTTAGCTGAAGCCCACATATTTAACTATTCCTCGTCGTAGTTGTTTCTCAAAATTTGCTTGCATGTTTTGAGGCTAACTTGAACAGGAAGCTGAGGTAGAGATGCTCCCAGTCCTCTTCTAACTTGGAAGTAATATGTTTAGTCTGTTGCTGCTCTGATTGTGCAGCTGCTTTTTATGTAGCAACTGTGACATAGACTGGTTCGATTTGGATTACTCCGTATGTTGTTTGCACATCTCATTGTTCTCTGTTTACTCGGTCGAACGCTTTACTCCATATGTTGTTTGTACCTCTCATTGTTCTCTGTTTACTCGGTCGAACGCTTTTTTCTTGTACTGAAAAGGAAACAAATGTATACAAGTTTACTGTGTAATGTTGTCTTTTCTGATAGATAATCAGTAGTGCATCAGTGCACCATCTATGCTTCAGGATGAGCATTTGGGTGTCGCAGATCTATAGATCTATAATTGGTCTTAGCCTTTTCTCTATAATTTTGACGTATAACTCTTTAACATGGCTGACTAGGGAGAGACCTCTTACATTTGTATAAAATTAATAACAATAATATTAACAGTAATAGTAATAGTATTAGTAGCAGTAGAAATAGTAGAAATAGTAATAGGAACAGTAGGTAAAGGTTTCATCCACATCTTGCTAGGCTTGTGGGCAATATGATGTTGGTGACCATATTTGTCAGATACCACTGCAGATTTTTGGGTGATGTATTTGGTATGCACCAGGCCGCTTTTACTTCCCAGAAAATTCTCGGGTGCTCATTTTTGGAGACTTGGTGAACCCCGGAGCCGTCTCGGTCCTGGAAAAAAAAATCCGCCACTTCTGAGGATCGAACCCAGACCTCGCTGATCAGGAAGCGAACACACTAACCACTCAGCCACTGCGGCGAACACACTATCCACTCAGCCACTGAGGCGAGCACACTAACTAATCAGCCACTGAGGCGAGCACACTAACCACTCAGCCACTGAGGCGAGCACACTAACCACTCAGCCACTGAGGCGAGCACACTAACCACTCAGCCACTGAGGCGAGCACACTAACCACTCAGCCATCTGGGCTACTCAGTAGCAGTGAAATAATACAAATATGTTATTATTGGGCGACTGCGGCTAAGCGAAATGATGGCTTGATATTGTTGAGATACAAAATGTAACACCACCAGGCGCCTTACTAGTCTCACACTGTCTATATTGAACTACTTGTTCTGCTTCGTAAAAAAGTAAGGTGTCCCAGTCACGCCAAGTGGCATATAGGGATTAGAGACCATAACTGTTACAGACCTTCGGCA
The DNA here is from genome assembly GCA_032433765.1 of Megaustenia siamemsis. Classification (NCBI taxonomy): domain Eukaryota; kingdom Metazoa; phylum Mollusca; class Gastropoda; order Stylommatophora; family Ariophantidae; genus Megaustenia; species Megaustenia siamemsis. The sequence continues at coordinate 53,266,849 of JAVIAB010000126.1, forward strand.
CATGATTTTTGGGGTAATGTGGTAGGTATTACGCCCGTGCCGCTTTACGTTCCCAGAAAAAAAATCCGGTACTCATTAAAGGCTGGGTGAACCGGAAGCCGTCGGTTGGGATCGAACCCTACCTCTTGTCCTTTGGAGTCCAGTTCGCTAACCACTGAGCTATCGCGGCTCCCTTTTGCTGCTTCGTGCAAAGCATTATCTCAAAGGATATGTAATACCAAACACCAATAATCACCAAAGTAGTGCATTGGCATTAATAGCACGCTCGGCAGACAGAATAGTCAAGGAAGACAGTGGTGCGTACGTTATGACCACGAGTAGCATGACGATGGAGGTGATGGCAGTGACTAAGACATTCATCTGCACCCACGCCTGTATACTGAGTGATTCTATGAGCATGATAAGAAAAGTTAAGGCGGGATCTGTACATATGCAATGGGTGGAGTCATTGCAGAAGTCACAAATATGTAAGATCACCGATGTCTACGTCCCAGCACATGCAGGAATACGGGGAAATGAAAGAGCGGACTGGTTGGCTAGCTGCGCTATTGTTGAGGACAGTCAACCGATGGATCTGGCGGACATCAGCAATGCCCTCCGAGAAGTGGGAAGGGCACAGGACTTTGACAACCATGAGTCCACGTCACTCCTTCGGATGAAAGAGATGGGAGTTAAGATGGGCTCAGCCAGAAACGAGAAACTTATCGGGCGTGTAAAAAGACTAATTAACCAACGCAGAACTGGAGTCGTCAGTGGCTGGACACTGCGAGACTTGCCGAGGAGGAGACATGAGCACACATAGACATGTTCGGAGTGCAATGATGATGACCCGCTAGTAACTCAATAACTCAGTAACTCAATAACTCAATTATCTCAAACATCCGGGTCATGCATTGTTAGATCACGATCTATTGTTGTGATCTTTCTAGCATGTGCTGATCTTGGAATTCTAGAAGGTTTACTTCTTTGTTCACTGTCGAGGGTAGACATAACCGTATAATTTACTAGCAACGCTTTCCCATTTAACTGCCAGCACGCGCTGTATGTGTACTGCTTTTAAGTGTTAGCGGGCTGTGTTCAAGGGCCATAAAACAGTTAACAGTCTAAACAATTATGTTTTACCACTATAATCTATCATGATAATCTCCCGTTGACATCCGTCTCTTGTTTTGGTTTCTTTTTTGTGTGTGTGTGCTGCTTTTAGAACTAGGAAAGTCATTCTTAACTGCGGTATTTAAGACAATCGCATTGTTGAGGGGAGACAGTAAAGAATGGTAGTGCTGTAACTTACCAGCTCTGAAGGTAAGTTACTACGTAGAAGGTGAGGCGACTATGGAGTGTGGAGATTGGGACGGGCTACATCGTGTTGTGAGAGAAAACCACAGATAGAGGATAGAGATTGGTAGAGAAGCTTTCGTTGCACTAAGAGACATGTAGGAAGCAGCTGTAAATACGTTTACAGCTTCAATGTAATCTGGACTATTTTTGTACCTGCCAAACATAGAGAACAATAAAAGTATCAGCCAGAATAAAACAATCATGTAGAATAATGAATGTATCAGCCAGAATAAACAATCATGTAGAATAATGAAAGTATCAGCCAGAATAAAACAATTATGTAGAATAATGAAAGTATCAGCCAGAATAAAACAATTATGTAGAATAATGAAAGTATCAGCCAGAATAAAACAATCATGTAGAATAATGAAAGTATCAGCCAGAATAAAACTAACATGGAGGACAATAAAAGTATCAGCCAGAACACCACAAACTAATTTATTCATGTGATAAATAATATGACAGAAATGACAGGACATAATTACTAACACACAGCTGCAGAAAAATATTTAAAACAAACACTTAAAAGAAAAACAGGCTATAACGAGAAGATTGCCCTTGATAGTAGTACACGAAAGTAAAATGCATTTGACAGTTTATACAGAGAATTGCTTTGCTTGATGCTGAGTCATTACGGAATCTTGATAGAGTTTATTAACCTGATAAAGTCAATGTATAAGAGAATGAAATGTATTGTGCGGCAGCGTACAGAAAGAAACAAAAATGAAATAAGAACCGGAGTAAGAAGCTATCTTCATTTCTCCTTCTACTGGCCACAGGTTCGATTATGAAAACAACTTAGAACAACAGAAACGGAGTCCAGTGGTTACTGACTAAGCAACTTGATGACTTAGACATTGCTGATGACATAGTTCTCCTATCACATAATCATCAACAGATGAAAGATAACATAAGAATACTTGATGAGAGTTCATAACAACTGGGACTGAAAATAAATAGAGATAAGACCAACATTATGAGAATTAATGCAGTTGGCCTACAACAATTGATTAATGTGATAAGCATGACAAGCAAAAAATATGGACTAGAAATGAGTATCAAAAAGACTAAAACTATGATCATAAACAAAGAAAATTCTCAAGACCTACAATTAAATATCACAGTTGAAGGAATACATCTGGAGACAGTTCAGAGCTACAACTACCTGGGACATACTATAACCAGAAGAATAAGTAGAATTGGGTGGAAAGAAAAGAAAACGAACGATGAAGTCATAAAACAACTACAAATGAAAAGAAAAATAACTATTAAATACAATTCAAAGAAGACAATTGCGATTTTTGGGCCTTGTTAAAAGACACAACAGCCTACTAAAAGTAATATTGGAAGGGGAAATACAAGATAAAAGAGGCAGAGGCAGACCAAGACTAACATGGACGGGTAATATCAAAAGATGGACAAGTCAATCTATGGCAACCTGCACCATCAAAACAAAAACGGAGTGGAATGGCGATCCATGGTAGCCAAACTTCGTTGCGGAGACGGCACTCGATGATGATTGATGAATGCAGTTGGCAATAACCAAACAACAATAGGAGAAATACCTCTACTAAACGTATATATAACAAGTAATGATTCTATATATCTGGGCAGAAATATGGACAGAGAAGAAGGAGTAGATAATGAGCCAGTAGTGGGGTGTGATAAACTCTCCAAGGTATGGTGACAGCTTTACAAGGAAGGAATACAACACAATACTGACGTTTTGGCCTGTGGCCTTCATCAGAATACAGGGATAACAAACGGTGAAGCACAATTATCTATAACTACATGTTAGATGATCGAGTGGAGGGAAAGGAAAGTAGGATGTTGAAATAATAAAGGAGAGAAAGAGATGTGTGTGCTACATGAGGAGAGGTGGGATGAGCGTGGAGATATATAAGGAAGAGCTCGAGACTGCAAAGTAGAACTAAAATAGCAAAAAGAGACAAATGTATCATAAAAAGTATATAAAAATGACTTAGCTCGAACAACAGGTCTGTCCTCCGTGATTGAATACATTAGAATGACTAAGCAATAATAATGATACCAAAATAAGGCTAAAAAAATCAAGATGAGCCTTTGTTAATCTGGGAAATATATAGGAATCTAAAGAAATTAGGTTAAATATAAAATTAAATATGTTCGACTCCAGTGTTAAGTCAGTCCTAATATATGGCTGTGAAACATGAGGAACAACACAAATGACAATCACGAATATAAAGATCTTCTGTAATGAATACTGGAGCAGAATAAAGGGATGGAAATGGCAGGACAAAATCACAAACGTTTAATTATGGAAAAGTACCAGTCAAATACCAGTAAACAAAGAGGTACAACGAAGTCAATGGCGCCAGAGAGGACACATTGCGGAAGCCAAATGAGAGTATTACACGACAGGCTATTTTTTAGAATCCCCAGCGCAGAGGAAAAGAGGAAGGGTAAACAATTCTTGGAGAATACAGGTGGAAGGAGAGATGAAGATGATGGGGAAGACATGGAGCGATCTTCCTATGCTCCACAGAGACTTGAAAATGTTTGTTGAAGACCTATGCTCCACAGGGACTTGAAAATGTTTGTTGAAGACCTATGCTCCACAGGGACTTGAAAATGTTTGTTGAAAACCTATGCTCTACAGAGACTTGAAAATGTTTGTTGTAGACCTATGCTCCACAGGGACTTGAAAATGTTTGTTGAAAACCTATGCTCTACAGAGACTTGAAAATGTTTGTTGTAGACCTATGCTCCACAGAAAATTGAAAATGTTTGTTGAAGACCTATGCTCCACAGAGACTTGAAAATGTTTGTTGAAGACCTATGCTCCACATGGAGTTGAAAATGTTTGTTGAAGATCTATGCTCCACATGGAGTTGAAAATGTTTGTTGAAGACCTAAGCTCCACATGGACTTGAAAATGTTTGTTGAAGACCTATGCTCCACAGAGACTTGAAAATGTGTGTTGAAGACCTATGCTCCACAGAGGCTTGAAAATGTTTGTTGAAGACCTATGCTCCACAGGGACTTGAAAATGTTTGTTGAAGATCTAAGCTCCACATGGACTTGAAAATGTTTGTTGAAGACCTATGCTCCACAGGGACTTGAAAATGTTTGTTGAAGACCTATGCTCCACAGGGACTTGAAAATGTTTGTTGAAAACCTATGCTCTACAGAGACTTGAAAATGTTTGTTGTAGACCTATGCTCCACAGAAAATTGAAAATGTTTGTTGAAGACCTATGCTCCACAGAGACTTGAAAATGTTTGTTGAAGACCTATGCTCCACATGGAGTTGAAAATGTTTGTTGAAGATCTATGCTCCACATGGAGTTGAAAATGTTTGTTGAAGACCTATGCTCCACAGAGACTTGAAAATGTTTGTTGAAGACCTATGCTCCACAGAGGCTTGAAAATGTTTGTTGAAGACCTATGCTCCACAGGGACTTGAAAATGTTTGTTGAAGACCTAAGCTCCACATGGACTTGAAAATGTTTGTTGAAGACCTATGCTCCACAGAGACTTGAAAATGTTTGTTGAAGACCTATGCTCCACAGAGGCTTGAAAATGTTTGTTGAAGACCTATGCTCTACAGAGACTTGAAAATGTTTGTTGAAGACCTATGCTCCACAGAGACTTGAACATGTTTGTTGAAGACCTATGCTCCACAGAGAAATGAAAATGTTTGTTGACGACCTATGCTCCACATGGAGTTGAAAATAGTAAGTGGAAGTACAGGAATCTCAGCTGAGAGTTTTACAGGGCAGTTCTTTATTTTTTGAAAATCCCAGAGTTTGGAGAAACAAAGAAGAAAGCCTAAAATTACTTTGAAAAGAGAGGATGAAATAGAAACAAGAAAGATGAGAAGATGAGAAACAAGATCTTGCAGCAAAAAGCACAAAATAAGGTAGCTTGGAATATTATTTTTGTGTGAAGACAAAAGCTGAAGAGATAGTAGAAGAAAGGCCTCGTTGTCTCTATTTGCCATGTTCAATCATGAATGTGCTATAGTCCTTTCACACTGAAGACACACACTACAGCTTGCTAGATATTTATAAAGGGCATCTTTTCAGCAGGAACTGAAGCGTGTTCTTGTAAGCTGTTAAAATATAATGGTCATTGAACTCTACAACAGCACTACCACTAGGTATAGGAACCGGCAACTTACAGGACTGTATCAATATATGAGCAAAAAGTCGGACAATGTTGTTTACAGCGAACATATTATGAGATCAAGAGTAGACAAAAATGGAATTGAAGTCAACGGCCACACCATAAACAATCTGCGATATCCGGATGCAGACACGGTTAATGAGCTAAACAAAAGACAGATGGTTGTGATTAGTCGAAGGCCCCGGTATCACTGCAAAGGAATTAAAATCTATAATTGCTCAACCGCCCATGACAGTGGATTCATCCAAGTTAAAACTCGTCTCATTGAAGGATCCAAACAGTGAAAGGCAGCTACAGTCCCCATCATAGCGGCCACAGCATACGTCAAAAGACATTAGGCCAAGCGGCACCGAAAGTGAACACAGCTTAACTGTCCTTCGTCATACGATATCATTATTCATTGTAAGAAATTGGAACATCGAAACACGATCCGGGTGAAAAACACAGCTCACATTGTGCACACAGCACTAAACTCAGTAGCTCAGGCAGCAAGCCGGAAAATATAGATATAGTAGTGAAAGAAAGCAACATGAAATGTCTTAGTCCAAATACAACAAGACAACAGAAGTAATGGTCATATCGAAGCAACAAAAAATGACCTCATGTTGCTGAGCTGTTTTTTGTTCTTTCTCTCAGCAAAGTCTAGGGACTATTTGAGTTGGGCCGCACAGTCTCAACACTTATGAGACCGTCTTCTCCCGAACACGTACAACCAATTTATTCTAGTTTAGTCCAATCCTGATTAAATCAGATTGTGTTTTTGGGGGCTCATGCATCTTGGAGATTGTATTTTTTAGATGTTATAAATCTTGGGCTTGTTCAGGATCTGTCAAAGGAAGGTTAATCAAACAGTTAACCCTTGACTGCTGGACTTAACTGCCTGGTTGTTTTCCCACTTGTATGTGCGGTACAAGTTGGTTATGGTAAAACATGCCGAGACATGTCAGAGTGTTTGTGTGTCAGATGGTGGCAAATTGGAAGGGCCTAAGCTATGAGGCAGTGTGTTGCAATAAGCTGGTTTAAGATTCAACAGCTATCAATAAAGTTGGTCTTGTCTTCACGTCGTTTGACAACTCAAGTGTTCTGATTACACCTAAAGCTATACCAGCTTGAGTTTTATTCTGGGCGTATTTGTTATACTGGACAGTTTCATCAGTTAGTAGGCGACAGACTAAATTACACAAAGTCTAAACACACATACATTGCATGTTACAGCTTCAAATTACTGTTCGAGATATAGTGAACGTTTCTACTGATATGAAAAAAAGTAAAGGTTCCCTTCATGCCTTGCTAGGCGTATGGGGAATATGGTGTTAGTGACCATATTTTGCTATAACCACGACACATTTGTGGGTGATGTGGTCGGTATCACGCCAGGACGTCTTTACTTCCCAGAAAAATCTCTGGTACGTATTTTTATAGGTTGGGTGAACCCCGGAGCCTTGTCAGCTCGGAAAAAAAATCCGCCACTGCAGGGGATCGAACCCGGACCCCTCTGGTCAGGAATCGAGAACACTAACCACTCAGCCACCGAGGCGAGCAGACTAACCACTCAGCCACCGGGGCGAGCACACTAACCACTCAGCCACCGAGGCGAGCACACTAACCACTCAGCCACCGGGACGAGCACACTAACCACTCAGCCACCGAGGCGAGCACACTAACTACTCAGCCACCGAGGCGAGCACACTAACCACTCAGCCACGGATAAGGATTCATTCTGACTAGGTAGCCCAACCATTTAAGTTGTTGTTGTTCTATATATTCTTGGCAGGGTTTAATTCTTACCATTTTTCTTATGGTTTTATTTGGTACCCAGTGGCCGCTACCCGGGGGCAACATTAATATGGAACAATCTATACAAAAGTCGTCAACACTCTCGATGATAAAAAAAGTCGTCTTCGTCCACCACCCATCAAACGACACTTCTCAAATACTTAGTAAAACAATGTCTTCGTCGACCATCCATTAAACGACACTTCTCAAATACTGAGTAAAACAACGTCTTCATCGACCATCCATCAAACGACACTTCTCAAATACTGAGTAAAACAATGTCTTCGTCGACCATCCATCAAACGACACTTCTCAAATACTGAGTAAAACAATGTCTTCGTCGACCATCCATCAAACGACACTTCTCAAATATTCAGTAAAACAATGTCCTCGTCCACCACCCATCAAACGACACTTCTCACATACTCAGTAAAACAATGTCCTCGTCCACCACCCATCAAACTACACTTCTCAAATACTTAGTAAAACAATGTCCTCGTCCACCACCCATCAAACTACACTTCTCACATATTCAGTAAAACAATGTCCTCGTCCACCACCCATCAAACTACACTTCTCACATATTCAGTAAAACAATGTCCTCGTCCACCACCCATCAAACTACACTTCTCACATATTCAGTAAAACAATGTCCTCGTCCACCACCCATCAAACGACACTTATAATTAATTTACTTTTCGGGACTCCAACTTCGTTATCAAACATTCATAAGAAACCTCCGTAGCGTGGTGATTAGCGTGTTCCCTGAAGGCTGAAGTTGACATCAATTCAATCCAAACCTGACGCTAAATAGAAGAGTGAATATCTTGCTTACTGAACTGGGAAAGGTAATAACAAAGAGAGTTTGCACTGGTCTCCTCACTTGTATCAAATTCTTTAGTTAAAACCAAACTGATTCATCAATTTCCATTTTTAAATGTAATTGTTATCCTTGATAAACACACGTTTTTTTTCCTCTCATATTTTCATAGAAATGATTTTCAACACGTGTTTGTATAAATAAACCGAGCGACATGCCGAGGTTTTTTTTCGTACTTGAGTGAGAAATACAGCTTGCTTCTAGATGTGTTCAAGGCATGGAATGATCGTTTACACATGTCAGCAAATTACTCTACACTTGACTGTATCGCAGTTATGTATTGACATAGGTTCATGCAGCCCATAAGTTGTACTGAAATAGGAGTCTTCTCGTGCCCATAATAGCGTTTGTGTACTTCCTTGAGGCGATTATGTTCTCGTAATTGTACATTATAATATTGACAACTTTGTTACACAGATCGCCAAGCAGTGTCGTGTCGACAAATGTGTGTTAGAATCCCTTGGGTAAATCGTTTAACTTTCAAGTTTTAATTAGTAGGAAAATCACAGAGAACTAATATTTTGTAGTTTATAGCACTCCAAGGTAGTGCGGTATGGAAATGGGCAGTTTTAGCCTTTTTAATGCTTAGCTGATGAAATTTTCAGCTTTAGCAGCGGGTGCAAAGACTAGCGTGTATCATTTATATATGTATATTTACTGTAAAAGAGAAGTAAACATTTTTGTTGCTATTAGATCTTGCCATTATGTAATCGAACGCATGATCTCAATATAATTGTTCAATTCCTTCCTTCCTTCCTTCCTTCCTTACATCCTTCCTTCCTTCCTTCCTTCCTTCCTTCCTTCCTTCCTTCCTTCCTTCCTTCCTTTCTTCCATTCTTCATGTCTTCTAATAATGCAATAATATAGTTTATTTTATTTTATTTTAATGCGGTTCTATAAGACATATTTATACTACAATGATTATATAACGGTTCTATTGTATACATACATATATATATATATAATACAAGAGTTATTTTGGTCAGCTCTTTGTTCTTGCCATAAGCGCAGTTATGTACGTGAGCTCACATGAAAGTTTTCTTTGTGTTTCGGAATAACAAACTTAACTATATATCTTTCTATTCAATGCATGCACGCTAGAAATGCGATGTTGATATACAAACAGACACACATGTATATTTATATATACATATATATTTACACACACTCATCTACATGTGCTCTATAATTAAACATCTGTCAACAGTCAGTTGTGTTGTGTTATCTGCCAGCGCCGTATATTCGAAACTTGTAACTTACGCTCAGATCTTACAGTTCTGTTTGTTTAAGCCAATATGATAATACAAATATGCTCTATATTTAAATGCTGTCATTGTTTTCCATTCCAAAATAAATAACACGTCATCGTGACATCTTGTTGGTGTCAAGTGAAGGATTACCACAGGATCGCCGAATGTACAGGCTTCGTACACATTTGGCATATGTTTTTTCTTTAATATTTGGAACCAAACCAAAACCTTTCAAAGTGGATACTTTTTTTTTCAAAACTTAGAGTGAGGTACACATTTTTCTCCTGCTGGATCAACTAAGGTTCGTGTTTCCAACCCTGGTTTCAAAAATAAAAAGAAAGATCACTAAGTCTTCACTAATCCGTCTTCGTATTCTGTTTAAGTAAGAAGACAAGGGATGCCCCATACATTTGCAGTCGTAGGGAGTCCTAAATAGTCGTAGATAGTCGTAAATAGTCGTAGTTGAGTAAACTCTCAAACTTCACTATAACAAACTGTGAAAGGGCCAGTATCCCTCTTCGATGGTGGAGATTCTACATCATCATCATCATCATCATCATCATCATCATTGAATCTCCGCATCGAAGGATGGCTACAATGGAGCGCCATTCCGTTCTGTCTCTTGCATTGATGGTGCAGGTTGTCATAGGCTGACTTGTCCATCTTTTGCTGTGACACGTCCAAGTTAGTCTTGTTCTAAACAATACAAAACATATATTAAATGAGTACAAGGAAGAAGAGTCCGTGGTAGACCCATAATGAGATGGATTGACATTTGAATAGCGCTACAACAACATCAAATGACAATGGTTGAGATTGTTAGAATCGTATGAACTAAACCTTGCATCGACCTCGACACTTAAGAGGAATAAGGTGATCTGCATAGAGAGTAGAGAGAGAGAGATAAAGAGAGAGATAGAGAGAGAATATGCTGTTCTTTCATATACAGCATTAATCGATACCACCTATTGTGCTATTTTTTTCAACCTTCTCTATATGTAATGACTTTTGCATGCCTTTATTATTACCTTTGCTATTATGTGAAACACACCGTGTCAATAAACCGGTTGATCGCTATTGTACTCATTTAGTACTGCGCTATGAAACTAGCAATCTCAACACTCAAGCATTTGATTACTTTTTTCCTTCACTTAAAAAACAAAGACCAATTTTCGAGCTCGGTTAACGTGTTATTTTCCAGCTAAAATTGAGTTTTCAAAACGAATTGTGCCTTCCTGTCTAAGAAATGTTTAATATGGAAATTAAATTGAATTATGGTTAGCCTTCATAAACCAGCCTGTTTTATGTTCACTTTTGTCATGCTAACCAACAGTTGGTTATGATTATGGAAGGCCCCGGTATCACTGGAAACGAATTTAGAGACCATAATTGCTCAAGCGCCGTGCCAGCAGAGTCATTCGAAATAATATCTCATCTCCCAAACAAAGAAAGCTAGCTGCAGTCCACATTATAGCAGTCTCAGCACACGCCAAAAGACATAAGGTTAAACTGCACAGAAAGTGAATAAATCCATCTGTTCCCCGTCATAAAATTCATCATTCATCGTAAGCAATCTGAACAACATCAAAACGGATGAAACGCACAGCTCACGGTATACACAGAACAGTCAACTCAGTAGCTCAGGCAGCAAGACGGACTTGGAATATGAGGAAACTGCAACAAGGAACACTTTTTAGACACAGCCTTTAAATTTCATGCCGCCTATCCGCCATATTGACCGGTATTCCAATAATGACATATACTGCAATCAACACGGAACACACTATTTGCGTACACTGTAGAGGATTTCAGATCACATGCTAACCAAAGATGCAGATACTCAACGGCTTATTCTAAATTGAACACAAACTCTCTACGTTGCTCGCTCTGTGGTTATAGTCCGGCGTGTTCCTCAAGTCTGTCTCTCACTGCATATCTCTACTGCCCTTTTTCCTGATGGTTGTTTTAATTTCCACCTTTATCTCGTTTACTGCGTGATTTGAAAACTCTCTAAAGCTCTTCTATAGACATGGCGTATGCGGCTTACATGTTCCCATACTCTCATTACTTTCCGCTTAGTGATTCCCATGGCGGCACTTAGTGCGGTCAGCGACCCATAGCTGGCCGATCGTGTAAGAAATAGCGAAAAACAGAGCAAATTAAGACTCTGCTCAATCTCCTACCAGTTTTCATGGAAACATGCTACCCAGTCTAGCCAAGCGATTATGGATAGAAGAGGGAAGGCAATCCGGGGCTCAAAATTATCTTTCTAAGTCGGATGTCATGAGCGAAAACGTGCATATAGCATAGCTTAGCTGCATACCACGGGCATATACACAAACTTAACGTCATTTTAAGGGCGGATGATGAACAGATTAATTCATTTAGTAGTGATCATCTGAAAGCCAGGAAGAAAAGAAAGAAGCTCTTAAAACGGTCCGTGAATATCTTCTAAATGCACTACTTATGCAGCTTATGAATGCACTACGTATTCAGTTTCTAAATGCACTACTCATGCAGCTTATAAATGCTCTACTTACGCAGCTTATAAATGCTCTACTTATGCAGCTTATAAATGCTCTCCTTATGCAGCTAATAAATGCTCTACTCATGCAGCTTATAAATGCACTACTCATGCAGCTAATAAATGCTCTACTTATGCAGCTAATAAATGCTCTACTTATGCAGCTAATAAATGCTCTACTTATGCAGCTAATAAATGCTCTACTTATGCAGCTAATAAATGCTCTACTTATGCAGCTAATAAATGCTCTACTTATGCAGCTAATAAATGCTCTACTTATGCAGCTAATAAATGCTTTACGTATGCAGCTAATAAATGCTCTACTTATGCAGCTTATAAATGCTTTACTTATGCAGCTAATAAATGCTCTACTTATGCAGCTTATAAATGCTCTACTTATGCAGCTTATAAATGCTCTACTTATGCAGCTAATAAATGCTCTACTTATGCAGCTAATAAATGCTCTACTTATGCAGCTTATAAATGCTTTACTTATGCAGCTAATAAATGCTCTACTTATGCAGCTAATAAATGCACTACTCATGCAGCTTATAAATGCTCTACTTATGCAGCTTATAAATGCTCTACTTATGCAGTTTATAAATGCACTACTTATGCAGCTAATAAATGCACAACTTATGAAGCTTATAAATGCACTACTTATGCAGCTAATAAATGCTCTACTTATGCAGCTTATAAATGCACTACTTATGCAGCTAATAAATGCACAACTTATGCAGCTTATAAATGCTCTACTCATGCAGCTAATAAATGCTCTACTTATGCAGCTAATAAATGCACTACTTATGCCGCTAATAAATGCAATACTTACGCAGCTTATAAATGCTCTACTTATGCAGCTTATAAATGCTATACTTATGCAGCTAATAAATGCTATACTTACGCAGCTTATAAATGCACTACTTATGCAGCTAATAAATGCTATATATAGGCAGCTTATAAATGCTCTACTTATGAAGCTAATAAATGCTATACTTACGCAGCTTATAAATGCTCTACTTATGCAACTTATAAATGCTCTACTTATGCAGCTAATAAATGCTCTACTTACGCAGCTTATAAATGCACTACTTATGCAGATAATAAATGCTCTACTTATGCAGCTTATAAATGCACTACTTATGCAGCTAATAAATGCACAACTTATGCAGCTTATAAATACTCTACTCATGCAGCTAATAAATGCTCTACTTATGCAGCTAATAAATGCACTACTTATGCAGCTTATAAATGCTCTACTTATGCAGCTTATAAATGCACTACTTATGCAGCTAATAAATGCTCTACTTATGCAGCTTATAAATGTTCTATTTATGCAGCTTATAAATGCACTACTTATGCAGCTTATAAATGCACTACTTATGCAGCTTAAAAATGCACTACATATGCAGATTATAAATTCACTACTTATGCACCTTCTAAATGCACTACTTATGCACCTTCTAAATGCACTACTTATGCAGTTTATAAATTCACTACTTATGCAGTTTCGAAATGCACTACTATTGCTACTTATAATTACTCTACTCAAGCAGCTTAAAACTGCACTACTTATGCACCTTCTAAATGCTTCATTTATGTCTGTATATTTTTTCTTGCTGCACTATGTGAAAGCTTTAATGTTACTACATTGTGTAGCACAATTGTTTTGATAAACATATATTTTATATGATGTGATAACATTCTTAATATTTCAGTTTCTCTCATGTACAGATATTTAAATACAAGAACACCAAATGTAAGAATCTCTCATACATCATTATTTTGTTTATGTATTGTACCTGGGAGATTTACACATGTTTATTTCAGTAAAAATTTATGTTATTGTATCCACTTGTTGATATTCTCGTTGGTGCTCCTATCTGATGTAGTTGAAATGTACAGATATGTAAAATTAATGTGCTGATATGTAAAAGTAATGTGCAGATATGTAAAAGTAATGTGTAGATATGTAAAAGTAATGTGCAGATATGTAAAAGTAATGTGTAGATATGTAAAAGTAATGTGCAGATATGTAAAAGTAATGTACAGATATGTAAAAAAGTAATGTGTAGATATGTAAAAGTAATGTGCAGATATGTAAAAGTAATGTGTAGATATGTAAAAGTAATGTGCAGATATGTAAAAGTAATGTGCAGATATGTAAAATTAATGTGCAGATATGTAAAATTAATGTGCAGATAAGTAAAAGTAATGTGTAGATATGTAAAAGTAATGTGCAGATATGTAAAAGTAAAGTGCAGTTTCCAATTTCTTGTTCTGGTAGTGCTACATTGTTTCGATTACTACACTTGACCTCAGTAATTATGTTTCTTTTCGTGAGGTCATAACAGATACAGAAGAACAAGTAAACGTCCAAGAGAAATGTAATAACAAAAAGTGGAAGAGAAATGTAATAACAAATAGTGGAAGAGAAATGAAATAACAAATAGTGGAAGAGAAATGTAATAACAAAAAGTGGAAGAGAAATGTAATAACAAATAGTGGAAGAGAAATGTAATAACAAAAAGTGGAAGAGAAATGTAATAACAAATAGTGAAAGAGAAATGTAATAACAAAAGGTGGAAGAGAAATGTAATAACAAAAGGTGGATGAGAAATGTAAGAACAAAAAGTGGAAGAGAAATGTAATAACAAATAGTGAAAGAGAAATGTAATAATCAAAAGTGGAAGAGAAATGTAGTAACAAACAGTGAAAGAGAAATGTAATAACAAAAAGTGGAAGAGAAATATAATAACAAAAGGTAGAAGTTTCCTCATATTCCAAGTCCGACTTGTTGCAGGAGCTACTGATTTAGGTGCTCTGTGCACACCGTGAGCTGTGTGTTTCATCCGTTTTGATCCTGCTTCGATATTCCGATTGCTTACGATGAATGATGACATCGTATGAGAGGAAACAGATGGTTAATTTCACTCTGTGCTGTATCGACTTATGTCTTTTGGCGTGTGCTGAGACTGCTATGATGGGGACTACAGCTACCTTACTTTGTTTGGGAGATGAGATAGTAATTCGGATGATTCCACTGGCACGGGCGGTTGAGCAATTATGGATTTTAATTCGTTTGCAGCGATACCGGGGCCTTCCATAACCATAACCATAACCATAACCTTGTTTGGCTTATCTATCTCTTGTGAGATTTTCTTCAACCTCCTCTGTTGTTTCATCTGGTCTGTTGTGGGACGGAGTTGACAGGTCACCTCGCTAAATGGCCAGACCATTTAACTTTCTGTCTGTGAGAAAACAAAAATATCAAGGACAAATTCATCCATCTTGCTCTCGAACCGAAGAGAGCATAAATAGTGGAAGTCATAGTTCTCCATGATTGACGATTTACTGCTATAGCTTGTTTCATAACTCGTGCCCAACTTTTAAAATCGATAGCTTTTTGACCGCTTGTTGTAAGTTGGAAAATTTCAACAGTTTTTAACAAACGGTTACTGAGTAATAGCGTTTTGAAGTTGGGCACGTGATTTGAAACGAGCTATAGTTCTTACTTGTTTCTTAGTCCCATGGCTCAGCCTTCCATAGTGATTGTTCTGCGCAGCGATTCTCTTGATCTGCCTTGTTCTCTTCTACCCTATGGTTCCTACCTGAATGTCTGAAGGGATAGTCTTATATTCTTTCATTCTCAACACATGACTGATGTCATTTCCAACGCCTTCTTCATACAAAGCTCAACACATGACCGATGTCATTTTCAACGCCTTCTTCATACAAAGCTCAACACATGACCGATGTCATTTTCAACGAACGCCTTCTTCATACAAAGCTCAACACATGACCGATGTCATTTTCAACGAACGCCTTCTTCATACAAAGCTCAACACATGACCGATGTCATTTTCAACGAACGCCTTCTTCATACAAAGCTCAACACATGACTGATGTCATTTTCAACGAACGCCTTCTTCATACAAAGCTCAACACATGACCGATGTCATTTTCAACGAACGCCTTCTTCATACAAAGCTCAACACATGACCGATGTCATTTTCAACGAACGCCTTCTTCATACAAAGCTCAACACATGACCGATGTCATTTTCAACCAACGCCTTCTTCATACAAAGCTCAACACATGATCTTTTTTTTTTATTCGACCTTCATCTGTTCGTTTGAAATGTATTCTTTCCAGCATATGTCTGACATTCATAGTAGACATTTGTATTCAAAGACATTTAATTTGCTGCCTTAAGTCTGGGTGAATGTCCAGCATTCATATATTAGCACTGAACGACAAGTACTCAAAAATAAAACCTATTCTACAATGCTATCTCTGACCTGAAAGTTGAAAAGAGGGTATTTATTTGAAACTTGGTATTCAATCCTGGAATCATGTAAGTGACTGAGATACTCTTTATTACAATTATGGGCGTTGTCCTTTCTGTGTCTGCTCCAAATAGAAACTTCTAACTTAATTATCAGATTCCGATATTTTTGGAGATAATGCACTTTTAACTATCTACCTCTGTCATTAATCTCTACTTTGATATCGGTTCTTATTTTCATTATAGGGAAAAAAAAACATTTTCTAGACCCACATATCTTTTTAATGAAGGAGGTTTGCACTTAATATTTTAAACATTTCTTTAATTATTTTCAAAGGTTTTCCCCCTGCTTTTATACGTTTTGTTGCATTGTTAATTCTATAGAATCATTACATAATGTGAGTATTTTGCTTAATTGTCTACGATCCGTTCTATGATTTCATCACTGACATAATAATGTGTCATCATCAACATCATCAGGTACCATGCCTGCTGGCGTAGGTGATCAGGTCTCTCCACAACTTTCGATCTCAACAGTTATTCGACACATTTCTGTTGTTGACCTGTCAAGCCATTCTCTTAAGCTGTTTGGTATTTTTTTCTCTTTGCTTCTCCTTATCTCTTCATCCCTCAATTTTGCCAGTTCTTACAATATATTCCAGTTGTTCTCTTCTCATTACATGGCCAAAAAATGATCATTGCTTCTTCCTAATATTGGAGATTATACATCTTTTTGCTTTGACCTCTTTCAGAACATCTTCATTACTCTTCTTAGCTGTCCATGGTATTCTCTACATTCTTCTGTAAAATCACATTTTTACAGCCTCAATATATATTTTTTTGTCTGCTGTCCTATTGTCCATGATTCTCATCCATATGTTAAGAGTGGCTCTACATAACATTTTAGAACTTTTTTCTTCTTTTTAGTGTCAAGAATGTATTGCACAGTATTTTTCTTATTTTTTATTTAAAGCTTCCTCTGCCTGAGCTATTGTGCACCTCAACTCGGCTGTACATCTACCATCAGAGGTTAACAGATGTTGTGTGATAGTCTTCATCTTCTTCTCCTTTCCTTCCTCATCTGCCTTTCAGAGTCGAGGGGAGATATATTTTGCGGTCTTTTGCTCTTCTGTTCGCCTCTGCTGCTGTTATGTTTCCTAGTGCTTCTAATATTCCATCGACCCATCTTTTTCGTGGTCGACCCTTGGGTCTGGTGTTCTCACAACGTTTGTTGAAAGCTCGTTGTGTTGTGTTTTGTTCTTTCTGCCTTGTCACGTGGCCAAATCAATTTATCTGTTATTTCTTTATATATTCTATGGTGGGGGCTACTTCTAGCTTTTTTCTCAGTTCTTCATTTCTGATCTTATCTCTCAGACTGTTTCCTGTCATTCGTCTAACACATTTAATCTCTGTAGAGGTTATTTTTTTCTTATTGTTCTTGCATCTAAGGTCCAGGTCTGGCATTGGTAGCACAACGTTGGGATGAAGATTGTATTGTATAGTGCTCGTTTTGCCTCCAGAGTTATTTCCTTGTTGGACAATAGTGGTGATAACTGTCCTATGATTTGACAAGCTTTGTTGCATCTTGATTCTATCTCTGCTGTTTGGGAATTATCGTTTGTCATTAGACTTCCTAGGTATTTGAATTCCTCTACTTGTTTTAGTTGTCTGCCTTCTATAGTTATGGTGATGTGTGATAGTAATTAACAAAATGTTTCGTTAACCCTGTGATGTTTGATAAACATAGTGTCTGATCAGATAATTCGCAAGTCATTATTTATACACGGAAATACGTTCCTCAAATTATTGGCGAATATGGTCCATGACGGTGCCATACTTTTCTGATGAAGACTTCTGGTGCCCACAACACCGCGGCTTCATACGCTGTCCGATAAGACATCCCTCCTTTGATCTTCCTTCTCGTCTCTCATTTAGTATCGATGGTAACAAATTACGTCATAAGTTAATAGTTCATTAGATGAGTTCACCGTGATTGCTTGAATATAGAGCCGTGTGGATATAGAAGACCTAGTATTGCAGCTCTTCTTAGATGGACTGGATCCACGTTCACTAGCAGCACCCGAGAAATCAACGCTGGCATTAATATTAGAATCATCATTATCATCAATACGATAGTAGACAAGCTCACTGGCAGCCCTGGCACTGGGTGTTGCCTAAATTTGGAAGTATAGGACATCGCCAAGTTTCTTCTTCATTCCTTAAGAGAGGACGAGAGTGTTGGTGGTACAATGATGTATAGAATTCGAGACTGATGAGTGGAAAACATGTTAGAATAGAATACCTTTTAAGGGCAGATGAAGAAGAGGTACAATGTTTTAGTCATCGGGCAAGCAAGCATTTCATCATTGAGGTACATTTGCCAGACGTGGACCCGAGACTCAAGAACAATAAGAACAATAACCACTACTGAAATGAAATATGTTAGACGAATGACAGGAAACATCATGAGAGATAAGATAAAATAATGAAGAACTGTGAAAAAAGCTAGGAATAACCCTTGCCATAGAATATGTAAAGAAATAAGAGATGATAATGTTTTGGCCATGTGATAAAACAGAACGATCAAAACACAAAACAACTAGCCTTTAATAAACGTTGCGAGAACACTAGACTCAAGAGTCGACCAGGGAAAATGGATTAACAGAATATTAGAAACACTAGGAAACATAACAGCAGTAGAGGCCAACAGTAAAGGGAAAAAAACTGCAAATTATATCTTATCTCGACGCTGAAACACAATGAGGAAGGAGAGGTGAAGAAGTAGAAGATAAGTCTAAAGATGGAGAAAGGCTTCTGATCGATCCGGAGTATTCAGTGGGAGCAAAAAACAAGTAAAGAGCCCCCGTCTCACCAAGTAGCGTATAGGGAATATGGTGTTAGTGACCATAAATTTTACAGACTATTGTCCATGATGATACGGCACATGATTTTTGGGGTAATGTGGTCGGTATTACGCCCGTACCGCTTTATTTTCCCAGAAAAAACCGGTACCATTTAAGACTGGGTGAACCCGGAAGCCGTCGGTTTGGATCGAAACCTATCAACATCATTATACAGTATCGGTATCGTCATGATGCATTATCATTGTCATCATTATCATCACCATCAGCATGATCGGCATCATCATGCATGATTATAATCATCATCATTAAACATCATTATAGTCATCTTCATCATCATGATACATGAATATCATCGTCATCATTGTGCATTATCATCATTAATATCATTATCATCATTAATATCATTATTATCAGTAATATCATTATCATTATCATCATCATTATCCTCATGCGTCATTATTTTTATCATCATCATTATAATCATCATCCTAAATCTCCATCACCTTTTATTATCGTTATGATCATCATTATTCATCATCTTAATATTCATCATCATCATTATCATCATCGTCTTCTTCTTGTACTTCTCTTCATCACTATAGGTCTTGTGACCACCAACTGCTATAAACAGCTACAACATAGATACATATCCCGGTGACTATATGTTCCTGTTTCCATAGATTTATACAACATAACGACCTCTACATTCTCTACTGTTCAGCCCTTTCATTATCTGGTCATAATAACTCCAGCTCGCACTTCCACTGCATGAATTAATAATATAAGTTTCCAGAAACCCTTCCGTTTTCAAGAATGGAGTAATTGATATAAAGTTAGTAGACTTCTCTAAAAGTGGGTAAAGGCATACGATGCATCAAGATGCATATACATGAGGAGCTGCTCTAAAGCTAATGAGAAGAATGGTAATTTAAAAAAATGAAAAAAGTGGTATGGTAATAGCGACTTTTCGTAGATGAGAAACAAAACAAAAGTAGACCGATGTTTTGACCAGGTAAGCCTTCAGCTTAGAAATGTTAGACATTATAGTGAAAGAAAGCAAAAATAAAGGGCTCAACCTTAATAGCAAAAAGACAGATGTAATGGTAACAACAAAGAAAAAGATATCACCTCAATGCAAAATAAAGACAAGTGGAACAATATTAAAACAGGTAAATGAATTTGAATATTTGGGAACTTTGTTAACCTCAGACGGAAGATGAACAACAGAGGTGAGATGCAGAATGGCTCAGGCAAAAGCAGCTTTCCAGAAAATGAGGAAGATACTATGCAATCCATTTTTGACAATAGAAACAAGAAAAAGAGTTCTTAAATGTTATGTAGAGCGAGTCTAAACATATGGATGTGAATCATGAACAATAGGACAAAAGACAAAGAAATCACCTAAGTTTGTAGAAATGTAGTTTTATAGAAGAATGTTGAGAATACCATAGACAGCTAAGAAAAGTAATGAAAACGTTATGAAAGAGGCCAAAGCAAAAAGAGAGCTAATTTACAATATTAGGAAGAAACAATCACCATTTTTTGGCCATGTAATGAGAACAGCTAGAATATATTGTAACAACTGGAAAAATTGAGGGACGAAGAGATAGAGGGAAGCAAAGAGAAAAGATATCAGACAGCTTAAGAGAATGGCTTGGCAGAAGGTCAATAACAGAAAGGATAAATATCTGTCGAGATCGAAAGTTGTAGAGTGACAAGATCACCTACGCCAGCAGTCCCGGTACTTGATGATGATGATGATGATGATGAAGATTTCAGGTGGAACAAACAAAAACACACACACATATATAAGGATATACATAGAAAGTTATCAACATGGATAAACTACATATTTCGCCACATTCTAACTACGATAACCTGTTGTCTTTTCTTTTAACTGTAATTGTTGATGGACTATTGTTTAGTACATCGAGATATTCCTCTGGATCACATCACTCAAACCCTGTTGATGTCTTGCAACATTCTTGACTTAACCCTGTTAATGTCTTGCAACATTCTTGACCTTACATTGACCCGCGTCCTCTCTCACCCCCAACCATTCTCAGACTATAGATCCGACACTGAAACCCACAGTTACAAGACAACTGGTGCCGTACACCTGAGACAGGTCTCCAAGGAAATCACATTTATCTTTAACGGATTGCTTACCTATGAGAACTGAAATATACACCACTCATGTATCATTCACTTGTCTCTCCACTATGAAGCGAATTACCAGAACAGAATGTATTGTGTAATTTCCAGGCTTCTAAATTAACATGTAAACATAAATATTTACCTTCTGCGTGATAAACTGCAGTTGTTGTTATATTGACATTGGCTTATTTCTTTCCCTGGCTAGCCCGAGCTACGTTAACATCTATTTAGTAATTGTTCCGTTTTTCATGAAATAGTTCAACACAAATTGAATATTCTCTTTATAAAGTTTGTAAATATTATGTTGCTGGTTATTGAATTAGTGACGCTTGGGGTGACACTCATGGTCGACTCTGTGTATTATATTGTATTTATCTTGTTCTATATAGACTCCGACACATTCCAGTTCTTTCAAAACCACCTGATGTTGAAAACGGTCAACAGTTTTTGTTCAAATAGAGAACAGACTTTTATTTTTAAAAAAGAAACAAGAATTGAGTAGTAGACGTTATTTGTTTTCTTGCTTGTGAACAAGATTGTGCAGAACTATTGTGTTTCTTATAGAGAAGATTGGGTGAGAAAGCATATCTCTTCTTATAGAGAAGATTGGGTGAGAATTCATATCTCTTCTTATAGAGAAGATTGGGTGAGAATTCATATATCTTCTTATAGAGAAGATTGGGTGAGAATTCATATCTCTTCTTATAGAGAAGATTGGGTGAGAATTCATATATCTTCTTATAGAGAAGATTGGGTGAGAATATCATCTCTTCTTATAGAGAAGATTGGGTGAGAATTCATATCTCTTCTTATAGAGAAGATTGGGTGAGAATTCATATCTCTTCTTATAGAGAAGATTGGGTGAGAATATCATCTCTTCTTATAGAGAAGATTGGGTGAGAATTCATATCTCTTCTTATAGAGAAGATTGGGTGAGAATTCATATCTCTTCTTATAGAGAATATTGCGCGAAAATATTATTTGCTTTGTGTATAATATTAACTAAAACTATTTTTGGTATAGAAGATTGACTAGAAAGTATTTTTGTGTGTAGAAGATTAGCTGGAAGGTATTTTTATATAAAAATTAGATAGAAAGTATGTTTTGTATAGAAGATTGACTAGAAAGTATTTTTGTATGTAGAAGATTAGCTGGAAGGTATTTTTTATATAGAAAATTAGCTAGAAACTGTTATTTGTATAGAAGACTGACTAAAAAGTGTTAATTTGTATAAGATTAGCTAGATGGTATTTTTTGTGTAGACGATTAGCTGAAAGGTATTTTTTGTGTAGACGATTTGCTGGAAGGCATTTTTTGTGTAGACGATTAGCTGGAAGGTATTTTTTGTGTAGACGATTTGCTTGAAGGTATTTTTTGTGTAGACGATTTGCTGGAAGGTATTTTTTGTGTAGACGATTTGCTGGAAGGTATTTTTGTGTAGACGATTTGCTGGAAGGTATTTTTGTGTAGACGATTAGCTGGAAGGTATTTTTTGTGTAGACGATTAGCTGGAAGGTATTTTTTGTGTAGACGATTTGCTGGAAGGTATTTTTGTGTAGACGATTAGCTGGAAGGTATTTTTGTGTAGACGATTAGCTGGAAGGTATTTTTTGTGCAGACGATTTGCTGGAAGGTATTTTTGTGTAGACGATTAGCTGGAAGGTATTTTTGTGTAGACGATTAGCTGGAAGGTATTTTTTGTGCAGACGATTAGCTGCAGCGCATTATTGATTTTTGTGAAGAAGATTGTGCTGGAATTATTTGTTATTATTGGACTATTTGCCTACATCTGTCTACATTTTGTATTAAAACTTTAGAGTTTAACTGTCGTGGTTGGATTGGTGACGTCACATGATAAAAGATCACAGCCTGTTGCTGTAGCCAATTCACAAGATTTAACTTTTTTAAAATAAAGCTACTTATGGAAGTCTTGTTAATGGTAGATAATCTAGAACTAGCTCGGTACTGTAAACTATTCATTGGTTAACTTCGTACCTTTTAGATGCCTTTCATAAGGTCAGGAAGATAATGTTTATTGATTTGTTATGTTGCTCGCTGGTTACTGATAGTTAATTTTACTCTCTTTAATATTTTTATTCAAAATTATGCACATGAGAAGATGATATCTCTCTCCTCGATCGCCCGACATCTACTCCGCAACATCTTCTCCGCCAAAAGAGGAAAATAATCTCTGCATACATTCTAGCATGTTCTCGAACATAAAACACAGGTCCGGTATTGAAAACACGAAGTTTAGTGCCTTGTTGGACATTAAATTATGATCTAGTCTCAATACACATCCGAGAACATTGTTGATATAAAATGGTAGTCTAGCCTCAATACACATCCGAGAACATTGTTGATATAAAATGTTGGTCTAGTCTCAATACACATATCCTAGAATGTTGTTGATATAAAATGTTGGTCTAGTTTCAATACACATCCGAGAACATTGTTGATATAAAATGTTGGTCTAGTCTCAATACACATATCCTAGAATGTTGTTGATATAAAATGTTGGTCTAGTCTCAATACACATATCCTAGAATGTTGTTGATATAAAATGTTGGTCTAGTCTCAATACACATATCCTAGAATGTTGTTGATATAAAATGTTGGTCTAGTCTCAATACACATCCGAGAACATTGTTGATATAAAATGTTGGTCCAGTCTCACTACACATCCGAAAACATTGTTGATATAAAATGTTGGTCCAGACTCAATACACAACCGAGAACATTGTTGATATAAAATGTTGGTCTAGTCTCAATACACATCCGAGAACATTGTTGATATAATATGTTGGTCCAGTCTCAATACACATCCGAGAACATTGTTGATATAAAATGTTGGTCCAGTCTCAATACACACCCGAGAACATTGTGGATATAAAATGTTGGTCCAGTCTCAATACACACATCCTATAGTGTTGTTGATATAAAATGTTGGTCTAGTCTCAATACACATCCGAGAACATTGTTAATTTAAAATGTTGGTCCAGTCTCAACACACATATCCCAGAAAGCTGTTGATATAAAATGTTTAATATACACATATAATGCAACTATGTGCCATGGCACTCTAAACGAAACTCCAACCAACTGCCATGGCACTCTAAACGAAACCCCAACCATGTGCCATGGCACTCTAAACGAAACTCCAACCAACTGCCATGGCACTCTAAACGAAACTCCAACCAACTGCCATGGCACTCTAAACGAAACTCCAACCAACTGCCATGGCACTCTAAACGAAACCCCAACCATGTGCCATGGCACTCTAAACGATACCCCAACCATCTGCCATGCTCAAAGCGAAGGTTTGAATAAAACGAATCACTTTCTGACTTTGCTTCTCACTTTTCCCTTCCATCCTCACGTGAAACTGTTTCACTGGCCTGGTAAACATCACCCGTAGATATGTCGACAGTCATGAACAATTATCATTTCTCATGCGTTCACAAGGAATGACACGTACTGTCTTGGAGATAATTAAGTCATTAATTTTGAAAACAAGCTGATGTTTATTATCTGTCGTTGTTTTCTTCATGAAACTCGCTTGCCATTTTTGGGGATATTTCAACTAAAACGTCGGTTTTGTGTCTTCATATAAAGCCAGCGAGCTAGCCATTGCAAACTGACACTCTCGTGACACCTGATTCAAAATTACCTCAGTTTCAGCGCTGTTGTCTCATGTTATATTGCACCCTAATAGCGATCCTTGGTTAACCTCGGCGTATCTCACTCTTCTATAATCAAAATTTCCATTATCATTGAAGCTAACTTGTCAGCGTTCTCGTTCCCCGGTGCTAGCATCATCAAAACAGTAAATCAACAGCATTCCCTGAAGGTTTAAGGCCTCTCTACACTTCACCCACTCAATAATTGATGCACATGCGCAAGCAACTATGTGGCTGATCTACTCCAGGTCCTGCCGATGTGTCACTCGAGGACAGCATGCATTTATTACCTCAATCACCATTCTTATGCCACAGTTCAGTTTTAATGTAGCTCTCTTTGGCTACACTATACTCGCCACTAGAAATAATTTAATGACCTCCCCGCCCCGACGATGGCACATAATACGGAAGTCATAGTTCTCTACAAATTGATGATTTGCTACTAGTTCTTACAGCCCTTAGGTGTTTCTTAGTCCGATGGTTGCACCCCTTTAGTAATTGTTCTGCCTACTATTTCTTGTCATCTTCCTTGTTTTCCTCTACCAGATTGTTTGCACATCTGAGTTACCGATGGAGAAATCTTTCTTCATCCATTCTGAGCACGTGACTGATACATTCTCAACGCTCTCTTCCTATAAAGCACATATTTCTCTTTGGTGTATTCTCTTTTTTATTTGAAATGTATTCACTCCAGCTTATTGTTGAGATTGAAGTTATCTGTTTTCAAATCCATTTCATGTTCTATATCAAGTATTGGTTATTTCTATCTATATAGTAGTACAGGCCTCAAGCATCACGCAGAAGTTGAAAAGTCGAAGTTTTGTCATTTGCAGAGAACTTTTGATTTCCATGATGTTCGTCAGTTTGTTGAAAGTATATAATGCTAGTGCGATGTGTGTCATGATTTCTGGTGTTATGTCCATTTATGATGCTAGTGCGATGTGTGTCATGATTTCTGGTGTTATGTCCCCTTATGATGCTAGTGCGATGTGTGTCATGATTTCTGGTGTTATGTCCCTTTATGATGCTCGTGCGATGTGTGTCATGATTTCTGGTGTTATGTCCCCTTATGATGCTCGTGCGATGTGTGTCATGATTTCTGGTGTTATGTCCCCTTATGATGCTCGTGCGATGTGTGTCATGATTTCTGGTGTTATGTCCCCTTATGATGCTAGTGCGATGTGTGTCATGATTTCCGGTGTTATGTCCCCTTATGATGCTCGTGTGATGTGTGTCATGATTTCTGGTGTTATGTCCCCTTATGATGCTCGTGCGATGTGTGTCATGATTTCTGGTGTTATGTCCCCTTATGATGCTAGTGCGATGTGTGTCATGCTTTCTGGTGTTATGTCCCCTTATGATGCTCGTGCGATGTGTGTCATGATTTCTGGTGTTATGTCCCCTTATGATGCTAGTGCGATGTGTGTCATGTTTACTGGTGTTATGTCCCCTTATGATGCTAGTGCGATGTGTGTCATGATTTCTGGTGTTATGTCCCCTTTATGATGCTAGTGCGATGTGTGTCATGATTTCTGGTGTTATGTCCCCTTATGATGCTAGTGCGATGTGTGTCATGATTTCTGTTGTTATATCTCCTTATGATGCTATTGCGATGTGTGTCATGATTTCTGGTGTTATGTCCCCTTATGATGCTAGTGCGAATTGTGTCAAAATGTGATGCTCCGCACATGTAAGATCAACATATGAAATACAACTCGTAATTATTGGAATCAGGAATTAGCCAGTCAATTAATTCTACAAACAACTCAGTTAAACAAGGAATCACCTAACCAACAAATCAATCAAGAAACCAAAATTCCACCCCATAAATCAGTCAATCAACCAAATATCAAACCAATCAATTAACCAATAAACCAAACATTAACTCTCAAATAAATACAGTTTTCAAATAGCCAAACCACAAACATATCAATCAATCAATTAAATGCTTAACTAAGAAATTGATAAATCAATCAAAACAGCTGATTACCAAATTGGCAAATGAAGCAAACAAACAATCGTTCATAAAATCATCAAAAGAAGTGTAACTAAGTTTAACTAATAACTATTTGCCGATGAAATATTAAACTCAGCGCAGAAATAACAAATCAATCAACTCAAATATTCCACCAAACAAAACTAGAACTTTACAATCAAACACACATACACCCAATCCTATCATGAACCCAGCGAACATATTAAGATCTAGCTAAAGAACTGATCAACGAACGAGTGAATCCAACAATAAGTCAACCAAACAACTTTATCAAGTACCCAATCAATGACAGAGTCAGTTAAAAAACAAATCAACCAAACAAGAACCCTGCCAACTACTATACAAACTACCCAATTAACGACCAAGTTAGTCAAATATCAAATCAACTAAACAGCAACCCTGCTAACTACCCAATCAACGACCAAGTTAGTCAAATATCAAATCAACTAAACAGCAACCGTGCTAACTACCCAATCAACGACCAAGTTAGTCAAATATCAAATCAACTAAACAGCAACCGTGCTAACTACCCAATCAACGACCAAGTTAGTCAAATATCAAATCAACCCTGCCAACTGCCCAATCACATCAACCCCCACTCTCCTTGTCATACTTCTATCATGCTGTTCACACATCAAATCCTGCCGATGTCACAACATTAACTCTAAGAACACCACTCCGGCTGTTATCAACGTTCTCCTTTGATGTCACGTAAATTACCGGCTATTCTTGGCATCTTAACAAACGTTTTCCTTTCAACGTAATTCAAGAACGCTTGTCTAGATCGCTTCAGTTCGGACATCAATTTAATCCGTTCTTATGACAACAGCTACCGTAATGTAACCCCCCAGTAGATTATCAAAGTGAAGTGCCAACAAGCTTATTGTCTTCTGATCTGTTATTACAAATCATTTATTACAAGATTTATTTCAGAGCTTGTTATTGTTAATCTTAATGTTATTTCTTTCGTTCATTGCAAACTTTTAAAATCATAACAGAACG
This sequence comes from Megaustenia siamemsis, assembly GCA_032433765.1. Taxonomy (NCBI): domain Eukaryota; kingdom Metazoa; phylum Mollusca; class Gastropoda; order Stylommatophora; family Ariophantidae; genus Megaustenia; species Megaustenia siamemsis. Next base: position 53,294,770 of record JAVIAB010000126.1, read on the forward strand.
TGAGACAGAATCATCAAATAATCGGAGAGATAAAACCTTTATTTAACAAAAAATGTGATGATGGATATAAAAAAATGACAATTTAGAACTTGGTATTTATGCCAGTGTTATGTTTTCAGTGTCAAACATGGATATTCACAGCAAGCGAGAAAGAAATATCATAACCACTGAAACGAAATGTTTTCAAAGAAAGCCTATTATGACCAAAAAAAAAAAAAAAAGACAAAATAAGAAATTAAGAAAAGAGGAAAGATTTGAAATAACATTATTTGTGAGTTACAACCAAATATAAATAGTAAATGGTTTAGACTTGCAATGCGGTTATTGGCGTATAGTATCACACAACAAATGTTAACTGCATGTTGCAGCAACAGATGATGTAGAGGAAGACCCAAGAGGAGATGGGGACGCGAAATATCTGAAGCCAAACAGATCATCGCCTGCGAGGAAAGCTATCTAGCAATGTGAAGAATACAACATTCTACCTCGAAGTTGCAGGTTGAACTATTTGCATTCAGTCTAAATAAGCTGGTCCCACAACAAAGTTAAATAAATACGTTATTGATCAGTCAAAACAACAGCTAGTTTGATCAGCAAATTAAATACCTGAGAATGTTATCGTGTTAGAAACAACTGGTTAAACTAGTCAGTTAAACACATGGGAACGTGATGTTGTTTGAATTAACTGATTAAAGTAGCAAGTTAAATATCATGCAGAATGATAAGGAAGAAAATAGTTGGTTCGATTAGCAAGTTAAATACCTGTAAATGTGATCAGGTAAGAAATAACTGGTTAAATTAACAAGTCAAATATCTGGTAATGTGATTAGGGAAGATACAACTATTTAAATTAGCGTGTTAAATACCTAGGAATGTGATCTTGTTAGAAATAACTGGTTAAACTAACTAATTAAATACAAGATGATTCTAACAAACTTATCAATTAAATAATCTGTAGGGTGTGCTTTATTGAAGCAAAGCAGGAAGCTATGCAGTCTGCTGAACACAGCAGAAAATCGAAAGCTGAAGTAACGCTTGTATGACGGCAGGATCATTTGATTATTAAAATAGCATCTTATAACAATGTGCATAAATGAATGCTAGAAAACGTGGGTTTAAAATGACGAATGATAGAGAAGATGTAAGGTGGAACGCCGCCATATCGTCAGCGTGACGTATAGGAAAGATTGTGTTAGTGCCCATAATGTTTTGACCATAGATCTAATTTCATTATTGTGGTCAGCACTAAGACAGGCCCTCTTTCATTCCCAGAAAGAAAATCTAACCGGTACCTGTTTCAAACTGACTGAAAGTAGAAACCGATCGACTGAGTAGTCCCGAATCCTTAGCTTCACTTCATTGTCTCACTGACCAACGCGGCTGCACAGAGACGAACTAAGGATATATTAGGCAATGTTATTGAGTTATTTGAGGGTCATCATCATTGCATTCCTAACATGTCCATAGGTGCTCAGATCCCCTCCTCAGCAAGTCCCGCAGTGTCCAGCGACTGACGACTCATGTTTTGTGTTGGTTGATAAGTCTTCTTACACGCTCACTAAGTTTCTCGTTTCTGACTGTGCCCATCTTAACTCCCATATCTTTCTTCCGAAGGAGTGAGGCGGGCTCATGGTAAAAGGAAGTCAGGTATCCTTCCCACAACTCGTAGGGTATTGATGACGCCCACCCAGTCCATTGGTTAATAATAGCCCAGCTAGCCAACCTGTCCGCTCTTCCATCTCCCCGTACTCCCGCACGCCCAGGGACATTGACAAAGGTGACCCGCGTATTGTTGACATCTGCAATGACTCTACCCACTGCGTGAGTACAGACCAGCCTCCACTTTCTTCTATCATGCTCAACGAATCGTCAGTATGTATGCGTGGGTGTAGTCTTGCGACTCTAACCAGAAGAATGCCTTAATCACTGCCATCATCCCCATCATCATGCTAATCGTGGTCATGACGTATGCACCACTGTCTTCCTTGACACTGTCAGCCTTCCGAGCGTGCAAATAAATGTCCATGCACTCCTTTTGTGTCGTATTACAGATTTGTCTGTAAAGATGATAGCATCTTTTTTATCGGTGTTATCCCAGATGAGACCGTTTACCTCCGCATTGACCACAATGTTATGTTATATTATGTCATGTTATATTATGCTATGTTATATTATGTTATATTATGCTATGTTATATTATGCTATGTTATATTATGTTATGTTATATTATGCTATGTTATATTATGTTATGTTATATTATGCTATGTTATATTATGTTATGTTATATTATGCCATGTTATATTATGTTATGTTATATTATGTTATGTTATATTATGTCATGTTATATTATGCTATGTTGTATTATGTTATGTTATATTATGCTATGTTATATTATGTTATGTTATATTATGCTATGTTATATTATGTTATGTTATATTATGCTATGTTATATTATGTTATGTTATATTATGCTATGTTATATTATGTTATGTTATGATGTGTTATCAGACTATTTTCATCGCACATCGAACAACTTCGGTGGGTGCTGAGATCTCCAGTCAGCAAACCCGGGAGCATCACATAGTAGAGAAGTAAAACTATTCTGGTTCACACGTCTCTCTTATCTCCCCTGAATTTATCCTTCTTGACTTGCAGCTCCTGCACTCACACCCAGACAATGTTATATATCAATAACAGAAAATAATCACGTACTCTGTAATACGTAATATAACACACAGTTGACCTTTCCACATAATATGGAAACACAAAAAAAATAAAAATAAAAAATAAAAAAATTAAGAGAGACACTACGTCACGCGCCGTATGCAGATCACGGTTGTATTATCCACATTTTTATTTTATAACATATTTTTCTTTTTTTTTTTACTTTTGCTACAAAGTTGTTGGTAATATGGTCGACATTACGCCAGTTCCACCTTTTTTTTAGTAGAAAATCAGGTATGCATTTTAAGGCTGAGTGAACCTGGGAGCCATCGATCTGGATTACTGAGCTACCGTGACTCCCTAGAAGAACAGCTACATTTGGGAACTAAACCGAATGATCAATAGACGAGCGCCCTAACCATCCAGCCGCCGCGGCACGATTGCTATGAGGAAACTTATAAATGATGCAATGATAATTCATCAACAAAATACACACAAACGCTGTCTCTCTATTTTTCTTTTTTATGTTTCCCTACTTTCTTGACAATTGACTTGACATTTAAAGGCATGCTCTCTATGCTAAACACATAAACATGCACAGTGGATATGATCAATATTGCTGGAATGTAGCAGATGATTTCAGTGCATTCTTTAATACGACATTCAGGTAAGAAGAAAATATAAGACAACCAGTTAGTCAAACCATCTTTATATTGGGGCCTCTGTAACTTAGTTAGAAAAAACACCCGACTGGGCTACCGACATTCGGACAACCCGTGTTTGAGTCCTGCTGGAAGCGGTGTGAAATATACTCATGTTTGGACAAAAAATACCCCTACAGTCGACCCAGCCGTTGGCAGGAACGGGAACCAGAGTAGTACTCTGAGAGGGTGAGGAATGCACTCTCATCGTGAGTGTCCATGCTTGAAGCGACACTATCCAGAAGTCTCCGAACATCTCTGGCCGAACACATATGGGTGAAAAATCGCGTGCTAAGACGTCTATTCAAGTCTCGTACTTGACCTTTAGCTTTACCTTTATCGCCATGATTATCTTTGTTGCTGTCAGTATCATCACTTCTTTGTTTATTTCTCTTATCCTACAGCTTGTGCCGTGTAGAGTTTCACAAGAGCAATATGTAATTTTCTGATCTCCAATAGATATGAGGCTGAATTGTTCTCATGTCGAATTTACCTAAAGACTCTTTAATTCCACCTATCCATCACTTTCTGGGTTTCTCTTTTGTTATGTGGTCGGATTATTTCATGTAATAATATGCAGGTTGGTTTGATTTCAACCTAGCTAGATGTACAAACTATCTGATTCCTTTCTCAATAGCTGCTGTTACATCAATCATTTCTTATGAAAGCCTCTTTTCTAACTGTATATTTTCTAGTTTTTTAAAATTGCTTTTCATGTACTTAACCATCATTCCAAGAACATAAAGCAAAATAACCTCTACTGAGATGAAATGTGTTAGATAAATGACAGGAAACAGTCTGAGAGATAAGATCAGAAATGAAGAACTGAGAAAAAAACTAGAATAGCCCCCGCCATAGAATATATAAAGAAATAACAGATAAATTGGTTTGGCCACGTGACAAGGCAGAAAGATCAAAGCACAACACAACGAGCCTTCAGCAAACGTTGTGAGAAAAGCAGACCCAATGGTCAACCACGAAAAAGATGGATGGATGGAATGTTAGAAGCACTAGGAAACATAACAGCAGCAGAGGCGAACATAAAAACAAAAAACCGCAAATTATATCTCCCCTCGACGCTGAAAGGCAAATGAGGAAGGAAAGAAGAAGAAAAGCCATCATTCCTTGATTACTTTCATCAACACTATCATTCATATAGTCAAGGGTATCAGCGGGAACAGTGTCATCAAGATCACTACCACGATGCATAACATTATCGTTACCATCATCTTCATAGCCACTACAACTGCATTATTAAAATTATCATTACAATTACTGTCGTCATCATTGAATCACTATCATCAACGTGGTTACGTTACCATCGCTACCATCAACTTCCTCTAAAATGAATCACCATTATCAACATCTTCATCACCACCACTATATAAATCAACACACCACATATATTATATATATAACGACATTAAGTGTCGCATTTTCAAAATTCCTTTCAGCAAAACTTTTTCTTCGAGTTTCTTCTGAATATTTGATCAACACCTTCATCACCACAACTATATAAATCAACACACCACTTATATTATATATATAACGACATTAAGTGTCGCATTTTCAAAATTCCTTTCAGCAAAAACTTTTTCTTCGAGTTTCTTCTGAATATTTGATCAACACTTTCAAGTACATCTTTCAATTTCACAAACTCTCTTATTCCTGTATCGGCCCCACTTTTCCACATTCCTCTTTCACAAGCCCCGTGTTAGTGGCTCTGTATGAAACCACCACAACAGGAGATAGCCTTCTTCACGAACATTAAAAAACACAAACAGGAGAATCATGAATTAACTGAAAGAAGTTAAATGAGTGACAAAGTGATAATGCATTACTACATTCGTGAGTTTAACACGACACAGAGTTAGTTCGATCGTAAATGACATAAAATAAAGTGAATGACGAAAGCCAAGATGTAAAAAATGACGCATTAAGAAAAATACTATGATAAATGTTATTATATCAAACTATATTAATCATTCGCGTTAGGAGAGAGAGAGAGAGAGAGAGAGAGAGAGAGAGAGAGAGATGGAAAAGAAAAAAAAAGGAGAGATTAAGAAGGATTAAATGTTAAACCAAGAAATTATTTGAACAAAATAGATAGAATTGAGATATTACATTCAGATACAAGATGCAGAAGTCGATATGTGATTGAGTAAAATAATACAACATACGTTAAATACATCAAGTAGACGGTAGGGAAATAAACAAAACGACATGCACGCCAAAAGTTAGAGATCACTCGAGATTGTAGAGAAATCGAGCGAGAGAAATGCCTTTATACAACCTCAATTACACTTGCACGAAGATAGCAACAGTGGGGACAGCGTTTAAGTAAATACATTTTAGTTTTAAGTTTTTTTAATGTAGGGTACATAGAACCAGGAAACGATTAACAAGGTACAGTGTTAACCAAAGCGAGTGAATCGTGCTTCATATACAGAGGAATTCCTAAGTAAAATATGCAATGCTTGACTAGAAAATGATTGTTAATTAATATTTAAAATGTAGCAATGAGTAATGAATAATCTGAAGTATTTTAAGAGGGTAAGTTGGTGGTAAGGTTAAACTGCCACCATCACAATCAGTATGTTCTACATTTAGAGCGATCTACGTTCTTATTTAGTGAATTCTTATCTCAATGTAGGTGACATCCAATACTTAGTCCTATCGGAGAAGAATGAAAGAAAAAATACTTTGCTCAGATTCAGCAATTAAAAGAACCCTTGACGGTTTGATAACGAAAGAAGATATTTCGCTCCTGCTAGGGCCATATTTTAGAAGATAAAATTCTTATCAATAATTGACCAGTTTTCTAAAGTGATGATAGTAGAACATCTCCACGAGTGCTACAAAGTTCGTGCTTTTCTTCCTGTATAATCAAAGAATGGAACGAAGCATTGCCTGATCAACTGGAACGATGGTCTAAATAAGGGCAGACAAAATACATTAAAGTATAGTCATCTGTGCTTTAGAAGAGAGATGACCTGAGACATAATCGATCCAACGGAAACGATCTACAGAATTATAACACCTTAGCTTAGCAGCTGTCACAATTTGTAAAGCGCACAAGCGTCCACATTCTAACATAACGATAAATGGTATATTATTGCTGTCTCTTTTGATCAATGTCCATGCAAATGAAGTATTGTCGTGAGATCTTAGGAGTCTCTTACATAGACGATCAAACAATTGTGAAAGTTAGTACAAAAATTACTGTAATAACATGGTTATGGTTATGTAAGGCCCCGGTATCACTGCAAACGAATTAAAATCCATAATTGCTCAACCGCCCGTGCCAGTGGAATCATCAAAATTACGAACTCATCTCCCAAACAAAGAAAAGAAGCTGTAGTCCCCACCATAGCAGTCTCATCACACGCCAAAAGACATAAGGCGAAACCGCACAGAAAGCGAACACAGCCAACTGTTCCCTGTCATACGATATCATCATTCATCGTAAACAATTGGAATATCGAAACATGATCAAAATGGATGAAATACACAGCTCACGGTGTGCACAGAGCACTTAACTCAGTAGCTCCTGCAACAAGTCGGACTTTGAATATGAGGAAACTGCAACAATGAACACCTTTCATGCATAGCCTTCAATGGTTCCTGCCGCCTGTCCACCATATTGACCGGAAATAACATGGGCAGTTTAACAAACCGTCATCGTAAAACATCCATTGCTATCGAAACAGAAATCTCGACTCATTATGTTTTCAAATACATATGATTTCTGGCTTCAAGGCACGAGAAAAGCAAACACTTTCATACACAGATAAGGCCTTTCATAGAATCTCCCAAATACCAGTTCGTGACGGTGGGCCTAAATAGTAAACTATACACTAAAACAACGTTTCAAAACTTATGTCGTTATAAGGACTACAGCAAGAGGTACAGCTCGATCAACGGCTCCTACGTTCACCCAGCCGTAAATGGGTACATAATTATTGTGGTGTAATATAGGCCAGCCTGACATCTTATAAAATGTGCTGTTAGTAACTGACATATTAGTGCTGAATTCATATTTCTCATATTCCTTCAGTCTTTTATATTTGACGCTATGTCATATTTTCTTTCATTTCTCCTTTGACTTTCAGCGTCGAGTGTAGATTTAATTTGCGGTGTTTTGCCCTTCTGTTGGTCTCTCCTGCTGTTTTGTTTCCAAGTGTTTCTAGTATTTTCATCAATTCATTTATTTCTCGTTCAGTCCATTAATCTGGTGTTGTTGCAGCGTTTATTAAAGGCTCATTGTGTTGTGTTTGATCTTTATGTCGCAACACGTGAGCAAACTATTTTTTTCCCGTTCTCCCTCTGTATTCTACGGCGGAAATTATTCCTAGATTAGGGGGGATTGCTAGTCTAGAGAGGGTTGGTAGCCTAGAGGGGATTTGGTAGTCTAGAGGGGGTTGGTAGTCTAGAGTGGTTTGGTAGTCTAGAAGGGTTGGTAGTCAAGAGGGGGTTGGTAGTCTAGACTGGTTTGGTAGTCTAGAGGAGGTTGGTTGTCTAGAGTGTTTTGGTTGTCTAGAGTGGGTTGGTAGTCTAGAGGAGGTTGGTAGTCTAGAGGGGGTTGGTAGCATAGAGAGGGTTGGTAGTCTAGAAGGGGTTGCTGGTCTAGAGTGGGTTGGTTGTCTAGAGTGGTTTGGTAGTCTAAAGGGGGTTGGTAGTCTAAAGGGGGTTGGTAGTTTAGAGGGGTTGGTAGTCTAGACGGGGTTGGTAGTCTAAAAGGGGTTGGTAGTCTAGAGTGTTTTGGTTGTCTAGAGTGGGTTGGTAGGCTAGAGGGGGTTGGTAGTCTAGAGTGGTTTGGTTGTCTAGAGAGGGTTGGTAGTCTAAAGTGGTTTGATTGTCTAGAGAGGGTTGGTTGTCTAGAGAGGGTTGGTAGTCTAGAGTGGGTTGGTAGTCTCAGGAGGTTGGTAGTCTAGAGAGGGTTGGCAGTCTAGAGTGGGTTGGTAGTCTAAAGGGGGTTGGTAGTCTAGAGGGTCTGGCAGTTTTGATGGGTTGGTAGTCTAGAGGGGTTGGTATTCTAGAGGGGGTTGGTAGTCTTGATGGGGTTTGCAGTCTAGAATGGGTTGGTAGTCTAGAGGGGGTTGGTAGTATAGAGGGGGTTGGTAGTCTAGAGGGGGTTGGTAGTCTTGATGCGGTTGGTAGTCTAGAGGAGGTTGGTAGTCTTGATGGGGTTGGTAGTCTAGAGGGGGTTGGTAGTCTTGATGGGTTGGTAGTCTAGAGGGGGTTGGTAGTCTTGATGGGGTTGGTAGTCTAGAGGGGGTTGGTAGTCATGATGGGGTTGGCAGTCTCGACCTATAACGCTGTTCCTCAGGACACGAGTTCAAGTCCCGCCAGAAGCGGTGACGATTCTCCAAAAATAAAGAACGACTTAGTGGAGGTACCATTATTGGCCCACCCGAATAAGGAGGGCAGAATGATTCTATATACTGCTGATTCGGACATAGCGATAGGGGCATGCCTGGTATGCGAGGATATGGAGATAGATAGGAAAGCAGGAGAAGAAAAGTAATACGGGTGGCCGATATATTTTCTATCCCACAAATTAAGTAGAACACAAACGAGGTGGCCAACCATAGAGAAAGAGGCGTAAGAAATTCACTATGCCAAAATTTTGGTCCACAAAGGACAAAGGGTAGGGTTCGATCCCAACCGACGGCTTCCGTGTTCACCCAGCCTTAAATGGGTACCGGATGTTTTTCTGGGAAAGTAAAGCGGCACGGGCGTAATGCCGACCACATTACCCCAAAATCATGTGCCGAAGGTATGTAAAATGTATGGTCACTAACACCATATTGCCTATACGCCAGTTGGCGTGACGGGGGCTCTTTACTGTTTTTTTCTAATCGGTGGTTTCATTGTGACGTAACCGTCCCCTGGTCGCTTGAGTAGTTAGATCCGATATCTAACCCTCTCGGATAACGATAATTAACAGGAAGTGTGGCTTACGCACTAGCGCACATTAAAAATCAATTGGCAGTTATAATTAACATGAGTAGGCTATAAATATGGCCGCTGGCCAGGTAAAGTTGTCCGCAAAATCCTACCCACACAGTCCCTGGACAGGTAAAGTTGTCCGCAAAATCCTACCCACACAGTCCCTGGACAGGTAAAGTTGTCCGCAAAATCCTACCCACACAGTCCCTGGATCCCAGGTAAAGTTGTCAACAAAATCCTACCCACACAGTCCCTGGATCCCAGGTAAAGTTGTCAACAAAATCCCACCCACACAGTCCCTGGCCAGGTAAAGTTGTCAACAAAATCCTACCCACACAGTCCCTGGATCCCAGGTAAAGTTGTCAACAAAATCCCACCCACACAGTCCCTGGCCTGGTAAAGTTGTCAACACAATTCTACCCACACAGTCCCTGGATCCCAGGTAAAGTTGTCAACAAAATCCTACCACACCCTGGATCCCAGGCCGTGCTACGGAAGTCGTGCATATGGGCCAGAATTCTCCTCGAATATTTTCTCCAGATTATCTATGGGGATATCTTAGCACCTATGGGTTCGTCGGGTGTGCAGTGACGATGAGCATGACCACATTCCTAGATTTGTCCTCAGTTCTCCACTGATCTTATTTCCTTCATATCATGAGTTTAAAACCCACTTCATGTCGCTATGTTGCTGAGCCTAGCTTCCAGGTGCGCTCTGACATTGCTAACACGTGTTGATATGTCAGCTTCATTATATGTTAATTTTCCGTTTCATTAACTTAAGAATGGCTGCTTCTATTCGTCCGACTGCCCCAGTCTACCCACTCAATCTCTTCCCCGGTACTTCAGGAGAATAGCTCAAACTTACTGCGTGACGTTCCGATATTCTAATTCAGCCGTCTTATTTTTACCATTTTCTTATTACAAATGTATAGATTTGTACTCGGATTTACACATGAGATCCTGGCTGATCGAGATCTTGTGTTCACTACATCTGGTCGTAATGAATCTACATCATCTCATTTCTCTTACATTGATTGTTCATTCTGATAGTTTATATTCTCCATACTTGTTAATGTTTCATTTAGCCTCTTCTCCACTATATTTTTCTTTCTTTACAATTCGTGTGATGAACTGACATAATTGGACCCTTCGTAGACTGGGTGGTGTTGAATTGAGAACTCAATATTTGGACAGGAGCGCCCTAGGTTTAAACCCCACCTCAGCCGGTGTGAAATAAATAAAAACATAATCCGTAGTTTCTTCATATCGGACCCTCGTTTCATGGTAGTCAGGTCCAATTCCTAGCCCTATCGGGTCACAGTAAAACACGACAAATCTGGTGTGCACTTTTTCGCGCTCAAGAATCCTTGGTAGTTAACAATTTGAAACGAGTATGCTTAAAACTCTTTACGTACAGAAGTTTATCATCGATACAACGGAAGAGATTTCAGGGACAAAATTTGTTCATAGTTTTAAAAATCAATCTACATATTTATGTAACATATAACATATTAACATACGGTGAAAACGATGAAGTTTTAAAACAACTAAAAATGAAAAGAGAACTACTAATCACAATTATAACAAGACAAATGAAATTTTTGGGGCATGTTAAAATACACAACAGTCTAATAAAAATAATATTGGAAGGGAAAATACAAGGTAAAAGAGGCAGACCAAGACTAACATCAAAAGATGAACAAGTCAACCTATGACAATCTGCACCATCAAAGCAAGAGACAGAGTGGAATGGCGCTCCATGGCAGCCAATCTTCGATGCGGAGACGGCACTCACTGATGACAATGATGATGATCATGACATATTAAAAATGCATTTTTTTAAGAAAATAGAACAAGGTATTAAATTTAACCAAGACCAAGATGATATAAAACATGTAAAAAGAATATGGTTTATGACGGTTCACAATAATCAAATTGAGAATGACGCTCTATTCGGTGAAACGTGCGTGGCCGAAATCGGCCTGACGCACAGTGCGGCGAAACGTACTGAAAGATTTAAAATGGTCGGTACCCGTGGAAAATTCACAGCATTTTGTATCAGCACTGATGGATCCCAAGCTGTGCTGCTGGGTTCACGAAGTTGGGTCAGGGTTCTTCTCAGAGTTGCCTCCATATTTTGGGGAAAGCTCGTAGAACCTCGCCTAAATGCCGAGATGACGATCCCAATACAGAGTAAAACAATTGATGTTATAAATGAAAGAGAATCAAGTACCAGAGAAAGAGAAAGTAGTACTAAGAAAAGGAACAAGTACGATGAAAAAGATAAACTATTACCAAGAAACGGAGAAACAAGTACCAAGAAAAGGTGAAACAAGTACCAAGAAACGGAGAAACAAGTACCAAGAAAAGGTGAAACAAGTACCAAGAAACGGAGAAACAAGTACCAAGAAAAAATGAAACAAGTACCAAGAAACGGAGAAACAAGTACCAAGAAAAGGTGAAACAAGTACCAAGAAACGGAGAAACAAGTACCAAGAAAAGGTGAAACAAGTACCATGAAACGGAGAAACAAGTACCAAGAAACGGAGAAACAAGTACCAAGAAAAGGTGAAACAAGTACCAAGAAAAGGTGAAACAAGTACCAAGAAACGGAGAAACAAGTACCAAGAAAAGGCGAAACAAGTACCAAGAAACGGAGAAACAAGTACCAAGAAAAGGTGAAACAAGTACCAAGAAACGGAGAAACAAGTACCAAGAAAAGGTGAAACAAGTACCAAGAAAAGGTGAAACAAGTACCAAGAAAAGGTGAAACAAGTACCATGAAACGGAGAAGCAAGACAAGAAAAGGTGAAACAAGTACAAAGAAAAGGTGAAACACGTACCAAGAAACGGTCAAACATGTACCATGAAACGGAGAAACAAGTACCAAGAAACGGAGAAACAAGTACCAAGAACGGAGAAACAAGTACCATGAAACGGAGAAACAAGTACCATGAAACGGTGAAACAAGTACCAAGAAAAGGTGAAACAAGTACCAAGAAACGGAGAAACAAGTACCAAGAAACGGAGAAACAAGTACCAAGAAACGGAGAAACAAGTACCAAGAAACGGAGAAACAAGTACCAAGAAACGGAGAAACAAGTACCAAGAAAAGGTGAAACAAGTACCAAGAAACGGAGAAACAAGTACCAAGAAAAGGTGAAACAAGTACCAAGAAACGGAGAAACAAGTACCAAGAAAAGGTGAAACAAGTACCAAGAAACGGAGAAACAAGTACCAAGAAACGGAGAAACAAGTACCAAGAAAAGGTGAAACAAGTACCAAGAAACGGAGAAACAAGTACCAAGAAACGGAGAAACAATTACCAAGAAACGGAGAAACAAGTACCAAGAAAAGGTGAAACAAGTACCAAGAAAAGGTGAAACAAGTACCAAGAAAAGGTGAAACAAGTACCAAGAAAAGGTGAAACAAGTACCAAGAAACGGAGAAACAAGTACCAAGAAACGGAGAAAACAAGTACCAAGAAACGGTGAAACAAGTACCAAGAAAAGGTGAAACAAGTACCAAGAAAAGGTGAAACAAGTACCAAGAAAAGGTGAAACAAGTACCAAGAAAAGGTGAAACAAGTACCAAGAAACGGAGAAACAAGTACCAAGAAACGGAGAAACAAGTACCAAGAAACGGAGAAACAAGTACCAAGAAACGGAGAAACAAGTACCAAGAAAAGGTGAAACAAGTACCAAGAAACGGAGAAACAAGTACCAAGAAACGGAGAAACAAGTACCAAGAAAATGTGAAACAAGTACCAAGAAACGGAGAAACAAGTACCATGAAACGGTGAAACAAGTACCAAGAAAAGGTGAAACAAGTACCAAGAAACGGAGAAACAAGTACCAAGAAACGGAGAAACAAGTACCAAGAAACGGAGAAACAAGTACCAAGAAACGGAGAAACAAGTACCAAGAAACGGAGAAACAAGTACCAAGAAAAGGTGAAACAAGTACCAAGAAACGGAGAAACAAGTACCAAGAAAAGGTGAAACAAGTACCAAGAAACGGAGAAACAAGTACCAAGAAACGGTGAAACAAGTACCAAGAAAAGGTGAAACAAGTACCAAGAAAAGGTGAAACAAGTACCAAGAAAAGGTGAAACAAGTACCAAGAAAAGGTGAAACAAGTACCAAGAAACGGAGTAACAGTACCAAGAAACGGAGAAACAAGTACCAAGAAACGGAGAAACAAGTACCAAGAAACGGAGAAACAAGTACCAAGAAAAGGTGAAACAAGTACCAAGAAACGGAGAAACAAGTTCAAGAAACGGAGAAACAAGTACCAAGAAAATGTGAAACAAGTACCAAGAAACGGAGAAACAAGTACCATGAAACGGTGAAACAAGTACCAAGAAAAGGTGAAACAAGTACCAAGAAACGGAGAAACAAGTACCAAGAAACGGAGAAACAAGTACCAAGAAACGGAGAAACAAGTACCAAGAAACGGAGAAACAAGTACCAAGAAACGGAGAAACAAGTACCAAGAAAAGGTGAAACAAGTACCAAGAAACGGAGAAACAAGTACCAAGAAAAGGTGAAACAAGTACCAAGAAACGGAGAAACAAGTACCAAGAAAAGGTGAAACAAGTACCAAGAAACGGAGAAACAAGTACCAAGAAACGGAGAAACAAGTACCAAGAAAAGGTGAAACAAGTACCAAGAAACGGAGAAACAAGTACCAAGAAACGGAGAAACAATTACCAAGAAACGGAGAAACAAGTACCAAGAAAAGGTGAAACAAGTACCAAGAAAAGGTGAAACAAGTACCAAGAAAAGGTGAAACAAGTACCAAGAAAAGGTGAAACAAGTACCAAGAAACGGAGAAACAAGTACCAAGAAACGGAGAAACAAGTACCAAGAAACGGTGAAACAAGTACCAAGAAAAGGTGAAACAAGTACCAAGAAAAGGTGAAACAAGTACCAAGAAAAGGTGAAACAAGTACCAAGAAAAGGTGAAACAAGTACCAAGAAACGGAGAAACAAGTACCAAGAAACGGAGAAACAAGTACCAAGAAACGGAGAAACAAGTACCAAGAAAAGGTGAAACAAGTACCAAGAAACGGAGAAACAAGTACTAAGAAACGGAGAAACAAGTACCAAGAAAAGGTGAAACAAGTACCAAGAAACGGAGAAACAAGTACCAAGAAAATGTGAAACAAGTACCAAGAAACGGAGAAACAAGTACCAAGAAAATGTGAAACAAGTACCAAGAAAAGGTGAAACAAGTACCAAGAAACGGAGAAACAAGTACCAAGAAAAGGTGAAACAAGTACCAAGAAACGAAGAAACAAGTACCAAGAAAAGGTGAAACAAGTACCAAGAAACGGAGAAACAAGTACCAAGAAACGGAGAAACAAGTACCAAGAAAAGGTGAAACAAGTACCATGAAAAAGAGAAATAAGTACTAAAGAAAAAAGAAGAGAAACTAGTACCAAGAAAAAAAAGAGAAACTAGTACCAAGAAAAAAAAAGAGAAACTAGTACCAAGAAAAAAGAAGAGAAACTAGTACCAAGAAAAAAAAAGTGAAACTAGTACCAAGAAAAAAAAAGAGAAACTAGTACAAAGAAAAAAAATATAAACTAACCAATCGCGGAATCTCCTACTGTTTATTTATTTACAAATATGCTTTTAAAAAATAATGTAATCAGACATGTTTATGTTCTAAGTTTGTACTTTACAAAAATCTTGTTCTCATCAAATTAATGTCCTTGTTTCTGACGAATATAATAAGCAGACTCCAGACACTCAGCTTTAATTGAAATAATTCGCTTGGGAAACACTTCCAGCAATACTGTTACTGAATGTAATCACTACACCACTCCACACCTTGTTAGACACGGGGGGGGGGGGGGGGAATATGGCGTGAACGATCATGTTTCTGCCAGACCAATGGCGCTGTTTTAGTTCATGTGGTCAGTATCACGCCAGGCCACAATCCCTTTTACGAGCTGGGCGAAACTCCGGAGCCATTTCCGTGAATTAATCAGGGACGCTTCTGAGCAGATGTGAGCACACTTTGCTACATATGTATGATGCATGCTATCGCATTTTATCAAATCTGTTGTAATATCATCTTGTGCCGCACCGATGATTGGCTACCACTAAATTCATTTCCCTCTGCTTCGTGCCCTGATGGTCCACTCTGTCAAAATTGTCTCCTGTCCACGTCATGATACGTCAGTTCGCTTTAGGCTTCTCCAAACTAAAATTACTTTCAAATAGTTATTGTCTCTTTATTTGTCCAAAATAAGTTTTATTTCAATATTTAAGTTGTGTCAAATGGTTCTTTCTTCACTTTCATCTGCATTGCATTTTTCTGATCAACTAATTCAATCCTCTCCATTCTTTTCAACATCCACACTTCAAGAGATTTACGTTCCTGTTTTATTTAGCTCGCCGGTGTGTGAAGAAAAAAATCATCTTTTTTACCAGAACGACATTCACCAACTTCTTTTACCTGCTACCAAAGCGGTGATAGAGATCATTATTTCACTTGGACAAACTGCCAGCAGTAAATCTCACTGTCACCTGCCGTTGTTGTGTGCTGTCTCTTGTACACATTAACGACTCTTATTTCCACCAGGAGAATGCTTCACTTTATTGTCTGCTTTATCAAGTGTTTACTTACCACGTGCATTCAAGAACTGAGCCCCACCCCCGCATGGCGCTGGATGTCTCATTCTCTTAGAAACAAAGGCTCTCTCTCTTCCACTCTTTCTCTCTCTCTCTATCTCTCTCTATCTCTCTCTATCTCTCTCTCTCTATCTCTTCCACTCTCTCTCTATCTCTCTCTCTATCTCTTCCACTCTATCTCTCTCTATCTCTCTATCTCTCTATCTATCTCTTCCACTCTCTCTCTATCACTCTCTATCTCTTCCACTCTTTCTCTCTCTATCTCTCTCTATCTCTATCTATCCATCTCTCTCTATCTCTCTTTCTCTATCTCTTCCACTCTCTCTCTCTCTCTCTCTGAGGTTCATGATACTACCTATCTCAACTGTTTCTGGTGCTGTCTTTGACAATTGTGCCAACCCAACATAACTATGTTGTAACACACTGCTCTGGCAGGGAGTGGCAAACACATAACCATTACTGGCTGAATGTGCGATCCGAGCTCTCTCGTGAACGACGATTCAAACGCATTTTAACCACTCCAGATGATCAAGATGTGGTACCTGACACAGATTTGGATAAAAGATAGTGACAGCGAGGAAAAGAACGATGAAATGAAGTGCTGAAGTACGATGAAATTGCATTATTTTTCTCCCCTGGCTATACGATCACGTGACTTTCCTCTGAATCAAGCTCTCTATTATGAGAAGATCAAGAAATAAGAGCCAACCAACTATAGTATTTAGTTTCTTGATTTATTTACTGTGTAGTTTTCTTGCGCACGGCGTGTAAGTTTGTTTCTCTCCTTGATGTGTTTTCCCAGTGTTTCCTCAATTGATACCTTGAATTTGTCGATATCTTCTTTGTAGCCACAGAGTTTGTGCATTTAGATGATTTCATTTTCAGTGCTTTCACTGCTGTGTGGTGGCTGTGTTTCTATACTGGAGAAGTTGCTGAAGAGAAAATAACAGCACTACTGAGTTTGTTATATGCAATGCCCGTGATCTGTCTGCTGCCATCTCTTTCCCATCATAATTGAACTTCATCTATAGATTCCCCAAATACTCAACCCACGTACATAACCTTCATGTTACACTTTAAACTCGAATATTGCTTATAAAATGTACTTCAAGAGAACACAATAAATAGCGTATTGTGTACGCGCTGAGTTTCATTCAACACACATGTGTTCTCTGTTGTCGCATTACAGGACAAGTCGTCGACCTGTCATCGTGTGTCTCTAGCAATGGCTCTGTCGTCGACATTCGTTGACATCATTGACAATATATATTTGTGTGAGTATTGTGTATATCAGGCGTGTCTGGCAAAACAACAAACTGACAATTAAAACAAAAGTCACAGTGTACAATGCCTGCATAATTAGTATCCTCCTGTATGGCAGCAAATCTTGGACAACCTAGGTAAAGCAGGAGACAAGGCTAAATGCATTCCATATGCGATGTCTACGCCGTTTTCTTGGTATCACCTGGAAGGATAAAGTGACAAACGTGGAGGTCATGACTTGCACAGGCCTACCGAATATCTACACGCTGCTCAAACAACGTAGGTTACGCTGGCTTGGCCATGTACACCGTATGAAAGATGGCCGCATACCGAAAGATATACTTTACGGACAACTGGCAGATGGTAAAAGAACTAGGGGGCGCCCAAAACTTCGATTTGTAGATGTGTGTAAACGCGACATGAAGACTCTGAACATAAACTCTGCAGCATGGGAAGACAAAGCTGCAGACCGCAATCTCTGGAAACACACTCTAAAGGTTCACCTCAAACAAGAAGCAGACAGATTCACAGAGAAAAAGAGAATACGCGACGAAAGTAAATAAAAGAAAAAATAACATTTCAAGGGGCGCTGAAAAATAAAATCCATAGTCAACTATGACTTACGGAGGCTACTATAGTCAGTTATGACTGACGGAGGCTGCTACTATAGTCAGCTATGACTGACGGAGGCTACTATAGTCAGCTATGACTGACGGAGGCTACTATAGTCAGCTATGACTGACGGAGGCTACTATAGTCAGCTATGACTGACGGAGGCTACTATAGTCAGCTATGACTGATGGAGGCTACTATAGTCAGCTATGACTGATGGAGGCTACTATAGTCAGCTATGACTGATGGAGGCTACTATAGTCAGCTATGACTGACGGAGGCTACTATAGTCAGCTATGACTGATGGAGGCTACTATAGTCAGCTATGACTGACGGAGGCTACTATAGTCAGCTATGACTGACGGAGGCTACTATAGTCAGCTATGACTGACGGAGGCTACTATAGTCAGCTATGACTGACGGAGGCTACTATAGTCAGCTATGACTGACGGAGGCTACTATAGTCAGCTATGACTGACGGAGGCTACTATAGTCAGCTATGACTGACGGAGGCTACTATAGTCAGCTATGACTGACGGAGGCTACTATAGTCAGCTATGACTGACGGAGGATACTATAGTCAGCTATGACTGACGGCGGCTACTATAGTCAGCTATGACTGACGGAGGCTACTATAGTCAGCTATGACTGACGGAGGCTACTATAGTCAGCTATGACTGACGGAGGCTACTATAGTCAGCTATGACTGACGGAGGCTACTATAGTCAGCTATGACTGACGGAGGCTACTATAGTCAGCTATGACTGACGGAGGCTACTATAGTCAGCTATGACTGACGGAGGCTACTATAGTCAGCTATGACTGACGGAGGCTACTATAGTCAGCTATGACTGACGGAGGCTACTATAGTCAGCTATGACTGACGGAGGCTACTAATTCTCGGCGACGACATTGTCCTAAATCTCCGTAGTCGCCGCTTACGACAGGCGTAGCCGGTGACGTCATTGATATTTTGTGGAAGGGTTTTCAAGTTGTGACATGAGACACAGATCGTCACAGTTTTGACTACACGAAATATTGACGTCTCAATAATATTTTAGTTGTTAATGATCGTAACGGGGAGCCGCGATAGCTCAGTAATTATTTAACTGGACTACAAAGGACAAGAGGTAGGGTCCGATCCCACACCTACGGCTCCGGTTCACCCAGCCTTTAATGTGTACCGGATTTTTGACTGGGAAAGTAAAGCGGCACGGGCGTAATACCGACCACATTACCCCACAAATCATGTGCCGAAGGTCAGTAAAATGTATGGTCACTAACACCATATTCCCTATACGAGTTTTAATATGATCGTAACAGACATATTTAATAAGGCACATTTGAGAAGGACGGAATACCCCATTTGCACGTGAATGAGCTTGTTACATTTTAAAACACTGCTTTATCTAACCACTTTGAATGTCAAATAGATGAACCAAGTGTAGCTTCTCTTACTAGAAAGACACAAATGATAAAATCAACTAAAGCAGCAATGACAAGCGACTGAGAGTGCTGTCCACCTGCCCCAGTATAATAAGTAAAGGTTTCTTTCACGCCTTGCTAGGCGTATTGGGAATACGGTGTTAATGACCATATTTTTCTATGACCACGACACATTATTGGGTGATGTGGTCAATATCACGCCAGGCCGCCTTTACTTCTCAGAAAAATCTCTGGTACCTATTTTTAAAGGCTGGGTGAACCCTGGAGCCTTGTCAGTCCGAAAAAAAATCCGTCACTGCTGGGGATTGATGAAATAATTGATAATGGAATAATTGATAATGAAATAATTGATGATGGAATAATTGATAATGAAACAATTGATAATGAAATATTTGTTAATGTAATAATTGATAATGGAATAATTGATAATGAAATGGTTGATAATGGAATAATTGATAATGGAATAATTTGTAATGAAATAATTGATAATGGAATAATAGATACTGAAATAATTGATGATTGGATAATTGATAATGAAATAATTGATAATGAAATAATTGATAATGAAATAGTTTCCGTCCATCTCGTAACTGTTCTCTGTTACTACTTTCGGGCATTATTTCTTCTATATTTCTTGACTTGAATTCCTTACTGGAAAGTTATCTAAACTAACATGAACCCGTACCATTGACGACGTGTTTACACGGGGTGGGGCGAGCAAGCTAACTAGCTAAGCAGATAAACATGGCACCTCCAAAGAATGTGTGTACATGCATCAACACAGAGTAGAAAAGCTGAATTTGTTAAGAGATTCAACATTTATTACACTTACATTATTATATACACGTATATGTTGCTGTTCTATAAAGCTTTCATATTCCATACACTTTTGCTGTTATTTATTTATCTCCTGTCCCGTTTTCTTTATTTGCGTGCCGGTGTCCCCCGCCTTTCTTGTTAAGAGATTGTAATCATTCTCTGGTGCGGAGTTTTTATGCCGATCGTATATTCCCATCCCTCCTCGTGGCTAAAACCATCTTTCTATTATTCTGAAGCGAGAACTCGTATCCAATTTAAAGTGCTCTTGTCTATTCTCACAATCTTGTTGTTCCAGCTAAAAACTCCTGTAATGCTATTTGTCTGTTTACATTCTGCCCTGTTTGATTATATATTTAGTTGCTCTGCTGTAAAACTGGTGTGATCCGGTCCATGAGGATTTTCATAATTTAGAAGTGTTAATCCCTTGTCCTGTACAACTTACCGCCATGCTGTTATAGGATTAGGTTCTCTGCTAAGCTCTTCCAGACTTGCACAGTGAATAGTGTACACAGTGTACGCAGTTATCTAGTTTGTGTACTCTAGTGCAATGTCTCCAAAAATTAGTTATGTAGTTTGTGTACTTTAGTGGAATATCTCCAAACATTAGCTCTGTAGTTTGTGTACTTTAGTGGAATATCTCCAAACATTAGCTCTGTAGTTTGTGTACTTTAGTGGAAGCTCTCCAAACATTAGCTTTGTAGTTTGTGTACTTTAGTGAAAGCTCTCCAAACATTAGCTCTGTAGTTTGTGTACTTTAGTGGAATATCTCCAAACATTAGCTCTGTAGTTTGTGTACTTTAGTGGAAGCTCTCCAAACGTTAGCTCTGTAGTTTGTGTACTTTAGTGGAATATCTCCAAACATTAGCTCTGTAGTTTGTGTACTTTAGTGGAAGCTCTCCAAACATTAGCTCTGTAGTTTGTGTACTTTAGTGGAAGCTCTCCAAACGTTAGCTCTGTAGTTTGTGTACTTTAGTGGAATATCTCCAAACATTAGCTCTGTAGTTTGTGTACTTTAGTGGAAGCTCTCCAAACATTAGCTCTGTAGTTTGTGTACTTTAGTGGAATATCTCCAAACATTAGCTCTGTAGTTTGTGTACTTTAGTGGAAGCTCTCCAAACATTAGCTCTGTAGTTTGTGTACTTTAGTGAAAGCTCTCCAAACATTAGCTCTGTAGTTTGTGTACTTTAGTGGAATATCTCCAAACATTAGTTATGTAGTTTCTTTACTTTAGTGGAATGTCTCCAAACATTAGTTATGTAGTTTCTTTACTTTAGTGGAAGGTCTCCAAACACTATTAATCTAGTTTGTGTACTTTAGCGGAAGGTTTCCAAACATTAGTAATGTAGTTTTGTCTACTTTACTCGACGGTCTCCAAACATCAGTAATGTAGTTTTGTCTACTTTAGTGAAAGGTCTCCAAACATTAGTTATATAGTTTGTGTACTTTAGTGGAAGGTCTCCAAACATTAGTTGTATAATTTGTGTACTTTAGTGGAAGGTCTCCAAACATTAGTAATGTAGTTTTGTCTACTTTAGTGAAAGGTCTCCCAACATTAGTAATGTAGTTTTGTCTACATTAGTGAAAGGTCTCTAAACATTAGTAATGCAGTTTTGTCTACTTTAGTGGAAGGTCTCTAAACATTAGTAATGTAGTTTTGTCTACTTTAGTGGAAGGTCTCTAAACATTAGTAATGTAGTTTTGTCTACTTTAGTGAAAGGTCTCTAAACATTAGTAATGTAGTTTTGTCTACTTTACTGGAAGGTCTCTAAACATTAGTAATGTAGTTTTGTCTACTTTACTGGAAGGTCTCTAAACATTAGTAATGTAGTTTTGTCTACTTTACTGGAAGGTCTCTAAACATTAGTAATGTAGTTTTGTCTACTTTACTGGAAGGTCTCTAAACATTAGTAATGTAGTTTTGTCTACTTTACTGGAAGGTCTCTAAACATTAGTAATGTAGTTTTGTCTACTTTAGGGAAAGGTCTCTAAACATTAGTAATGTAGTTTTGTCTACTTTAGTGAAAGGTCTCTAAACACTGTTTAATCTGGTAAAATCCATTCTGAATTTATTTACCCTTCAGGTGCCATTATCACCAGCCAGCTCTCACCCCTACATTTTGTTTTCGAAAACTCCTACTAATTGCTTCTATAAGTTTAATACGTTTCATTTTCGTTGTTGTAAAATTGCTTGTTAATAAAATATACAGTGCACTGATGTACGTTGTATTCCAGTACATAAACGTAAAGAAGTTGCAGTATCATTCTGTTAAATTGAATAAAATCGTTTCAATAAATTCTATAGGGGAGAGCTAACCAAGACTTTCAGACTTTGAACAGGATGCGCTGGGCTCAGATAAGCCATCAACAAACAAAGTCTCAGCGACCCTGCCATATGTCACTCAAATGTACTTCGGCTCTCGAACGTGTCCTTCTGGAAGGTTCTACTTGAGTTCAACAGTGGGAGTAAGGACGACTGAAGTAGCAGTTTAGGATAAACTAAGAGGAGCCTGGTAGCGAGGTCTAGGACACGGTTCAGTCCGTGACACTTGCCAACTTTGATGTGCAGCAAACATTGCTGAATGGTGAAGGATTCACCTACAGTATACTCGACTTTCATTGATCTTCAAATAATGTTTCATTAAAACGAACAAGAAGGCAGATAATAAGTCGTGAGAGGTAGCCTCTGTCAGTCATAGTTGACTATGGATTTTTCAGTGCCCCTAGAAATATTATTTGTTCATTTCTTTCGCAATTTTTTCTCTTTTCTATGAATCTGTCTGCTTCTTGTTATTAGTTGGAGATTTAGAGCGTGTTTCTAAATATTGCGGTCTGCAGCTATTTCTTCCCAGACTGCAGGGTTTATGTTCAGATTCTTCCTGTCACGTTTACACACATCTACAAATCGATGTTTTGGCCGTCCCCTAGTTCTTTTTCCATCTGCCAGTTGTCCATAGATTATATCATTTGGTATGCGGCCATCGTTCATACAGTATACGTGGCCAACCTAACGTAACCTATGATGTTTGAGGAGCGTGTAGATATTCTGGAGGCCTGTGCGAGTCATGGTCACCCCGTTTGTCATTTTATCCTTCACTGTGATACGAAGAAATAGGCGCAGACATCGCGTATGGAATGCATTCAGACTTCTCTCCTGCTTCATCAAATCGAGTAACGGCTGATACATGCGCTATTATTGGACTAGCCTTTATCTTCGGCGACATAAATACAAGCAAAACCATGAATGAATACATTATCTCATTTCTACATTCTTGCCAAATATTTACTGTAGGAGTACTGAAAAAACAATGCTGTCGCAGTTTAATGCACAGATCCGAGTTTTTATCTCACTCACTCACTCACTCACTCACTCACTCACTCACTCACTCACTCACTCACTCACTCACTCACTCACTCACTCACTCACTCACTCACTCACTCACAAAAAAAGGGAAACATTTACTGTTTCTAAAATAAAAACAGCACCCTCTTAATCGACAAACGACCGGTTTAATTCCCTTTCCTAAATTCGCGAGGCAGGTGCATATTTATTACCGACTGGAAGTGTCAGTTGGCGAGGTCATTCATCGATCATTGGATTGACCAAGTCCCAGCTCCTCAAACAGCGCTAAATCCAAGCTGGAGCTGCAGCACAGTGTGCAGCCATTTCAGTACAGACTACACTCAACAATCAAATTCATCTCCAGTTTCAGAATGGCAGAATACATTTAAGCCTGGCTGGAATAAAGCGATTTCCTATCAGGAATGTAATAACATGTCCATTTCGATGTTGGGTGAGAGATCTTGCTCCACAATAAAGAAGATGGTATGCAGGTTAGCAAATTCCTTGGGTAGACAAGTGCAGGCTGTAGGTGTGTTTATTTCCTAGCTTTTCCACTCAGGGCGTCAGTGATCTATTCCGTGTACAGACATCTGACAGGGAACTTATTTAACATTTATTCCACAACTGGAAACAATTGTGTGGTTATATAATTGATGATTTGTCTTTACAAAAAATATTACCTCGTCACTGTGTACAGACCTATAAGTCTTCTGTCATTTATAACAGATTTATGAATAGTATCTATCTATCTATCTATCTATCTATCTATCTATCTATCTATCTATCTATCTATCTATCTATCTATCTATCTATCTATCTATCTATCTATCTATCTATCTATCTATCTATCTATCTATCTATCTATCTATCTATCTATCTATCTATCTATCTATCTATCTATCTATCTATCTATCTATCTATCTATCTATCTATCTATCTATCTTTCTGTCTGTTTGTCTGTCTGTCTGTCTGTCTGTCTGTCTGTCTGGTCTGTCTGGTCTGTCTGGTCTGTCTGTCTGTCTGTCTGTCTGTCTGTCTGTCTGTCTGTCTGTTATCCTTGTCAACCAAAGATGGCACGTAGGACATAGATTCTAGTCCGTCTTATCCGACGGTCGTTGCTATCAAAGCATAACGAGGACTACTCGTTAATAAACAGTTCGGTGTATACATGCTATTGATCCGTCTCAGTCAGTTCAACCTGCTTACAAGCATTACTGCGGTTCTACATGAAGTGTATGCGCTATCTATCACACTATGTCTACCTAGCCAGACACTATAATCGCGTAAAGGATGATTTTATCATTCATTGTTTGACTCTCCATTACACAATCATAAAGTGACGTTAAAGCATCTTTCTTTTTGTTATGGTTATGGAAGGCCCCGGTATCACTGCAAACGAATTAAAATCCATAATTGCTCAACCGCCCGTGCCAGTGGAATCATCCGAATTACTAACTCATCTCCCAAACAAAGAAAGGTAACTGTAGTCCCCATCATAGGATTCTCAACATCTTTCTTGTTTAGTAATAGTGTTCCCGTTTTGATTTTAATCATGTCTGCTTTCTTATTTTTTCTTCTTTCACACCAACACGCACCCTTCCCAATTCTGCCAGCTCTTTCATTGCAACAAGGACCAAACTCTCAGGTCACAGAATCCTGCATCACCTGTGGTTATCACAACAACGACGAATTCGATTTGTTGACTGCATTTCATAATCAAGGTTAGACGATACAAGAAGACAGAGCTAAAATATGAGACTCCAAGGCGAAGATCTCTCTTGTTTATCATTATAAGACTTCAGATATTGGCAAAGATGAGAGAAGCTGCTCGACAAAACAATAAGTGATAAACGAAGTCAACGTCAGCCTTTCCCACATTTCTAAGTGAAGACGTAACAGGCAACATATTTGTTACTTTAGTTCAATTGTAAGTATGTGCCATATAATGACAAGTGTTGTGGACGAATCCACTTCATTACACAAAGGAAAACGTCAGTGCTCACATACCCTTCCAGCACCTTCCACAGCATGAAGCATTCCCTCTACACTCTAGCGAAAGTACTGACAATGGTTTCAGCTTAGATGAACGAATTCTAATACATCATCGTCAAAAAACTAGTGAGATCACCCCACGCAAATTCTTCACGGTCAGAAAACTATATAGACCACATCTCTCAAATAAGGTAGCCATAAAACTATATAGATCACATCTCTCAAATAAGGTAGCCATAAAAAATATAGATCACCTCTCTCAAATAAGGTATCCATAAAACTATATAGATCACCTCTCTCAAATAAGGTAGCCATAAAACTATATAGGTCACATCTCTCAAATAAGGTAGCCATAAAATATATATCACCTCTCTCAAATAAGGTAGCCATAAGACTATATAGATCACCTCTCTCAAAAAAGGTAGCCATAAACTATATAGATCATATCTCTCAAATAAGGTAGCCATAAACATATAGATCCCCTCTCTCAAATAAGGTAGCCATAAAAATATAGATCACCTCTCTCAAATAGGGTAGCCATAAAACTATATAGATCACCTATATTCAAATAAGGTAGCCATAAAACTATATAGATCACCTCTCTCAAATAAGGTAGCCATAAAACTATATAGATCATATCTCTCAAATAAGGTAGCCATAAAAATATAGATCACCTCTCTCAATTAAGGCAGTCATAAAACTATATAGAGCACTGCTCTCAGATAAAGTATAGTAAGCTCTATAGATCAACTTTCGCAAATAAGGCAGTCAGAAAACTATATAGATCACCTCTCTCAATTAAAGCAGTCATGAAACTATATAGATCACCTCTCTCAATTAAATTAGTCATAAAACTATGTAGAGCACTGCCCCCAAATAAAGCAGTCATAAAACTATATAGATCACCGCTCTCAAAACTCAGAAAGTTACATAGATTATATCGTCTCTCTCAAATACCTCAATTAAGACAGTTTCATAGATCATCATTCTGAAATATCTCATAGTTATATTAGTAGAACAAACGTAGACATATGAGAAAATATATGGTTTCATTTTTAATATCCCCCACTCCCCATACTCATGTTACCTTTATTTTAAAAATATCTTTATTATTTTATTAATTTGGGTAGTTCATGACAGATTTTTGCCCTTTTCTTCCCGGCTGTCAATGTACTTTAGTGGAGAGAAATGATTTATGGATGCCCTCGATCTCGCCTCGTAACTTTTTTCAAATAAGCGTAATGACACCGGCTGAGACTGGGTCAACTTTTACACTCGTTGGAACTTGATCGACTTCAATATTTTTATTGCCGTTTTTTTATTAATTTCTCTCTCTCTCTCTCTCTCTCTCTCTCTCTCTCTCTCTCTCTCTGAAATGGCTCATCTGCGATGTAATATAATATTTACGATCGAATGTGACGTGGCGGTAAGTGCCCAATTTTTTGTAAAGAGACAGGTCCCAATTTACAATATCCATTTGTGGTGGAATTTGATTGAATACATTAAACCGATACTGCCTCGTCTTGAGTAACCTTCTGATTTTTAGTACACGAGGTTATTTTCTCAAAGGAGGGCAGAGCGACCTGACCTGATACTGACCACGTCACCCACAGCATGTGTTGATCATCATCATCGTGTGCCACACCGGTTGAATATGACGATGTTCATCATCATCGAGTGCCATCTCCGCAACGAAGGTTGGCTACCATGGAGCGCCATTCCACTCTGTCTCTTGCTTTGATGGTGCAGGGTGTCATAGGCTGACTTGTCCATCCTTTGATATTACTCGTCCATGTTAGTTTTTGTCTGCCTCTGCCTCTTTTACCTTGTATATTCCCCTCCAAGATTACTTTTAGTAGGCTGTTGTATCTTTTAACATGGCCCATAAAATCGCATTTGTCTTGTTTGAATTCTGATTCTGTTTGGTTGTTCTCTTTTCATTTTTAGTTGTTTTAAGACTTCATCATTTGTTTTCTTTTCCTTGCATTCAATTCTTTCTATTCTTCTATATATCCACATTTCAAAGGCTTCAATTCTCTGTTCTGTTTTCTTGTCTAATGCCCATGTTTCTGCACCATATAGCAATGTTATTATTCTATAATTCTATCCTAGGATATCATATGAATTATGTTGAGTCACTATGTGCCGGTAAGCAAGGACAACCATAGGCGTCATAGACACCATATAATAACGTCATATTTGTAACAAATGCTAGAACGTGTTACTTATAGAGAGAATCAACATTAGCAAAGTATATGTTATATATCATCATCATCAACATCAAGTACCGGGCCTAGTGGCGTAGGTGATCATGTCTCTCCACAACTTTCGATCTCGGCAGCTATTTATCATTTCTGTTGTTGACCTTCCGCCAAGCCATTCTCTTAAGCCGTCTGTTATTTTTTCTCTTTGCTTTCCTCTATCTCTTCGTCCCTCAATTTTTCCAGTTGTTACAATATATTCCAGCTGTTCTCTTCTCATTACATGGCCAAAAAAAGATGATCGTCTCTTCTAACATTGGAAATTAGCTCTCTTTTTGCTTTGGCCTCTTTTAGAAAGTTTTCATTACTCTTGTTAGCTGTCCATGGTAGTCTCAACATTTTTCTGTAAAACCACATTTCTACAGACTCCAGTGATATTCTTGTCTGTTGTCATATTGTCCATGACTCGCATCCATATTTAAAGACTGGGTCTACGTAACATTTAAGAACTCTTTTATGATATATATATATATATATGTGTGTGTGTGTTTAATGTCTTTCTGTTTAATCTCACATATTTATAATATATTTTGTATCATTTGGGCATATGTGTGCATCAAAGCGGACTTGAAGCCACTAAGTGATTTTACAAGAAACACGGCATGATGTTTGATACTTGCCAGCTGGTTGGTAATAAGACATCCAGGGATAAGTTAATTTGATCGTAGGATGGGAGTTGACGTATGCGTAACTAGCGAGCTACTGTAATCAACACTGACCCACTGTGTCTCTTACAGAAGGTGAACATCTTTGATATTGCTCTGATAGCTGTGCTCATCAAATTTACAAAAACCATGTCATTTTATAATACTAAAACTATATTGATTCATCTATTTATGACGTAAAATTGTATTTATAATGTAATTATTATAATAAAAGTAAAGTAAAGTACCCCCGTCATGCCAAGTGGCGTATATGGAAATATGATGTTAGTGACCCTATATTTTACAGACCTTCAGTACATGATTTTTGGGGTAATGTGGTCGGTATTACGCCCGTGCTGCTTTACTTTCAAAAAAAAAAATCCGGTACCCATTTAAGGCTGGGTGAACCCGGAAGCCGTCGGTTGGGATCGAACCCTACCCCTTGTCCTTTGCAGTCCAGTTCACTAACCACTGAGCTATCGCGGCTCCCCAATTTTTATAATATTAAAACTATATTGATTCATCTATTTATGACGTAAAATTGTATTTATAATGTAATTATTATAATGCTAAAACTATATTGATTCATCTATTTATGACGTAAAATTGTATTTATAATGTAATTATTATAATGCTAAAACTATATTGATTCATCTATTTATGACGTAAAATTGTATTTATAATGTAATTATTATAATGCTAAAACTATATTGATTCATCTATTTATAACGTAAAATTGTATTTATAATGTAATTATTATAATACTAAAACTATATTGATTCATCTATTTATGACGTAAAATTGTATTTATAATGTAATTATTATAATACTAAAGGACCGAAACAATTGCTCGACGGGGACTTCTTCTGGTGATCAGATTGCCTCCTCCTTCTGCAAAGCTATGTACAAAGAGATTCCTACTACTACTGTACCGAGCTGGCGTGTGGCAACCACACGTCACCACAACTTCCTCTGTCTGCAGCTATTTATCACATCTCTTGTTAGCTTCCTGCCATTACCTTTAACTGAATGACAAGATGACATCAAGTTAACATTCAATGTAAGCCTAACATAACTGTGGACACAACTTGATGACGTCAAGTTAACATTCAATGTAAGACTAACATAACTGTGGACACAACTTGATGACATCAAGTTAACATTCAATGTAAGCCTAACATAACTGTGGACACAACTTGATGACATCAAGTTAACATTCAATGTAAGCCTAACATAACTGTGGACACAACTTGATGACGTCAAGTTAACATTCAATGTAAGCCTAACATAACTGTGGACACAACTTGATGACATCAAGTTAACATTTAATGTAAGCCTAACATAACTGTGGACACAACTTGATGACGTCAAGTTAACATTCAATGTAATCCTTACATAACTGTGGACACAACTTGATGACGTCAAGTTAGCATTCAATGTAAGTCTAACATAACTGTGGACACAACTTGATGACATCAAGTTAACATTCAATGTAATCCTTACATAACTGTGGACACAACTTGATGACGTCAAGTTAGCATTCAATGTAAGCCTAACATAACTGTGGACACAACTTGATAACGTCAAGTTAACATTCAATGTAAGCGTAACATAACTGTGGACACAACTTGATCTACAAACAACAATAGCACGTATTTGTTCATAGTATAAAACTGCTCTTTATTCTTTGTGGAAAACCATTCGTTTTAATTAAAGAAAATGATGAACCTTTAACCCTTGATCCCAAAGATGTCAAGGTGGGGTCAAAGGTGATGGGTAAAATAGCGTTGATGTCAATAACAACGCAAAGTATCTGCGTCTAGTAGTTAGTTTATTAATTAACTGGTTGTTTGGTTAGTTAATTAGGTAGTTAATTATTTAGTGCCATAGATACTGAATTAATTAATTAGTCAGATACTTAATTAGTTAGTTAATTATTATGAAGTTTCTTTTTTTTTAAATCACCTATTTTATGTCTGGTAGTTTGTTAGTTAGTATAAGTCTGATAATTAGTTAGTTTATTAATTTAATTATTATGTTAGTTGGTTAGTTAGTAAAATGTATACAGGAAACGACATTGCAGATATAGACAAAACTTCAGGCGAACGAAAGATAGATATATAGATAGAGAGATAGATAGATATAAAGATAGAGAGATAGATAGAAAGATAGATAGATAGATAGATAGATAGATAGATAGATAGATAGATAGATAGATAGATAGATAGATAGATAGATAGATAGATAGATAGATAGATAGATAGATAGATAGATAGATAGATAGATAGATAGATAGATAGATAGATAGATAGATAGATAGATAGATAGATAGATAGATAGATAGATAGATAGATAGATAGATAGATAGATAGATAGATAGATAGATAGATAGATAGATAGATAGATAGATAGATAGATAGTGAGGAAGGTTAGTTTGTTAATCAGAACGCTATTTATATAATTAGTTAATTAATTAGTTAATTTAGTTAGTTAGCTAGTTATTTGGTTCGTTATTTATTTAATTAATTAATTAGTTAATTTAGTTAGCTTAGTTATTTTGATAGTTTACTTATATTATTTAATTAGTTAGTTATTTAATTAGTTTGTTAGTAAGTTCGTTAATTAATTATTTGTTACAAGATGCTACAATTTCAGCCAGAGTACTCATTAAAATTGTTACAGTTAGAGCACAACACAATTCTATATATTTATAAGTCCTAATACAGGATGCTACATTTGAAATGCAACACTACTTTTTTTGCATTAACAAACTCACTATTAAATCATTAATTATAAAGTAACGGTACATTTGAGGGAGCTGCGATAAATCAGTGATTAGTGAATTAGACTACAAAGGACGAGAGTCGATGGCTTCCAAATTCACCCAGTCTTAAATGGTTACCGGATATTTTTTTCTGGGAAAGTAAAGCTACACGGGCGTATTACCGACCACATTACCACAAAAATTATGTGCTGAAGGTCTGTAAAATGTATGGTCAATAACACCATATTCCCTATACGTCACTTGGCGGGACGGGGAACTCCCCCCCCCCTTTATTTTTTAAATAACATTTTATATCGTAAGTGTGCTACTATAAAAGTGCTACATTTTATACCATAAGTGTGCTACTATAAAAGTATTACATTTTATATCATAAGTGTGCTACTATAAAAGTGCAACATTTTATATCATAAGTGTGCTACTATAAAAGTGCTACATTTTATATCATAAGTGTGCTACTATAAAAGTGCTACATTTTATATCATAAGTTTGCTACTATAAAAGTGCTACATTTTATATCATAAGTGTGCTACTATAAAAGTGCTACATTTTATATCATAAGTGTGCTACTATAAAAGTGCTACATTTTATATCATAAGTGTGCTACTATAAAAGTGCCAAATTTAGATACCGCTACTACAAAAGTAGATACCCTGATATTTTAGTAATTTTTTAAAACTATAACAATATTAGTATAACGTTTTACATTATAACAATATTAGTAAAACGTTTTACATTATAACAATATTAGTATAACGTTTTACATTATAACAATATTAGTATAACGTTTTACATTATAACAATATTAGTATAACGTTTTACATTATAACAATATTAGTATAACGTTTTACATTATAACAATATTAGTACAACGTTTTACATTATAACAGTTTTAGTGTAGCGTTTTACATTATAACAGTTTTCGTGTAGCGTTTTACATTATAACTGTATTAGTATAACTATTTACATTATAACATTATTAAAATAACGTTTTACACTATAACAGTACTACTATAACTATTTACATTATAACATTATTAATATAACATTTTACATTATAACAGTACTAGTATAACTATTTACATATAACATTATAATATAACATTTTACATTATAACAGTACTAGTATAACCTTTTACATTATAACAGTACTAGTATAACTATTTACATTATAACAGTACTAATATAACATTTTACATTATAACAGTACTAGTATAACGATTTACATTATAACAGTACTAGTATAACATTTTACATTATAACAGTACTAGTATAACGTTTTACATTATAACAGTATTAGTATAACGTTTTACATTATAACAGTACTAGTATAACGTTCTACATTATAACAGTACTAGTATAACGTTTTACATTATAACAGTATTAGTATAACGTTTTACATTATAACAGTACTAGTATAACGTTCTACATTATAACAGTACTAGTATAACGATTTACATTATAACAGTACTAGTATAACGTTTTACATTATAACAGTACTAGTATAACGTTTTACATTATAACAGTACTAGTATAACTATGTACATTATAACATTATTAATATAACATTTAATCGCCAATCAACCACTCATATCTTCAGTAATCAAGAAAAGACGATGGTCATATGTTGGACATGTGATGAGAAGAGATAATAACCGAATAGCAAAGCAAGCCCTCATATGGGAAACAACAGGTATGAGAAAAAGAGGAAGACCCAGAGAGACACTGAGAAGAACATTGATGAGAGAGGCAAGAGCAGCAGGAATCGGCTCCCTCAATGAGATAGACCTGCTTGCACAGAAGAGAGACAAATGGCGAGATTTGATAAAATATCTTTAAAAGGATTGAAACTGCTAGAACAAAAATTTAGACAAGAGAAGGAGTATCTTGGTCTACGCCCTATGGGCCGGCTAGGGCTGGAAAGGCCAATAGATAGATATAATATAACATTTTACATTATAACAGTATTAGTATAACGATTTACATTATCTCAGAAATAAAAATATCTCTTAACCATAAGGCATGTGTACAAATATATAATGGTATATTATAGTGGTACAAATATTCAATTTTGTATGAAAGCTAAAACATTATAAACACAATATATAAAACAGGAAAAACAGGTTACACTATTCTACATAATAGCAGCATTGATATATATAATTTTATACTTAATGATTTATCCTTAAAACCCGCACCCCAATTTTTTTTAAAAATAACGACATATTAGACAAACTCTAGGTATATTAAACAATACAACAACTTCTAAAATAACAAAACTACTGGAAAATAAATCTTCAAGCAATTTCTAACCTATTTTAGATATTTTCGGAAAAAAACACGAAGATTTTCCGCACTATTAAAATGTTAGCGGCGATAATTTCAGAGAGGTACTTTCGATTTAATCAATAATTGTTGCAACAAATGACATCATTAATCTGCTATTGTAAGGAAATAACTGTGAACATTGCAGTGATATTATTGTTTCGTGTGCGGCCGTTGTTTAAAACAAGGTTACATAAATAGAGAAGGCTGTTTAACATTTTGTGACGCAAGAGAAAAACAATTGCATGTTTTTATTTCAAGTTGGTATTTTAGTCATTCAAGGTGAGCACAAAAACAGTCCTTGATTAGCATGGAGGTTGTAACTGGGTGATTCCAGAACTAGTGGCTGAGGTTGGTACTATCTTTATAGCAAGGTGAGACATCGTCCCACTGGCATCTTGTTCTCAGCAACATTGTACTCGACAAACGACCTGCCTGACATAGATTAGGAAAAATTAAATAATAGAAAAAATGGTATGTTAGAAGCTTTACGCGATAAGTAGACGACACAGATTAAACGACGTTTCGGCCCACTAGGCTTCAGCAGGAACAAACAAAAAAAAACACACACGGATATGTAAATTAATTGTAATTCTCTATTTTTCGTCACATTCAGCTTTACTGCAGCTTCGCATTTTTATGCATTCATTTGCATGTCTTTGCCTTAACCCCTGACATAGATTAGCCGCGCTAGACAAAACGACCAGGTGCTATGTAAGTAGCCTTCCTGACCACAGAATTGTGACTTTTTTTCTTTAAAGAAAGCGCGAGAAACAGAATGTATCCACAGGCCTCGTTTGATCAGCAGGTACGCGTCACTGTGAGCTTGATGAGAGCAGGATATGCTGCAGAGAGTCTTGTTCGATATAGTTTATCGCGTCCATGTTTGCCGAGTAACGGCTGGGGCGCACATCGAGTGTGCGATGCTAACCGATACCACATGAAACCGATGCAGGATTAGCTACTAAATGTGTAAGAATATTCCACTAAAGCTACATTCTATCATCATCATGTACCATACCGGTTGGTGTAAGCGATCACGTCATTCCTCTATCCACCATGCATCGTATCAATTCTGTTGTTTACTATTTGCCATGCAATAACACCATGCGATCTAGTATTTTCTCTTTTGTCGTCCACAATCTCTCTTTTCCTGTATTTTGCCAGCTATAACTAAGTATTCCGACTTTCCTTTTCTCATGATATGCCCGAAAAATGATGTTTCTTTCTGACATTTTCTACGAGCTCCCTTTTTGTGTGGCTTTTTGAGTGAGAATTTCCTTGTTTGTCCATTTAGCTGCCCAGGACAATTTCAACATTCTTCTGATGAATCCCATGTCTGCGGCCTCTAATCGTCTTTTCATTTGTTTGTTTACTGTCCATGATTTTACATTCCTTATTCTATATATTTTGGAAATCAAGAAGTGTTTTTGTGCTCACACTGTATATCTTTCTGTGTCAGCTGGAACGCTACTCTCCCCGTACTGCCAGACACATTGCCACGTTTATGATAAATATGTCCGAGTACAACATGAACCTCATTTTGAACTTTCACAGTTAATAGGAGTTTATCAGTTTGTGACAGTATATCAACAATGTTAATCTCCTAGCTTAGTTCATGATTGTGTTAGTGATGTCTCAGTAGTTTAAATATCTGAGAATATTTGGTTAAATTACCAAATGTTGCACTTTTAAGTTTAAAAATAATAATTTGTTTTACTATTAGCGTTCATTAATGTTAAAATTTGGCTTCTTTAATTGTAGAGATTGTGGGATAGAAGACCAATATGTAGATCATCATCATCAAGTACCGGGCCTGTTGACGTAGGTGATCATGTCTCTCCACAATTTTCGATCTCGATAGTTATTTATCATTTCTGTTTTTGGCCTTCTGCCAAGCCATTCTCTTAAGCTGTTTGGTATTTTTTTTCTCTTTGCTTTGCACAATCTCTTCGTCCCTCAATTTTCCAAGTTGTTGCAATATGTTCCACTTATCTTCTCATTACATGTCCAAAAAATGATGATTGTTTCTTCCTAATATTGGAAATTAGCTCTCATTTTCCTTTGGCCTCTTTCAGAACGTTTTCATTACTCTTCTTAGCTGTCCATGATATTCTCAACATTCTTCTATAAAACCAATGTAATATGTAGATAATACTTCTGAAATGAGTAAGAGAGAGAGACAATTAACATATCAATCATAAACTGCTTTATAACGAATATCAGCTGTAGGACAGGGCTCTACATTTTGTTTTTAAAAAATAAAAAAGAGAAAAAGGGAATTAAATATTTATGTAAATAAAACAATTTTTTTTTTTTGGCGGGGGCATTTTATAAAAATGGACGGACAATTATAATAAGCAGACATTGCTAGCTGTATGACTTAAAACGAGAAAGAAAGAGAGAGGCAAAAACTAACGTTACGGTTTTAGGTCTTCCTCATAGAACCAAATGATGTGAAAATAAAAGTTCTTCATCATCATCCAGAGACCCATCTGGTAGTTGGGGAACCACTGACAGACGTTGTCAACCGTCTCCATTCCTCTCTCTGTCTTCTGTCATCGACTGGGACTCTGCAAATTTGAGGCCTGTACATTCATTGATGTTATCCCATCTCTACTTCTAATATGGAAGATGTGTATCTTGAAAGCGAAGCCTTGAAGGTTGGGCGAAGCCATGAGGGTTGGGAGAAGCAATGAGGGTTGAGCGAAGCCATGAGGGTTGGGCGAAGCCATGAGGGTTGAGCGAAGCCATGAAGGTTGGGCGAAGCCATGAGAGTTGGGCGAAGCCATGAGGGTTGAGCGAAGCCATGAGGGTTGAGCGAAGCCATGAGGATTGAGGGAAGCAATGAGGGTTGAGCGAAGCCATGAGGGTTGGGCGAAACCTTGAGGATTGAGGGAAGCCATGACGGTTGGGCGAAACCATGAGGATTGAGGGAAGCCATGAAGGTTGAGCGAAGCCGTTGGGATTGAACGAAGGCATGAGGGTTGAGCGAAGCCATGAGGGTTAAGCGAAGGCATGAGGGTTGAGCGAAGCCATGAGGGTTGATCAAAGCCATGAGGATTGAGGGAAGCAATGAGGGTTAAGCAAAGCCATGAGGGTTGAGCAAAGCAATGAGGGTTGAGCGAAGCCATGAGGGTTGAGCAAAGCAATGAGGGTTGAGCGAAGCCATGAGGGTTGAGCAAAGCCATGAGGATTGAGGGAAGCAATGAGTTGAGCGAAGCCGTTGGGATTGAGCGAAGCCATGAGGGTTGAGCGAAGCCATGAGGGTTGAACGAAGCCATGAGGGTTGAGCGAAGCCGTGAGGATTGTGCGAAACAATGAGGGTTAAGCAAAGCCATGAGGATTGAGGGAAGCAATGAGTTGAGCGAAGCCGTTGGGATTGAGCGAAGCCATGAGGGTTGAGCGAAGCAATGAGGATTGAGGGAAGCAATGAATATTGAGCAAAGCCAAGAGGGTTGAGCGAAGCCATGAGGGTTGAGCAAAGCCATGAAGATTAGGCGAAGCAATGAGGGTTGAGCATAGCCATGAGGGTTGAGTGAAGTCATGAGGGTTGACCGAAGCCATGAGGATTGAGCAAAGTAATGAGGATTGGGCGCTTAAATGAGGGTTGAGCGAAGACATGAGGGTTGAGCGAAGCCATGAGGATTGGGCAAGGTCATGCGGATTGGCGAGGTTATGAGGATTGAGCGAAGCCACGACGATTTGGGCGAAGCCATGAGGATGGTCGTAACCATGATGATAGGTGAAGCCATGAGGGTTGAGCGAAGCCATGAGGATTAGGCAAGTTTATGAGGATTGGGCGAGGTCATGAGGATTGGGCGTGGTCATGAGGATTAGGCCAGGTCATGATGATTGAGCGAAGCCATGACGATTTGGGCAAAGCCATGAGGAGTGGTCGTAGCTATGATGATAGGACGAAGCCATGAGGATTGGGCCAAGCCATGAGGATTGGGCGAAGCAAAGGGGATTGGGTGTAGCCATAATGATTTGGCGAAACATGAGGACTGGGCGAAGCCATGAGGAATTGGCGAAGCCATGAGGAATTGGCGAAGCCATGATGTTTGGGAGAAGCCATGATGATTTGGCAAAGCCATAAGGATTGGGCGAATAGTAAAATGGATCTGAAATGATAAGAGCAGTATACCCAATCCACTTGTAACTTGTGTTGTTTACATCATCTACCTGGACTAGTGTTGACCATCTTACAAAGAAATACGCTGATGATCAAGAAATCTATTACAGAGAGAAACACCCTATTTCCAGTTCGACACAGTTTTAGTTTTAGCTATATCTTGTCTCTTTTAATTTGTCAATCTTCTGCTTCCTCTTTTGTTTTCCTTCTTCTTTTCCTTCTCCTTCTTCTTCTCCTTCCTCTTCTTCTACCTTTCAACTCCCTGTGGAGCATAGGTCTTCAACAAACACTTTCCAAGTCGTTCTGTTTTTTTGCCATCCTTTTAAGATCATTCCATGTCTTCCTAATCATCGTCTTCTCTGCTTCTGTCTGTCATCTCCAAGAATTTCTTGATCTTCCTCTGTCTTATCCCCTGGGGATTCCAAAAAAGGGCCTGTTATGTAATACTCTCAGTTGGCTTCAGCAGTGTGCGTCCTATCCAGCCTCATCGTCTTCGCGGTATCTCTGTATCCACTGGTATTTGACTGGTACATTTCCATAATTCTATGCTAGTGATTTTGTCCTGCTATTTCCATCATTTTATTCTGTGTAAGCATCCATTAACGAAAGTCTGTACCTTCATGATTGTCAATTTTGTTGTTATCCATGTTTCACATCCATATAATAGGACTGACTTAACATTGGAGTTGAAATTTTTTATGTTTGTATTTAACCTAGTTTCTTTTGACTCCCATATGTTTCCCAGTGCAACAAAAGCTCCTCTTGCTTTTGATATCCTCTATAATTTACCAACCCTCTGTTGGATATTCTGACTATTCCGATCTTTGTTCCTTTAACCTATAAATAAATTATTAAATCTAAATATTAACAATGCTAAGGAACAAGCAATTAATAAGAAAATCACCACTATTGAAATTTAATCAAATTTACATTTGTAAAAAGTAAATTAAAGATGTTAAGAACGGACTTCTATATAAATTATATGGCCAAGTGATGGAACCAAGTCTTAAATAGACATAATCCCCAATGGCGTTGGGGAGTTCAGAAACGCGATTTCACAGGGACAGAACAGGGCTTTACAACCACGTTCAGGGTATTTCCCATAAATTATTTAACGTTTTATTGTAGAGAAGCACTCAGAACGTCGAGTTGGAGGAAACAATAATCCTAGTTTATTGAGTAATTAAAGTTTTCAACTTGCAGCAATGTCTTTTGTCTCCATATGGTTCATTCCTTTCCTTGTCCTACTTTCATGTTCCAAAAAAAATTATGTTTAAATTCGTACATAAGTTTTGGGTTATATTAATTGGCTAGGGTGCAAGTGTTGCGTTGTATTAATTAGCAAAGGTACAAGTGTTGCGTTGTATTAATTAGCAAGGGTGCAAGTGTGTTTAAGAAAGCTGTATTTGTTTACTGCACTGTTTGACAGCGCTACAACTTTTGCTCATGCATTAATACAATTGTACCTTTTATTCGTGTATTAATAAGAACTCATCATCATCATCAGGTACCATGTCTGCTGAGGTAGATGATCATGTCTCTTCACAACTTTCAATCTGAGTTATTTATCATTTCTATTGTTGACCTTCTGTCAAGCCATTCTCTTAAGCTGTCTGGTATCTTTTCTCGTTGTTTTCCCTCTGTCTCTTCGTACCTCAATTTTCCCACTTGGCACAATATATTCCAGCTGTTCCTTACTCATTAGAAATAAAAAATGATGATTGTTTCTTCCTAATATTGGAAATTATCTCTCTTTTTGCTTTTGCCTCTTTTAGAACGTCTTTTTAGCTGTCCATGATTTTATCAACATTCTTCCCAAAAACTACATTTGTACAGCCTTCAGTGATTTTCTTGTCTTTTTTTCTATTGTCCAGGATTCACATCCATATGATAAGACCGGCTCTAAATAACATCTAAGAATTCATTTTCTTGTTTCTATTGTCAAAAATGGATTACATAGTATCTTCCTCGTTTTTTTTTTTTTAAATTCGCTTCTTTTGCCTGAGCCATTCTGCATCTCATCTCTGTTGTACATCTACCATCTGAGTTTAACAAAGTTCCCAAATATTTAAATTCATTTACCTGTTTTAATATTGTTCCACTTCTCTTTTTTGTGCATTGCGGTGATATATTTTTCTTTCTTGTTAACACTACTTATGTCCTTTTGCTATTAAGACTGCGTCATTTATTTTTGCTTTCCCTCACTATAATGTCTAACATTTCTTGTAACTCTGTTTCACTCTTACCGATTAAGACTGTATCATAAGTATACCTTAGATTATTTATATTATGATATCCAATTGTTATTGCAGGCATGCCCCTTATGGATCTTAAAATAATCTCACAATACATTTTGAATATATCGGTTGACAGCACTCAACCGTATAAAGAACGACATATATTTTATTTCTCATGAAATAATAGGATCGTTACGAACTTAACGAAAGTATGTAAATGTTCCCTCCACGCCATGCTAGGCCTACATGGAAAGTGCTGTTAGTGACCATATTTTTTCATGACCACGTTTTTGGTTGAAGTAGCCGGTACAACGCCAAGCCACCTTTACTTCCCAGAAACATCGATGGTACTCATTTGTAAATACTGTGTAAACATAGGAACCTTGTCGGTCCAACAAAAAATGCGGGCAGTTGTGAGACTCTACCCTGACACTATTATAATCAGGAAGCGAGCACACTAACCACTCAGTTTCCTCCTTTTTCTCTACCTTGATGTTTCCCATATAGGAGACTGTTGTGAAACTCTTTTGTTGTCTCTTGTATTAAAAGGTTGTGGATGGATGAAGATCGTCTTGTGCAACAGTTCTATGTCAATAGAGGTGAAAACGATAGTTCATCGATGTTATATAGAGTCAATCCAGACCTATGGAAGGGAATCATGGACAGTAGACAAACACATGAAAAGACTATTAGAGGCCACAGAGATAACAGAGATAGGATTTCTCAGAAGAATATTGAAAGTTCCCTGGACAGCTAAAAAGTACAATTATATTCTCAAAGAGGCCAACACAAGAAAGGAACTCTTAAAAAAACATCAGAAAGAAACAATCAACATTTTCTGGTTCATCATGGGAAGAGAAAAGTTGAACTACTTGGTTACAACTATCAAACTACAGGGAAAAAGAGATCGCGGATGACAAAGAGAGACGATACTAGATAATTTAGTTTCGTGGCATTGAAAGCAGTCAACAACAGAATTGATACGATGCATAGCAGATAGAAGATTGTGGAAGGACATGATCGCCTATGTATTAAAAAGAACGTCTGCATAAAGAAAAATAATTCCTACGTGATTAACATCTTCATATACAACACAGATACATCAGAAGAGCTCTGGTAGGAACAATAATTCATGTGTTATTAAAATCACTATACTTGTATATTACTACTGCGTGGAAGAAAGATGTTCTGCATTAATAAACACTGTATATGTTACTCCGGTACTATTACAAGAACTCATGCCATTATAAGCACTTCAGTTGGTAAAATAACTACTGTTGTAATAATTATAAATCAATTCCCCACACCCTGAGGGACATATTGGGGAGGAAATTTGACCACTTATGCTCGAATGTACAGTGAGTATGATCCGTCGACTAAACTAATCTATTAAATCAATTGCTTCGATTTTAGTAAATATCACTTATTACTCCTTTGTTAACAATAACTATATCAATTCTCGAACCTAACTCTTCCAGCGCCGCTGGGTGTCGCATAGTTCTTGTAGTGCTTGTTAACGCCCGTGTCTATTTTGGACGAGATGTTCGATCTTATGAAATGAGTCTCTTGCCTGCCATCTATTCTTCTTTTATCAGTGTTCTTTTCAGGTTGCCTCTGTTTCTTCCTTTTTCTTTATTCTGCTGTTTTCCATATTAGAGCCTATTTTAAGATGCTTTTATTGTCACTTCTCAACACATGTCCAACACACGACCTTGTTTTTCTTCCTAATTGTCGATGAGATCAATGGTTATTTCTCTTATCTCTGTTTTAGTTGTGAATTCATTCTTTTTATACATAGCTTCCTTTTTAAGCATTTATTTCATCTCTATTGTTGTTTCCAGCTTTTTTACTTGAGTTGAATATTCAAAGTTTGGTTTTTCTACTAAGTATTTTTTATTTCAATATTTCATCACGTTTTTAAAACTTGCTGCTGCTTTAGCTATCCTGCTTCTGATCACGTTCTTTGTTCCACCTTCTTTATCTATATTACTATCAAAATATAAATATTGCTGTACTTTGTCGAATGTCTGAATATTTACATTATAACCCTATAGTGTTTTAATTATTTTTCATTATTTTTCTTTTATCCCTGTTGAATTTTAGCCCTACTATTTCCGCCATGGATGATACGATATCTGTG
This sequence comes from Megaustenia siamemsis, assembly GCA_032433765.1. Classification (NCBI taxonomy): domain Eukaryota; kingdom Metazoa; phylum Mollusca; class Gastropoda; order Stylommatophora; family Ariophantidae; genus Megaustenia; species Megaustenia siamemsis. The sequence continues at coordinate 53,336,728 of JAVIAB010000126.1, forward strand.
ATATTTTGCTGTATACATTTCGTTAGTTTTAATAAAAACTATACCTATTACTTCGATATTAAAAAGAACTATATATTAAACATACATTAATCAGAACATTGTATAATACTCACGTAGTGGTAAGGCTACTATAAGTAGCGCAGTTCTCATTACAAGTACTACCGGAAACAAGGATGCTATCAATGTTATACTGAGAGGCAGGAGAGTTGTGATTGGTTGTCTCCCCCTCCCTCTCCTGCCTGTAGTCTGACCTCCAAACTTTCAGTCGTGTATACATAACTAGCATATACACTAATAGAGAACAGATAGGTCCGACTCCGGTGTTCTGGACATAACGCCGTGCGTACAACCTTCCAGTGTAAACACAAAAGATAGAAGTAACATGGGACACTTTGTGCTAGTGCATGTAGAATGGTCTTATTCATATACATATATATCTCATCATCGTGTGCCATACCGGTTGACGTAGGCGATCATGTCCTTCCACAATATTCTACCAACAGTGCATCGCAGTTTTGTTTTCAATGGCATGACACCAAGCTATGTAGTATCTTCTCTCTTTGTTGTCCGCGATTTCTCTTTCTTTATATTTTTCAGGTGTAACCATGTATTCCGACTTTTCTCTTCTTTTGATGTGCCCAAAAAATATTGATTGTTTCTTTCTGATGTTTTTAGGAGGTCCCCTTTTATGTTGGTCTCTTTGAGAACTTCCTCGTTGGTCTTTTTAGCTGCCCAGTCAACTTTCAACATTCTTCTGAGAAATTGTATATCTATGGGCTCTAATCGGCTTTTCATTTGTTTATCTACTGTCCATGATTCGCTTCCATAGGTCAGAATTGGTTCCATATAGCACCGATGCGCTTTTTTTCTAATTTCTGTTGACATAGATTCGTTTTTCCATTTGTCTGAAATGCTACTTTAGCCTGATCTATTCTGCTTTTTATTTTGGTAGTGCATCTTCCATTTGATGTTATTATTTTGCCCATGTATTTGACGCGTTGCCCAGGTTTCAGATTTGTCTTGTTTATTTTTATGTTTCATGATTGTGATGATTGTTTTTTCGATACGATCATTTCTTCTGTTTTCTTACTATTCAAATTTTGGTTTTCGTTCTACGTATTTTTTATTTCCATATTATATATATTTATATTGGAGGCTCCTGGTCTGTGGTCATTAATATCACAGACGGCATATGATGTTGTTATATTCAGTATTTCTTTCTGGGGTGTAAATATGTGGCACACACATGGAGAGTGGTTTGTGGTCACAGTAATCCCATTAAAGGCAATTCTAGGGTAGCATGGCATAGCTGTTTCAGAACAGCACAGTCCTGTGATGTTTTCTGTGTTCGCTATAAAGCTGCTGCTGCTACACAATCCTGACCAATTATAGGTGTGGACATTATTCACTTGCAATGACAAAACTGCTTTGTTTACATCATAAACCTCTGGAAGCGAATCATTTATGGGACTAATAGTACAATTTATTCTTCCATCGGGGATATCTTCATTGAGTCCCCAAAAAAGGTCTTTGGTTAAAAAGCACATATGCTTTTGAGTTAAACACAAAATGAGCCCACTTCATAGATTCAAAATGATCCTTGCCAATGCCATCCGTTTGCACAAGTTAGGTCCTTAGCTACCAAAGTCACAAACGAAGCCATCAAATTAACGACTTTATCTACAGTGAAGGTTAACGAACTGTGAACATACATTTATGTTCAAACCCTTGAATACATTTTCAAAAATCTGCCAACTCGCTGCAACAACATATATCGTGTTGTTCAATGTAAACATTGCTTAGTCCATAGCTCGAATATAAATAAGCTGCCAGTATGATTGATACAACTGTTGCATCAAGCACTTCATCAGCAGAGCCATATCTATGGAATGTTAATCTGACATTGTTCTTGAATGATATCCAAGTTAATGAGACATCAGAATCGTGTGGCGGCAGCTACAAGAAGGGAGCGGAGAACATCAATTTCTGCTGCTATAAAGGAGACTTGCTTTGCTATCCCAGAATTGCCTTAAATGGGATCACTGTAGTTGAAAACTTCTCCTATTGTGTAAACTACACATTCACATCTAAAAGTGAATCAGTGAAGGTCACAAAATCATATTCTCTCTGTGGTTTTACTAACTACAGGTCATGTGGCTTCTGTTGGATTGGAAATGATAACTTACCACCACTGTGTGTCTATATGTTTGGAATTGGAGTCATCAATGATGGCCTAACATCATCAAGTGCTTCGGCGATCATCATTTTCGGGAGGACGTGAACTCCCATGGTATATGGTGGATAGGCGGCATGAACCATTGAAGGTTATGTCTGAAAAGTGTTCCTTCTTGCAGTTTCCTCATATTCCAAGTCCGGCTTGTTGCAGGAGCTACTGAGTTAAGTGCTCTGTGCACATCGTGAGCTGTGTGTCTCATCCGTTTTGATCCTGCTTCGATATCCCGCTTGTTTACGATGAATTACGATATCGTATGACGGGGAACAGTTGGCTGTGTTCACTTTCTGCGCGGTTTCGCCTTATGTCTTTTGGCGTGTGCTGAGACTGCTACGATGGGGACTACAGTTACCTTTCTTTGTTTGGGAGATGAGTTAGTAATTCGGATGACTCCACTGGCACGGACGGTTGAGCAATTATGGATTTTAATTCGTTTGCTGTGATACCGAGGCCTTCCATAACCAATAACCAATATATTTGTATATATATATATATATATATATATATATATATATATATATATATATATATCATCATCACCATTATGTGCCATACCGATTGGCGTAGGCGATCATATCATTCCACAATCTTCTATCCACAGTGCATCGTATCAATTATGTTGTTGACTGAACTAATATATATATATATATATATATATATATATATATATTTAAAACATTTACAGATCTATTTTTCTCTAATATGTCTCTACTTTACAAAAGTTTTCTAAAGTCAACTTCCAATATTCTGGTATAGTAGATCTATTTCTTGTCATTGGGTGTGTAGAAACCTTTAAAATTCACTGTGGGAGACATATGCTGGATCAAGTTGAAGTGAAACATTCAATGAAAATGTTGAACTACATTAACAGAACAGCTCACCATATGTTCGACAATCTGCTTTGGGAAAGTTTCCAAACAAAATATCGAGATACCGTTTTTAGATGAATTTTATATTGAATTTTTCTACAAAGTAATTATTATATTTTACGTTACTTTTTGTAACATGGACTTGTATAATAATGTACGTATCTTTTTATATTATTTCGAAAACGTAAATAAAGACCAACGGTAGATGTTTTTTTTTTTTTTTTGGGGGGGGGGGGGGGGAAGCGCCGGCGAAAAAAAATTAGTATAATATAAATATAAAAAATGTGTGATAACATCGACATTTATAGATCATTTTTAGAGATCTCCGCTGATGTCCTTATTCCTCCAATCACATAATAATGGTGCAGACTGAAATGATAAAATAATTAAATGTTGCTATGCAACCATGGTAACATAAATAATGAGATTTTTAATTTTCGGATTGAAATTTCGGTAAATTAGCAATAACATACGAGATACCAATATTTCAATGTAATTATCAAGTCTGTTGGCCTCGTTAGCCTAGTTGGGAAAACCACCAGGCTGGGTTAGCGATTTTCTGAAAGCTCGTGTTCGATTCCAGCTGGAAAATGTGAAACGTAACGTGGTTAGAAAATAAAAATACCCCCGTGATAGACCCAGCCGCTGGCAGGTTCCAGGGAATTATTCTGGGAAGATGATGAATGCCGCCTCGCATCGTGAGTCTCGATGCTTGAAGCGACACTATCCAGACGTCTCCGAACACTTCTGGATAGAAGGGCGAGCACATATGGGTGGAAACTGGCGTGCTTCAAGTCGCTGATTCAAGTCTCGTACTTTACACTTACTTTTATTCGAAGTTTAACAATAATTCATTTTCGTAATGAACTACCTCTTAAAACTAAATAAAAAATATATAAGAACTAATTCCTCGGTGACTTTTTGGAAAACTCAATGAGAACAAAATAAGGTTTTACGTTCCTCAGCATTAGACTCAGTGAAGAAATGAATGAAAGGAATACAACTTGTATGAGTAATTGAGTTATTTGCAGGTTATCATCATTGCACTCCGAAAATGTCCATAGGTGCTCAGATCCCTCCTCTGCAATTCCCGCAGTGTCCATCGACTGACGACTCCAGTTCTATGTTGGTTGATAAGTCTTCTTACACGCCCACTAAGTTTCTCATTTCTGGTATGAACTTGTATGTAACGATATCAAAGATAAGATAGAATAAAGATGTCACTTGTGTCGATCATTTCCAGCCACAATGAAATAACAATAATCCATTATTCAAGAGTTTGACACTGTCGACAATGTTCGTTTATAACAAATACCTTTCTATAATCAATAAAGTACAGTGCAGAAATAAAGGATGAAAGAAAAATATTGAAATCTAAAGTAAACAATGAAATATATTAGAAGAAATGAACAGGCTAGGTGAACAGTGTATATGATATATATATATAAGATCACTGGTAGTAGTAGAAATAGTGAAAGGTAAATGTATTAAGAGAGAGAAAGTTAAGACATCAATAAGTGCGTGTAAGCGCTTGTGAAACCATTAGTGAATTCTGAGAGAGAATTAACGCTGTGTTGATGACAAGAATAATTCTGGCAATCTGTAAAGTCGGCGTGAACCCACCTCTTGTGATTATTTTCTGATTCACTAACCACTGCTACATCTCGGCTCGCATGCGCGTGCGCGCGCGCACACACACATATATATATATATATATATATATATATATATATATATTCAATTCAAACGAACGGATAAGAAATGAATCGAAATAAGAGTACGGGTAAATAATTAGAAGGCATTGGAATACATCGGCCATCGGCCATGTTCTAAGAATGAATGAGGAAAGACTTTCCCAGTATGTATTCATATATATATATATATATATATATATATATATATATATATATATATATGGAGAGAGAGAGAGAAAGAGAGCGAAAGAGATCAAGAAAACTAGAGAGGTGAGCAATGATTTATCAGTGGATGCCCGTCCCCCCACAATATAAAGAAGTCAAGTCAAGTCAAGTCAAGTACCTCCGTCACGCCAAGTGGCGTATAGGGAATATGGTGTTAGTGACAATACATTTTACACACCTTCGGCACATGATTTTTGGGGTAATGTGGTCGGTATTACGCCCGTGCTGCTTTACTTTCCCAGCAAAAAAATCACCTTCCCATTTAAGGCTGGGTGAACCCGGAAGACGTTGGTTGGGATCGAACCTTACCTCTTGTCCTTTGTAGTCCAGTTCACTAACTACTGAGCTATCGCGGCTCCCATTCATTCTCAGAATATTACCGATGTATTCCCAATGCCTTCTTCTTATAAATATCGACACGTATTCTTATTTCGATTCGTTTCTTATCCGTTTGTTTGAAATGTATTATTTCCAGTTTATGTTTGAATCCCTAATTAGACATTCGTTAGGTCATTTTATTTTCCTTAACCTGCGAAGAGTGCACACGAGACCTGTTTATCGTCGTTAACCGAAAGTGCATAGCATACGAGCTCACTACACTGAGATCGTTCGAGGGTAAAGCCAAAAATAATTTACACACTCGAAATAGGAAAATGTCCACCGCCCAGCACCTTCCGATCTAGAGGCAAATGTTTTGACTTCTAGACCTCGCAGCCTCCATTTATATCTTCGTTTATCCTCTTCGGATTTATCTCTTTCTAGTTTCAGTAACTATCTCCGCTTCACAAATTACGTCATATCACCTTCCGATCCATGTTTTATGGAAATCTCAGAACTGCAATCACATTTTCATCCAAATAAACGAGTTTAGTGTGAACTCCTTAAGTCTCCAAAGTCTGTAATCTACACCATTTTACACAAATCCCTACAACGCTTCCACTCCATATTTGATTGTCCTAGACCCCATGACGTGACGAAGAATTGATCTGCGAGAGTTGTCAAGACTCCAGACTGTATCCAGTAAATCCACTTAAGTCTCGGTGATACATATCGCCATGTTATGTTGAAAAAGCTGTTTGTTGCTAAATGTGGTCATAAACAAAAGTAAATGTAAAGAGCCCCCGTCACGCCAAGTGGCGTTTAGGGAATATGATGTTAGTAACCATAATTTTTACAGACCTTGGGCACATGATTTTTCGAGTAATGTGATCGGTATAACGCCCGTGTCGCTTTAGTTTTCCGAAACAATCGGGTACATGATTTAAGGCTGGGTGAACCCGGAAGCCGTCGATCAAGATTGAACCCGACCTTCTGTCCTTTGTAGTCCCGTTCACTAACCATAGAGCTATCGTGGCTCCCTTAATGTGATCCTGTTTTTATTTTACTTTCTGTAAAATACATCATCACTATCATCATCCAGCTAGAATGTTTCTCTGTCACGTGATAGCCATCGTCTGCAGCGGGCAATTCCATCTTGTTGTAGCATCTACTCTTCTTGAGTGTCTTCCTCTTTCCTTTCTCTCTCCTCTCTCTCTCACCTCATTCTTTCTTATCTTCTCTATACCACTTTACATCACCATAAGATTGTATTTCCTCTATCTTTATATTCTATATCTTTATATTCTCTGTCTTTATATTCTCTGTGTTTATATTCTCTATCTTTATATTCTCTGTCTTTATATTCTCTGTGTTTATATTCTCTATCTTTATATTCTCTGTCTTTATATTCTCTGTGTTTATACTCTCTCTCTTTATATTCTCTGTCTTTATATTCTCTATCTTTATATTCTCTGTCTTTATATTCTCTGTCTTTATATTCTCTGTCTTTATATTCTCTGTGTTTATACTCTCTCTCTTTATATTCTCTATCTTTATATTCTCTGTGTATATATTCTCTATCTTTATATTCTCTGTGTTTATATTCTCTATCTTTATATTCTCTGTCTTTATATTCTCTATCTTTCTATTCTCTGTCTGTATACTCTCTCTCTTTATATTATCTATCTTTATATTCTCTGTCTTTATATTCTCTGTGTTTATACTCTCTCTCTTTATATTCTCTATCTTTATATTCTCTGTGTTTATATTCTCTACCTTTATATTCTCTATCTTTATATTCTCTATCTTTCTATTCTCTGTCTGTATACTCTCTCTCTTTATATTATCTATCTTTATATTCTCTGTCTTTATACTCTCTCTCTTTATATTCTCTATCTTTATATTCTATATCTTTATATTCTATATCTTTATATTCTCTATCTTTATATTTTATGTTTTTATATTCTCTATCTTTATATTCTCTGTGTTTATATTCTCTACCTTTATATTCTCTGTGTTTATATTCTCTATCTTTATACACTCTCTCTTATATTCTCTATTTTTATACTCTCTCTCTTTATATTCTCTGTGTTTATATTCTCTATAGTTATATTCTCAATCTTTTTTTTTCTCTATCTTTATTATCTCTGTGTTTATATTCTCTGTGTTTATATTCTCTATCTTTATATTCTCTAACTTTATACTCTTTTCTTTATATTCTCCGTCTTTATATTCTCTGTCTTTATATTCTCTGTGTTTATATTCTCTATCTTTATATTCTCTGTGTTTATATTCTCTATCTTATATTCTATATCTTTATATTCTATATCTTTATATTCTATATCTTTATATTCTCTATCTTTATATTCTCTGTGTTTATATTCTCTATCAATTTGTTTTCTGGAATTGTAAAGTTCTTGACACATTGACAAGATTGTTTTGTTCTCCGTCCATGGTATCCAGAGCATTCTTCTGTAACACTTGCATTCAAACAAAAGTGATGCTTCTTGCAGCACATTTCTCTATAGAGCACTTTCTTCACAACCATGTATTGCTAAGGCAGAAATACAAGCTCTTAAAAACCTTTATTGTATTGCTCGCCCAGATCCTTGTCAAACCTCATGTAGTTGTTTGAATCATCGCTCTGATTAGTCTTCTCTTGGTCATGCCTTATCTGATTGGTCCCGGAGTGGTGGGTGGGGTGGGGGGGGGGGACTCGTCATCAGGTTCTTTCGCTTTGAATATTGTGCTAATCAAGGTCTTCAAGGAAATTTAGAAAGATAGCTTAGATAGCTTAGATTGCTTAGATAGCTTAGATTGCTTAGATAGCTTAGATAGCTTAGATAGCTTAGATTGCTTAGATAGCTTAGATAGCTTAGATTGCTTAGATAGCTAAGATAGCTTAGATAGCTTAGATAGCTTAGATTGCTTAGATAGCTTAGATTGCTTAGATAGCTTAGATAGCTTAGATTGCTTAGATAGCTTAGATAGCTTAGATTGCTTAGATTGCTTAGATAGCTTAGAAGGCTTAGATAGCTTAGAAGGCTTAGATAGCTTAGAAGGCTTAGATAGCTTAGATTGCTTAGATTGCTTAGATAGCTTAGATTGCTTAGATTGCTTAGATAGCTTAGAAGGCTTAGATAGCTTAGATTGCTTAGATAGCTTAGATAGCTTAGAAGGCTTAGATAGCTTAGATTGCTTAGATTGCTTAGATAGCTTAGAAGGCTTAGATAGCTTAGAAGGCTTAGATGGCTTAGATAGCTTAGATAGCTTAGATAGCTCACATGAAGGGTTAATGTTATTGCGTTCTTTGAAATGATAGTTTTCCATGAATTCTTGATTTTCTTGTGTTAGATTCTCTCTTTCTTCACTTCCCCGTGTACAACTTCCGATGTTGAGGGAAATGCGAAGCTCTGGATCTCGTCCTTTTAGAGGCTTCAATCAATGTCAGTTCATGTTGTTAACTTCGCTTCTTTGATGCTGTCTGTTTTATTCTGTGTCTGCCTCTTGCTCTTCTACCCTTTCCTCTTTTAATATATGCTAGTTTATAGTAAGGATTCGCAAGACATTCTCTCTAGACGTGCAAACCAGTTTATTGTTTTTTTCTTTATGAAACTTAGGATTGATTGAATGCCTTCTCGCTTTCTTATGTTACAATTTCTGATTCTGTCTTTGCTGGTCTCCCCAAGCGCTATTCTCAGACATCGCATCTCTGTGGTGACAGGTTTTGTTTTATGTTTAGTCGTAAGTTACCACGTTTGGCATTTGTACCACAAAGTTGGAAAGAATATACTCTGCATAATACGTTTCATAGTACTAATATATATTTCTTTGTGTTGAAGTTTAGGGTATCTATCTATCTATCTATCTATCTATCTATCTATCTATTGACCTTTCGAGCCGTAGCCGGCCCATAGGGCGTAGACCAAGATACTCCTTCTCTTATCTGAATTTTTGTTCTAGCAGTTTTCAATTCTTTTAAAGATGTGTTATCAAATCTCGCCATTTGTCTCTATTCTGTGCAAGCAGCTCTATCTCATTGAGGGAGCCGAATCCTGCTGCTCTTTCCTCTCTCATCAATGTTCTTTTCAGTGTCTCTCTGGGTCTTCCTCTTTTCCTCTTACCTGTTGTTTCCCATATGAGGGCTTGCTTTGTTATTCGGTTATTATCTCTTCTCATCACATGTCCAACATATGACCATCGTCTTTTCTTTATTACTGAAGATATTAGTATATATTAGGGTATAGCTGTCCAAATAGCTTGTATTAGATTAAATATTTTTCCGTCTCCAAGATGGTGGATCTAGTCCACGTCCTCTCGATCGCTGCAGAAAATGCACCCAGGGTCTGATTAATTTCGGATCTTCATTGCACTTTTCTGCGTTAAAGTCAAAATGATGATATGCTTGATACATCTGTGTCGCTAAAGCGAGGTCGTAGGCCGACGACAGTTTGTTTTTGACGAATCAAGTGTTGTGAGTGAGACCTTCCACTATTTAGACTTGATCTGCGCTTTGCGTCGCATTGGTGCTGTTCATGACCGTTGTTGAAATTCTTTGACGCAAGTTATTTCCATGTTACACATTAATTTACATTAACTACTTCGTCAGCCGCAGATTTGTCTCTTTGGGGAATTTGCTTCGTGTTTTATTCGTCGTAGGCTGCTTACACTTGAGTAATCAGACAGAAATCTAAAGTGATCGAGATTATTTGTTCGGCGACATTGTTGTGTGCTACGTCATCGTAATGGTTCCCTAAACCGATCGTGCTCAAATCTTACGGTCTGCTGTTTGATGTGCGACGGGGAAAATTTGACGTCTGACTGTGTGTCTCTATGTTCGGAATTGGAGTCATCAACGATGGCCTAACATCATCAAGTGCTACGACGATCATCATTTTCAAGAGGACGTGACTTGCCGGTATATGGAGATAGGCGGCGGGAACAGTTGGAGGCTGTACATGAAAAGTGTTCCTAGTTGCAGTTTCCTCATATTACAAGTCGCATGTCTGTGTTTGTCACCTCTAGTGAATCGGGCAGATGGTGCTCGTAAACCTGGGAAGGCCGACCATCTAAGGGCAGAATCCCCCTACAGAAAAGATCATCTGATGCCTTGCAGGAAGATGGGGACAATCAAAGGCTAATGAAAGCAAACCTGAACAAAATGCTGGCCGAAATCGGATGCACTGGGCCACTAGCGCAGAACTCAGTGCAACGTTTTAACAGGTATTCAATCGGAGTGGATCTAACAGGCTTAAACAGACAGCTGTTTTCATGCGAGAGTCTGGAGTCCTACTTTGATTGAGTCCTGATCGCAGAGAGAGAAAGAGAGATTAAATATTTTAATATGTTTCTTTTCTTTCCAATTAACCTCGTACTTTAAGTAAAAATTGAACTTAACTTCATTCATCTGATCCCTGCTATATTAAACATCTTTCTATCTCGACCATGGCAGTTATGCTCCCTGCTATATTACCTATCTCTTTGTCTCGACCATGGCAATTATGCTCCCTGCTATATTACCCATCTCTTTGTCTCGACCATGGCAGTTATGCTCCCTGCTATATTACCCATCTCTTTGTCTCGACCATGGCAGTTATGCTCCCTGCTATATTACCCATCTCTTTGTTTCGACCATGGCAGTTATGCTCCTATATTACCCATCTCCTTGTCTCGACCATGGCAGTTATGCTCCCTGCTATATTGCCCATCTCTCTGTCTCGACCATGGCAGTTATGCTCCCTGCTATATTACCCATCTCTTTGTCTCGACTATGGCAGTTATGATCCCTGCTATATTACCCATCTCTTTGTCTCGACTATGGCAATTATGCTCCCTGCTATATTACCCATCTCTTTGTCTCGACTATGGCAATTATGCTCCCTGCTATATTACCCATCTCTTTGTCTCGACCATGATAGTTATGCTCTCTGCTATATTACCCATCTCTTTGTCTCGACCATGATAGTTATGCTCCCTGCTATATTACCCATCTTTGTCTCGACCATGGCAGTTATGCTCCCTGCTATATTACCCATCTCTTTGTCTCAACCATGGCAGTTATGCTCCCTGCTATATTACCCATCTCTTTGTCTCAACCATGGCAGTTATGCTCCCTGCTATATTACCCATCTCTTTGTCTCAACCATGGCAGTTATGCTCCCTGCTATATTACCCATCTCTTTGTCTCGACCATGATAGTTATGCTCCCTGCTATATTACCCATCTCTTTGTCTCGACCATGATAGTTATGCTCCCTGCTATATTACCCATCTCTCTGTCTCGACCATGGCAGTTATGCTCTCTGCTATATTACCCATCTCTCTGTCTCGACCATGGCAGTTATGCTCTCAGCTATATTACCCATCTCTTTGTCTCGACCATGGCAGTTATGATCCCTGCTATATTGCCATCTTCCTATCTCGACCATGGCAGTTATGATCCCTGCTATATTGCCCATCTTCCTATCTCGACCATTGCAGTTATGATCCCTGCTATAATACCCATCTCTTTGTCTCGTCCATGGCACTTATGATCCCTGCTATATTACCCATCTCTCTATCTCGACCATGGCACTTATGATCCCTGCTATATTACACCTCTCTTTGTTTAACCCATGACAGTTATGATCCCTGCTATATTGCCATCTGCCTCTACCGGAACCGGAGCTGTTTGTTCTCATTTCCAGATAGCAGTTCTAACCTTGGAAACTTTCCAGCATTTATGGATGAAGACATCCTAAGCCTAGTACATTCTACTGATTTTTAACATCTTCTTTTTGTGAGAGTGTTTTTCAACTTGTGACATCACACACAAAGCGTAACAGTTGTAGCCGAAGTGAACATTTATATGTGAATTGTTTAATAGTTAATGATCGTAACTAACAGATTCAAGATTGACCAACCTGAGAGTCACATGTGATGCAATGTTAATATTTTAATCACAAACGTTTTTATTTGTAAGGCACAGCTACTTCTTATCATCATGAATGTTTAATAGAAGAAGTATGAGTAGTTTATGCTGATGATTCTATGTTACTAGCAGAAAATCCTAAAGATCTACAACAATTACTTAATGAAATAAACATGACAAGCAAAAAATGTGGATTAGATATGAATATTAAAAGGACTAAAACTATGATCATAACTAAAGATAATACTCAAAACCTACAAGTGCATATCAAAGTTGAAGGAATAGACCTGGAGGCAGTTCAGAGCTACAGCTACCTTGGACATACTATAACCAGTGACGGAAAATGTAAAACTGAAATGATCAAAAGAATAGGAATGGCAAAAAGTAATTTTAATGTCATGAAAAATATATTAACATCAAAAGAAATAACATCCAGGGCTAAAACTAAGAATAGCAAAATGGTATAACTTCTCAACATTCTTGTATGGTGCAGAAACTTGGACATTGGATAAAAAATAGACCAGAAAATTGAAGCCTTTGAAATGTGGATTTATAGAAGAATGGGTAGAATTGGATGGAAAGAAAAGAAAACAAACGATGAAGTCTTAAAACAACTAAGAATGAAAAGAGAACTACTAAATACAGTTCAAACAAAACAAATGAAATTTTTGGTGCATGTTAAAAGACACAACAGCCTAATAAAAGTAATATTGGAAGGGAAAATACAAGGTAAAAGAGGCAGAGGCAGACCAAGATCAACATGGACGAGTAACATCAAAAGATGGACAAGTCAGCCTATGACAACCTGCACCATCAAAGAAAGAGACAGAGTGGAATGGCGCTCCATGGTAGCCAACCTTCGATGCGGAGACGGCACTCAATGATGGTGTGTATTTTATCATGGAAAGAGTCACAGCAGGAAATCAACAAAACTATGAACAACAAACAACTATCTATTCCGAAATAGCCTTTTTTCTCTCTGATCCTTTCTGCTCTTGTTTAAGAATGAGTGACATTTTAAAATCATATAACATTTATCCGAATCGTTCCATTTTGATAAGTAGCCTTCAAATGCAACTACCGTATCAATCAGATCAAAGCCATTTGAAATTACTTTATAATTATGCCGAATTTAATTTATTATAATCGTGTCCTTAATTATTTAGACGATGTCTTTAATTATTAGTGTAGAGTCCTTTATTTCAATGACAGTCTAAAATGAATTATCTATAAAAATTAATGAGCTTGGTTGAGATTGCCTTCATTTATGCAATAACGTGTGTTGGGTTTTTATTTGTATTGATTGTAAAAGATAAATTTGATTGAAACTACATGTGTAAAAACACAACAGGTTTCCAAAGTATTGTTTGTAGGAGAGTGTTTGAGGATAAATTGATGAAACCCGTGGTTTTGTTTGAGCGTGAGAGAAACTCAAATCAAAGCCCACGCGAAAACCCGCCAGTGTGTTCACGGATTTGTGTGCTGCGCTGAAGATGTTGCACGTCTTGTTGTGATTCGTTCTAGATGGATTAATGGATGTTGGTGTGGGCATTTCTCTTCTCAAAGTTAGTTTATATCATAGACTTTCAAGTTTATATCATAGACTTTCAAGTTTATATCATAGACTTTCAAATCGTGTTTCCTTCTTGGATATTGTTCATAATTTAATGGAGTAGAAAACAGGTATTGTAATTTGTTTCAATTTTAGATTATTTACTTTTTTTCATTACTAAAAATAGGAATACCTTTAATAACTTAAACGCCGTGAATTCAACGTAACAGTAGTGAATACAACAAAAAAGTACGTAAATTACATCAAAATTGTTAAAGAATTAAATAATTCAATTCATTGCGTGGAGATCCACAAGGAAGGTTTCCTATTGTGGAGCGCCATTTTACTCTGTCTCTTGTCCTGATAGTGCCCGTTATCATAGGTTCACTTGTCAACCTTTTTATGTTATCTGTCCACTTTAGTCTTGGTTTGCCTCTGCCTCGTCTAGCTTGTATGTTCCCCTTCAAGATGACCTTCACTAGGGTATTATGTCTCTTCACATGTCATATGTTAATTGTCTTGTTCAAATTATGTTAACTAGGTTTTTTTTTCATTTTGCAGCTGTATAATTAAATACTGTATCAATATTTTAAATGACAGAATAATGAATAAGCTCAAGTAGTCTATAATTTCTAGAAAACATAATAATGTATTTACCATATTTGGGCGACCAATTCAACTTTTTATTTTGTAATTTGGAACCAAGAACGAAATAGCAAACTGTTCCGTCGGGATCTACTTAAAATGACGTGCAGAGAAAAACAAGGTTCTAATTAATGTTTTCTTATCCACTGTAATTATTGTATACGTATAGTTATTGTCAAGAATACGGTTTGTTCGGCCGGATTGATTACAGGGGATTGATTACACGGGATTGATTACACGTTTGTGTGTGGCAAATGGGAAAGGGGGGCATCCTCTACAAGTTTCCACAAAGTATAAATCAAACTGTCTACACCTATCATCAAGCTGCCTACATCTATCATCTAGCTGCCTACATTTATAATCAAGCAGCCTACACTTATCATCAAGCTACCTGCACCTATCATCAAGCTGCCTACACTTATAATCAAGCAGCCTACACTTATCATCAAGCTGTCTACACCTATCATCAAGCTGCCTACACTTATAATCAAGCAGTCTACACTTATCATCAATCTGCATACACCTATCATAAAACTGCCTACACCTATCATCAAGCTGCTTACACATATCAAGTTGTCTACACCTATCATCAAGCTGCCTACACCAGCTACCTACACTTATCATCAAGCTACCTACACCTATCATCAAGCTACCTACACCTATTATCAAGCTAACTACACCTATAATCAAGCTGCCTACACCTTTCTGTGAATACGTTCAAGTTTTCAATGTCTATTCTGTCTGAACATCTTTCCTTCGAGGAATCAGTTTCACAGTCTTGTTTTATCTATTTTTGCTTCTAGTTCCTGATTCTAAAATACATTTCAGTAGCAATTGAAAAACCGTAAGAAAATGTTCTATTAAATGTGTTCCCACTGAAACAAGTCACTGAATTCGTGTACGTGGTAAATATGTTAAATTGAGATGGTAGATTTGTAACAATACTGACATGCATAGTTGCTCATGTAAAGGCAGTATTACAAAATAAAATGATGGAAATATTTACATGAACCATTTTTCAATGGAAATAAGAAAGTGTATTACTAAGTGTTCTGTGAAGTCTGTCTTGACATGTGTATGCAAATCATGGACAATTGGGCAACAGACAAGAAGGTAATTGGAAACCATAGAGATGTGGATCAAGAAAAGTATTTGAAAATACAATGGATAAGTGAAAACGGTGAGGATGGCGTTCTAAACGGGGCCAGATAAAATAGAAAACTCATCTACTAATGCAACCGGAAGTAGTCATTATTTAATGGTCGTGTTATGAAAACAGCTCGAATATTGCCCACCAATTGAAGCAAAAAGAGAGAGAAAGAGAGAGAGAGAGAGAGGAAGAAGAGAGAACAGACATAAACCAGTTAAAGGGACTGGTTTGGAAGATAGGCACAAATATCATCATCATCATCATCTAGTACCGGACCTGCTGGCGTAGGTGATCATGTCTCTCCACAACTTTCGATCTCGGCAGCTATTTATCATTTCTGTTGTTGACTTTCTGCCAAGCCATTCTCTTAAGCTGTCTGTTATTTTTTCTCCTTGCTTCCCTCTATCTCTTCGTCCCTCAATTTTCCCTGTTGTTACAATATATTCCAGTTTGTCACATCGCATATCCTTGTGTGTGCATGGCTATGTTAGTCCCATCTCATGTCTTTGTGTGTACATGTCTATGTCAGTTATATCTCATATCTTTATGTGCATGTTTATGTTAGTCATGTGTCATATATCTTGATGTGTGTCAGTGTTAGTCATGCCTCGTATCGCTGTGTGCATGTCTGTGTTAGTCACATCTCACATCTTTGTGTGTGCATGTCTGTGTAAGTCACATCTCACATCTTTGTATGTGCATGTCTGTGTTAGTCACCTCTAGTGACTCGGGCAGACGGTGCTCGTAAACCTGGGAGGGCCGACCATCTAAGGGCAGAATCCCCCTACAGAAAAGACAACCTGCTGCCTTGCAGGAAGATTGGGGACAATCAAAGGCTAGGGAAAGCAAACCCGAATAAAATGCTTGCTGAAATCGGATGCACTGGTGTGCTACTGGCGCAGAACACAGTGCAACGTATTAACGGTGTTCAATCAGAGTGGATCTGGCGAACTCTACTTGTGATGTTCTGTCTGTGGGGGCGATAAACACACTTAGCCTGACAGCTGACTTCATGTGAGAGTCTGGAATCCTACTCTGATTGAGTCCTGATCGCAGATATATATATATATATATATATATATATATATATATATATATATATATATTCCAGTTGTTCTCTTCTCATTACATGGCCAAATATGATGATAGGCACAACTATAACAAATGTGAATATCAAGCGGGGCTGCGAATAGAGTTGTAGAAAACGTAAAATAAACACAAAATGGAGATAAACAGCTCAACTTATATAAAGACAATACAAACTTCGACGTTTCGACAAAAGCCTTTATCAGGAACAAAGCAACAAATATTAAAACAAAACAACCAAACATGAAAGGCAGGCAAAAACTAATCTAAACATCGAGGAAGTGACGTCGGGACCTATGTGTATGCTGCTGACATGATAAATAGGAAATAGGCCAGGTAAGGACATCAACAAAAGAATTAATAAATAGCTGTACAGATCGAAAGTTGTGGAGTGGCATGTTCACCCTAGCCAGATCGAACAATACGTAGCGAATAGCCGTACATCACCAGTAATAATGGCAATCCATGTTTGTGTTGTTGCGATAGACTTGTCTGAACGAAGGTAACTGCAAGTGCAACTCTTGCAACTAACTTCCTGCCACATTTGGGACATTGTGCGAATATAGTTGATTAACCGGTGTTGATTTTACTCTTCTTTCTGGCAACGCAATTTCTTTTATTAAGTTTCATTTTTTAATTTTTATATTTCCAAGAAGAAACGACTAATGAGTTTCCTTCCTCTCTCTCTCTCTTTCTCTCGCTCTCTCTCACGTTCTCTCTCTCTCTCGTTCTCTCTCTCTCTCTCTCTCTATTTCTCCTTTGTTGTTAAGGGAGATACACAACTGTAGTTCTTAACCTTCAGACAGCTTTTGTCCTAGTCAATTAATTTGTTTCCTGTACGTTGTCACTTTACACTACTCTGGGCCTACCTCTTCCATCCTCTCGTTTAATTACCTGCTTTGTATGCTCTAGAATGTCGTGATATTCTCTCCAGATGAGCAGACCATTTCATTTATTCACTCTTTATGCAGATCGGGAAAGATTGCAAGTTTATATCGTTCTTTCATAACATCATATCTGATTCTGGCTCTTCTGGTCATTCAAATCGCGTATCTCAAACATCTCATCTCTATCTCAAACATCTCATCTCTGTCTCAAACATCTCATCTCTGTCTCAAACATCTCATCTCTGTCTCAAACATCTCATCTCTGTCTCAAACATCTCATCTCTATCTCAAACATCTCATCTCTATCTCAAAAATCTCATCTCTGTCTCAAACATCTCATCCCTATCTCAAACATCTCATCTCTGTCTCAAACATCTCATCTCTATCTCAAACATCTCATCTCTGTCTCAAACATCTCATCTCTATCTCAAACATCTCATCTCTATCTCAAACATCTCATCTCTATCTCAAACATGGCATCTCTATCTCAAACATGTCATCTCTATCTCAAACATCTCATCCCTATCTCAAACATCTCATCCCTATCTCAAACATCTCATCCCTATCTCAAACATCTCATCCCTATCTCAAACATCTCATCTCTATCTCAAACATCTCATCTTTTTCTCAAACATCTCATCTCTGTCTCAAACATCACATCTTTTTCTCAAACATCACATCTCTATCTCAAACATCTCATCTCTATCTAAAACATCTCATCTCTATCTCAAACATCTCATCTCTATCTCAAACATCTCATCTCTATCTCAACCATCTCATCTCTATCTCAAACATCTCATCTCTATCTCAAACATCTCATCTCTGTCTCAAACATATCTCTATCTCAAACATCTCATCTCTATCTCAAACATCTCATCTCTGTCTCAAACATCTCATCTTTATCTCAAACATCTCATCCCTATCTCAAACATCTCATTTCTGTCTCAAACATCTCATCTGTCTCAAACATCTCATCTCTGTCTCAAACATCTCATCTCTATTTCAAACATCTCGTCTCTATCTCAAACATCTCATCTCTGTCTCAAACATCTCATCTCTATCTCAAACATCTCATCTCTGTCTCAAACATCTCATCTCTATCTCAAACATCTCATCTCTATCTCAAACATCTCATCTCTATCTCAAACATCTCATCTCTGTCTCAAACATCTCATCTCTATCTCAACATCTCATCTCTATCTCAAACATCTCATCTCTATCTCAAACATCTCATCTCTATCTCAAACATCTCATCTGTCTCAAACATCTCATCTCTATCTCAAACATCTCATCTCTATCTCAAACATCTCATCTCTATCTCAAACATCTAATCTCTATAGATGTTTCTCCCAAATCCCCCCTAATCCTGGTATGAATCCCAGAAACATTTTATAGTATTTTTTGTTGACAGTAAAAATAAAAGAATTAAAAATGAACATGCACTGGCAACAAAATGAACATGCACTGGCAACAAAATGAACATGCACTGGCAACAAAATGAACATGCACTGGCAACAAAATGAACATGCACTGGCAACAAAATGAACATGCACTGGCATCAAAATGAACATGTACTGGCAACAAAATGCAACCAAAGTAACTGAAAATCATTTGAGAATGTTTCAACAAACAAACAAGGTGCTAGTCAGATTTGTTTATTATTGTCATATTTATTTCATCTATATCGTGTGTGATTATTATAGCATCTATGAAGGAATCTCGAATAACATTAATGGATTATCATCTATGATATCTGTTTATGACACATCACTAATCGCTAGATTGACACTGAGTTGCATACAGTGAATTGCATAAAATGATTGACATTAGAGTGATGAAAATTAAAAATAAATGCCACAGTCCCTAGAGGATATCAGACAGGAACAATAGTCGCAGCAAAGACAAATACATCTCTTAAATGTGCAATTAAATTAAATGGGAGTGTTTTGATAAAAGCCAGTGAATTCAAATTTCAAATAAGTAAGAACAATACGGTAATGATTTCTAGGCAGTCGGATAACGTAAAAGTAAATGTTGGAAGCACACAGATACAGAACAGTGTTGGGAATAGTTTGCCCATCGATATACTGAGATGAAGACGTTTTAGATTAGACCAAACAGAAGAGAACATAACAACGGTCGTTGGTATTGTAATGAGAAAAGAATAACTGGAATGTGGGGTGACAAATGGAAGAATTAGTGGACGAGGAGAAAAAGAGAGAGCGAGGGAAAGCAGAAAGAAAAAAAAGATTGACAGTTTAAGGAAGTGCTTCTGTTGGGATCTCAAAAGAATTGACAAAATATTTAAAATGTAGACAGACATAGTCACCTATGTTAGCAGGCACGGCACCTGATGATGATGACGGAAGCTGCCTTTGAGAGCGTTTCTCTGCTCCACAGGCTGGAGGATGGTCCGTAATTAACTCACTGAACAACACCTGCTTCTATGTACTTTTACAGTCGCTAGCATCACATTGACTTGCTTCTTGTGTACCAAATTGAAAACTCCACTAGAACTCTCATGTCCATTCCATATTGCATTGTGGTACTTCATTGTATGGAATCTGCGGACACCCCCCACCCCTCACCCAATAAGGATTGGCTCAGTTTGCTAGATTATCACTGATGTGTGGTCTCTGCAATTTGGCGCACAGAGGGTAGAGAGTAATCATACAGTTTGCATTCACGTTTTGTGGCTCAAAGAACTCACTTCTGATTCTAGTAGTTAGACAGTCCAAATATCGAAATAAGCGAATTACAGACTTTTAAATAAAAGTAAGACATTTCAACGTTAAAACGCTATGGATTTCATCTGAAACAATAATAAAATTACAGCACAAAATATTTTTAAAAAAGGGACACAATTATACATGAGAAATAGTGGAATGATTGCACTTGTAAAGGGGAAGCCGCGATAGTTCAGTGGTTAGTGAACTGGACTAGAAAGGACAAGAGCCTCCCGGGCTCACCGAGCCTTACTTAAATGGATACCGGATTTTTTTCTGGAAAAATAAAGCGCCACAGGCGTAATACTGACCCCTGTACCACACACATTATATGCTGAAGGCATATAAAAATGATGGCCACTAATACCATATGAGGTGGGTGGGCCGTGTGGGAGGTGCGCGTGGTCGTGTGGCTAAAACCGTTTCGTTGGCTGTAAAACTGGCGTACTGTGTTCGAAACCTGCCGTAGATAGAAATGATTTTTTTCTATCGGGGGTGAAATATAAATCCTGATACTCACGCGTCGTGGCGACTGCTTTGACCAAGCGGCCTTTATCCCTCTGGTTCTATCGTGAGCCCTCTTCCCCCCCCCCCCCCCCCCCCCCCCCCGACAATTGTACTATGTGTCGTCAAGATAGTTTTATATTTGTTTAATACCATATTCCCATACGCCTCATGCGGTGACAGGGTTCTTTACTTGCACTGTAAAGTGATTTATCACTCGATGTTATCACACTTTTACAATTGATTTGATATAAAGATTAAAAAAAAGATATATAGGATAGAAAATAAGAAAATGTCGTAAATTTGTATTCTGGCAGCAGCTAATTAATATGTATAGAGTCTGTTTTTGTACCCCTTCAATCGTTGATTTACATTCCCCGGTTTTTAATGCTGCCTTCTATGCCTACTTAATCTTATTCGTACAGTCTTCTAATTGTTAATGCTCACTGTGATTTAATGAAGCAACGGCCGACTGTTATATGAGACAAAATAACAATATATAACATTGTCTTCATTACGATTGCATAATCTAACCGGAAGTACATGACATTTCTTGTGGTAAAGGACGTAATTCACTTCCTTGAAAGACACGAGTACGGAGATTCGAGGCACAACTTTCACAAAAGAGTTATCTCCCAAACATAGTGTTAAGTGTCCAACAATTTCTCAGCAATTCAGCTATAGTTCTAGACACAACTGATTTCAGTAAATTTTTACTTTCCTTTTAACATTTATTGAGTTAGAATCACTAGTCTTTAATTATATCTATTTTTTTTTTCTGGCTTTTCCTCCTCTTTTACCTTTTGTATATATTTTTTCTTCATAATATTTGTTTTTATTTCTTCTATTTCTTATTTTGCCTCTTATTTAACCAATTCTCTTGCTTCTTCGGTTATTAGTTGTTTCTTTCGTTTCTTCATTGTTACTCTAATTTTTATTTTACTTCTAGTTCATTTTCTTCTATTGCTTCCAATGTTCTTTCTTTGCGTTGTCTGCTTCTTCTTTGTTTCGTCAAATTTTATCTTGCTTTTTATCCATATTGATATCCTTCTTATTTTAATCCTTTTTTTTCTTCTTCATGTTCACTAATGCAGACTTGTTTCGAATGCGTGTGTTATCAGAAACTTCCTGAAGGAGTTGCTTATTTCGCGGTACCTTTTGGATCGAGTTTAACGACAATAGGTCTGCCAGAAGTGCTGATGTCTATAGCTATTGACTCAATTATTAGCTTCCAGAATACAATGTTAGCTATAGGCTCTGATTAGAAGCGAATAATTCAGAATCCACAAACTAAAAGGGATACATTTAACCTGATACATTAGTTTGAAATGACAAACATTTGATCTAATTCAAATTGAAATAAATCCATGTAGCATTGGATTATAAAGATCACTTTGTAGTCTTTGTTACGTCTATACAATTCCTTGTTACGTCCGTACCAGTCCTTGTTACGTCCATACCAGTCCTTGTTACGTCCATACCAGTCCTTGTTACGCCCATACCTGTCTTTGTTACGCCCTTACCTGTCTTTGATACGCCCATAACTGTCTTTGTTACGCCCTATACCTGTCTTTATTACGCCCTATACCTGTCTTTGTTACGCCCTTACCTGTCTTTGTTACGCCCTTACCTGTCTTTGTTACGCCCTATACCTGTCTTTGTTACGCCCTATACCTGTCTTTGTCACGCCCTATACCTGTCTTTGTTACGCCCTATACCTGTCTTTGATACACCCTTACCTGTCTTTGTTACGCCCTTACCTGTCTTTGTTACGCCCTTACCTGTCTTTGTTACGCCCTATACCTGTCTTTGTTACGCCCTTACCTGTCTTTGTTACGCCTTATATCTGTCTTTGTTACGCCCTTACCTGTCTTTGATACGCCAATACCTGTCTTTGTTACGCCCTATACCTGTCTTTGTTACGCACATACCGGTCTTTGTTACGCACATACTATCTTTTTAACGCACATACCGGTCTTTTTTTAGGTCCATACCAGTCTTTGTTACGCACATACCAGTATTTGTTACGCCCATACCAGTCTTTGTTACGCCCATACCATATGTGTTACGTCCATACCGGTCTTGTAAGAGACTCTTGTAAATACCGTAACATGTATTCATTAATCTGGGACACACATTGATGCTACTTTGTAACATATTAAACTGATGTTTGTTATTAGTTTGTATTTATTCTATTCTATGTATTATTTCTTTGTTTGCTCTTTTATTTCTTATTACTTTTATTATGTTTTGGCGTTTGGGGTGAGGAAGGAGTGATTTATCAGCTGACTAAATGGTTACGATTAAATCTGTCAGGTGTCACACACACACCACATGTACAAACACATTTTCATTCACTAAGTGCCGTCTCCACATCGAAGTTTGGTGGCCAGAAAGCGACATTTTACTCTCTCTCTCTTGACTTGATGGTGCATGTTGTCACAAGTTCACCTGCCCGTCTGTTGATGTTAGATCAGTCCACTTTAGTCTCTTCTTCTGCCTCTGCCTCTTCTACCTTCTACCTTGTACCTTCTACCTTGTACCTTCTACCTTGTACCTTCTACCTTGTATCTTCTACCTTCTACTTTCTACTTTCTATCTTCTACCTTCTACCGTGTACCTTCTACCTTCTACCTTCTACCTTCTAACTTGTACCTTCTACCTTGTACCGTCTACCTTGTATCTTCTACCTTCTACTTCTATCTTCTACCTTCTACCGTGTACCTTCTACCTTGTACCTTCTACCTTGTACCGTCTACCTTGTACCCTCTACCTTCTACCTTGTACCTTCTACCTTGTACCGTCTACCTTGTATCCTCTACCTTCTACCTTGTACCTTCTAACTTGTACCTTCTACCTTGTACCGTCTATCTTGTATCCTCTAACCTTCTACCTTGTACCTTCTACCGTGTACCTTCTACCTTGTACCGTCTACCTTGTATCCTCTACCTTCTACCTTGTACCGTCTACCTTGTACCTTCTACCTTCTACCTTGTACCGTCTACCTTCTACCTTCTACCTTCTACCTTGTACCGTCTACCTTGTACCTTCTACCTTGTACCGTCTACCTTGTATCCTCTACCTTCTACCTTGTACCGTCTACCTTGTATCCTCTACCTTCTACCTTGTACCTTCTACCTTGTACCGTCTACCTTGTATCCTCTACCTTCTACCTTGTACCTTCTAACTTGTACCTTCTACCTTGTACCTTCTACCTTGTATCCTCTACCTTCTACCTTGTACCTTCTACCGTGTACCTTCTACCTTGTATCCTCTACCTTCTACCGTGTACCTTCTACCTTGTATCCTCTACCTTCTACCTTGTATCCTCTACCTTCTACCTTGTACTTCTACCTTGTATCCTCTACCTTCTACCTTGTACCTTCTAACTTGTACCGTCTACCTTGTACCTTCTACCTTGTATCCTCTACCTTCTACCTTGTACCTTCTACCGTGTACCTTCTACCTTGTACCGTCTACCTTGTATCCTCTACCTTCTACCTTGTACCTTCTAACTTGTACCTTCTACCTTGTACCTTCTACCTTGTACCTTCTACCGTGTACCTTCTACCTTGTACCTTCTACCTTGTATCCTCTACCTTCTACCTTGTACCTTCTACCGTGTACCTTCTACCTTGTACCGTCTACCTTGTATCTTCTACCTTCTACCTTGTACCTTCTACCGTCTACCTTGTATCCTCTACCTTCTACCTTGTACCGTCTACCTTGTACCTTCTACCTTCTACCTTCTCTCCCAAGATTACTTTTAGAACGCTATTATGTCTCTTCACGTTTGCAAAAATTCATGTTATCTTTTATCGAATTATGTTAAGTAGTTCATTTGTTTCATTTCCACCTAATTCAGAACTTCCTTGTTTATCTTCTTTTCCTTCCACCAAATTCTCCCCATCCTTCTATATACACACTTTTCAAATGCTTCAGTTTTCTGCAATGTTTTCTTACTTATGTCCATTTTCTGCACCACACAGAAATATTGAGTTAATATAACATTTTGCAAATTCGTAGTTTCAGTTCTGCTGTTATTTGCTTTGATGTCAGTATATTCATGTTGTTGAAATTGTTTTTGCTATTCTTAATCTTCTGTTTATTTGTCTTTTACATTTTTCGTCATTTGGTATATGTACAAGATAGCTGTATTCTTGAACTCTCTCACTAGGTTCTTTCCATCGACTTAAATAGCTCATTTTGTATTATGTGTCTTTACCATCTCTTGTAACCATAGTTTTAGTGTTTTTAATATTTATTTTCAATCAATATTCTTTGCTTGTCTTGTTTATTTTGTTCACTAGTTGTTGTAGGTCTTCTTTATTTTCTGCCATTAATACGGTAGCATCAGCATATCTTAGATTATTGATTATATTGATGTTTAGTCCTGGCATCCGCATGATGTCTTTCAAGATCTACTCAGTGTATAGGATAACTACAAATGGTGATAGAATGCAGTGCTGTCTTGCTTCTCTTTTTATATCAACAAATGAAGAGTTCTCATTGTTGTCTTGTATTTTATCATAGCTGTTTGTTCCCAGTATAAATTACATATCAATAGTATGTCACTTCGAAGTTAGATCATGTGTAATACAGAACTTCGTACTATATATCCTCCCTATTGTTTGTTACATACATGGCCTGTACTTGCACGTTAGCCAACCCACCAGAGGACTACATGAACACTTAAATGGACTCAACAGCATATGCACAAAATACAACATGAAAATCAACATCAACAAAACAGAAGTCATTAATATCGCAAAAGAGAAACAAAACGTCGATATAACAATAGACAGCTGACAACATAACAAGTAGAGGAATGTAAATACCTAGGAAGTCTAGCGACAACGACAGTTACGTCTAAGGACAAACGACAGTTACGTCTAGCGACAAACGACAGTTACGTCTAGCGACAAACGACAGTTACGTCTAGCGACAAACGACAGTTACGTCTAGCGGCAAATGACAGTTACGTCTTGCGACAAACGACAGTTGCGTCTAGCGACAAACGACAGTTACGTCTAGCGACAAACGACAGTTACGTCTAGCGACAAACGAAAGTTTGATTTTTGAAACAACAGAAATAGACTCAAGATACAACAAAGCTTGTCAAATCAGTGGACAGATACTACCACTCTTGTCACAGTATCTGTGATATTTTATGGGCAGATAACTTATGGGATGAATAATTTAAAACTTACAAATTGAGCCCCTTTATAGTGAGAATTTTTATTGCAATTTACAATAAAAGCTCGTGTAACCAGTTATAAGGTAACATTTAAATAAATATATGTAGGTTGAAATTTTAAAATAAGCAAACGAGTGAAACTACTAAAATACCCAAATGAGTGAAACTACCAAATACCCAAATGAGTGAAACTACCAAATACCCAAAATGGGTGAAACTACTAAAATACCAAAATGAGTGAAACTACCAAATACCCAAAATGGGTGAAACTACTAAAATACCCAAATGAGTGAAACTACCAAATACCCAAATGAGTGAAACTACCAAATACCCAAAATGGGTGAAACTACTAAAATACCCAAATGAGTGAAACTACCAAATACCCAAATGGGTGAAACTACCAAATACCCAAAATGGATGAAACTACTAAAATACCCAAATGGGTGAAACTACTAAAATACACAAATGAGTGAAACTACCAAATACCCAAATTGGTGAAACTACTAAAATATCCAAATGGGTGAGACTATTAAAATATCCAAATGGGTGAGACTACTAAAATAACAAAATGGGTGAAACTACTAAAATACCCAAATGGGTGAAACTACTAAAATATCAAAATGGGTGAAACTACTAAAATATCCAAATGGGTGAAACTACTAAAATATCCAAATGGGTGAAACTATTAAAGTACCCAAATGGGTGAAACTCTTAAAATACCCAAATGAGTGAAACTACTAAAATACTCAAATTAAAAATTGAAATATGATATGATTGGTTCTAGCATAACGGATGTAACAACGTAGAGTATGATAAGAAATATATTATCTATTGTCTTTTCCAGGTAAGAAATATCGAGGGCAACAATGTTAGACTCAATGTCAGTGATCGGTTCTATATTCATAAATAACAATCAATAACACATATCTTTAAATGTCAGATATTCCACAGGACCCATACTGTACCGCGACACGTTCTGGGTAAACCCCTCAGGCCTCGGCAGGGACGTTGACGGCTTCTGTTGTTGCTTCTCTCCTCAGAATTATTTTTTATCTTTATCTAGTTCGGCTTATTATTCTTTTACCCCCGGGTTCACGTTTGATGCCGCTCTAGCTCAGTGGTCAGTGAAGAGGACTACAAAGGATAAGAGGTAGGGTTTGATTCCAATCAACAGCTTCCGGGTTCACCTAGCTTTAAGTGGGTACCGGATTTTTTCTGGGAAAGTAAAGCGGCACGGGTGTAACACCGACTACATTACCCCAAAAATCATGTGCTGAAGGTCTGTAAAATTTATGCTCACTAACACCATATTCCCTATACGCCACTTGGCGTGACGGGCCACTAACACCATATTCCCTATACGCCACTTGGCGTCACGGGCCACTAACACCATATTCCCTATACGCCACTTGGCGTGATGGGGGCTCTTTACTTACTTTCACGTTTGATGGCTTGCTTTGAAATTCTCATGACCTGACCGACACATGCCCATGAATTTAAATATTTGGAAACATTGTTAACCTCAGAGGGTAGATGTACAACAGAGGTGAGATGCAGAATGGGTCAGGCAGAAGCAGCTTTATAAAGAATGAGGAAGATACTATACAATCCATTTTTGACAATAGAAACAAGAAAAAGAGTTCTTAATTGATATGTAGAGCCACTCTTAACATATGTACGTGAATCATGGACAATAGAACAACAGACAAAAAATTACTGGAGGTTGTAGAAATGTGGTTTTACACAAGAATATTGAGAATACAATGTATAGCTAAGAAGAGTAACGAAAACGTTCTGAAATAGGCAAGACCAAAAAGATAGCAAATTTCTAATATTAGGAAGAAGCAATCATCATTTTTTGGCAATCTAAAGAGAAGGGAACAACTGGAATATATTGTGACAACTGGGAAAATTGAGTGACAAAGTGATAGAGGGAAGTAAATATAAAAGATACCAGACAGCTTATGAGAATAGCTTGGCAGAAGGTCAAGAAGAGAAACGATAAATAACTGTCAAGATCGAAAGTTGTGTAGAGGCAACCACCTTCGCCAGCAGGCATGGTGCTTGATGATGATGATTCTTCGTATATTCCAACATAAACAGCATGGCTTTATTCTGTACATTTTCTAATCTCTCAAAAAGAGTATCATAAACAGTAATGATGTCCATAGTGTACTCTATAGACGAGAGGACAATTCCCCATCACTAGAGTAGCAGCAAACCTTGTGTACCGACAGCTGCCATTATTCACATCGCTGACAATCCCCGCAGGTTTATGTTATCACGTGGTTGGTTTGACTTTCAAACACAAGATACTATTACTTTTCATTTCCAGATAAGTTATGTTGATTTTAATCACCTTCTCGCCACGTTAGGAGTGGTATGATTGTGTTAACTTTATGATTATGTTAACGGTATGATTGTGTTAACAGTATGATTGTGTTAACGGTATGATTGTGCTAACAGTATGATTGTGTTTGTTAACAGTATGATTGTGTTAACAGTATGATTGTGTTAACAGTCTATATAACTGCTGCTCTTCTATGTCGAACAAGAGATTTACAGCTCAAATAACCATAGAATGATGCGATAGAGTTCGCCTTATAAGAGAATCACTCATCTCAGTTATGTCTTTGACATTTCGATGCACCGAAAAATCAGTGAAGGATAGCGCTATTCCTTTTCCCTTCAGTTGAGCTGCCACCGCCACAGTGAGTTAATCGTATAAGGCCGCTAACAACGAAGAACAATGAGGGAACTCTGGGCAAGTTGGTAGCTTATAGGTTGATCAGTTTCAGCATCAGAGAGCAACCTTTCTCTGCAGCGAAAATGCCACCATTCATCTATAATCAGAGGATGTACCTCAAGTCTCAATGTAACAGTAAAGGTGAGTGAAAGAATGGGGCAGTTAACGTAGCCGGTACCTACTTCTTAATAGACTATAACAGTAACATAGAATAGCGGTCATCAGAATTAGTGACAGAATTACAAGTTGTGGAAATAGAAAGTTCATAGAGGGTAGTGGACAAAACCGAGGACTAAAGTAGGGGTAAAGGAAAGGTCCAGAATAGTACTGGACATAATAAGTTTAGAGAATGGAAATTTTCCAAGCAGGTTGTGGAAGTGGGGATAACGCATGACTTTGACCTGTCCTGGAAGTTGTTTGTCAACCTATTTATCGGACGGTCAAGAGCCATTCGTCCAAGCCATGCATGCGCTTATTTATCCCCATTTCCACAACAACCTGGAAAATTTCCATTCTCTAAACTTAATATGTCCATTTCTATTCTGCACCCACTCTTCACCTTATTCCTCGGTGGGTGTCCCTACTCGCTATGAACTTTCCATTCCCACAACTTGTTATTCTGTCACTAACACTGATGACCGCTATTCTATGTCACTGCTAAAGTCTATTAAGAAGTGGGTACCGGCCAAATTACCTGCCCCATTCTTTCATTCACTTTTACTGTTCCAACAGCATCATGTGTAAGAGACAGTCAAACTTGACTCTGTTATCTTCTAAGTCTATTATCATTACTGCACATATCTCCTCACCAGCATGGGACCTTTCAAATGCAAATGCATAAACAGTTATCACCCTTTGAAGTTTCCATTTTGATTGCAAAGATGTGGACAATTTATTTCAAACCAACTTGTCACAAAGACGTTGAAAATGGGTTCCACATCTTTTTCTGGGTAAGTAAATCTGACATAATACCGATCACAATAAATACGATCTTGATCATTATCATACATTAGTAAAAACACCATATACATCATACACCGTAAGAACTTCAGGAAACCGCATCGTATGCTAAGGGTTAATAGTTTATTTTATACAGCAGGAGAATAGGAAGATGGAGCGTTCAACTTTCTTCCTTACCATACCCAATTTTCTTCCGTCCCATTTCCCAACTTTCTTCTGTCGCATTTCCCAATTTTCTTCCGTCCCATTTCCAAATTTCTTCCACCCCCATGTCCCAACATTCTTCCGTCCCATTTCCCAATTTTCTTCCGTCCCATTTCCAAACTTTCTTCCACTCCATGTCCCAACATTCTTCCGTCCCATTTCCCAACTTTCTTCCACCCCCATGTCCCAACTTTCTTCTGTCCTATTTCCCAATTTTACTTCCGTCCCATTCTCAACTTTCTTCCTTCCCATTTCCTTACTGTCTTCCTTTCCATTTTCCAACTTTCTTCCTTCCCATTTCCCAATTTTCTTACTTCCCATTTCCATACTTTCTTCCTACCCGTTTCCTTACTTTCTTCCTTCCCATTTCCTTACTTTCTTCCTTCCCATTTTCCAAATTTCTTCCGTACTATTTCCCAACTTTCTTCCGTCTCATTTCCACATTCTCTTCCGTCCCATTTCCCAACTTTCTTCCACCCCATTTCCCAACTTTCTTTCGTCCCATTTCCCAATTTTCTTCCGTCACATTTCCAAATTTTCTTCCGTCCCATTTCCCTCCTTTCTTCCGTCCCATTTCCCAAATTTCTTCCGTCACATTTCCAAATTTTCTTCCGTCCCATTTCCCAACTTTCTTCCGTCCCATTTCCCAACTCATATTAAACTATGCACGCCTCTGTCCAAACATTCTATATCCCCCGCTTTAAATGTCAAGTCCTGGATGTCATAAAACCAATCATTTCCTATGTCACTTCCAAAATGGCCAGCTATTCATGCCCATGTTGTATGCATTACATCGATCTTCGCGTGTCCTCCCTATTCGTCTGTCTCATAAAGTTGTAGACAGAGGTTAGTATAGGTTCTCAGTTACAGCAAAAATGTAAGGCATACAAATGATCAGGTTTGACGTCCCAAACAACCCTGTTTAAAGATAAAATAAAATAGACCAGACTAGTTGCGATAGCGCGTAATTCGCCGTTTTATCTACTCCTTTAAATTATTAATTTGCTCCAGGCTCGCCTGAGTCATCAGCTCTTTCATATAATTTCCTGTGGTAGCTTCTAATTTATATTCTCTAACACTATCTTATCTTCTCACTCTCTGTCACTCTCTAATCTTAAATTTCACTTTCCATATACCTGTTCATTTTCTAATTGACCTCTTCCATCTGAATCTAAACCCCCCCCCCCCCATTCTTTAATTGACCTCTTCCACTTAAATATATCATCCCCATTCTTTAATTGACCTCTTCCACTTAAATCTATCCCCCCCCCCCCATTTTCTAATTGATCTCTTCCATCTAAATCTATTCCTACCCCCCCCCCCCATTCTCTAATTGACCTCTTCCACTTAAATCTATCACCCCTATTCTCTAATTGACCTCTTCCATCTAAATCTATCATCCCTCCTATTCTCTAATTGACCTCTTCCATCTAAATCTATCATCCCACCTATTCTCTAATTGACCTCTTCCATCTAAATCTATCATCCCACCTATTCTCTAATTGACCTCTTCCATCTAAATCTATCAACCCCCCTATTCTCTAATTGACCTCTTCCATTTAACTCTACCCTCTATTCTTTAATCCAGACCCAAGGGTCGACCACGATAAATATGGATGGATGGAATATTAGAAATACTAGGAAACATAACAGCAGCAGAGGCGAACAGATGAGCAAAATATCGCAAATTCTATCTCCCCTCGACGCTGAAAGACAAATGAGGAAGGAAAGGAGAAGAAGAAGATTCTCTAATAGACCTATTTCACTTGATCCACCCTTTCCTTCTCTAATCTATCTTTTTCACTTGATCTACCATTACATTCCCATATCTAATCTACCTTTACCCGACGATGAAAGAAACACGGGAAAGAAAAGAAGAAAAGACACGGAGAATAAATTTAACATCATATTTCACACTATAGAAATAATAACGTCCATCATTTTCATCGAGTGAAGCCACAGGCGTTCCCTACACAAATCCTCGCCACTTTTTAAAACCAAATTTAAGGTACCTCCCGTGTCCGTTAAAGAAATTCTGTTCGTAAATCGTTTGTAATCGTTTCCCTTCTTCAAATACATTAATCTCCCTTTATTGCTCCCAGGCGGAAAATAAAGGGGAGACAAACTGCTCACAAAACAAGATTATCCAGCATGCGGTCTCTCAATTGATATCCAAATGATGGTGGCTATTGCATGATGGGAAACAAATATTTCATAATTATATTTGGAAATGTAGACCATACATAGATATCGTAATTTTCGAGGAGTAGGCGAGTCTGGTTTCGTCTCGCTAATAGAGCCATGTCTGTTGTATTCACACAACGCCAGTTGGGAATTTGTCATGTCCTACATGATCATAAAGGAACATCTCTGCACAGTGCACAAAGTCTATAGCACCGTGTGGTTCTCATAGGCATATGACGAACATCTTTGGTTTTATGATGGACATCTTTGTTTTATGATGGACATCTTTGTTTTATGATGGACATCTCTGTTTTATGACCGACATCTTTGTTTTAGGACGGACATCTTTATTTTATGATGGACATCTTTGTTTTAGGACCGACAATTTTCTTTTATGACGGCGTGAACCGTGCCGATTTCCCCCCCCCCCGCCCCAACTTCCGCCAAAGCAGCGCAAGCTGCGTCATCATCGAGTTGCATGCCCTTTTTATAACTTTGTTCTCATCACAGCCTCTCTGAAGGAATCTCTGTCTCTAACCAGATCTCCCACAGAACGTTGCTCTCATCACAGCCCGTCTGAAGGAATCTGTCTCTAACCAGATATCCCACAGAACGTTGCTCTCATCACAGCCCGTCTGAAGGAATCTCTGTCTCTAACCAGATCTCCCACAGAACGTTGCTCTCATCACAACTCGTAAAAAGGAATCTCTGTTTCTAACCAGATCTCCCACAGAACGTTGCTCTCATCACAACTCGTAAAAAGGAATCTCTGTCTCTAACCAGATCTCCCACAGAACGTTGCTCTCATCACAACTCGTAAAAAGGAATCTCTGTTTCTAACCAGATCTCCCACATAACGTTGCTCTCATCACAGCCCGTCTGAAGGAATCTCTGTCTCTAACTAGATCTCCCACAGAACGTTGCTCTCATCACAACTCATCTGAAGGAATCTCTGTCTCTAACCAGATCTCCCACATAACGTTGCTCTCATCACAACTCATCTGAAGGAATCTCTGTCTCTAACCAGATCTCCCACATAACGTTGCTCTCATCACAGCCCGTCTGAAGGAATCTCTGTCTCTAACCAGATCTCCCACATAACGTTGCTCTCATCACAACTCATCTGAAGGAATCTCTGTCTCTAACCAGATCTCCCACATAACGTTGCTCTCATCACAACTCATCTGAAGGAATCTCTGTCTCTAACCAGATCTCCCACATAACGTTGCTCTCATCACAGCCCGTCTGAAGGAATCTGTCTCTATTCAGATAATCCATAGAATGCTGCTCTCATCACAGTCTGTCTGAAAGAATCTCTGTCTCTAACCAGATAACCCATAGAATGTAGCTCTCATCACAACCCGTCTAAATGAATATATGTCTCTAACCAGATATTCCATAGAACATTGATCTCATCACAGCCCGTCTGAAATAATGTGTCTTTAGCCAGAACTCTCACTTCTCCGTTGCCATGTTTTAGGTATTTCTGATGTCTTGAAGCGACCTTCATGTTTCCTCGCGTCTCGTGGAGCCATGCCATGCGATTATTGATTGAACCAACTAAACACGTGGTGCGTACTTTTTACAAATGTAAATGCTAACGTTTCTTTCACGTTCTAAATGTGAGTACGAAAACTCAAAAATATCCCTCTTCCAAGCAGGACTCGACACTTCATCTTGACGTTTAATCAAGTCCCTTTCGGTTTCTATTTGTGAGCATAGGCCGCTGACATGTTCACATTTATCTATATATGTATATGTATCACTATTTATCGCATATATATGTTCCTATACATTTTTTTTTTCTATCACCTTTAAATCTCTCTCTCTCTCTCTCTCTCTCTCTCTCTCTCTCTGCGATCAGGACTCAGTCAGAGTAGGATCCCAGACTCCCACATGAAGTCAGCTGTCACGTTAAGTGTGTTGATCGCCCCCACAGACAGAACGTCACATTTAGAGTCCGCCAGATCCACTCTGACTGAACACCCGTTAATACGTTGCACTGTGTTCTGCGCCAGTGGCCCAGTGCATCCGATTTCAGCCAGCATTTTTTCAGGTTTGCTTTCCTTAGCCTTTGAATGTCCTCAATATTCCTACAAGGCAGCAGATTGTCTTTTCTATAGGGGGATTCTGCCTTAGATGGTCTGCCCTCCCAGGTTTACGAGCACCATCTGCCCGAGTTACTTTAAATAAAAGCAAGTGTCCTTATTGGTTCTCAACGTTTGACCTTTATATTAAGGGTCACTATAAAGCAAAACCTGATCGAGCGACAAGTGGAGTTTAAGTCGAGAACAGTAGGAATGTAACTTGAACAAATACGAAACACAGCTCCTCTTCCATTTATTTATTCGCATCTGATTATAGAAATTTAGGGGAAAACACACACACACGCATAAACACATATCCAAGTTGCCATTGATAAAGAAGAACCTGCCATGATTGTAGTAAAACCTTCCTCCGTGGGCAAGTTGTTGTGCAGATTACATCATGAAATTGAGAGGTATCAACAACCGCCGTTGGATTTGTCGGCACCGATTACTTTCACCTCTTTCATATAGAACGCAGTGCCAAGTCAACCGAAGATTCCACTTTGAGCGTTTTGCGCCAGTGACACGGTGTCTGTGCATCAGGCTGCGGTCTGTAAAGCGAATTAATTATTGTAGGAGCATTGTTGACAAATGTGTACAGTAAAAAAAAAAAGCAAAGAGCCCCGTCACGCCAAGTGGCATATATGGAATATGGTGGTAGTGACCATAAATTTTATAGACTTTTAGCACATGATATTTGGGGTAATGTGGTCGGTATTACGCCCGTGCCGCTTTACTTTCCCAGAAAAAATCTGGTAGCCATTTAAGCTGGGTGCACCTGGAAGTCATCGGTTAGGATCGAACCCTACCTCTTGTCCTTTGTAGTCCAGTTCCACTAACCACTGAGCTGACAAATATGTGTACTACGTCATAATGATGGATGATCGCACACCCACAAGCGTGAACTCCAAAAGAAGCCCAACATAACGATTTCGAAGCTCTTTGTGTATCTCCAGCTTTATCGCAAGTCCAGTCTCTTCTTTCCAGTTAGGAAGAATGTTGCCCAAATTCAGGAGAGTTATTAAGAGAACATTGTGGGACTAGTGAACCAATTTGATCGTTTCCCGCTACGGGATGTCTTGGGCTACAGAGCAAGTAGGAACAGTTGTTCAATGTCCGAAGACTATCTCTCTCTGTCTGCCATTATAATAGACTATCTCTCTCTGTCTGCCATTATAATAGACTATCTCTCTCAGTCTGCCATTATAATAGACTATATCTCTCTGTCTGCCATTATAATAGACTATCTCTCTCTCTGTCTGCCATTATAATAGACTATATCTCTCTGTCTGCCATTATAATAGACTATATCTCTCTGTCTGCCATTATAATAGACTATATCTCTCTGCCTGCCATTATAATAGACTATCTCTCTCTGTCTGCCATTATAATAGACTATCTGTCTCTGTCTGCCATTATAATAGACTATATCTCTCTGTCTGCCATTATAATAGACTATATATCTCTGTCTGCCATTATAATAGACTATCTCTCTCTGCCTGCCATTATAATAGACTATCTCTCTCTGCCTGCCATTATAATAGACTATCTCTCTCTGTCTGCCATTATAATAGACTATATCTCTCTGCCTGCCATTATAATAGACTATCTCTCTCTGCCTGCCATTATAATAGACTAACTCTCTCTGCCTGGCATTATAATAGACTATATCTCTCTGTCTGCCATTATAATAGACTATATCTCTCTGTCTGCCATTATAATAGACTATCTCTCTCTGCCTGCCATTATAATAGACTATCTCTCTCTGTCTGCCATTATAATAGACTATACCTCTCTGCCTGCCATTATAATAGACTATATCTCTCTGCCTGCCATTATAATAGACTAACTCTCTCTGCCTGGCATTATAATAGACTATATATCTCTGCCTGCCATTATAATAGACTATCTCTCTCTGCCTGCCATTATAATAGACTATCTCTCTCTGCCTGCCATTATAATAGACTATCTCTCTCTGCCTGCCATTATAATAGACTATCTCTCTCTGCCTGCCATTATAATAGACTATATATCTCAGTCTGCCATTATAATAGACTATCTCTCTCTGCCTGCCATTATAATAGACTATCTCTCTCAGTCTGCCATTATAATAGACTATCTCTCTCTGTCTGCCATTATAATAGACTTATCTCTCAGTCTGCCATTATAATAGACTATCTCTCTCTGTCTGCCATTATAATAGACTATCTCTGTCTGTCTGCCATTATAATTCAGCGTGCCCTTCTCATAGTAAAAAAAAAAAACCCTGATTGTTTTCACTTGATGGCGACAAATAATGTTTTCTCTTTTCTTTGACCCTTTGAGAATATCCTTGTTCCAAGATGGGACTACCCGAGGTTTAACTATTGTTATATTGTCGTTCATGATGGCCGGCTTGTATTTTATTACGGAAAATATGTGTTTGTTTTACGCGCGTAAACACCTTGGGCTTTCATTAGAAACACCCTGCTTTTGATTAGTGCACTTATTGGCTATTTGTAGAAGGCTGATTAGTCCACGCATATTAGCTGGCCGCCATTGTTGAGGGTTCTATTTATAGACGCACGTTTATTGGTTCAGCAGCTTAGTTTTCGAGGAATGATATTTCGGATGTGTCGTCACATGGTCTAATGCTGTCACGCCTGTTTTCATCTGAGAAATGTTTTCTTGCACGTGGCGTAGTCTGTGGTCATGAGAAGTGTCTGCCCGGGGTGGAACGCTCTAGGATCACAGTATCTCAGAAATAAAGAAAGTAGGAAGAATACATTTTGAAAAAAAGTAAGTTGTTAACGTTAATGGGCGCAATACTTGCTTTCCTCTCGGCGCGAGCAAAGTGCACATCTGCCTTTACCCGTGCTTTCTCAAACTATCATCACCGAATGCCATCTCCACAACGAAGGTTGGCTACCATGGAGCGCTATCCTGCTCTGTCTCTTGCTTTGATGGTGCAGGTTGTCATAGGCTGATTTGTCCATCTTTTGATGTTACTCGTCCATGTTCGTCTTGGTCTGCCTCTGCCTCTTTTACCTTGTATTTTCCCCTCCAGGATTACTTTTAGTAGACTGTTGTGTCTTTTAACATGGCCCAAAAATCGCATTTGCCTTGTTTGAATTGTGCTTAGTAGTTCTCTTTTCATTTTTAGTTGTTTTAGGACTTCATCGTTTGTTTTCTTTTCCTTCCATCCAATTCTACCTATTCCTCTATATATCCACATTTCAAAGGCTTCAATTTTCTGTTCTGTTTTCTTGTCTAATGTCCATGTTTCTGCACCATATAGGAATATTTAGAAGATGTAACATTTTGATATTCTTAGTTTTAGCCCTTGTGTTTTTTGTTTTGATGTTAGTATGCTCTTCATGACATTAAAATTACATTTTGTCATTCCTATTCTTTTGTTTATTTCAGTTTTACATTTTCCATCACTGGTTATAGTATGTCCAAGGTAGTTGTAGTTCTGAACTGTCTCAAGGTCTATTCCTTCAATTTTGATATCCATTTGTTGGTTTTGCGTATTTTCTTTGTTTATGATCATAGTTTTAGTCTTTTTGATATTCATATCTAGTCCGTATTTTTGCTTGTCATGTTTATTTCATTAAGTAATTGTTGTAGATCTTTAGGATTTTCTGCTAGTAGTACAGTATCGTCAGCATATCTTAGGTTATTGATTATCTTTCCATTAATTTGTAGGCCTGGCATCTCTATGATGTTTTTAAAGATTTGCTCAGTGTATAGATTGAACAAGCTTGGTGATAGGATGCATCCTTGTCTTACTCCTCTTTTTATATCAATGGGTGTAGAGTTCTCTTTGTTATATTTTATTATTGCTGTTTGCTCCCAGTATAGATTGCATATTAGTCGTATGTCCATGTCATCTAGATGTATCTCTTTTAGGCATTCTATAAGTTGTTTGTGGTGTAGTCTATGAAGCAGGCATATAATGGTTTATTTTACTTCTGTGTACCTTTCGATTAATGTTCTCATGCAGAATATGGCTTCTTGTGTCCCGCTATTTTTCCTAAATCCAAATTGCTTCTCAAACTATACAGTTGTCTTATCCCACTTGCGGTCAACGTGAACACTTGCATTATCACATACTCAGTCAATCTGAATACTTACCTTATTCCAGACGCTGTCAACCTGAACAATTGTCTTATTCCAGACGCTGTCAATCTGAACAATTGTCTTATTCCAGACGCTGTCAATCTGAACAATTGTCTTATTCCAGACGCTGTCAATCTGAACAATTGTCTTATTCCAGACGCTGTCAATCTGAACAATTGTCTTATTCCAGACGCTGTCAACCTGAACAATTGTCTTATACCAGACGCTGTCAAACTGAACACATGCCTTATTCCAGATGCAATCAATCTGCACACTTGTTTTATTAGAAGCTGTCAACCTGCACACTTGTCTTGTCAGACGCTGTCAACCTGCACACTTGTCTTGTCAGGCGCTGTCAACCTGCACACTTGTTTTACCCAATGACCTCTCAATACAAACATTTCTTGTCCAAGACGTTTGGCAACTGCCACGCCACGCCACTGTTTTCAGGACTAGAATATAGGAATGTGGTAAACTCTTCTGTGTGATGTATTCCTCAGTTGAAGAATCGATAAGAATGGCAGCCTTGACATTTGAAACGAGCTGCCCCTGTTATTTCATGTTACACACGTAGCTACTTTCATATCTTGACGTAGAGCACTGGGTTTCTCGTAATAAAATATGGCGATTTGATCGTGCAGTGTTGAAACAATTGAAAAATCATCTGTTTTTTGTGAAATACCACTGTATGTAATCGCTTTACTTATGCTTTAGTTCTATTCGTGTGCTCTGAGGTGTCAAAACAAATTATGTCAAAGATCTTTCTCTATTGTAGACCTTTGTGTACTGGTTTGTTCAAATCGCTCTCCAGTCGAGTCATATTTACCATTAGAGCATTTTCCGATTATCTTCTACCTGTCACTGATTAAACAAAAACATTAACAGTAATAAAATGTACGGGAAATGAAAGAGCGGACAGGTTGGCTAGCTGCGCTATCGTTGAGGACAATCAACCAATGGATCGGGTGGACACCATCAATGCCCTCCGTGATGTGGGAAGCGCACAGGACTTCGACAACCATGACTACACGTTACTCCTTCGGATGAAAGAGATGGGAGTTAAGATGGGCACAGAGAGAAACGATAAACTTAGTGGGCGTGTAAGAAAACTTATCAGCCAACACATAACTG
The DNA here is from genome assembly GCA_032433765.1 of Megaustenia siamemsis. NCBI lineage: Eukaryota > Metazoa > Mollusca > Gastropoda > Stylommatophora > Ariophantidae > Megaustenia > Megaustenia siamemsis. The sequence goes on from JAVIAB010000126.1 coordinate 53,376,136, forward strand.
GAGTCGTCAGTCGTTGGACACTGCAAGACTTGCTGAGGAGGGGATCTGAGCACCTATGGACATCATCGGAGTGCAATGTCTTTGTGTGTGCATGTTTATGTTGGTCATATCTCATATCTTTGTGTGCATTTCTATGTTAGGCATGTGTTATATCTGTGTGTGTGCATGTCCATGTCAGACATATCTCATATCTTTATGTGCATGTCTATGTTAGTCATGTGTCTTATATATTGATGTGTGTCAGTGTTAGTCATGCCTCGTATCGCTGTGTGCACGTCTGTGTTAGGCACATCTCATATCTTTGTGTGTGCATGTCTGTGTTAGTCACCTCTAGTGACTCGGGCAGATGGGGCTCGTAAACCTGGGAGGGCCGACCATCTAAGGACAGAATCTCCCTAGGAGAAAAGATCATCTGCTGCCTTGCAGGAAGATTGGGGGACAATCAAAGGCTAGGGAAAGCGAACCTGAATAAAATGCTGGCTGAAATCGGATGTACTGGGCCACTGGCGCAGAACACATTGCAACGTTTTAACGGGTTTTCAATCAGAATGGATCTGGCAGACTCTGTCTTCATGTGAGAGTCTGGAATCCTGCTCTGATTGAGTCCTGATCGCAGAGAGAGAGAGAGAGAGAGAGAGAGAGAGAGAGAGATTACCAGCTCATTGTTTGTCCAATTATTTTTCTGTTTTCTTTTTCATAAAACCTACGACTAAGTACAGTATCCCCACAAATCGATATTGGTTTAGTGATGATAACCATCGTTAAATATTGAAAGTTATACAGCTGTTGTTACCTTGGGTAAATGCGTTTATTTATAGCGACTTTCAATAGTACGTCTGACGTTGAACTCGGTATTTCCTCATTAATTGTAACACAAATAACAATACGACAATGAAGGTTGAACATGAGTGCGTTCTTTGTGTGTGAAATGTGTGTCGATAGAAATAATTGCTACACGCCCGCTTGTCGTGTCTCTATCCTGATCTGTGTCATTTATTTCAAATTCTGCACATTCAAACGGTGCTTGTTCGTGAGTGTTAGTTAAATCAAAATGCTGTTTTGTGTGAACTCACAAGTACTCTACACAAACATTCATGAACAGAAAACCAACCATTTTGTGTAGGCAAAGATGGACAAGTCAGCCCATGACAACCTGCATTATCAAATCAAGAGACAGCGGAATAGCACTTCATGGTAGTCAACCTTCGATACGGAGACGGCACTTAATGATAATGATGACATTTCAATCATTAAAGGATTTGTTTAAATATCAGGCAACAAATTAGGGGCACCAGTGTTGGATAATATCAGGAAACAAAAGCTGAAATGGTTCGGACACGATCACCACCGGACATCTTTCAGAGAGCATTAGACCTCGTAAACAACGGAAAGAGATGTAGGCATATGAGATGAGATGTGTTAGTGGATAGTATACATTAGGATAGGCAACATCCAGGAGAAAACCTGCAGAGAGCATTGACTCGAATACTCCATTGTCCATCGTTGCTGAAAGGCAGCAGTGGTAAGTCATGTAAGTATAGAGAAGGGAAGAGGGAAAGAACGATGAGTAGATAGAGAAGAGTGACGACACAAGTGAAATCAAATTTTAAAAAAACGAACAAACAGAAAAATAGAACAAGTAGTATTGGTAGCAGCAGCAGCAGCAGTAGATGTTGGTAGCAGTAATAGAAGTAGTAGTAGCAGTAGTATTAGTATTAGCGGTAGTAGTTTGTAGTTGAAGTAATAGTAGTAGTAGTAGTAATAGCAGCAGCAGTTGTAGTTAGTATTAGTAGAAGTAGTAGTAGTAGTAGCAATAGTAGTTAGTAGTTTTTAGTAGTAGTAGTAGCAGCAGCAACAGCAGTAGTTAGTGGAAGTAGTTAGAAGTAAGTGATAGTAGTAGTTGTATGTATGATTTAGTAATAATTAGTGGTAAAATAGTATTAGTAGTAGTAGTAGTAGTTACCAGTTAGTTGTTGTTAGTAGTTGTTAGTAGTTGGTAGTAAGTAGTAAGGAGAAGAGGAATAGGAGGGTGGGCAGAAGAGAGCGATTTTTAAAATCCCCTGAAAATTGTCCCACTACACACCATCTATAAGTTAGACTTGTCAGTAAATCTTCTGCCAGCTAATATTTCAAGGAACCACACCTGGATGTTTGTCATTGTAAACCGGTACCGATATATCTCCGACAGTTACATGCGGACAATTATGCTTCCAGTTATTTCAATTTTTAATCGTTAATCAAACGAACAGTTACTTAGTCTCACTCTCACTACCAGACCAGGTATTTCCACAATAATTGGAACATAAGTGAAGATGCAAAACACTTTGAACATGAGTGACGCACTCTGGTGGAAATAAAAATACGGTGTGTGTGTTGTGTTTGTATGTCGCTTAAATGATGCGACATTGAGTAGGGCGGCTTGCCTGACGCGCCACCCTGGTGATCACCGTCATTTTGGTAAGGGTGCTTACACAATAGGGTTCCTCTTCGTGACTGTTAATATACAGTGCCTTCCGGCGTGTTTGCAGGAGCTACTGAATTGAGTGCTCTGTGCACACCGTGAGCTGTGTGTTTCATCCGCTTTTATCATGTTTCGATATTCCAGTTTTTTACGATGAATGATGATATCGTATGACAGGGAAAAGTTGGCTGTGTTCACCTTCTGCGCAGTTTCGCCTTATGTCTTTCGGCGTGTGCTGAGACTGCTAAGATGGGGAAAACAGTTGCCTTTCTTTGTTTGGGAGATGAGATATTAATTCGGATGATTCCGCTGGCACGGGTGGTCGAGCAGTTATTGATTTTAATTCGTTTGAATTGATTCCGGTGCCTTACATAACCAAATAACCAAATACAGTGCCTGTGAGTTCACACACGGTAGCTGGAAAATATGTTGATTTGGTTACGGCTAGTGGAAGGCCCGGGATCACTGCAAACGAATCAAAATTCATGATTGCTCAACCGCCTGTTCCAGTGGAATCATCGGAAAACTCTTCCCATTGAAGGATCCAAACTAAGAAAGTACAGCAAATGCCAAAAGACATAAGGCTAAGCAGCACCGAAAGTAAACGCAGCTGAACTGTCCTTCGTCATACGATGCCACAATTCATCGTAATCAATCGGAATATCGAAACATTATCCATATCAAAAACACAGCTCACGGTGTGCACAGAGTACTTACTCAGTAGCTCCGGCAGCAAGCCGGACTTGGATATGAAGAAACTGCAACAAGGCACACTTTTTTCAGACTTAGCCTCAATGTTTCTTAACGCCTAGCCACTATATTGACCGGTATTCCAATGACGACGTATATTGCAATCAACACACAGAACACACTATTGCGGACACTGTAGAGGATTTCAGATCACATGCACGTAATTCGCTGCACCAACGAAGATCCCAACAGTGGAACATCCTATCTACACACTTATCTGTATTGAAAAGATAGAATTAACACTATTTCCGGCAAAAAACATAATATTTAACGTTGACGCAAACATGACCGCGCCATCTTGAAACCGAAAGTCAAGTGTTGGTTTACTCTGAAGGAGTGAGTGTTCAGAGGTAAAATCCCATTAAATAAATGCCGAGTTTGGTAGTGAGCAAAGATTCCTGTACTCTCAAATTGTTATTAATCAAACTGCTAAACTAACTCGTATTTTGTTTCCTAGCAAATATAATGCCATTACATTTTATCAATGATTATTCCAAACTACACAACGTTGGTCGAAATAGACAAAGAATTGAAGAGGTCCGCTAACTAAAACTGGTGAGCAGGAAATGAGATTCATACACTTTATATATATTTCTTTTTCTCTATTCACTATTTGTATTTCATCATCATCACTGTGTGCCGTCTCGGCACCGAGGGTTGGCTACAATAGAGACAAATAAATGAACATTGTTATGGAGGGAAACTTCCTAGGCGAGAGATCAGCGAATCACTTCAAGGGATTTTGTGATTTTTTTCCCCGAGTGTTGTAAACATACCTCTTCCCCTAAAATGGCTACCATGGAGCGCCATTCCGCTCTGTCTCTTGTTTTGATGTTGCAGGTTATGGTAGACAGACTTATCCATCTTTTGATGTTACTCATCCATGTTAGTCTTAGCCTGCCTCTTTTACCTTGTATTTTCCCTTCCAATATTACTTTTTATAGGCTGCTGTGTCTTTTAATATGCTCGAAAACATAATGTATCTTGTTTGAGTTGTGTATAGTAGTTTTCTTTTCATTTTTAGTTGTTTTAAGACTTCGTTTGTTTTCTTTTTTTCCCATCCAATTTTACCTATTCTTCTATAAATCAACATTTCAAAGACTTCAAATTTATGTTCTGTTTTTTTTTTCTAATGTCCACGTTTCTGCATCATTTTGGAATGTTGAGAAAATAGTACATTTTGCTATTTTTAGTTCTAGCCTTGGTGTTATTTGTTTTGATGTTAGTATACGTGTAACGGGGATAAGCTGCTTTCTCATTATGCGACGATAACCTTGACATCAGGATGCTTCTTTGATAGAGATACTGAACCTCGATCACTGATACCTCTCGACGGCACTTGCTCAGCCGCCGAAAGATCGCCTCACGTTCACTTGATCGGGAAAGAACTCTGTGAACTCTGAGACATATGAGTTCACACGTTAGGACCGATTGCGCCCTTCAGCTCGCACAAAGCTCCCCTGCTCTGTGAACTCTGAGACATATGAGCCCACACGTTAGGACCGATTGCGCCCTTCAGCTCGAACAAAGCTCCCCTGCTCTGTGAACTCTGAGACATATGAGCCCACACGTTAGGACCGATTGCGCCCTTCAGCTCGAACAAAGCTCCCCTGCTCTGTGAACTCTGAGACATATGAGCCCACACGTTAGGACCGATTGCGCCCTTCAGCTCGAACAAAGCTCCCCTGCTCTGTGAACTCTGAGACATGAGCCCACACGTTAGGACCGATTGCGCCCTTCAGCTCGAACAAAGCTCCCCTGCTCTGTGAACTCTGAGACATGAGCCCACACGTTAGGACCGATTGCGCCCTTCAGCTCGAACAAAGCTCCCCTGCTCTGTGAACTCTGAGACATGAGCCCACACGTTAGGACCGATTGCGCCCTTCAGCTCGAACAAAGCTCCCCTGCTCTGTGAACTCTGAGACATGAGCCCACACGTTAGGACCGATTGCGTCTGACAAAGGTAAGGCTCGTATAGATCTGAGCCCAACCTGACGTTTGCTCTACAATAGCGGCAAGGCTCGTATAGATCTGAGCCCAACCTGACGTTTGCTCTACAATAGCGGCAAGGCTCGTATAGATCTGAGCCCAACCTGACGTTTGCTCTACAATAGCGGCAAGGCTCGTATAGATCTGAGCCCAACCTGACGTTTGCTCTACAATAGTGGCAAGGCTCGTAAAGATCTGAGCCCAACCTGACGTTTGCTCTACAATAGCGGCAAGGCTCGTATAGATCTGAGCCCAACCTGACGTTTGCTCTACAATAGTGGCAAGGCTCGTAAAGATCTGAGCCCAACCTGACGTTTGCTCTACAATAGCGGCAAGGCTCGTATAGATCTGAGCCCAACCTGACGTTTGCTCTACAATAGCGGCAAGGCTCGTAAAGATCTGAGCCCAACCTGACGTTTGCTCTACAATAGCGGCAAGGCTCGTAAAGATCTGAGCCCAACCTGACGTTTGCTCTACAATAGCGGCAAGGCTCGTAAAGATCTGAGCCCAACCTGACGTTTGCTCTACAATAGCGGCAAGGCTCGTAAAGATCTGAGCCCAACCTGACGTTTGCTCTACAATAGCGGCAAGGCTCGTAAAGATCTGAGCCCAACCTGACGTTTGCTCTACAATAGCGGCAAGGCTCGTAAAGATCTGAGCCCAACCTGACGTTTGCTCTACAATAGTGGCAAGGCTCGTAAAGATCTGAGCCCGGCCTGGTGTTCTACTGGACTGGATGGACAGGATCCCTTTGTTTTCCCATCACGTTGGCCCGTAATCCTTTACGTTTGTACTTCGCGTTGTGTTATTTATGGCCTGCGACACCCCCATCCGTTCATCACGGGGACAGAATACAGCAACTCTATAACGATGGACGTGACAACAAGAATGACTGAAGTGACACTCGTAAACAAAACATACGTTGCTTTATTTTACTGCACTTCCCACGATGGCATGGAATGACAAATACATTATTGTCATTCACTCATACGTCCTACACTTATTCAAGTACAGAATTCACATCTACTCACTGGCTTGTGTGTCTCCTCTGGGAAACACGCCTTATGCCTAAGTAGTTAATTTATTAGTGGCCCAGCGCCACCCTATACTCCACACTAATTGCACAACTCATTGAACCTACTGCGTTCATCAAAACAATATTCTCTGTGGCTTACATTCAGCCCGCCTATGGTCAGAACAATTCCTGTTCTCTAAGATCGCTATATTTCACATTGACACACAATGTCAAATTTATTGGATTCATCAACTGTCTCTTTATGTCTGACACACAGCCTGCTAATGGTTAGAACAATGTCTGCTCTCTAACGTCTCTATATTCAACATTGACACACAATGTCGAATCTATTGGATTCATCAACTGCCTCTTTATGGCTGACACACAGCCTGCTAATGGTTAGAACAATTCCTGTTCTCTAAGTCTCTAGATTCAATATTGTCACACAACATTTAATCTACTAAATTCATCAAAATAATCTCTCTATGCGGCTTACATTCAGCCTAAGACCAGTAAGAACAATCCTGCTCTCTACCGTCTCTACATAGAATATGGAACATACCCAGTTCCTCATAAATTCCTGATACGGCTTACATTCAGCCTCAGAAATTCCTTATACGGCTTACATTCAGCCAATACTAGTAAGAGCACACTCGTTCTTCCTATTTCTCTGAGCACAATATGAACTCTACCGAGTTCCTACTACTGTCCTCGTTGTGCTACTAAACTCTAATTAACTCCCCTACTCTACACAAACATCATTGAATTAAATCACAACTATTTCTAGCACAGTTTCCTAAGTCCATGAAATATTCTATCTCTATCACACGTTTCTTTTACTTACTGTCATTCCTACATTGAAATCTAATTTCTAACATTCTGTTCCTTTTTCCTACTAACATAATGCCCTCAGTACCGGGTTGTCAAACGTGACAAGTCCGTCCGCACAGCTTCTCGCACATCTCTCGAATGATATATCTGTTTCAACCAAATAAAATTCTCCTTCTGAATCTTTGTCTCGTTTTCAAACCTCGTGTTTTTCGAGACGCTCACCTAATCATGTCATTTCACGTGGACAAATGAGTTACATGTTTACGGCTATCTCTCACCTTCACCTTTTGACCTTTTGTACCCCTAATAGCCTCTCCTTCTAACACCCCTAATTATCCACTACTTCATTCGTTTCATGGCATTAAAATTACTTTTTGTCATTTCTATAATTTTTTTTTAATTCAGTTTTGCATTTTATGATTACTTTTGTTCTTACATTCTGTAAAGTAAGTAAAGTAAGTAAAGTAAGTAAAGTAAGTAAAGAGCCCTGTCACGCCAAGTGGCTTTAATGGGAATACGGTGTTAGTGACCAAAAATTTTACAGACCTTCAGCACATGACTGTTGGTGTAATGTGGTCGGTATTACGCCCTTGCCGCTTTACTTTCCCAGAAAATATCCAGTATCCATTTGAGACTGGGTGAACCCGAAAGCCGTCCTTTGGAATCGAACCCTGTCTCTTGTCCTTTCTAGTCCAGTTCACTAACCACTGAGCTATCGCGTCCCCGATTGTTCCGAAGGAAGGCTGTATATGAGACCGAAACGTCAGCGTTTGTTTCTGTCATTGTTCTCTCATGTAAAGCTGTCATAACACACTGTAGCACACTTCGTTTCCTCCAAATCTAATAACATTACATTTACATCTTCGTTAGGCGAACATTTTCTTCTGTTCTCAAACTTTCGTTTTGCTGCTTCTATGGGGATCTTTAGTCTCCACCGCGGGAAATACAATCATGGAAAGTGGACTATACAAGCCAGTGTCTGAGTTCAAGGCGTAAGAAATTGAAAGTGGATTCTGAACCGTTAGGATGGAACCAAAGAGAATGAGTTGAGTGGAAATTATGAGTCTGAAGTAGTCGCAGACAGAGTTTATTCAATCGATCAGTAGAAAAATAGTATGACCTTGGTGGGGGTCTCAAATTAAAGGCAAATTTCAAATCGGCTATCAAGAAATTGGAATTGTTATGGACTTCATAATGAAGAAATCTATCTATTGACCTTTCGAGCCGTAACCGGCCCATAGGGCGTAGACCAAGATACACCTTCTCCTATATGGATTTTTTGTTCTAGCAGTTTTCTTTTAAAGATATTTTATCAAATCTCGCCATCTGTCTCTGTTCTGTGCAAGCAGTTCTATCTCATTGAGGGAGCCGACTCCTGCTGCTCTTGCCTCTCTCATCAATGTTCTTCTCAGTGTCTCCCTGGGTCTTCCTCTTTTTCTTTTACCTGTTGTTTCCCATATGAGGGCTTGCTTTGCTATTCGGTTATTATCTCTTCTCATCACATGTCCAACGTATGACCATCGTCTTTTCTTTATTACTGAAGATATTAGTGGTTGATTGGCGATTTCTCTAATTTCCTCATTTGTTTTGAATTCGTTCCATGCTATACCAAGTATTTTCCTTAGACATTTATTTTCGAATGCGTTCAACTTTGTTTCTATATCTCTTGTTGTTTTCCAGCTTTCACACGCATACGTAAGGGTTGATAGTACATTTGATTTGAATAGCCTAAGTTTTGTGTTTGTGCTGATAAGTTTTGATTTCCACAACTTTTCAAGGCTTCTGAAAGACATTGCTGCTTTAGCTATTCTGATTTTAATTTCTTTGCTCGTATCTCCTTCTCGATCAATGTGACTTCCAAGATAGATAAAGTGATCGATCTCTTCTACTGGTTTGTTTTCCATGTATATTTTGTCACCTGTTGGAATTAAACTAGTCATGACTTTAGTCTTTTCATGATTGATCTCAAGCCCAATTTCGCTGGCTATTGATGATAGTTCATTTGTGTTTTCCTGCATCGTTTTTATCTGACTGCTGATGAGAACTATGTCATCAGCAAAGTCGAGGTCTTCCAAATGGTCTCCTTGTATCCATTCGATGCCTTTATTACCAGTGCAGCATTTCTTCATTATGAAGTCCATAACAATTCCAAATAACAAGGGCGATAAAATACATCCTTGTTTAACCCCAGTTTCTATTGGGAAACATTCGCTCAGTCCTTCCTCTGTTCGAACTGCACATGTGTAACCATCATACATGTCTTTGATAATATTTATGATTAATGAAGAAATGCTGCACTGGTAATAAAGGCATCGAATGGATACAAGGAGACCATTTGGAGGACCTCGACTTTGCTGATGACATAGTTCTCATCAGCAGTCAGATAAAAACGATGCAGGAAAACACAAATGAACTATCATCAATAGCCAGCGAAATTGGGCTTGAGATCAATCATGAAAAGACTAAAGTCATGACTAGTTTAATTCCAACAGGTGACAAAATATACATGGAAAACAAACCAGTAGAAGAGATCGATCACTTTATCTATCTTGGAAGTCACATTGATCGAGAAGGAGATACGAGCAAAGAAATTAAAATCAGAATAGCTAAAGCAGCAATGTCTTTCAGAAGCCTTGAAAAGTTGTGGAAATCAAAACTTATCAGCACAAACACAAAACTTAGGCTATTCAAATCAAATGTACTATCAACCCTTACGTATGCGTGTGAAAGCTGGAAAACAACAAGAGATATAGAAACAAAGTTGAACGCATTCGAAAATAAATGTCTAAGGAAAATACTTGGTATAGCATGGAACGAATTCAAAACAAATAAGGAAATTAGAGAAATCGCCAATCAACCACTAATATCTTCAGTAATAAAGAAAAGACGATGGTCATACGTTGGACATGTGATGAGAAGAGATAATAACCGAATAGCAAAGCAAGCCCTCATATGGGAAACAACAGGTAAAAGAAAAAGAGGAAGACCCAGGGAGACACTGAGAAGAACATTGATGAGAGAGGCAAGAGCAGCAGGAGTCGGCTCCCTCAATGAGATAGAACTGCTTGCACAGAACAGAGACAGATGGCGAGATTTGATAAAATATCTTTAAAAGAAAACTGCTAGAACAAAAAATCCATATAGGAGAAGGTGTATCTTGGTCTACGCCCTATGGGCCGGTTACGGCTCGAAAGGTCAATAGATATCAAGAAATTACAAAATTGTAAGAAAAATAAAATTATTGGGTGGTAAGAAGTGGGGCATTAGTATCTCAAGTATACATATCTGAAATGTATGAAGTCTAAAACTGTTGTATCTCGATCTAAGTCTGAATGTAATTATCTAACGTTGGCGTGCGTCGATCTAAAGTCTGAATGTAACAATCTAACGTTGGCGTGCGTCGATCTAATCTCTGAATGTAACTATCTAATGTTGGCGTGCGTCGATCTAAAATCTGAATGTAACTATCTAACGTTGGCGTGCGTCGATCTAAGTCTCAATGTAACTATCTAATGTTGGCGTGAAGCTATTTAAGTCTGAATGTAACTATCTAACGTTGCTGTGACGCGATCTAAGTCTGAATGTAAAATCTAACGTTCGCATGCGTCGATTTAAAGTCTGAATGTAACTGTCTAACGTTGGCGGGAAGCGATCTAAGTCTCAATGTAACTATCTAACGTTGGCGGGAAGCGATCTAAGTCTGAATGTAACTATCTAACGTTGGCGGGAAGCGATCTAAGTATGAATGTAACTATCTAATGTTGGCGTGAAGCGATCTAAGTCTCAATGTAACTATCTAACGTTGGCGGGAAGCGATCTAAGTCTGAATGTAACTATCTAGCGTTGGCGGGAAGCGATCTAAGTATGAATGTAACTATCTAATGTTGGCGTGAAGCGATCTAAGTCTCAATGTAACTATCTAACGTTGGCGGGAAGCGATCTAAGTCTGAATGTAACTATCTAACGTTGGCGTGAAGCGATCTAAGTCTCAATGTAACTATCTAATGTTGGCGTGAAGCGATCTAAGTCTCAATGTAACTATCTAACGTTGACGTGAAGCTATTTAAGTCTGAATGTAACTATCTAACGTTGCTGTGACGCGATCTAAGTCTGCATGTAACAATCTAACGTTCGCATGCGTCGATTTAAAGTCTGAATGTAACTGTCTAACGTTGGCGGGAAGCGATCTAAGTCTCAATGTAACTATCTAACGTTGGCGTGAAGCGATCTAAGTCTCAATGTAACTATCTAACGTTGGCGTGAAGCGATCTAAGTATGAATGTAACTATCTAATGTTGGCGTGAAGCGATCTAAGTCTCAATGTAACTATCTAACGTTGGCGTGAAGCGATCTAAGTCTCAATGTAACTATCTAATGTTGGCGTGAAGCGATCTAAGTCTAATTGTAACTATCTAACGTTGGCGTGAAGCGATCTAAGTCTGAATGTAACTATCTAATGTTGGCATGAAGCGATCTAAGTTCCAATGTAACTATCTAACGTTGGCGTGCGTCGATCTAAAGTCTGAATGTAACTATCTAACGTTGCTGTGAAGCGATCTAAGTCTGAATGTAACTATCTAACGTTGCTGTGACGCGATCTAAGTCTGAATGTAACAATCTAATGTTGGCGTGACGCGATCTAAGTCTCAATGTAACTATCTAACGTTGGCGTGACGCGATCTAAGTCTGAATGTAACTATCTAACGTTGCTGTGACGCGATCTAAGTCTGAATGTAACTATCTAACGTTGCTGTGACGCGATCTAAGTCTGAATATAACAATCTAATGTTGTCGCGTTTCGGTCTAAGTCGGAATGTAACTATCTAACGTTGGAGTGACGCGATCTAAGTCTGAATGTAACTATCTAACGTTGGCGTGACGCGATCTAAGTCTGAATGTAACAATCTAATGTTGTCGCGTTTTGGTCTAAGTCGGAATGTAACAACCTGACGTTGTTATTTCTCGATCTTTTTTACCCCGTTCGCCAGTTTGACCTCTGAAGAAGTCCCTAGAGCCTAGAGACTAGTGACTGAATTTTGCGTGTTAATCCATTTTTCCCTTGCAATCCTGTGCACAGTGGTCCCTCGCCGCACAGGCAGAAAACTCCGACTTCGGAGGTATTCATATTAATTTCCGTCGATGAGTAATTGACGTTTCAAGCCGGACCACGCTGCTGAGACCAGGGATGGTTACCGCAGAGAGAAGTCATAAATAAAAATCCCAACCGGTGTAGCCGGGATTTGAACCCACAACCTCTCTGTCTCGAGGCTAACCAGTCCCCATGTCTCGATCTAAGTCTGAATGTAACAAGGTGTCTAACGTTGTCGTATCTCGATCTATGTCCGAATGTAACAATCTAATGTTGTCGTATCTCGATCTATGTCAGAATGTAACTGTCTAACGTTGTCGTATCTCGATCTATGTCCGAATGTAACAATCTAACGTTGTCGTATCTCGATCTATGTCCGAATGTAACAATCTAACGTTGTCGTATCTCGATCTATGTCCGAATGTAACTGTCTAACGTTGTCGTATCTCGATCTATGTCCGAATGTAACAATCTAACGTTGTCGTATCTCGATCTATGTCCGAATGTAACAATCTAACGTTGTCGTATCTCGATCTATGTCCGAATGTAACTGTCTAACGTTGTCGTATCTCGATCTATGTCCGAATGTAACAATCTAATGTTGTCGTATCTCGATCTATGTCAGAATGTAACTGTCTAACGTTGTCGTATCTCGATCTATGTCCGAATGTAACAATCTAACGTTGTCGTATCTCGATCTATGTCCGAATGTAACAATCTAACGTTGTCGTATCTCGATCTATGTCCGAATGTAACTGTCTAACGTTGTCGTATCTCGATCTATGTCCGAATGTAACAATCTAACGTTGTCGTATCTCGATCTATGTCCGAATGTAACAATCTAACGTTGTCGTATCTCGATCTATGTCCGAATGTAACTGTCTAACGTTGTCGTATCTCGATCTATGTCCGAATGTAACTGTCTAACGTTGTCGTATCTCGATCTATGTCCGAATGTAACAATCTAACGTTGTCGTATCTCGATCTATGTCCGAATGTAACAATCTAACGTTGTCGTATCTCGATCTATGTCCGAATGTAACTGTCTAACGTTTACTCTACAGAAGAAAAAATATATCGGTAACATCAGAAATAATATCTACTGCCTCCTGCCCAATATTTCAAAAAGGCAGAATTCCATCGACTGAAAATCACCCTAAGTAACAAATCATTGTTAATTAATGTTAGAAAACATGTCCCTTAAGTGCTACATCGAGCCTGTCCTATTATATGGAAGGGAGTCATGGACAATAAGAAGACAACACAAAGAACATTAGAGGCAGCTGAAATGCGTTTTATCAGAAGAATTATACGAATTCCGTGGATAGCAAACCTTAGAAATGAATGTTTAAAACGAGTTTGAGAAACAAGGAATATCATCAAAATCATACGGAAGAGACAATCCACATTTATTTGACATGTCATGCGAAAGAGGGCATGGAGAATACTATTACAGACAGATTGAAAAGAAGAGCAGAGAAAAAGCAAGAGAAAAAATATTGAACAGCTTATCCAAATGCCATAATAAAAGATCACCGGCTGAGATAATGACATGTATGACGGACCCAGAGATGTGGAGAGAGATGATCGCATACGCCGATCGGCACCTAATGAGGAGTTTCTTGCTCTGCAACAATTCCTTTTTAAAATTTGTTTCGTTCGTTGATAAAGTCGAATTTGTAACAAAGTTGAGACACAAGTACATATATGATGACATTAAAGTAGTTAACTTCAAGTCACATTATTCTGATGACATCAGCCTAATCCTTCTGAAGTTTTAGATATAAATTAGTGATGACAAAGGAATACATTTATCGGAAGTGTGCTATCGTAAACTGCAGAATGGATTTAAGCAATTGAGCATGAGAGGTGGTCTGCAAACGTATGTTAGGTGTAGTGGCGCTGAGAAATGATGAAGACAATCTTAAGTAAGACAGCCATGAAAGTAATGCGTTTTTCATTACATCTGTTGCAATGACTATAGCTGTCTATCGTAAGCTGCAACATATAATGTGATATTGAACAAATCGTGCTTTACCAAGAAGAAGACTAAACAATGTCTCCTTGTGGCAACTGGAGATCTCTTGAGGGGAGTAACGGATAGAGCCTAGAAATACACAGATCCATATGTTCGTTTGAGTACGCTAATGTTATTTTCCATGTGGATTTACTTATTGGGTATCAACTCATATTAACGCTTCCAGCTATAGAAGAGACTGGGATCTTGTACCTCCACATATTTTTTAAATCCTTTCCCGTTTACTGTATTTCACACCCGTGTCCCGCCCTGCCGGCCGGCCAATATTAATTTCAGTCCAGTTGATGTCTGACCAAGCTCAAGACAACAACTGAAAAAGTAAAGAGCCACGTCCGGCAAGTGACGTAGAAGAAAGATGGTGTTAGTGACTATAAAGTTTACAGACTTTCAGGACATGATTTTTGGGGTAATGTGGCCGATATTACGCCCGTGCCGACAGGACCACAGGGAATTGATTTATTTCCCATTTTTGAGAGTATAGCATATTATCGCCATGTAGTTAGATTTCTATGTATATCCCTATATAAATGTCTTTGTTAGTGTTTGTTGTTCCAGCTAAAAGGCCTTTTTGGCCGAAACGTCGTTCCACTTTTGTTTTATTTATTACCTACGTAAAGCTGTTTTACCCTTCCACTTTTTCCTTTTTTTAGTTTTAATTATTTTCCTCATTTATAACGAATAGATCCATTGTTACCTGCCATGCATATCATAAGAGGCCACTAAGGAGGTTGGAGTCAGGGTCTTCGACTGTCCTACGTAGTTCTTGTCTAAACTGAAGCTATATTCAGTGTCTTTTCTAGTGTGTGGTGGGACTTGTGTGGCGCGTAGCGGAACCTGTGTGGCGGAATATGTATGGTGGTACATGTGTGGTGGTACATGTATGGTGGTACATGTGTGGTGGTACATGTATGGTGGTACATGTATGGTGGTACATGTGGAACGGGAAATGTATGGCGGGTGACGGTACATGTATGACGAGAGTGTTTAATATTGTGATAACGTGTTGGGGACTGAATGTGAGCACTTTGGCGTTGTTTATTGTGCAATGAAGAAGATCTAGAAATTAGAGAAATCTCCAATCAACCTCTAATATCTTCAGCAATCAAGAAAAGACGATGGTCATATGTTGGACATGTAATGAGAAGAGATAATAACCGAATAGCAAAGCAAGCCCTCATGTGGGAAACAATACGTAAGCGGAAAAGAGGAAGACCCAGAGAGACACTGAAAAGAATATTGATCAGAGAGGCAAGAGAAGCAGGAATCGGTTCCCTCAATGAGATAGAGTTACTTACACAGAACAGAGACAAATGGCGAGATTTGATAAAATATCTTTAGAAGGATTGAAAACTGCTAGAATAAAAATTTAGATAAGAGAAAGAGTATCTGGGTTTATGCCCTGTAGGCCGGCTGTGGTTCGAAAGGTCAATAGATGGATGGATGGATGTACGGATGAATGGATGGGTGGGTTTTGGATGGATGGATGAATGTGTGGAAGATCTGTCAACTAAACTGAAACTAAACTAAACTGACAATAAACAAACTAAACAAACTAAACTCAACTAAACTGAAAGTGAACTAAACTGACAATAAACAAACTAAACAAACTAAACTCAACTAAACTGAAAGTGAACTAAACTGACAATAAACAAACTAAACAAACTAAACTCAACTAAACTGAAAGTGAACTAAACTAGGCAAACAATAATGATGGTCGAGCATCTAAATAATTGATTAAATATCTAAGGAATTGAGATTAAGGCGTCCAACAGCCTGGAAGTGACTAGCGACTCAAAATATGCCAGGAACATACTACTTGTCAAGATTCAAGCATTCTACCAATAGTAGACCCGGAAAAATAAACCTACCTGTCTGCCCAACTGGGCAGAGATTGAAGAGGGAAGGCAAATTGGAACTGAAATATACTATGCTAAAGTCGGATATGCTGGGCGGTAAAGACCAGATGTAATTTGTTCACAATAGCAGCATAAAATATTTAGGTTTTTTTACCGTCAAATCTAAATGAGGACGTTACAGAATTCTAGTGTTTCTTTGTTGATGACGAGAAAACAATACGAGATATTCATTTGTAATTAACGTTAAATTGACAACGCGGCTCTCGGTAGGTTTATCTGCATATGTACGTACGGGAATGTGTATGTTTTATTTGTGTTTCATTAAAGCACTTATAGCAAACACCTGTTACATCAGATAAGATCTATTTATAGAACCTTTTACCACGTCCACGATAAATGGAACAAGAGTTACTGCCCTCAATTATCTTGTTCTCTTTATGTTTTCTTTTAAACTGATGTCATTCTCTTATGCTGTTTTTCAGATTAATATCGTAGCAGAGATAACGTGTCAGATAATCTTATAAAGGGACATCATACATTATATATGGATGGAAATTATCTAATTATAAAAATGTATATATTACTTGGATTACATTATGAAAAATTAATGAGAAAAATTATAGTAATAAAATACATCACTAACTTAACTGCTATAAAGCCGTAAATACTATTTAATAAGTATTACGACGCATAATATTTGCTAAATATTGATAATAACCACAACATAATATTGGATAAACATAATAGAAAGAAAAATGGTACGAGATGAAGATTACATTTTAGAAAAGTAAAAATGTTAACGGATACAGGTTATAACAACAGAAGTATTACCGGGAATATTTACAAAAACATGTATTTTGCTGGATGGAGATGATAAAAGCATAAATGATTATGAAATAGAAAATATAAACGTATAATAATGCATACATCCAGAAATAGCAAAAAGTTTATGAAAATTGTTTGCTTAATAACAATAACATAAGCACTTTTATGTTGCATTGCTACATTGAGAACAATGTATTGTAATGATAAAATAATACGGCGAACGTTTATTCAAAAATATACATTTCCAGAAGCTGATATGTTTTTTTTTTAAATATTAAATTGTATTTTGACAAAATCGTAGATATTTACAATACATAAAACAGAGTCAAGCATGGCTTTGTTCTGTCGCCGGATTTGTTTTCACTTTACAGCGAAAATATGAGATTAATATTAGACGAAACAAGAATTGAAGTCAACGGTCGCAACATAAACAATTTGTGATATTCGGATGACACAGTCTTAATAGCAGAGACAGAGAACGAACTACAAGAAATGATAGACATAATAGTAAAAGAAGACAACAAAAAAGGTCTCAGTCTGAATAGTAAGAAAACAGAAGTAATGGTTATATCGAAGAAACAATCACCACCATCATACAGCATAAAGCATAAGCAGGGCAAAACAAGTGCAATGTTTCAAATACTTGGGCACAATAATAATATCAGATGGAAGATACACCGCAGAAATAAAAAGCAAAACAGATCAGGCAAAAATAGCAATTCAGAAATTGAAAAAAAATTGTATGCAAAAAGTCTATGTCAATAGAAGTGAGAAAGAGAGTTCATCGATGCTATACAGAGCCAATTCTGACGTATGGAAGCGAAACATGGACTTTAGACAAACACATGAAAAGAAGATTAGAGGCCGTACAAATGGGATTTCTTAGAAGAATGTTGAAAGTTCCCTGGACATCGAAAAAGACCAATGAAGGCATTACCAAATAGGTCAACACAAAAAGGAAGCTCATAAAAAGCATCAAAAAGAAACAATCAACATTTTTTGGATACATCATGAGTTGATGAAAGTTGGAATACTTGGTTGTAACTGGCAAAATACAAGGAAAGAGAGATTGAAAACAGTCAACAACATATTTGATACAATGCAATGTGGATAGAAAATTGTGGAAGACCATGATCGCCTACGCCAACGGGTATGGCACATGATGATGATATTTATATATAAATAGACAAGAAATAAACACATTATTGTAAAATATATTTTAATTGGAAACATTTGTATATATCAATAATGTATTATTGTGCTATTATCGTGTGGTTATAGCGTTGTTACAAATGTGAGTTGTTAGCTTGTCAGTCTCTACTAATGCCACACGATTGGCCGATCCCATGATGCTGCACATGTTCAGCGTGTTGTTAGTAACATCTTAATGTGTACCTCACTTTTCTTTTCATTTATCCGTTTATTATTTTGTCGCATATTCGTATTTTGTTTCTTTTTTATTTTCTGACGTGCAAAAACGGCCTAGTATCAGACACGAATCACAACACAATGATGTGCTGCGATCGCATAATTTTATAATGACGTTAAGCAGAGGCTAAGTTTTCTTTTTTCTTTTATTTGTCCCTGACAGTGGCATAAGGCTATTTTTAAAATTTGTTTTCTGCTGTCGGATATTAATTTCACTGTTCACTTAAAATACTGTTACTAAACTGTAAAATCTTCCTACCCCACCTCATCCCCCACACCCACACTCAATGCCTATCCCTATAAAAAGGCAATCAATAACGTTGATCTATATAAATCAATATTACTAAAACTAGAATATCTCAGCTAAGGTCACGACCTACTTTCTAAAGTAGGTTATGGCTAGGTCGTCTAGACCAAGCCTAGACAATGAACAATAAGCCACACAACATCAAATGAAAGTTTGTTTGTAAAGGGAAGGAAAAGTTCCATAAATCCACATTATCTTCTCATAACTAGACATCATCTTCTCACAGTTCAACATCATCTTTTCACAGCTCCACATCATCTTTTCACAGCTAAACATCAACTTCTCACAGCTTAACATCATCTTCTCACAGCTAAACATCAACTTCTCACAGCTCAACATCATCTTCTCACAGCTTAACATCATCTTCTCACAGCTTAACATCATCTTCTCACAGCTTAACATCATCTTTTCACAGCTAAACATCAATTTCTCACAGCTCAACATCATCTTCTCACAGTTCCAAATCCACTTCTCACAGCTCAACATCATCTTCTCACAGCTAAACATCATCTTCTCACAGGTGCACATCATCTTTTCACAGCTAAACATCAACTTCTCACAGTTACACATCATCTTCTCACAGCTCAACATCATCTTCTCACAGCTAAACCTCATCTTCTCACAGCTCCACATCATCTTTTCACAGCTAAACATCATCTTCTCACAGTTCAACATCATCTTTTCACAGCTAAACATCATCTTCTCACAGCTCCACATCATCTTCTCACAGCTAAACATCATCTTCTCGCAGCTCCACATCATCTTTTCACAGCTAAACATCATCTTCTCACAGCTCCACATCATCTTTTCTCAGCTCCACATCATCTTCTCACAGCTCAACATCATCTTCTCACAGCTCCACATCATCTTCTCACAGCTCAAGATCATCTTCTCATAGCTCCACATCATCTTCTCACAGCTCAACATCATCTTCTCACAGCTCAACATCATCTTCTCACAGCTCCACATCATCTTCTCACAGCTCAACATCATCTTCTCACAGCTCAACATCATCTTCTCACAGCTCCACATCATCTTCTCATAGCTCAACATCATCTTCTCACAGCTCAACATCATCTTCTCACAGCTCCACATCATCTTCTCACAGCTCAAGATCATCTTCTCACAGCTCCACATCATCTTCTCACAGCTCAACATCATCTTCTCACAGCTCAACATCATCTTCTCACAGCTCAACATCATCTTCTCACAGCTCAACATCATCTTCTCACAGCTCAACATCATCTTCTCACAGCTCCACATCATCTTCTCACAGCTCAACATCATCTTCTCACAGCTCCAAATCATCTTCTCACAGCTCAAGATCATCTTCTCACAGCTCCACATCATCTTCTCACAGCTCAACATCATCTTCTCACAGCTCAACATCATCTTCTCACAGCTCAACATCATCTTCTCACTGCTCAACATCATCTTCTCACAGCTCAACATCATCTTCTCACAGCTCAACATCATCTTCTCACAGCTCAACATCATCTTCTCACAGCTCAACATCATCTTCTCACAGCTCAACATCATCTTCTCAATGGTCAACATCATCTTCTCACAGCTCCGTACACTAACACTTGCATTCAACGTCAACTACACTAACTTTCTCACTCAAGACTCAACGTACCCTACACTAACACTCTCACTCAACGTACACTACACTAACACTCTCACTCAACGTACACTACACTAACACTCTCATTCAACGTACACTAACACTCTCATTCAATGTACACTACACTAACACTCTTACTCAACGTACACTACACTAGCACTCTCATTCAACGTGCCCTACACTAACACTCTTACTCAACGAACAGTACACTAACACTCTCATTCAACGTACCCTACACTAACACTCTTACTCAACGTACACTACGCTAACACTCTTACTCAACGAACAGTACACTAACACTCTCATTCAACGTACCCTACACTAACACTCTTACTCAACGTACACTACACTAACACTCTTACTCAACGTACACTACACTAACACTCTTACTCAACGTACACTACACTAACACTCTTACTCAACGTACACTACACTAACACTCTTACTCAACGAACAGTACACTAACACTCTCATTCAACGTACCCTACACTAACACTCTTACTCAACGTACACTACACTAACACTCTTACTCAACGTACACTACACTAACACTCTCATTCAACGTACCCTACAGTAACACTCTTACTCAACGTACATTACACTCACACTCTCATTCAATGTACACTACCCTAACTTTCTCACTCAACACTCAACGTACCCTACACTAACACTCTTACTCAACGTACCCTACACTATCACGCTTACTCAACGTACACTACACTAACACTCTCATTCAACGTACACTACACTAACACTCTTACTCAACGTACACTACACTAACACTCTCATTCAACGTACACTACACTAACACTCTTACTGAACGTACACTACACTAACACTCTTACTCAACGCACATTACACTAACTTTCTCAGTCAACACTCAACGTACCCTACACTAACACTCTCACTCAAAGTACACTACACTCACACATCCACTCAACACTCAGCGTACACTACATTAACACTCTCACTCAACACTCAACATATTCTACATTAACACCCACTCACAACAACCATGTTGATAAGCACCCTCACGCAAGTGATAGAGACCAGCAGGGAAGTGCGATAGGTAGGTGTCCCATATTAATTTCTAACTTCACTCGCATACATATATACCAAATACATATATACCAAATACATATATACCACATTCATATATATCACAAACATATATATCACATACATATATACCACATACATATATAATACATATATACCGATTGTTGTTTGTGCTACGTCATCGTAATGGCTAATTGTAAATGCCTAGACCGGCCATACGCTAATCTTACGGTCCTGTTGTTTGATGTGCGACGGGGATAATCTGACGACTAACTGTGTGTTTATATGTTCGAAATTTTAGTAATCAACAATGGCCTAACATCATCAAGCGCTATACATTTAAACAAATATTACGATCATCATTTTCAGGAGGACGTGAACTTCCGGTATATGGTGGATAGGCGGCAGGAACCATTGAAGGTTATGCATGAAAAGTGTTCCTTGTTGCAGTTTCCTCATATTCCAAGTCCGGTTGTTTGCAGGAGCTACTGAGTTAAGTGCTCTGTGCACACCGTGAGCTGTGTGTCTCATCCGTTTTGATCATGTTTCGATATTCCAATTGTTTACGATGAATGATGATATCGTGTGACAGGAAACAGTTGGCCGTGTTCACTTTCTGCGCGGTTTCGCCGTATGTCTTTTGACGTGTCCTGAGACTGCTACGATGAGGACTACAGTTACCTTTCTTTGTTTGGGAGATGAGATATTAATTCGAATGACTACGCTGGCACGGGTGGTTGAGCAATTATGGATTTTAATTCGTTTGCAGTGATACCGGGGCCTTCCATAACCATATACATATACCACATACATATATACCACACACATATATATCCATACATATATACCACATACATATATATCCATACATATATACCACATACATATATACCACATACATATATATCCATACATATATACCACACACATATATATCCATACATATATACCACACACATATATATCCATACATATATACCACACACATATATATCCATACATATATACCACACACATATATATCCATACATATATACCACATACATATATATCCATACATATATACCACATACATATATATCCATACATATATACCACATACATATATATCCATACATATATACCACACACATATATATCCATACATATATACCACATACATATATATCCATACATATATACCACATACATATATATCCATACATATATACCACACACATATATATCCATACATATATACCACACACATATATATCCATACATATATACCACACACATATATATCCATACATATATACCACATACATATATATCCATACATATATACCACACACATATATATCCATACATATATACCACATACATATATATCCATACATATATACCACATACATATATACCACATACATATATATCCATACATATATACCACATACATCATACATATATACCACATACATATATCATCATCATTAAGTACCGGGCCTGTTGGCGTAGGTGATCATGTCTCTCCACAACTTTCGATCACGACAGTTATTTATCATTTGTGTTGTTGACCTTCTGCCAAGCCATTCTCTTAAGCTGTCTTGTATCTCTTTTCTTTGTTTCCCTCGATATCTTCGTCCCTCAACTTCCCAGTTGTTACAATATATTCCAGTTGTTCTCTTCTCATTACATGGCTAAAAAATGATGATTGTTTCTTCCCAATATTGGAAATTAGCTCTCTTTTTGCTTTGACCTCTCTCAGAACATCTTCAATACTCTTCTTAGCTGTCCATGGTACTCTCAACATTTTTCTGTAAAACCACATTTCTACAGATTCCAGTGATTTTCTTGTCCGTTGTCCTATTGTCCATGATTCACATCCATATGTTAAGACTGGCTGTACATAACATTTAAATCTTTTTCTTGTTTCTATTGTCAAAAATTGATTGCATAGTATCTTCCTCATTTTTTGGAAAGCTGCTTTTGCCTGAGCCATTCTGCATCTCACCTCTTTTGTACATCTTCCGTCTGAGGTTAACCAATGTCCCCAAATATTTAAATTCATTTACCTGTTTTAGTATTGTTCCACTTGTCTTTATTTTGCACTGAGCTGATGCCTTTTTCTTTGTTCTTACCATTAACTCTGTCTTTTTGCTATTAAGGCTGAGTCCTTTATTTTTGTTTTCTTTCACTATAATGTCCAACATTTCGTGTAACTCATTTTCACTCTTAGCTATTAAGACTGTGTCATCAGCATACATCACATACCACATATGTATATACCGCATACATATTTTGTTGGTCCATCTCCCACATTATTAACCAACTCCTATTCAACCTTCGTTACAATATCTTCATTGATGTTAGAATATTGGTGAAATGTCCGGTTTGGGAGCGAGTGAAACACCCTATATTTGTTGTCATGGCTACTCCCGTTGTGCCCCCTAAGTTCAGAGGTCATTGCATAGACCTTCGCTTAAGATTGACCCAAACACTTCAGCAGCAAAGACAACTTAATTTATTCATATCTTTACGCTGTTAATAAATTGGGCACAAAATAAATTATGTAAAAACGCACATAACAGTTATAAATATTGATATAGAGTTATCTAGAATAAAGATGATAAATTATATATTTTTTTTCACATTTGCTGATAGAATTATCGCAAAATAAAGTGGACAAAATTTAATTATTTCTCAAATCGAATATAAAACTGAGTTACGCCGAAATTAAATCAGTAAAAATAGTTATTGTGGAATAGACCAAGTAAAAATAGTGATTATCGTAAGGAACAAATAAATATAAAAATAATGGAATGCTGGCTGTGAAAATAAATATTACAGATTGAAGTGAGTAAAAAAACATAATTATTTCGGAATGATGTTTGGTTAAAAAAGATTGTTATTGATGATTGATGTATGGTAACCAAATTAGGGACCTGTCAAGACACGATTAGTTATACTTGAACGATATGGAGTATTTTTAAAAGTATAGTAAAAATAAGAACAATAACAATACTAGTAAAAATAGTTGTATTGTTATTATTATGTTTGTATTATTCTGGGTTAGAGTGGACCAGGCACCTACTCAGTCTGGCCAACAAAGACTATGCTGCAAGGAATTGTTGAAGAAGTGAGAAGGTGAAATAGGCAAAGAAAGAGACAGTGAAACATCGAAGAAAGCATCAACATCGATACTGCGGAGTCCAAAAAGAATGAAATATTAATTTGCAATGGGTAGAGTCATTATTGGAGAGGAGAGTAAGATACATAATAGAACCTCAATTAAGTAATAATCAATTCGGATTCAGAAAAGGCAAAATCTGTATTGATGCTATATTTACATTGAGACAACTATGTGAAAAAACAATAGAATATGACAGAAACCTAAATATAGTGTTTATAGATCAGGAAAAAGCGTTTGACCGTGTGGACAGGAACAAACTTTGGCAAACTTTAGAAACATACGGGGTAGCAGAACAACTACTAGATAATATAATATCATTATACAAAAACAGTCAAAGTGCCGTCAGAACATCGGAAGGTCTGTCAGAATGGTTTCAGGTTACAACAGGTGTAAGACAAAGATGTGTCCTCTCACCACTCCTCTTCATCATATATATGGACAAAATAAATCAGGAAACAACCAACAATAAGGAAAAATGAAATAATAATATAGAGGTAGAAAATTCCAACATCAACGAGCTATTATTCGCAGATGACCAATGCCTAATATATGAGGAAGAAAATCTGCTACAACAGCATATAACATCTCTAGATAAAAGTTGCATAAACTACAGTATGAAAATTAACAAATTCAACTATTTGGGCACAATGTTCACAGAAGATGGAAAACTAGACAGAGAAATTGACATGAGAATACAAAAAGCAAATGCTGTTACATACCAGCTTTCGCCATTGCTAAGACATCCA
The DNA here is from genome assembly GCA_032433765.1 of Megaustenia siamemsis. NCBI lineage: Eukaryota > Metazoa > Mollusca > Gastropoda > Stylommatophora > Ariophantidae > Megaustenia > Megaustenia siamemsis. Next base: position 53,401,326 of record JAVIAB010000126.1, read on the forward strand.
AACATTTCTATGCCAGCTAAACAATAAATGATAAATAGCATTTTCATACCAACTTTATGCTATGAAAGTCAAACATGGACACTTTCTAAATCACAATTAAAAAAGATCAGTACATGTGAGATGCGATGCTTGAGACAAGTAACAAACAACACAAGAAGAGATAGAATACCAAATGAAACCATGAGAAAAATGGTAGGAACAAAACCCTGCCAAGAATATATAGAACAACAACTTAAATGGTTTGGCCACCCTGGTCAGAATGAATCCTCACCAATCACAATCTAGCGCGTTCTTCTCGAGAATGCATGGAAAAAGACCAAGAGGAAGACCCAGAAGAAGATGGATAGATACAGTGACAGAGACATGTAAAAACAAAGAAAAATCACAAATTAAGACAGTTCGAGCAGCTCAAGAACGACAAATAATATAAACCACGACACCTATTAGGTATCAGTGAGAAGAGGAAAGAAGAAAGAGTCATTGCAGAAGTCAAACATGCGTAGGGTCATCTGTGTCTACGTCCCTGAACATACAGGAGTACGGGGAAATGAACGAGCGGACATGTTGGCTAGCTGCCCTTCGTTGAAGACGGTCAACTTATGGATTGGGCGGACATCATCAGTGCCCTCCGCGATGTCGAAGGGTACAGAACTTCGACAACCATGAGTCCACATCACTATTTCGGATGAAAGAGACGGGAGTTAAGATGGGCACAGCTAGAAACGAGAAACTTAGTGGCCGTGTAAGAAGGCTAATCAACCAACACAGAACTGGAGTCGTCAGTCGCTGGACACTTCGAGATTTCACGAGGAGGGGATCTGAGCACCTATGGATATGTTCGGAGTGCAATGATGATGACGACCCGTAAATAACTCAATAACTCAACAAAAAATGACGAGAAAACTGGATACGGTTGACGAAGTCTGTCAGTGATGCTCGACCTACATGTAGGGTTATGGAATGAAGAAGTAAGGAAGACAATAGTCAGCTCTAATGATCATTGTGAATACAATGCTCTAGTGCTTCGTATGAATACAATTCTCTAGTGATCCTTGTGAATACAATGCTCTAGAGCTTCGTATGAATACAATTCTCTAATGATCCTTGTGAATACAATGCTCTAGTGCTTCGTATGAATACAATTCTCTAATGATCCTTGTGAATACAATTCTCTAGTGATCCTTGTGAATAAAATTCTATAGTGATCCTTGTGAACACAATTCTCTAGTGATCCTTGTGAACACAATTCTCAAGTGATCCTTTTGAAACACAATTATTTCTGAGTGCTAGAGGTGGTAATATATATTCTTAATTGACTTTCATTATAATCATAAAAGCTAATAATGACCTGAAATGAAACCCCCAAAATAAGTACAAAAACACGTACTTCGTTTCTGGATGCTTTTGTCAGTTAATCATCGTTGTGATTAACGATGTCCAACCGGCTGAGGTTATAGAATGGTAAAAGTACAACTTGTATCTTGTCCTCTCTACAATATGGGGTCTAAGAAGAGCGGAAAAGACTACGGGAGCAAACCCCAAACAGAAAATTCGGGGTGAAGACCCTGAGACAGATAATAATCTCATAGATATTCTTTTCGACATATCCTACAATGGGACTGGTACTAAACCTAACACAGGTTTGTCCATTGTGAACGAAAAAATGAAACCAAAATGTAGTTTCTGTGGTCTGGACAACACATAATTTCCATATACCTTGACCCGGCAATTGATTAGTTTATGATTTATTTATGATATGTTTTTATGTGGTAGCTCTTGGAGATCTTCTAAGGTGGTACGGCAGAATTCGTGCATCAGAGCTGAAGTGATATTTAGTGTTTCCACTAGTGTGTGTGGCGGGAATGGTTCATATCTGGGAAGGTGCAGAGGGGATATGAGTATTAAAGACTTGTCCAAAATGATGTGTCGATTAGACTAGACTTGACTAGACTAGACTTTACTAGACTAGACTTTACTAGACTAGACTTTACTACACTAGACTTTACTAGACGACTTTACTAGACTAGTCTATACTAGACTAAACTAGATTTGTAAGAAGTAAAGTAAAGTACCCCGTCACGCCAAGTGGCGTTTAGGGAATATGGTGTTAGTGACCATACATTTTACAGACCATCAGCACATGATTTTTGGGGTAATGTGGTCAACATTACGCCCGTGCGAATTTACTTTCACAGAAAAAAAATCCGGTACTCATTAAGGGCTAGATGAACCCGGAAGCCGTCGGTTGGGATCGAGCCCTACCTATTGTCCGTCATAGTCCAGTTCACTAACCACTGAGCTATCGCGGCTCTCAAACTAGACTTGACTAGACTAAATTAGACTTGACTAGACTAAATTAGACTAATTTTAAGAATGAGATGAAAGTTGCAAACTCAGGCCATCCTCACCCAAATGTACAGCAGAAGTTCCACTTTGAGATGACTTGAGGCAACCGTGCATCTAGAAACGTGTAACTGAATCCTCACCTGTAAGATATTGATGATTCAATTGTTCATGTTAAGAAGGTGGATTTTAGCAACTATTTTTATATTTTCCACCATATATTAACCAGTATCAAGTATTTAGCCACCGTAATTCCACAGTGGGCGGGATATGCTTAACACAGAGACAGGATGTCCCGAGTTTGACTAATGATTGAGGCGCTAATTTACCCGGAGAAGAAATTCGAGTTCACGCTGAATCGATCGAGGAAAAATCGAGGGTCCCCGAGTGGATTGCTCAAATCAAAGACCTGCAGAAATCGTGACATCATCAGCTGATAGGTCAATGCATTTTTTCTTCATTTTCACCGATTTTATTTTCTTGAATCGTGGAAGACGTGAAGAGGGGTCGATTGCCATTTTCCAACTCACAGCACCTTTTGTGCTTTCCTATTGATTATATGAGACTCCTTCTGCTTCTTTGATCCGACATTTTCTTGGCTCCTCATTTTCTCCTCCTTAAAGGAGGTCTAGCAGAAATTGACAATAAGGTGTGTCACGTGCTGGGAATAAAGGATTGTAAACAAGATCAGAGTTACGGCCCAGAAGCCTTTGTCAGGGATTAATGTCGCTGTTTAAAAAATTATTGTGAGACATTAGAACGTGTAGAGTATCCGGAACACCTTGTGATATATGGGGAATATAATGTTTGTGCTCATTTCTTGCTACCTGATAAACAGCACATTTACTGGTAATGTTATTGAGTTATTAGCGGGTTACCATCACTGCACATGTCCATAGGTGCTCAGATCCCCTCCTGAGCAAGTCCTGTAGTGTCCAGCGACTGACGAATTCAGTTTTGTGTTGGTTGATTAGTCTTCTTATACGCCCACTAAACCTCTCGTTTCTGACTGCTCCCATTTTAACTCCAATCTCTTTCATCCAAAGGAGTGACATGGACTCATGGTTGTCTTGTGCCCTTCCCACATCTCGGAGGGCATTGATGATGTCCGCCCGATCCATTGGTTGCCCGTCCTCAACGACAGCGCAGCTAGCCAACCTGTGCGCTCTTTCATTTCTCCCGCATGCCATGGGTCATAGACAAATTACTGGTAGTGTGTTCAGCAGAATCACGCTACACCAAACTACAATTCCGTGAAATGAGGTACAGGCGAGTTACATATCAACTACTGTTGTGTAATGAAGTGTTCAGATATGCTGATGATACTGTACTACTAGGAGAAAATTCTTAAGATCTACAACAATTATTTAATCAGATAAACATGATAAGCAAAAAATATGTATTAGATATGGATATCAACAAGACTAAGTCTATGCTCATAAACAAAAGTACAGCGACCTTGTACATACATAAAAAAAATAATTGTAATGCCAAAAAGATATTCTAACATCAAAACAAATAACATCAATGCTAAAACTAGAGATAGCAAAATGTTTCATCTCAACTTTCCTGTATGGTGAAGCAACATGGACATTAGGCAAGAAACGAGAATTGAAAATTAAAGCCTTTTAAATGTGGATTTATAGATGAATGGGAAGAATTGGATGGACAATACAGAAATCAAACGATGAAGTCTTAAAACAATTAAAATGAAGAAAGAGTTACTAAACACAATTCAAACAAGACAAATGCGATTTTTGGAGCATGTTAAAAGACACAGCAGCCTATTATATGTAATTTTTGGAAGGTAAAATACATGGTAAAGGATGAAGAGGCAGACCAAGACTAATATGAACTAGTAAAATATAAAGATAGACAAGTCAGCCTCAAGGGCACTCAATGACCATGAATGAAGTGTTAGTGACTTCATTGTACTGTACCTCAGCTTCATAGCTAGCATGATCTCCCTCGTTGTTGACCTCCAATCCCATGCATTTCTCGTACCCGTTCAAAAGGCTAGGTGGACCCTTAGAACATTTTAAGTGGGCAAATAGTTTTTGTTTCAGCCGGCATTTCAACCCCGGACCTTACAGTCGGCAGGATAGAGCACCTCTAAACCCCGGACTCTGGCCACATAATGAATTCTAAGAATTTCAATTACGCGAGGTCCACGTGGACTTATTACATCCAAAGATTCTCTATACAAATTAATTTTCCCTGAATACATCCAGAGATCCTCTATAAACCTAATTTTCCCTGAATACATCCAGAGATCCTCTATAAACCTAATTTTCCCTGAATACATCCAGAGATCCTCTATAAACCTAATTTTCCCTGAATACATCCAGAGATCTTCTATAAACCTAATTTTCCCTGAATACATCTAGAGATCCTCTATACAAACTAATTGTTCAGGAATACATCCAGAGATCCTCTAAAACCTAATTTTCCCTGAATACATCCAGAGATCCTCTATAAACCTAATTTTCCCTGAATACAACCTCAGATGCTCTATAAAAACTAATTGATCAGGAATACATCTAGAGGTTCCCGATACAAATTAATTTTCACTGAATACAACCAGAGATGCTCTATAAAATTGTATTTTCCATCTGAGAATGTTAGCGTTCGTCAGCTTTATGACTCTAGCAAAGTCCCGAGGGACTGAATTTTTGCATAAATATCGCTTGTTCCTATTGTTCATATCGGCAACGGGTGTCCCTCGCCAACCAGGCAGATAGTCTCCGACTTCAGATGTACTCTCATTGTTATCATCGAGAGTTGTAATGTTTTGCATATATATTTTCCTATTAATTTTGTCCACGCAGGGGCGATCTTTGGACTACTCGCTTTTTTTGGCCAAGTGCTAAGTGTGCTTTAACGTGCGCAGAGTGCACACGTAACTTTGTGTTTTTCACCGTTATTCCAGATTCTAGCGCCGGATCTCAGAACAGAAAGAAAAGGTGAGTGTAAAACCTTAAGGAAACCATAGATTCGATTTTTTTTGTTAAAGTGTCCACCCTCACTGCTGGGATTTGAACTCGAGACTTCACTGTCAAGAGCCCGATGTCTTACTACTACACCATCCAGCCCACCACATCTGATAATGATGATTATAATTATGATTATGATGATCTTGATTATCAAGTTTGTTGGGAGGGAGGATGTGTCCTGTTCTGAGCCAGAAAAACGAAATGGCCACAAGCTGAACCTAGAACACCGAGACAGGAGACCCGTTTATTCATCACTTTACCATCTAGGTCCCTAATGACTTTAAAGATGAATACCAGAAGTAAGTGAGGAACAATGTCGATTTGTGGAAGGAAAGGGCATCATTAATGCAATTTACATCTTAAGAACATAGATAAAAAGATCTATAGAAGTAAATAAATATGTGTGTGTGCGCGCGTGTGCGCATGTGTGTGTGTGTGCGCGCGCGTGCGTGTGTGTGCTTGCTTAATAGACTACGCAAAAGCATTCGACAAAGTAAAGCATGTGGAAATAATCAATATGCTGGAGAAATTAAACATTGATAGCAAGGATCTGTGAATCATAAAAAACACGTACTGGCAACAAACATCAGCTATACGAATTAATAACCAAACAGGACAATTCCAATTTATAAAACAAGGTGTCAGACAAGGCTGTGTTCTGTCCCCGGATTTGTTTTCACTTTACAGCGAATATATTATGAGATCAATAGTAGGCAAAAAAGGAACTGAAGTCAATGGTCACAACATAAATAATTTGCGATATGCGGATGACACAGTCTTAATAGCAGAGACAGAGAATGAACTACAAGAAATGATAGACATAATAGTAGAAGAATGCAACAAGAAAGGTCTCAGTCTGAATAGTAAGAAAACAGAAGTAATGGTTATATCGAAGAAACAATCACCACCATCATGCAGCATAAAAATAAACAAGACATACCTGAAACAAGTACAACGTTTCAAATACTTTGGCACAATAATTACATCAGATGGGAGATGCACCACAGAAATAAAAAGGAGAATAGCCCAGGCCAAAATAGCATTTCAGAAAATGAAAAATATCTTATGCAACAAATCTATGTCAATAAAAGTGAGAAAGAGAGTTAATCGGTGCTATATAAAACCAATTCTGACCTATGGAAGCGAATCATTGACAGTAGACAAACAAATGAAAAGACGATTAGAGGCCACAGAGATGGGATTTCTCAGAAGAATGTTGAAAGTTCCCTGGACAGATAAAAAGACCAACGAGGAAGTTCTCAAAGAGGCCAACACAAAAAGGGAACTCTTAAAAAAAAACATCAGAAAGAAACAATCAACATTTCTGGGGCACATCATGAGAAGAGGAAAGTTGGAATACTTGGTTACAACAGGCAAAATAAAAGGAAAGAGAGATCGCGGACGACATAGAGAGAAAATACTAGATAGCTTGGTGTCATGGCATCGAAAACAATCAACAGCAGAACTGATACGATGCACTGTAGACAGAAGATTGAGGAGGGACATGACAACGGTTAATGGTACAGACGATGATGAATGTTATGGAAACGGTCACACATGACATATCGGATAGTTGATAAAGGTAAGATATGACATGATAAGATAAGGTGAAGTAAGAAAAGATAAGATGAGGTAAGGTAAGATAAGATAAGATAAGATAAGATAAGATACGATAAGATTCTAGATGCGCCCGGTTACCCTGTTGACGTTATCACAATCTTTCCTCCCCCCTCCCCAAATATACGCGATTCAAATCTGCAGCCTGAGATGTGACAACTGTTCTCTGATGTTGTCTTGATGATACCCGATTATTCGTATCTAGTGTGAACATGTTTAACATGGACTGAGAGATGAGATTTAAGAGGTTTTTAATCTAGGTCTTTGCAAAGGTAAGCTGTGAATAGGCAAATAACGTTCAGCGACTTACAGCTGACGGTAAGATCAGTGAATCTGAATTGATGAAGATAACGTTCAGCGACTTACAGCCGACGGTAAGATCAGTGAATCTGAATTGATGAAGATAACGTTCAGCGACTTACAGCTGACTGTAAGATCAGTGAATCTGAATTGATGAAGACCATAATCTAGTTCCCCCTGAAAGGTATTTCAAATGTGCAAAAAAAGTAGTGTCTGCTGTAGCGACTCAAGATGAAAGAGGGAAGGTAAAATGAGTATCAAAAGGCAAACCGTGATGCAGTCGAATGTGTTGGGTCTAAATACGTACGTAATATAGCAACTTTGCTGTAAAATGTAACGTAATCCAGTTACACACTTTCAGGTGGTCGATATTATATTGGTTAATGTTAGGGGGCACATATATGAGGTGGAGGCTTATCTTTGTCATCTCATGTTGCCCATGCAGGAATTCATAGCCTTGAGATAGAATGACGTCATAGGTAACATTTTTAAAATGAAGCATTGAAGGTATCTATCTCTAAAGTAATTGTTTTGTTACTTGTGTGCTGTGTATCATTTGTATATCATCTTTCCAGTCTTACATAACTATTTGTAGAACAACCAAAAAAAAATGTATATTGGACAAACCCCCTATTAACCAGAATAACGTTTCTTTAAAGGCAATTGCTATCAAGAAGCATCATTTCCCATGTGCTATTACTGTCGCTGCCCCATTCTCCTGATAGTACTACATGAGGCAAGCTCTCGATTACTTGTCAGGTTTATGCTTTGCGTGCGTATTATCCGATTTCTCAAGACAGCAGTTTAGCTTTTCTTTGCCACTAAACAAAGACATTTTACTGCAAATAATTGTATGTTCATTCGGAGGTATCGGTTCTTCAAGGCCGTGGTAGATTTACATCAATGACCATTGGAAGCATCCAATGTAATAAAAGAGTTGTTAGAATTGCCTCGAGAGCATGTTTGGGGAATTTAAGAGTTAACGTAACAATGATATATTTTCTCTATGATCATGTTTTAACTCTTTTGTGCAAATGGCAGGATGGTTAATGAGACTCCGAGAATCGGGAGTTAGACTAGGTACAAGTACTCGTGGAAGTAAATGATGCTTAATTATAAATAACATAGGAGTATAATACGTCCCGGGAGATGAAGTAAATGTCCTATGCCACAGTACTTTATAGGACACCAAGCACACTGAATGGGATCCGCGATAGCTAAGTGGTTAGTGAACTGGACTACAAAGGACAAGAGGTAGGGTTCGATCTCAACGGACGGCTTCCGGGTTCACCCAGCCTTTAAGCAGCAGGAATCGGCTCCTTCAATGAGATAGATTTGCTTGCACAGAACAGAGACAAATGGCGAGATTTGATAAAATATCTTTAAAAGAATTGAAAACTGCTAGAATAAAACTTTAGATAAGAGGAGGAGTATCTTGGTCTACGCCCTATGAGCCGTCTACGGCTCGAAGGATCAATAGATAGATAGATTATATAAGGCTGTGCTAAAAGTTTTGTCCGAAAGTATATCAAATTTGGGATATTTAAGAATGATATATGGACCAGATCAATAGGCGCTTCGCTAGCATGGATGTTGTGCTAACATATGAGTAAAGAGAAAGTGTTGATTTCTAGATACCAAATTTGGATAGGAAGAACCGCGCTGACGTTCTATTTTAAGTTTAGTTAACAGATCTTTGTTATTGCACATATAACAAGTCCGTAGTAAAAGTCTAGTAGAGACTTGAATCGGCGTCTTAGGACACGAGTTTTATCCCATATATACTCGGTCACCTATCCAGAAGTGTTCGGAGACTTCTGGATAGTGTCGCTTCAAGCATGGGAACTCACGATACGAGTTGGTATTCTTCATCTGTCCAAATGTTTACCCTGGTACCCATTACTGTCACCGGATGGGTCGACCACGGGGGAATTCTTTACCAACCACGAGTACAGTTCACACTGCTCCCAACGGGAATCGAACACGGGTTGTCCGAACGTCGGTAAGTCCAGTCGGGTGGTTTTTCCAACTTGGCTACCGAGGGCCCAGCTTCCGCAGAACTAAAGTCAGCTTTCACACAATCTCAGTTATTTCATGTAAAATTAGCCCCAACACAATCTTACTAACTTGATGTAAACGCTCTCACACAATCTTACTTGTTGGATGTAAAAGCTCCCTTACGATCTCACGTATAGATGTAAACGCTCTCACACAATCTCAATTATTTGATATAAAATCAGCTCCGTCACAATGTATTTTATTTGATGTAGAAGATTCCTAACAATGTTGCTTATTGTTCTCATACATTCTCAGTTAGTTGATATAAAATCAGATCTCACACGATTTCAACTATTTAACGCAAAATCAGACAAAATAGAAAGAAAAAGCTAATAAATGGTTCTTCAATGGATCTGAATTTATTACAAAATCCCAAGTGATGGGAAAACTGGGATACTCTCAAAGGAGCTGAAACTAGAAATTGGCACAGCTCTGGGTAGAACACAATTCATATCACACACACACACACACACGCACGCACGCACGCACGCACGCACACACACACACACACACTACGCCCTCTAGAACATACACCATAAGTCATCACACACACACACACTACCGCCATCTAAGCTAAGTGGTTAGTGAACTGGACTACAAAGTCCAGAATGTCCCTCTAGAACATACACCATAAGTCATCACATACACATACCACACCCTCTAGAACATACACCATAAGTCATCACACACACACTACGCCCTCTAGAACATACACCATAAGTCATCACACACACACACTACCGCCATCTAGAACATACACAATAAGTCATCAGACACACACTACGCCCTCTAGAACATACACCATAAGTCATCACACACACACTACGCCCTCTAGAACACACACCATAAGTCATCACACACACACTACCGCCCTCTAGAACATACACCATAAGTCATCACACATGCACTACCGCACTCTAGAACATATACCATAAGTAATCACACACACACTGCGCCCTCTAGAACATACACCATAAGTAATCACACACACACTGCGCCTCTAGAACATACACCATAAGTCATCACACACACTACGCCCTCTAGAACATACACCATAAGTCATCACACATGCACTACCGCACTCTAGAACATATACCATAAGTCATCACACACACACTACTGCCCTCTAGAACATACACCATAAGTAATCACACACACACTGCGCCCTCTAGAACATACACCATAAGTCATCACACACACTACCGCCCTCTAGAACATACACCATAAGTCATCACACACCCTCTAGAGCATACACAATAAGTCATCACACACACACTACGCCCTCTAGAACATACAACATAAGTGATCACACGAGCATACACCATAAGTCATCACACACACACACTACGCCCTCTAGAACATACAACATAAGTCATCACATACAACACCCTCTAGAGCATACACCATAAGTCATCACACACACTTTACCGCCCTCTAGAACATACACCATAAGTCATCACACACGCTTACCACGCCCTCTAGAACATACACCATAAGTCATCACACACAAACACACACACACACTACGCCCTCTAGAACATACACCATAAGTCATCACACACACACTACGCCCTCTAGAACATACACCATAAGCCATCACACACACACTTCGCCCTCTAGAACATGCACCATAAGTCATCACACACACACCACACCCTCTAGAACATACACCATAAGTCATCACACACACACTACGCCCTCTAGAACATGCACCATAAGCCATCACACACACACTACGCCCTCTAGAACATGCACCATAAGTCATCACACACATACACTACCGCCATCTAGAACATACACCATAAGTAATCACACACACACACTACGCCATCTAGAACATACACCATAAGTCATCACACACACACTACGCCCTCTAGAACATGCACCATAAGTCATCACACACACACCACACCCTCTAGAACATACACCATAAGTCATCACACACACACCACACCCTCTAGAACATACACCATAAGTCATCACACACACACTACGCCCTCTAGAACATTCCTAGGAGATGTCCAAATCAAGATAAGGACTGGAAATCTCTGGGAACGCTTCCGAAACTAATATATAAAATAATAATCTCTGTTCGCATCGTTAATCTCTACAGATTACAAAACAAATTCAAAGTTTTACATGCACAATTATTTCAAGATTAATTCTCACCTTTTGATGTAGTTTTTGAGTGACAAGGTATTTGTCCTGGATCTGTGGACGAGTCTGACTTATTTAGTAAAAATATACCTAACTCTTCAATTAGGGAAAAACGAACAAAATTAAACAAAGAACAAGTCTAATTAAAGAACAAATCCCATTTTCAGTTAAAATAATAGTCGTTCTTGGCATACAGGAGTACAGAAATCAAGAAGTGTTACTCATTACTGTAATGGGGATAAACACATAATAATTGGTCATGTATAAGATAAACACAACTTATATTATAAAGAGCACTCAGCTACGCCCAATATTTGCTGTTTAATTTGAGTGCAATAAGAATTATTATCGGCATGAGACGACTTTGACAGAGAAGATTGTCGAAATGTTTGAAGGATATGTGATCATGAGTGAAGTAGTTTGTTCACACTGGCATTGATGTTTACATTCCCTATCAGTAGGAGGAAGATCAAGCAAGCAACGATGGTTTATTTAAACGTGAACTTGCCATGAGCAAGCAATTAATAGAGGCATGCCTCAGCCATAATATTGATATGATTTTATCGCTTCTGCAAGGAAAAAGAAATCTCTACATGCGCTTAATTTTAAATGTGCGTCTATTTTTTTTATTTTTTAACACATTTTGGGTGTCACAAGTTAATGGATTTCACATGTACAATTATAATATTATTCATGTTGTATGTGTGTGTGTTTATGTATATATTTTGTATAAAAGTATATAATGGAATATCATGGACAGCTAAGAAGAGTAATGAAAATGTTCGGAAAGAGGCCAAAGCAAAAAGACAGCTAATGTCCAATATTAGGAAGAAACAATCATACATTTTTGGCCATGTAATGAGAAGAGAACAACTGGAATATATTGTAACAACTGGGAAAATTGAAGGACGAAGAGATAGAGGAAAACAAAGAGAAAAAATACCAGACAGCTTAAGAGAATGGCTTGGCAGAAGGTCAAGAACAGAAAGGATAAATAACTGTCGAGATCGAAAGTTGTGGAGAGACCTGATCACCTACGCCAGCAGGCCCGGTACTTGATGATGATGATGATGATGATATATGGGGGTCTCAGAAGCCTAGTTGGTGAAACCACTCGACTGGGCTACCGACGTTCGGACAACCCGTGTTCGATTCCCTCTGGGAGCAGTGTGAGTTGTACTCGTGGTTGGAAATCCCCCCCCCCCTGTTGACCCACCAGCCGCTGGCAGAAATGAGTTCCAGGGCATTACTCTGGGAAGGTGAGGAATGCCACCTCGCATCATGAGTTTCAATGCTTGAAGCGACACTATCCAGAAGTCTTCAAACACTTCTGGATAAGTGGTCGAGCACATATGGATGATTACTCGCGTGCTAAGACGCCGGTTCAAGTCTCGACTTTACCTTTTATGAATATATATATATATATATAATATACTATTTATATATCACAGTGTTGCGTGCATGTACCTGTTTTTTTTTTCATTCTTTCCTTACTTATCAGCATTTCAGTATGAAGGAGATATCTAGTATGCGATCATTTGCAGTTCTGTCGACAGCTGTTCCTGCTTTGTTTACCAGTGTTTTTAACATTCCATTATTCCATTTTTTTGTGTGGTCGACCCTTGAGTTTATTGTTCACGATCGTTGTGTTGTGTCTTTCTTTCTTATCACATGGCCAAACTAGTTTATCTGTTGTTTCTTTGTGTATTCTATAGCGAGAATTACTCCTCGCTTATTTCTCCTCAACTCTACGATTCTGATCTGCGTGCGTGTATGCATGAATATATGTATGTAAGTCAGCGTGTTTGTGTGTGTGTACATATGCATCTGCGTGCGTGTTATAACTTATCACCGTTTCCTTAAACATGCATATATACCTAGAGTGTAGATGTGTGCACTAAGCCTGTCTGTCAGAGACGGTGCCTTTATCGGCTTGTATGTAATATCAGAAAGGTCAAATAACACGTCTACTATGTAATGAAAAAGTGGGCATAAACATATGTACCGTATTGGAGTAGTGTAGCATCACATTACTGTATGTGTGCGTATATGTGTGTGTGTGTTTATGTAAGCATGTGCACCTTTTTTTTTATCTGTGGATACATTTATATGTATGAGAGAAAGCAAAAATAAAGGACTCAGCCTTAATAGCAAATGACAGAAGTAATGGTAACAACAAAGAAAAAGACATCATCTCAGTGCAAAATAAATACAAGTGGAACAATATTAAAACAGGTAAATGAATTTAAATATTTGGGAACTTTGTTAACCTCAGACGGAAGATGTACAACAGAGGTGAGATGCAGAATGGCTCAGGCAAAAGCAGCTTTCCAAAAAGTGAGGAAGATACTATGCAATCTAATTTTTACAATAGAAACAAGAAAAAAAGTTCTGAAATGTTATATAGCGCCAGTCTTAACATATGGATGTAAATTATGGACAATAGGACAACTGACAAGGAAATCACTGGGGTCTGTAGAAATGTGCTTTCACAGAAGAGTGTTGAGAATACCATGGACAGCTAAGAAGAGTAATACAAACGTCCTGAAAGAGGACAAAGCAAAAAGAGAGCTAATTTCCAATAGTAGGAAGAAACAACCATCATTTTTTGGCCATGTAATGAGAAGAGAACAGCTTGAATATATTATAACAACTGGAAAAATCGAGGGACAATGAGATAGAGGGAAGCAAAGAGAAAAGATACCAGACCGCTTAAGAGAATGACTTGGCAGAAGGACAACAACAGAAATGTTAAAACAGAACTGTCGAGTCGAGATCGAAAGTTGTGGATAGACATGATCACCTACGCCAGCAAGCATGGTACTTGATGATGATGATGATATATATATATATATATATATATATATATATATATATATACAAATCCATGGGGTAAAAAGAACGAGAGAGAGAGGTTCATGTAAATAAAAAGAAACAGAAAAAAAACAGGATAACTAATGCGCCAGAAAAAAAGAAACTGGAAGAAGAGATAACAAAGAACACGGAAAATAAGAAACAAAGATAAAATATGGTGAAAGAGTTAAAAAATATATCTTTATTGAGTGAGCAAAAAACGTGAACGAGGAGAGAATGAAAGGAGAATGATAGGGAGATGAGAGAAATTTCTTCTTTTTTCCTTCCTCATTTGTCTTTCAGAGTCGAGATGAGATATAATTTGCTCTCTTTTTTGTGCTTTTCTGATGGCGACTGCTGTTATGTTTCCTAGTGTTTCTAATATTCCAGCAATCAATCTTATTTTTGGTCGACCCTTGAGTCTGGTGTTCTCGTTAATGTTTATTACATATTCGATGTGTTGTTTTCGTCTTTCTGCCTTATCGCGTGATCAGATTATTGTATCTGTTGCTTCTATATGCATTATATAACGAGAGTTATTCCCAGTTTTTTTTTCTCGGTTCTACGTTTCTGATCTTATCTCTTAGGCTCTTCCTGTCATTCGTCTCCGTTTCGGTAGTGGTTATTTTTATCCTTGAGTCTAGAGTCCAGGTCTGGCATTGGTAGCACAACGTTGGGGTGAAGGTTGTGTTGTAGAGTGCCTGTTTTGTCTTTATTGTAGCGGTGAGAGGAATGAACGATTAAACAAATGTTCGAAATTAGAGGGAAAACAATGTAGATAAGGGAAGATGGGTGGAAAAATGTTGGGTGGCCTAGGGAGAGGTATAGAAAGAGTGTGTGAAAGAGAGAGAGAGAGGTAGAGAGAATAATTGAAAGAGAGTGACAGGAAAATTGAGAGAGAGAGTGACAGGGAGAGTGAGAGGTAGAGAGAATAATAGAGAGAGAGAGAGTGAAAAGAGAGTGAAAGGGAGAGTGAGAGGTAGACAGAATAAGAGAATGACATGAAAATTGAGAGAGAGAGAGTGACAGGGATAGTGAGAGGTAGAGAGAATAAGAGAGAGAGAGTGATAAGAAAGAGAGTGACCGGGAGAGTGAGAGGTAGAGTGACAAGAAAGAGAGTGACAGGCAGAGTGAGAAGTAGAGAGAATAAGCGAAAGAGTGACAAGAAAGAGTGACAGGGAGAGTGAGATGTAGAGAGACTAAGAGAGAGTGACAAGAAAATTGAGAGAGTGACAGGGAGAGTGAGAAAGAGTGACAGAGCGAGTGGCAGAGAGAGAGAGAGTGAGTGTGACAGAGGGATTGAAAGGTAGAGAGAGAGATATTGTGATAGGAAGAGTGAGAGTGGGGCAGAGAGTGAGAGTGAGTGACAGGGAGAGAGAGAGTGGGAGAGAGAGTGAGAGAGAGTGACAGGAAGAGTGAAAGTTAGTGAGAAAGAGAGGGAGAGTGGGGAAGGAAGTGACAGGGAGAGTGAGAGTGGGAGAAAGAGTGGGAGAGAGAGTCGGAGAGAGAGTGAGAGAGAGTGACAGGTAGTCAGAAAGTGAGAGCGAGTAGTGGGGAGGGAGAGAGTGACAGGTAGAGAGAGGATGATAGGGAGTGAAAAGAGCGATATTATAATTCAAACAAATTGAATGTAGTTTATTATCAAAACCAAATATTTTCATGTTTGTCCGAACTTACAGAAGCTGTCTAGATACTATAAACTTAACATAATCTACTTCAATAAGGACACAAATTGGGTAAAAATAGTTTCAAATGAACCGAAGAAATAGCTTCTACAAATAGCAAGAATCTTCGTTCATTGATGTCTCAACAGGTTATCAATTTCAACGCTTGAGATAGATATGGACCACTTACCGTGTGTTGATAGCCCGCTGACGTTGGGTAATATACAAACGTTTTTAGAGCATTGATGGATGGGAGCCAAATCATATTCTTATACTATAATTGTAGCCATATTCCATACATTATGAATTTTAAAAATATATTTAAATATTCCTCTTCTTCTTCTACCTTTGAGTCATATCCATCTTTGTCATATCCATCTCACCCTGTGGAGCATAGGTCTTCAACAAACACTTTCAGTTCCCTGTGGTGCATAGGTCTTCAACAAACACTTTCAGCTCCCTGTGGAGCATAGGTCTTCAACAAACACTTTCAGTTCCCTGTGGAGTATAGGTCTTCAACAAACACTTTCAGCTCCCTGTGGAGCATAGGTCTTCAACAAACACTTTCAGTTCCCTGTGGAGCATAGGTCTTCAACAAACACTTTCAGCTCCCTGTGGAGCATAGGTCTTCAACAAACACTTTCAGTTCCCTGTGGAGCATAGGTCTTCAACAAACACTTTCAGTTCCCTGTGGAGCATAGGTCTTCAACAAACACTTTCAGTTCCCTGTGGTGCATAGGTCTTCAACAAACACTTTCAGTTCCCTGTGGTGCATAGGTCTTCAACAAACACTTTCAGTTCCCTGTGGTGCATAGGTCTTCAACAAACACTTTCATTTCCCTGTGGTGCATAGGTCTTCAACAAACACTTTCAGTTCCCTGTGGTGCATAGGTCTTCAACAAACACTTTCAGTTCCCTGTGGTGCATAGGTCTTCAACAAACACTTTCAGCTCCCTGTGGAGCATAGGTCTTCAACAAACACTTTCAGCTCCCTGTGGTGCATAGGTCTTCGACAAACACTTTCAGCTCCCTGTGGAGCATAAGTCTTCGACAAACACTTTCAGCTCCCTGTGGAGCATATGTCTTCAACAAACACTTTCAGCTCTCTGTGGAGCATAGGTCTTCAACAAACACTTTCAGCTCCCTGTGGAGCATAGGTCTTCAACAAACACTTTCAGCTCTCTGTGGGGCATAGGTCTTCAACAAACACTTTCAGCTCCCTGTGGAGCATAGGTCTTCAACAAACACTTTCAGCTTCCTGTGGAGCATAGGTCTTCAACAAACACTTTCAGCTCCCTGTGGAGCATAGGTCTTCAACAAACATTTTCCAAGCCGTTCTGTTTCTTGCCATTCTTTTAATATCATTCTATGTATTCAATCATCTTCATCTCTGCTTCCATCTGTGTTCTCCAAGAATTTCTTGTTCTTCCACTTTGTCTTTTTCTCTGGGGATTCCAAAAAGGGCCTGTTGTGTAATACTCTCAGTTGGCTTCCCTCAGTGTGTTCTATCCAGCGCCATTGTATTTCTATATCGCCATAGATATATTTCACCTCGTCAATGACATAGTAATTAGGACGTTTATATAGAGACGAAAAGGTAGTGGTTCAATGTCAGTTCAAGACTCTAGCAGACATCATTATTGAGTGCCGTCTTCGCATCGAAGGTTGACTACCACGGTGTGCCATTCCGTTCTATCTCTTGCTATGATGGTGCAGGTTGTCATAAGCTGACTTGTCCATCTTTTGATGGACTCGTCCTTGTTAGTCTCGGTCTGACTCTGTCTCTTTTATCTTATATTTTCCCTTCCAAGATTACTTTTAGTAAACTGTTGTGTCTTTTAAAATGCTCAAAAATTTCATTTGTTTTGTTGAGTTGTGTTTAGTAGTTTTATTTTTTATTTTTAGTTGTTGTAAGACTGTATCGTTTGTTTTTTTTTTCTTTCCATCCAATTTATCCAATTCTTCTATAAATCCACATTTCAAATGCTTCAATTTTATGTTCTGTTTACGTGTCTAATGTCCATGTTTCTGCACCATACAGGAATGTTGAGAAATGTAGGAGATATAACATTTTATTATTCATAGTTTTTTGCCCCGGTGTTATTTGTTTTGATGTTAGTATACATTTCATCACATTAAAATTACTTTATGCCATTCCTAGTCGACAGAGCTAGAGTGAATTCTTGTATTACTGAGTTGGGGATTGTACACGGTCTCCCCTGGCACTTACTTTCTAATAATACCGCCAAGTACGATGGGGTTGAACGCTTCAGTTCTATACGACGTTTTATAATGCGGCATGTTCTGTACTTATACATAAATAACATGGTTACATGTAGTACGTTTAGCATGCACGATCCACTGGGAAGATCTGCACGCACGATCAATAGCACGATCAGTGAGAACGATTACCCAGTGTACTTAAAGAATATATCAACTTTCAACTTATCAAAATCGAATAATTTCAACTCTGGTGTCTTATTTAACTGCTCCTTTCTGCTAAAGGTATTTTATTTTATCAGTTCAAATTATTTTCACTCCATTCATAGCTCGACCATAGTCAGTCTTGTATCTATAAATGGTTCGCTTCTTAAAGGTAAAGGTAAAGTACGAGACTTGAATCGGCGACTTAACACTCGAGTTTTCACCCATATGTGCTCGGCCGCATATCCAGAAGTGTTCTGGATAGTTTCGCTTCAAGCATCGAAGCTCACGATGTGAGGCGGCATCCCTCATCTTCCTAGAGGTCTATCCTTGAACCCATCTCTGACAGCGGCTGTGTCGACCGCCGGGGTAATTTTATTTTCTAGCTACAAATACAATTCACACAGCTTACTCCGGGAATCGAACACGGGTTGTCTGAACGTCGCTTGCATTATCTGCTGGTTTTCCCAACTATGCCACCGAGGACCCCCATATTATTCTCTAGCCTCTTAAATGATTGGGAGCCGCGATAGTTCAGTGGTAAGTGAGCTGGACTACAAAGGACAAAAGGCAGAGTTCGATCCCAACTGACGGCTTCCGATTCACCCATCTTTTAATGTACCGGATTTTTTTCTGGGAAAGTAAAGCGGCACGGGCGTAATACCGACTACATTACCCCAAAAATCATGTGCCGAAGGTCTGTAAAATGTATGGTCACTAACACCATATTCCATATACGCCACTTGGCGTGACGGGGGTACTTTACTTTTTTTTTACTCTTAAATGATTGACCAGCTCTGTAAAGTTTCTATGAAAGAAGCTGCCTGTATTGGTCTGTCCGCAGTAGACATTTTAGATATTTATAAAGTGCTGCGGTAAAGCTCACCAGATGGAGTGTATGAAAGAAAAATGTATAAAATAAGAGTTTCAGCAGAGCCTCTGTCTTTTAGGTGCGGATATTGTTGTCGTTGCTTATTGCGGTATAGTTATAGCCATATATTATTGATTCTATGCCTGTTTCTGTTTTAATTTTCTTCCTTTCAGAATTAGCATACAGCTTGGAAGTATGTATGTTAATGTCATGGAAATTCTTGTCCAAAAAGCAACCGTTGTGTACGATTACAGCCATAGCAAAAATGTATTGCACTGCCCAGTTTGGTGTCTGTTTTCTTTATCCTAATTTTTATTTGCAGGGGAATAAATTAACAGCACTATGTGTTGACATTCTTTAGCATTTCTTACACAATCTATTTTTGGCAACGGAAGCAATTATATATATATATGCATACATCATTAGATTCAGTCTTTATGTATAGTAGGCTGTTAAATCTAACGTTCATATGTTGCGTATGCGTTAGTTATTAGTTTATGCCTTTCGGCCCGACAATTCTGTAATTACTATAAATAGATTTACTTAATAATTTTGCCCGGGAAGCGGCCATATTGGCCTACTCCTTTTCACTTTTAAATGACAATTGTTTTTATATGTTCGAGTACACAAGGGACATGTTATTATTCACCGTTATCCGAGAGGGATAAACATGGGGTCTCACTACCCAGATAGCCCTAAACATGGGGTCTCACTACCCAGATAGCCCTAAACATGGGGTCTCTCACTACCTAGAGAGGGTTAAACATGGGGTCTCACTACCCAGAGAGGGTTAAACATCGGGTCTCACTACCCAGAGAGGGTTAAACATCGGGTCTCACTACCCAGAGAGGGTTAAACATCGGGCCTCACTACCCAGAGAGGGTTAAACATCGGGTCTCACTACCCAGAGAGGGTTAAACATCGGGTCTTACAACCCAGAAAGGGTTAAACATCGGGTCTCACTACTCAGAGAGATGTACTAGACTCAAGATATCGTCATCAATAATTGCTGCGAATTTCTGAGACTAGAACTAAGATGTCACTTTTGAGATGAAAACTAACAGCTCATGTTTGTTCACTTTGTGAGTTTTTACAAGTTTCTCTAATTTCACATCATGACGTTAAATCGTTACTTATGACAGAAGTTCACAACATGACGTTAAATCGTTACTTATGACAGAAGTTCACATCATGACGTTAAATCGTTACTTATGACAGAAGTTCACAACATGACGTTAAATCGTTACTTATGACAGAAGTTCACAACATGACGTTAAATCGTTACTTATGACAGAAGTTCACAACATGACGTTAAATCGTTACTTATGACAGAAGTTCACAACATGACGTTAAATCGTTACTTATGACAGAAGTTCACATCATGACGTTAAATCGTTACTTATGACAGAAGTTCACATCATGACGTTAAATCGTTACTTATGACAGAAGTTCACAATAGATTATTACCTGTGAGATTGCATTACATTTAGTTACTTTCTTTCCAATCATCCAGCGCCACTGACTTGTTCAATGTAATTGTTACAAGTAAATGTACATTTGTCTATACCCGGTTGTCATGAAATAAACCAAGAAGTAAACTCATGATTGTAAAAAAACGTCATAAACTAAAGTACCACCGTCACGCCAAGTGGCGTATAGGGTATATGGTGTTAATGACCATACCTTTTACGGACCCTCGGTACATGATTTTTGGGGTAATGTAGTCGGTATTACGCCCGTACCGCTCTACTTTCCCAGAAAAAAATCCGGTACCAATTAAAGGCTGGGTGAACCGAAAGCCGTCGGTTGGGATCGAACCCTACCTCTTGTCTTTTGTAGTCCAGTTCACTAACCACTGAGCTATCGCGGCTCCAAAACTCATGATTATAGTTAAAGCTATTGTCTAAAGGCACTGTTATATAATATACTTTACGTTTGTTTAAATTTAAATGTTTCTTATCTAGTATTGACTTGTCCTTCATCCTTCCTTCTTTCTATCCTTCCCTCCTTTTCCTTCCTTCCTTCCTTCCTTCCTTTTCCTTCCTTCCTTCCTTCCTTCCTTCCTTCCTTCCTTCCTTTCTTCCTTTGTTATATCCATCACTAAATCAATAGAATATAATTAGCAATTGCAGCAGACATTAGCGTTTGCGCCATGCCCGATACTACTCTATGTGAACCAATATTGTCAGTATTTCTATTCTCTTTCAGGTATATCTTCATCTTCTAATCCACATATTATTGGTATTTATCCTCTCTCTTATGTCTCTTTTCATCTTCTAATCCACATATTATTGATATTTATTCTCTCTCTTATGTCTCTTTTCTTCTTCTAATCCACATATTATTGATATTTATCCTGTCTCTTATGTCTCTTTTCATCTTCTAATCCACATATTATTGATATTTATCCTCTCTCTTATGTCTCTTTTCTTCTTCTAATCCACATATTATTGGTATTTATCCTCTCTCTCTTATGTCTCTTTTCTTGTTGTAGTCCGCATATATTATTGGCATTTCTCTTCTCTTTGAGGACTCTTTTCTTCTTGTATTCCGCAATTATTTCAGCCGAACTATCATTCAATTCAAGACAATTCAAATTCAAAACCACCACCCCGCACCATGTCAACTGGGATTGTCTGTTCATCGTAGTCATGACGTTATCATTAACACCTCAGATGCTGCCTTTTTCTACTTTATGATAAATTTCGTTAAAACAAAATCGTGTTTATACTTCCAGTGTCATGATTGCATAGTACACAATATGTCACTGACTCCGTAATTAGAATTACTTAGCAAAATATATGAAATACAAATCCAAACTTAAAATAAGAACCATTTATGTAAGCTACATTGCATTGTAATTAAAAATAAGGTGCACCAGGGCAGTTTCTCATGTTGGAATTCGAGCGTTGTAATTTACAACAAATGTTACCGCTGTTTTTATTGACATGAATGTATCGCTGTGTAATTTGTAACGACCAATCGTTCGACGTAATTTATTGTCTCATTATTTTACAAGTAATTATTGTTGGTAAGTTCCGTGAAAAAAAAAAAAATACAAAGCCAGAAAGAAACAATGTTTCCAGGACGTTGAGCAATATTTAGCTTTTCAATAGAAGAAGGGAGTGGCTGGGGTGGGGAAATGAATATCAGGTTTTTGTAATAAAAGCCGCGTGTCTGTCGCTACGCAGTGTACATGTTAGTTTATTTTCAGCTTCAGGCGTTTGAATAGATTAGAGCTGGTTATAAACGCGATTTGGGTGTAAGTTGTAGAGAAATTATGCCAGCGGATTGGTTTAGACATCTGGGGACAGTGTTAGTAACAGATAGAAGATGTTTTATTGGTTTAGACATCTGGGGACAGTGTTAGTAACAGATAGAAGATGTTTTATTGGTTTAGACATCTGGGGACAGTGTTAGTAACAGATAGAAGATGTTTTATTGGTTTAGACATCTGGGGACAGCGTTAGTAACAGATAGAAGATGTTTTATTGGTTTAGACATCTGGGGACAGTGTTAGTAACAGATAGAAGATGTTTTATTGGTTTAGACATCTGGGGACAGCGTTAGTAACAGATAGAAGATGTTTTATTGGTTTAGACATCTGTGGACAGCATTAGTAATAGATAGAAGCTGTTTTATTGGTTTAGACATCTGGGGACAGCGTTAGTAACAGATAGAAGATGTTTTATTGGTTTAGACATCTGGGGACAGCGTTAGTAACAGATAGAAGCTGTTTTATTGGTTTAGACATCTGGGGACAGCGTTAGTAACAGATAGAAGCTGTTTTATTGGTTTAGACATCTGGGGACAGCGTTAGTAACAGATAGGAGATGTTTTATTGGTTTAGACATCTGGGGACAGCGTTAGTAACAGATAAATGTTTTATTGGTTTAGACATCTGGGGACAGCGTTAGTAACAGATAGAAGATGTTTTATTGGTTTAGACATCTGGGGACAGTGTTAGTAACAGATAGAAGATGTTTTATTGGTTTAGACATCTGGGGACAGCGTTAGTAACAGATAGAAGATGTTTTATTGGTTTAGACATCTGGGGACAGCGTTAGTAACAGATAGAAGATGTTTTATTGGTTTAGACATCTGGGGACAGCGTTAGTAACAGATAGAAGATGTGTTATTGGTTTAGACATCTGGGGACAGCGTTAGCAACAGATAGAAGATGTTTTATTGGTTTAGACATCTGGGGACAGCGTTAGCAACAGATAGAAGATGTTTTATTGGTTTAGACATCTGGGGACAGCGTTAGCAACAGATAGAAGATGTTTTATTGGTTTAGACATCTGGGGACAGCGTTAGTAACAGATAGAAGATGTTTTATTGGTTTAGACATCTGGGGACAGCGTTAGCAACAGATAGAAGATGTTTTATTGGTTTAGACATCTGGGGACAGCGTTAGCAACAGATAGAAGATGTTTTATTGGTTTAGACATCTGGGGACAGCGTTAGCAACAGATAGAAGATGTTTTATTGGTTTAGACATCTGGGGACAGCGTTAGTAACAGATAGAAGATGTTTTATTGGTTTAGACATCTGGGGACAGCGTTAGTAACAGATAGAAGATGTTTTATTGGTTTAGACATCTGGGGACAGCGTTAGTAACAGATAGAAGATGTTTTATTGGTTTAGACATCTGGGGACAGCGTTAGTAACAGATAGAAGATGTTTTATTGGTTTAGACATCTGGGGACAGCGTTAGTAACAGATAGAAGATGTTTTATTGGTTTAGACATCTGGGGACAGCGTTAGTAACAGATAGAAGATGTTTTATTGGTTTAGACATCTGGGGACAGCGTTAGTAACAGATAGAAGATGTTTTATTGGTTTAGACATCTGGGGACAGCGTTAGTAACAGATAGAAGATGTTTTATTGGTTTAGACATCTGGGGACAGCGTTAGTAACAGATAGAAGATGTTTTATTGGTTTAGACATCTGGGGACAGCGTTAGTAACAGATAGAAGATGTTTTATTGGTTTAGACATCTGGGGACAGCGTTAGTAACAGATAGAAGATGTTTTATTGGTTTAGGCATCTGGGGACAGCGTTAGTAACAGATAGAAGATGTTTTATTGGTTTAGGCATCTGGGGACAGCGTTAGTAACAGATAGAAGATGTTTTATTGGTTTAGGCATCTGGGGACAGTGTTAGTAACAGATAGAAGATGTTTTATTGGTTTAGACATCTGGGGACAGCGTTAGTAACAGATAGAAGATGTTTTATTGGTTTAGACATCTGGGGACAATGTTAGTAACAGATAGAAGATGTTTTATTGGTTTAGACATCTGGGGACAGTGTTAGTAACAGATAGAAGATGTTTTATTGGTTTAGACATCTGGGGACAGTGTTAGTAACAGATAGAAGATGTTTTATTGGTTTAATGTGATAACAAGTAGAGCCACACTGGCCAAGACCATTTTGAATAAAATCACAAATATCTTAAGCTGAAGCCAGGGGATGCAGGGATGTAAGTAAATAGATGTAGGTGGGTATAGGGTAAAGACAATGGGAGAACCATTGCAGGTAATGTGCGATTTGAGAACCGCCGTGAGTGAGAGGGAGAGAGGCACGGGACGGCTGATACTGGTGAGTGGAGATTGGAAACATCTCTTGCGATAAGTGAATGAGGGTTAACTCCTCTCACTCACAGCGGTTCTCAAATCTTACAATACCTACAATGGTTCTCCCATTGTCTTTACCCTATACCCAACTACATCTATTTCCTTAATCCCTACATCCCCCGACTACAAAGCAACTAGCCACTATTACTGGAAGTTAGTAACACATTTTACATTGCTATACTGCTTTACGGTTGCGAATCATGGACAGTTTTTTTTTAAAATAACGCCGGATATAATTAATTGACATGTGTTTTGTTTTATGTTTTAATAGGATGTTGAAAATAAGGCGTAGATCCAACAAATCAAAAGGGAGGGTACTCTACGAGGTACAGGGAGGGGGGAAGGTTATAGAACAATTTAGGTCGTGGCCACCCAGATTTGTGGCGCTTATGTGGAGATGTGGATTGGGATACGTAGTAACAACAGAAACATAGAGATAGAGAGAGTAAACACAGAGAGAGACAAAGAGAAAAGGATGCTGGATGGGTTTATGGCATGGCACGGGAAAAGTCCAGCGGTGGAGCTGCTGCACAGCGCACAAGGGTTATGAAGGAGCATTATATCCGACGCCTCCCAAAGTGGACAAAGATGAAATGAACAGTATCATGTGGAAACCGATCTCAGACACAGGGAAACCATCGGTTTAACGCTCACATTACGACAACTTGGTTCTTACCTTATTACCAATTAACACTTTCAATATTACTGCAACACGACGTTCAAAATATTTGATTTGCTCTGCAATTACATCGTTTGCTGATTTGTAATTATTTCAGGATCATTTGTTTGTTAATTAAGGTCAGGTGGGACTAGGACACACTTCAATTGTAGGCACTTGCTGTGAATAAATAATGGTTTTGTTTCAAATGTTCATCAGTTAATTATTAATAGCGCAGCAGTACTTGTAAACAATGGAGCAATTAATCGTTATAGTTGTGCACTTAACTGTTAACAATGCAGCTGCTAATTTAAGCATGGACTACCTGTTAATTCTGTAACAGGTAAATTGTTAATACTGTAACAGGTAAATTGTTAATACTGTAACAGGTAAATTGTTAATACTGTAACAGGTAAATTGTTAATACTGTAACAGGTAAATTGTTAATACTGTAACAGGTAAATTGTTAATTCTGTAACAGGTAAATTGTTAATACTGTAACACGTAAATTGTTAATACTGTAACAGGTAAATTGTTAATACTGTAACAGGTAAATTGTTAATTCTGTAACAGGTAAATTGGTTATACTGTAACAGGTAAATTGTTAATACTGTAACAGGTAAATTGTTAATACTGTAACAGGTAAATTGTTAATACTGTAACACGTAAATTGTTAATACTGTAACAGGTAAATTGTTAATACTGTAACAGGTAAAACAAACTGCAGAGTTTATTCTACATCTGTGGTCTGTCGAAATGTGGGTACAAAGTTTGTCTAAGAAAAGGTGAATAGTACTAGAAAAGTTAGACGATAATTACTTAATTACTTGCGAAGATACATTTTTTGCTTCATCTTCAACCGCCTCTCACGATAAGAAACAAACAACTTAAGGTTGATCTTAAGGCCTAGTCGCGTCGGGGGTACCTGGTTTCAAAAAATGGTTCTGTCCACTATGCTGATGTAATAATATAACACTATGCTGATGTAACAAAATAACACTGTGCTGATGTAACAATATAACAGTAAACTGGTTATTCTGCAAAGTTGAATCGTTATTTATTGGGTCAACAGTTATTTATAAACAGCAAATTGTTACACCAGTTGTTTGTTGCCAGCGCCCCTGTTGTTCTTTAACTTTGCCATTATTAACATACTGCAAATAACATTTAACAAACTGATATATTCTGACAATTACGACAATTACAGATGTATTTACAAACACGACACATAGTGACGAACGGAGCCATCTGCAACGATTTCATGATAATGTTTGCAGGTCTTGTGTACCAGGACTGAGCATTTATATTGGCAGTACTAACCGATGCTTCTGTCTACCGCAGTTGTCTCCTTTCCATTATGGTGTCAAATAGAATATCTGAAGTGTTTTTCTTTTTTCATTCATTTTAAAAACATCGGCAATATAAGTTTACATTTTGCTCTACATAGAAGTTGAGGAATATTTGTCTGTTGTTCTCTTCATGCCTAATGAGTTGAGGAATATTTGTCTGTTGTTCTCTTCATGCCTAATGAGTTGAGGAATATTTGTCTGTTGTTCTCTTCATGCCTAATGAGTTGAGGAATATTTGTCTGTTGTTCTCTTCATGCCTAATGAGTTGAGGAATATTTGTCTGTTGTTCTCTTCATGCCTAATGAGTTGAGGAATATTTGTCTGTTGTTCTCTTCATGCCTAATGAGTTGAGGAATATTTGTCTGTTGTTCTCTTCATGCCTAATGAGTTGAGGAATATTTGTCTGTTGTTCTCTTCATGCCTAATGAGTTGAGGAATATTTGTCTGTTGTTCTCTTCATGCCTAATGTATAATGATCATGTCTGATAGGAGGGAGCCGCGATAACTCAGTGGTTAGTGAACTGGACTACACGGGGCAAAAGGTAGGGTTCGATCCCAACCGACGGCTTTCGGCTCACCCAGCCTTAATTGGTACCGGATTTTTTTTCTGGCAAAGTAAAGCGGCACGGGCGTAATACCGACCACATTACACCAAAAATCATGTGCTGAAGGTCTGTAAAATGTATGGTCACTAACACCATATTCCCTATACGCCACTTGGCGTGATGGGGGGTACTTTACTTTTTTAAAAATGTCTGGTAGGAGGAGAAATGAAAAAAAAATTAGAAAAAAAATGGTATGGCTAAAGTTTTATGTTAAATAATGGACGATACAAATTTGAAGGATGTTTCGGCTCAATAGGTCTTTAGTGAATTAAATTAGTTCTTATCAATTGTCAATAATTGTCCTTCCAGCTGTTTGAGTTGGCGTCCAGATTTCGTTCCATTTACGTTGACGTTTAAAAGACGTAACTCCTAAGGAGCTTACGCTGATTAAGCTGTTGGTCAATAATATTATAAAAACTAAAGTACCCCCGTCACGCCAAGTGGCGTATAGGGAATATGGTGTTAGTGACCATGAATTTTACAGACCTTCAACACATGATTTTTGGGTAATGTGGTCGGTATTACGCCCGTGCCGCTTCACTTTCCCAGAAAAAATCCGGTACCCATTTAAGGCTGGGTGAACCCGAAAGCCATCGGTTGAGATCGGACCCTGCCTCTTGTCCTTTGTAGTCCAGTTCACTAACCACGGAGCTATAGCGGCTCAAACAATATTATGAATAGTTTAATTCACTTTAGTACAGCTCGTTAAAGAACCATATATAAGTGTATTTCCCGAATTATAATAAAACTTTATGGCAACTTAAATATTATTAGGTTATTACTACGCCGCGCCTGTATACTAAATGATTCAAAGAGCATGATACGAAAAGTGGAGGCGGGCTCTGTACACATGGAATGGGTAAAGTCATTGCAGAAGTTAAAAATACTCAGTCACCTTTGTTTACTTCTCTGGACATGCTGGAGTACAAGGAAATGAAAGAGAAAACAGGTTGGCTAGCTGCGCTGTCGTTGAAGACTATCAACCAATGTATCGGGCGGACGTCATCAATGCTTTCAGACATGTGGGTAGGGCACAAGTCTTCGACAACCATGAGTTCACGTCACTCCTTCAGCTGAAAGAGATGGGAGTTAAGATGGGCACAGCCAGAAACGAGAAACTTAGAGGATGTATAAAGACGACTTAGCAACCAACAACTGGGATCCTCAGTCATTGGATACTGCGTGACTTGCTGAGGAGGGGATCTGAGCTCCTATAGGCATGTTCGGAGTGCAATGATGATGACCCGCAAATAACTCAACAGATATTATCCTGCAAATCGTGCTTCTAAGCTGAAGATGTCTTCATTGCTGTCACTAGTGTGTGGCAAGTGTGCTTCACGTTGTAGAATGTGCTGAGTATGAGATCCTACCACTATGGAGTTGTCCGTTGTGCAAAGATGATTTTTTAAAACTAAATTAGACTAGACTAGACTAGACTAAATAAAGACAGTAAAATTTTCTGGTTTTCAATCTATTTATCTGCAATTACAACCAATTTCCGATGAGACCCATACCAGTTTGAAATAAATTACGCCTAATTAATGTAGTAAAGTTGATGAGTATAAAATATGTGAACAAAAATAGCAACAATAAATGTGTAGCCATGTAGTCCTGTTGTGAGGCTGTCTAGATATCTGGAGAGGCCCACTTCGATTAATTATCGCTTGTTATTTTGTTCTCTTTACTGTTAGACATAGATATAATCAGAATCCTGTTAAAACATTTCACAAATTATTGGATAATTGTATTCTATAGGACATGTCACCTTGTCTATTATTTTGTTGTGTTTTACTTGTGAGGGTTATTATAACTGTCGTACAAATTCAAGCTGTGCTTTATTGGACATTTCGCAATGTTCATAAACCCTATGAATGAGCCAATTACTATGCGATGTTTTTGGTCAGGTCGTTTTTGGTTTTAATTAAACAGAAGGCAGTATGTGTGCATGCTTGTTAATTTCAAATGTAGTTGAGATGTTCTGTTTCCTTTCACTATCATCATGTGTGGTGTGACCGTTTACTATCATCATGTGTGGTGTGACACGAGGAGTTGACGATTAATATTTTTCACATTAATTACTTTTTTGAAAATGTATACCTCTTGGGCAAACGACACTGGAAAGTGTATATTCTGAAAGTTTTTCCTAACGGGTTATAGCTGACTACTGGAGTCATGATCTGTGAGTCGCAACTGATAACGATTCTAATCTTTACTTGCCAGATTTGGAAAGATAACTAACTGGTCTGGCTATAACGAGAAGACGAGCTGTGCATTCAGAGAATAACGTGCTCAATGTTTCCTTTAGTCGACATGTTTTCATTGTACAACGGACAACTCCATTGTTCTGAGATCATCTCTTCTGCCCGCTTCCCAGTATGACGTCATCTGCATAGCACTAACGGAAGGATCGCAGATGACCAGCTACGATGTATGAACTCCGTAGCACCGGCGTAGACCTTGATTCCAACACCCTTAGTCCCCTTTTATAGACAGGTGACAGTGGCTCTATTCTTTTCTCTTCTGACCATGATCAGACATCCAGTAGTCACGTGGGCGTGGCAGGTGACAGTGGCTCTATTCTTTTCTCTTCTGACCATGATCAGACATCCAGTAGCCACGTGGGCGTGGCAGGTGACAGTGGCTCTATTCTTTTCTCTTCTGACCATGATCAGACATCCAGTAGCCATGTGGGCGTGGCAGGTGACAGTGGCTCTATTCTTTTCCCTTCTGACCATGATCAGAGATCCAGTAGCCACATGGGCGTGGCACGTGACAGTGGCTCTGTTCACTTCTCTTCTGACGTGTCCATGACCTCCGCAACATAACATCCTTTATTAGGCGAATGAGGACTATAGCTCGTTTCAAAACATATGCCCAACTTCAAAACGCTATTACTCTCTAACCGTTTGTTAAATACTTTTGAAATTTTCCAAATGTTATTAGAATGCAAAAGACCCTTTAAATGTATATTTAACAAATATCTTGCAGCTGCAATTTTCTTAAAGCGGCGATATTTCTTTGATGTTTGTCAAAATTGTAAATTGTGAAGCCCTAAAGAATAGAAATTACCGTAGTTGCTGGTCTACGATTAATTTTCACTAGGTAAATGCGTGGCCGTAATGGGGAAATAACTGGATAAAACAAAACACCAGGAGAATTATTGTCTGCTCAGTTCGAGGACGGACGATAATATCAAGGTATACCTGTATGTCCAATTTTCATAGTTGTGTGGTCCTGAAAAGGACCGTTTGTTGAAATAATTTAAGGTAATATAGGGGCCAACATTGTGGGGGCTATAAACTTTCATTCTGATTCAGACGAGTCTAAAAGATTAATAACTGTTTGGGGTTGACCATTCCACAAACCATCATTTTTCCAATATCCCTCTTCCTGTTTTAAGACGTGGCCTTCACATTTAGCCCAATAATCTTTGTCTATATTTAATAAAGCGAGATTAGCAAGAGTCTTTACATCGCATATTTTGAATGTTGTATTTTCATCTGCCACTTGTCCTTTTAATTTTGCCCAGATTAGTTCTATTGGATTTAAATGAGCATGGTAAGGTGGCAGCCTCAAACTTATATGACCGTGCTCTTGGATAATCTTATCTATTTGAAAAATCTTTGTCCTCTGTTTTTGCTTTACTAGAGATAGTAATTCAGGTTTTAAGTACATGTTATTAAATTGTATGTGCTCCTTTGTGAGCCATATCTTAATAGCATCTTTTGTACTGGATGACGTCGGGACTTTATCTTCAAGTGCAACAATGTTGTGGTACGCTGCATTGTCCATTATTAGGCAAGATGGTCGATCTAGTGATGGGAGAACAGAATTTTCAATCCAATGTCTAAATATGTGACCATTCATCTCAGAGTGATAATCCCGATTGTCTATGGATTTTGAAAGAAAAATGAGCTCTGCATTCTGTATTGGTCCATGTTGTCGACTACCTGCATGAGCAATTATCAAGCGCTGTCCTTTGCTGCTAGGTATTAATCTCTTAATCTTTCCATCTGATGACTGCCATTCCCTTTGGTTAGTGTGGTGAGCATTGATCCATGTTTCATCCAAGTACACAATATCATAACCTTGCTTGCGCACCTCTTTTACTTCACGTAAGTACTTGCTTCTCATGACTACTATATGTGGCTTCTCACAGATGATGTTTCGTCCATTGGAATACTTTCTGAATGTAAAGCCTGCAGCTCTCACATTCCTCCATAATGTAGACTTTGATATTTCAATACTGTTGTTCTTTTTCAGCGATACTTTTAATTTTCTTATTGTAACAGTTTCATTCATACCCAACATTTTGCGAATTTCACTTCTAATAAGTTCACAGTCGAAATGATCCAACATTTTTGCTCTTCCTTGTGATTTTGTATATTTTGAACATTGACGGTCACGTGCTTGAATCCAGCGATTAAATGACCGTTTATATAAATCCAAAATGTGTCTTGTCCTATTCTCAGGGTTTTCTAAAGAATGAAATAATCTTCCTCGTTTAGCCTCTTTGCAAAAATAGTCATACATTTTCATTGCGATGTTTTGTAAACTGCAGAATTTCATTTTAAGACTCATGATAAATGTTAGCGTTCCACGTCTACACCTATGAAAGAACGGAAATGGAACACACAATGCCTCGTGTTTTCTACAAGTGTCTAATTGTGTAAGACAGCTCACTTTTAAAGCGTGCAAAATCGTAAATTTGACCGTGTATAGATTTGTAATCGCTATTTTTAACTTAAATACTGTAAACACTAAGTTTTGACTACATCAATGGGTCGTTATAAATTTATATAAATCAAATAAGCAATAATAATAACCAAATGTTTGTTTTCAATGAAATTAATTCCCTGTTGGGTTCTAATCATTATAACTTTACATGCAAAGTTTGAAAAAATTACAAAAAGCGGTTTAAAAGATATTGATTTTAAAAGTTGGGCACGACTTATGAAACAAGCTATAAAAGGAAAAACTAATACAGAATAAGTGGTTCAACCGCCACTGGAAAAACCCTAGACACTGAGACAAATGTTTCTGTTGTTGATAGTGTTGATACTTATTCTAGACATGTACGTTAAAGTCTGGTTTACTAAAATTCATTCCAACTCAAATAGTTCTGTTGCCATTCAAATTTCAGATTCATTGTTCTGTTCCTTGTGACCGTCCACAAAATGCGATAGTGATAACCTCCTCAGTTTTACTCAGTTCTAAAGTTTTGGATGTTTTTACTAATTTTTTTAAATGCACGTTTATCAAGGATAATATGATTGTGCGGGAGCAGCGATAGTTCAGTGGTTAGTGAACTAGACTACAAAGGTCAAGAGGTAGGGTTCGATCCCAATCGACGACTTTCGGGTTCACCCAGCCTTAAATGGGTACCGAATTTTTTTCTGAGAAAGTAAAGCGGCACGGGCGTAATACCGACAACATTAAACAAAAAATCATGTGCCGAAAGTCTGTAAAATTTATGGTCACTAACACCATATTCCCTATACGCCACTTGGCGACGGGGTCTCTTTACTTACTTACTTTTTTAATATGATTGTGCGTGGAAGCACAAAGACTGCCTACAACCATCGAGGTAATGGAACCATCGAGGTAATAGAACCATCGAGGTAATGGAACCATCGAGGTAATGGAACAATCTAGGTAATGGAACAATCTAGGTAATGGAACCATCCAGGTAATAGAACCATCGAGGTAATGGAACCATCGAGGTAATGGAACCATCGAGGTAATGGAACCATAGAGGTAATGGAACCATCGAGGTAATGGAACCATCGAGGTAATGGAACCATCGTGGTAATGGAACCATCGAGGTAATGGAACCATCGAGATAATGGAACCATCGAGGTAATGGAACCATCGAGGTAATGGAACCATCGAGGTAATGGAACCATCGAGGTAATGGAACCATCCAGGTAATGGAACCATCGAGGTAATGGAACCATCGAGGTAATGGAACCATCGAGGTAATGGAACCATCGAGGTAATGGAACCATCGAGGTACACATTTCATCATATACCAAAAGCGAGTAATCACCTACGAATGTGCTCGAAGTGCTGTGACTCTCCAGCTCAATCAACACCATTATTCCCTGTTTCCTTGTCTACATGATTCTCAGTGTTGTTTAAAGAACGGTGCTCTATACAGAAGATGGCAGCTGTAAGAGAGTCCTAACACAAGCGGTCTATAATACGGCACTCTATATAGATGAAGGCAGCTGTAAGAGAGTCCTAACACAAGCTGTCTATAATACGGCACTCTATATAGATGAAGGCAGCTGAAAGAGAGTCCTAACACAAGCTGTCTATAATACGGCACTCTATATAGAAGAAGGCAGCTGTAAGAGAGTCCTAACACAAGCGGTCTATCATACGGTACTCTATATAGAGGAAGGCAGCTGTAAGAGAGTCCCAACACAAGCGATCTATCATACCTCATGTTAACAAACAGATGCTGCGACAAACTAGTAGTAAAGGGGAGCAATTACAACAGATGGATGTGAGAACTGTTCAAAATGTTGCAAGCTGACAAGAACGAGGTGCTCTCTTTAACCATTTATTCTCGAGCTGAAACCGCAGGTCTATGCTATAATCATGAAAACACCTGCGTGAAAGACCACGCCAATGATGGCTCATTTTTTAGCCGAGCTGCAGTGTTCCCTGGCGTTTGGCTTTTCGTGACAAGGCGCTGTGCCAAGGAGTACGGGTTCGATCCTGCTTCGGACCATATATTGTTCTTTGTTTTTGTTTTTCAGTTGTTGATTATTTATACTTTTTTCCGAGTGTTGTAAACATACTTCTTCCTCTGAATTGATTTTCTCTTTTTCACTATCGCTAGGTTTTCGGTTTTAAACCGCGAGGGTCGAATGGGAATAGATAGAGAGAGATAGAGAGAGAGAGAGAAGAGGTGGTGGGAGAAGAAAGAGAGACTGTTGTTTTCTTTGCAATTAATTGTTTATGTACTTTTATAGCTGTCAAAGATAGTATAATTTGCAAACTTCTTGGAAACCGACTTGAGCTTCTCCAAGTGATCACTAGGGTTGGTTTATAACCTGTTCATTATTTATCTGGATAAGAAATATTTCTTTCATAGAGCACTTCAAGCATTACTTATATTTCACTTCCAAGATGTGATTTGTTGATATTTTTGTTGAGAATTCTTGGTCAAGTTAGTTTCTCTCCATCTACTTTGTTCTAGTTAACAAATGAGAGACGACAACGCCATTATTGAAATTAGAAGAATCGGTTGTATAATGTTGACATTTGAAAGGGTCTTCAGCTGAAATATCTATGATGCAAAGTTGAGTCACACATCATGAAGAATTGCGTCACACATGATATAGAGTTGAGTCACATATCATGTAGATTTGCGTCACACATCATGTAGAGTTGCGTCACATATGACACAGAGTTGCGTCAAACACGCTATAGAGTTTCGTCACACATGATACAGAGTTGCGTCACACATGATACAGAGTTTCGTCACACATGATACAGAGTTGCGTCACACATGACACAGAGTTGCGTCACACATGACACAGAGTTGAGTCACACATGATACAGAGTTGAGTCACATATGACACTCGCGTTACCATTTACTGACGTCTTCATATCGAAGGTTGACTAACAAGAAGCACCTGGCCTAACTGTTCCTTGCAATGATGATATTGATGTAATGCTAAATGTGCACTTTCTATGAAAAAAGCAAGACAGCTGATGGTCACACAATGATAAGTTAATTACCTCGTTCTCGCTCAGTCTGTAATCACATTTTGAAGAAGAGTAGGGGCACTGTTTGTATTGGCATCACAGTTTGTAAGTAACGTCAAGTAAAGTGCCCTGTCACGCCAAGTAGCGTATAGGGAATAGAATGTTAGTGACTAGATGTTTTTAGAGACCTTCGGCACATGATTATTGGGGTAATGTGGTCGGTATTACGCCTGTGCCGCTTTACTTTCCCAGAAAAAAAATCAGATACCAATTAAGGCTGGGTGAACCTGGAAGCCGTCGATCAGGATGGAACCCGACCACTTGTCCTTTACAGTCCAGTTCGCTAACCACTGAGCTATCGCGGCTCCCTACAGTTTATAAGCATCACTCGTTTCTCTCAAACGTCCTCGACCACTCGCAAAGCTTAAATCCCATTCCTTATTAGGATCATAGTTTTATCCAATCAGGTGGCAACATTCAAACAGTGGGAGTCGCTGTTGTTGATGTAATGTCACGAGTAGAAGCTCTATTTTTGATGTAATGTCACGAGTAGAAGCTCTATTTTTGATGTAATGTCACGAGTAGAAGCTCTATTTTTTGATGTAATGTCACGAGTAGAAGCTCTATTGTTGATGTAATGTCACGAGTAGCTCTATTTTTGATGTAATGTCACGAGTAGAAGCTCTTGATTTGATGTAATGTCAAGAGTAGAAGCTCTTTATTTGATGTAATGTCACGAGTAGAAGCTCTATTGTTGATGTAATGTCACGAGTAGAAGCTCTAATTTTGATGTAATGTCACGAGTAGAAGCTCATTGACACATTGAATGTGGCGGCTCGTAATAACTTTCTTGACATTCTCGATTTTTACTGGAGAATTTGAGTTCATCTAGTCCCATACTATTGCTGCAGAACTGTGTGGCTTGCCCTGCCGGAAGGTACTGCAATACTATATCGTCCATATCAGTAAGAGCCACCACTTCAGGTAACACTGCGATTCAACCTTCTGATAACCATTTTCTTGTGACGTAGGCTGTTACCAGGGGTGACAAAGAGGTAGAATCTGGTCAAATGATGGTCCGGTGATCCTGTTTATGATCTCGCAAAAAATAGCGAGAGTCGCTGTGCAGTAGAGATACACTGCGCCCGATGTTCTCTATTCCAAGAATTTCTTCTTGACATCAATTCCGAGTATGACAATCTGCTTTACTGTTGTGAAGTTCGCTGGCTAAGTCGAGGGGAAATGCGGGAACGATGTTACGACTTACCTGCTGAAGTAGAACATTTAATGGACGAGAAGGGTTGTCTGGTCAAAGAATTATTGGGCCTTCGTTTACTCATCATCAAAAATTGTTTTGCTAATTTAATTTGATTCTTTTAATAGTAAAGCGGCCTGACGTGGCACTGATCACACTGCAAATGAAAAATGTCAATGTTGAACGAGAAACATGGCCACCATGAGTAACAGGAACGATTCCTTATTTTATTTGTACAATGAAGTGGTTCTATGTACAGGAAACAATGAAGAGGTTCTATGTACAAGACACAATGAAGTGGTTCTATGTACAAGAAACAATGAAGTGGTTCTATGTACAAGAAACAATGAAGTGGTTCTATGTACAAGAAACAATGAAGTGGTTCTATGTACAAGAAACAATGAAGTGGTTCTATGTACAAGAAACAATTAAGAATTATGCAGACATAACTTGTACAGTGGGCATCGGACAAGTCAAGTATCACACTTCTATATAGTGCTAAGTTTTATTCGAGAAAAGCAATCGAATAGCGGGTAATAATGGACATCTTGCTACATTAGCACAGCTGTAAATGGATAGAGAATATCTCTGTGAAATTAGGGCGGCCTGACGTTATAATGACCATATCACCTGTCAAATCTCCAGTTGGCCATCGAGAAATGTGGGAACTCATCATCCTCATGTGCCATACCCGTTGGCGTAGGCGATCATGTCCTTCCACATTCTTCTATCTACAATGCATCGTATATGTTCTGTTGTTGACTGTTTTCCATGCCATGACACCAAGTTTTCCAGTATTTTCTCTCCTCTCTTTGTCGTCCGCGATCTCTCTTTCCTTTTATTTTGCCTGTTGTAACCAAGTATTCCAACTTTCCTCTTCTTATGATGTACCCGAAAAATGTTGTTTCTTTCTGATATTTTCTAGGAGCTGCCTTTTTGTGTTGACCTCTTTGAGAACTTCTTCATTGGTCTTTTTAGCTGTCCAGGGAAACTTTCAACATTCTGGGAACTAATAACACATTTCCTGAACATCTTTAGCTGGCTGTGAACGAAGACTCTTTACATTCTACTCAATGGCTGTTCTGCTCTATTTATAATTCAAAACAGCCTCCACGGCTTAAGCATGAACATCATCGTTGAAAAGAAAAAAAATAAAATCAAGACCAGCGTTATCAAAACGAAAAATCATCCTTTAAGAACATCCTCTAGAAATCGAACAATTCAAATATTTAGGATCCATTACCATCATCAATAACTGGGTCTCCAAAATTAAAATCAATACTTGAGAAGCACCAAGACAACTGCATTAACAAGACGGTAACGGATTTTGTCTGGACAAATCAATCAAACTAATGCGCACAATTAGATTACAAGGCTCAATGGTAATATCAATATTCTCTTATGTCTGCAAAACATGGAACCTTATTCTTTCCTATAACATTTGCCTTTCAACGTTGAGTAGAGAGAGAGTTTTATGTCTTTCATTATTTAGCTAGCCGCTTTTGTTGTTTCTGAACATTGCTTGTATTGAGTTTATTCTTTTCTTTTCTCATGTCCTTATTTCTGTTTGGTGTTTTCATGTTTGATGATAACTGTGTGGGTTGTGCTGATAACTGTGTGGGTAGTGCTGATAACTGTGTGGGTTGTGCTGATAACTGTGTGGGTTGTGCTGATAACTGTGTGGGTTGTGTCGATTACTGTGTGGGTTGTGCTGATAACTGTGTGGGTTGTGTCGATTACTGTGTGGGTTGTATCGATTACTGTGTGGGTTGTGCTG
Source organism: Megaustenia siamemsis (assembly GCA_032433765.1). NCBI lineage: Eukaryota > Metazoa > Mollusca > Gastropoda > Stylommatophora > Ariophantidae > Megaustenia > Megaustenia siamemsis. The sequence goes on from JAVIAB010000126.1 coordinate 53,439,609, forward strand.
ATAACTGTGTGGGTAGTGCTGATAACTGTGTGGGTAGTGCTGATAACTGTGTGGGTTGTGTCGATTACTGTGTGGGTTGTGCTGATAACTGTGTGGGTAGTGCTGATAACTGTGTGGGTTGTGTCGATTACTGTGTGGGTTGTGCTGATAACTGTGTGGGTTGTGCTGATAACTGTGTGGGTTGTGCTGATAACTGTGTGGGTTGTGTCGATTACTGTGTGGGTTGTGTCGATTACTGTGTGGGTTGTGCTGATAACTGTGTGGGTAGTGCTGATAACAGTGTGGGTTGTGTCGATTACTGTGTGGGTTGTTCTGATAACTGTGTGGGTAGTGCTGATAACTGTGTGGGTTGTGTCGATTACTGTGTGGGTTGTGCTGATAACTGTGTGGGTTGTGTCGATTACTGTGTGGGTTGTGTCGATTACTGTGTGGGTTGTGCTAACTGTGTGGATTGTGCTGATATCTGTGTGGTTTGTGCAATCAGAACAGGGTGTGCCAATAATTTTGTGGATTTTGTATGGGTTGTGCTAAGTCACTTGTGCTGTGTGGGTTCTACAAAGTGTGTTGGGATAACTGTGCGGGTTGCATTAAGTGGGTTTTTCTGACTGTGTGGGTTGTGCTAAGTGGGTTGTGGTAACTGCGTGAGTTGTGCTGCGGGGGTTGTTCTAGTAGTGGGTTTTACTGTGTGTATTGCGCTAATTGTGTGGATTGTAGCCATGTGGGTTGTGTAAACTGTGCAGATTGTGCTAAATGGTTTGCGCTAACAGTGTGGGTTCTACTGTGTGGATTGTGCTGATTATATGGATTGTGCTATGTAAATTATGTTAATTGTATGAGCTGCGTGGATAACTAACTGGTTTGTGTTAGTAATTGTGCTGGTTGTATTGATAACTGTGTGGTTTGTGTTGATTAATGTGTGGGTTGTGTTTACTGATTTGGGTTGTGTGTATTGAGTACATTGCTTTAACTTCGCTGGTTGGAACTGTCTGGTTACTTGGCCAAACCATGTTGTTTTTTCTTTATATTCTTTTGAGCGAATGATCCCTAATTAATGTTGTAGTTCACTTCAAATGTTTGTTTCTCAAGATTGCTCCCATCGTCAAACTGAATCAATTTTGTTTTGTAACAATTGTATCTTAGGGAAAGAGAGATCGCGGACAACAAAGAGAGAAAATACTGGATAGCCTGGTGTCATAACATGGAACACCGTCAACAACAGAACTGATACGATGCACGGTAGATAGAAGATTGTAGAAGGACATGATCGCCTACGCCATCCGGTATAGCACATGATGATGATATATCTTAATGATCGCTCTAGAATCTAGTGTCCTTGTGTGACAATGATAGCACACTAGACGATGAAGATTGTATTGCAATGTACCCTACAGAATTTTATCAAGAACATCGAAAACGTGCGAAAGAGATGCTAAGTATGACATCATCGGGATGTGTATTTTATGTAGAACGTTGCACTAATCGCATGCCGTTTGAAAGTATTTCGGTTTGAACCAAAGTCTCTCCACTTCTTCTGTTGTCGAGTTTGTCTCTTTGATATCTTCTTCTGTTGTCGAGTTTGTCTCTTTGATATCTTCTTCTGTTGTCGAGTTTATCTCTTTGATATCTTCTTCTGTTGTCGAGTTTATCTCTTTGATATCTTCTTCTGTTGTCGAGTTTGTCTCTTTGATATCTTCTTCTGTTGTCGAGTTTGACTCTTTGATATCTTCCTCTGTTGTCGAGTTTATCTCTTTGATATCTTCTTCTGTTGTCGAGTTTATCTCTTTGATATCTTCTTCTGTTGTCGAGTTTATCTCTTTGATATCTTCTTCTGTTGTCGAGTTTGACTCTTTGATATCTTCTTCTGTTGTCGAGTTTATCTCTTTGATATCTTCTTCTGTTGTCGAGTTTGAATCTTTGATATCTTCTTCTGTTGTCGAGTTTGACTCTTTGATATCTTCTTCTGTTGTCGAGTTTGTCTCTTTGATATCTTCTTCTATTGTCGAGTTTGAATCTTTGATATCTTCTTCTGTTGTCGAGTTTGTCTCTTTGATATCTTCTTCTGTTGTCGAGTTTGTCTCTTTGATATCTTCTTCTGTTGTCGAGTTTGACTCTTTGATATCTTCTTCTGTTGTCGAGTTTGTCTCTTTGATATCTTCTTCTGTTGTCGAGTTTGTCTCTTTGATATCTTCTTCTGTTGTCGAGTTTGACTCTTTGATATCTTCTTCTGTTGTCGAGTTTGACTCTTTGATATCTTCTTCTGTTGTCGAGTTTATCTCTTTGATATCTTCTTCTGTTGTCGAGTTTGACTCTTTGATATCTTCTTCTGTTGTCGAGTTTATCTCTTTGATATCTTCTTCTGTTGTCGAGTTTGACTCTTTGATATCTTCTTCTGTTGTCGAGTTTGTCTCTTTGATATCTTCTTCTGTTGTCGAGTTTATCTCTTTGATATCTTCTTCTGTTGTCGAGTTTGTCTCTTTGATATCTTCTTCTGTTGTCGAGTTTGTCTCTTTGATATCTTCTTCTGTTGTCGAGTTTGTCTCTTTGATATCTTCTTCTGTTGTCGAGTTTGTCTCTTTGATATCTTCTTCTGTTGTCGAGTTTGTCTCTTTGATATCTTGAAACTACTTTTTCCTTGATACTCCCGAGACTCGTTTTCATGGACCCATGCCAGTTAAAGCAACGTACTCAATACACACAACCCATTCAGTAAACACAAGCCACACATTAAGCAACACAAATCACACAATTATCAACACAAACGACACAGTAATCAGCACAAACCACACAGTTAACAAAATCCACACAGTTAGCAACACAAACCACACAGTTATCAATACAACCCGCACAATTATTAACACAAACCAGTTAGTTATCCACGCAGCTCACACAGTTAACATAATTTACACAGCACAATCTACACGTTAGTACAACCCACACAGTTACAACCCACACAATTATCGCAGTACACATAGTAAAACCCATTGTTAGAACAACTCACGCAGCATAACTCACGCAGTTATCACAACCCACACAGTTATTCTTTCCATTCCATTATTTCGTTTCATGTGACCGTGGTGTTTTAATTTGCTCTGTAAGATGCTCATGAGCACATCTGCAGTCTTCAATATTTTGAACTTGTTCTTTGTCGTCATTGAGGTAGATTGTTTTACAAAAGATAAAGTTCGCATATTATCATATACAGCATAACTCAGTATGAAGAACGTAAAGTACAAGAATATATGCTGCTGTAGCATGACACACGATCAAACGGACTTATCAACGCCATCTTGAAAGAACAATGAAAGCCAGAAGAAAGAGAGACCAAGAAGGAGCCAGCAGAGGGGTGTGACGTACACTCCTAAGTATGGTGACAGTTTGGCAGAAAAGGAACACTTTGCCTCTCACCGAACCTTGGAGTGTACATCACACCCCTCTACTGGCTGCTTGTTACCAGCTTTACCGCAGCACTCCAATTATTGACATGTTCCCCGGGTAAAGAAAGGAATTTATTAATCACAGAAGAGATGTGATCTGGGAATTATTTAAACGAAACAGCATACAAGTGGATAGAAGAGAAGAAGATAAGGGTGAACTTCTGTTCTTTGTGTCGACGAAACAAAAGTAACAAGTGGAATAAATGTAAAAGACAAGCAATGGCGTATGCTTAGGGTTTGGGGGGCAACAAGAGCGTTGCCTGATGATCACTCATATTCAAGGCCAGCACTAAAAATGGCGTCAAGGGGGCGTAATTTCCATTTTGTTGCGATGTTCATCCTCCTAATTTATAGGTAACCTTGACGTACAACTCATGCGAACTGAGCAAAATAAACGATTAACAGGGGTCATTGAATGACCTCAACCTTTGACCACACTATAGACAAAATTGAAGTTTATCGTCAGCAGTCACATTTCTTTTTAAACAGCGTTGTGTAGAAGGGAAAGTAAGATATATAAAGATAGATCATCCTCAAGTACCATGCCCGCTGGCGTAGGTGATCATGTCTCTCTACAACTTTAGATCACGACAGTAATTAACCATTTCTGTTGTTGACCTTCTGCAAAGCCTTTCTCTTAAGCTGTCTGGTATCTTATCTCTTTGCTTTCCTCTATCTCTTCGTCCCTCAATTTTCCAGTTGTTACAATATATTCCAGTTGTTCTCTTCTCATTACATGGCCAAAAAATGATGATTGTTTCTTCCTAATATTAGAAATTAGCTCTCTTTTTGCGTTAGCTCTTTCAGAACGATTTCATTACTCTTCTTAGCTGTCCATGGTATTCTCAACATTCTTCTATAAAACCGCATTTCTATAGACTCCGTTGCTTTTCTTGTCTGTTGTCCTATTGTCCACGATTCAGATCCATATGTTAAGACTGTCTCTACATAACATTAAAGAACTATAAAGATATATAGTCCATATAATTAGATTACTATATAGTACATAGTGTAAGATCTGATTAAAGCAGCCAAAGCGCACTGCTAATAATTGTTAGCATAATTTAATTGATTTTTTTTTTAAATTCAATGCTTCATAGACTCTTTTTTTAATCTGTCTGTCGGAATAAAATGTCACGTATTCTGTTTTTTTTCTTTTCATTTGGAATTATTTTTTAATGATTATTTTCATGATTATTATCATTTTTTTTTCAGCGGCTGAAATTGCATCGTAAACTAAAGTCGGTGTTTGTTCATTCGCAAAAAGTTCACAAAATGATGGTATCAATAAATCGACGTTATAATTATACCAAGACAAAGTAAAAAACAAACTCTTTCGAATGCATCATTTGTGCTACTCCGGATATTTACTGTTATTTTGTGCAATTTTTGGCGCGAAAATGAAATATAGGTTAATTCTAGCAAGTGGCGAGGTTAGAGGTTAAATAATGTGATTACAGGATATGACCTTCCTGCGTGTGGGTAGGTCAATGCTGTGTTGGCATGTGCAGATTGCGGCGGTGACATGACATTTAGACAGGGTCATGTGTCTGACATTTGGTGACCAGAATTATATGTAAGCGGCAAAGATATAGATCTGAGGGAGAAATAGATGACAACCGGAGAAGTCTGAGATAGATACATTAATTCATGAGATAGGTGGACGTTTCTATGAGAGATAATGAGAGAAGTCAAACGTTATGACGCAGAGAGAAAATGGGGCAGTCACGTGGTTGAGATCATAATTGAACATAATTGACAATCATGAAGATACAGACTTTCAATAATGGATGCTTACGCAAAATAAAAGGATGGAAATGGCAGGACAAAATCACTAACATAGAATTATGGAAATGTACCAGTCAAATACCAGTGGATAAAGAGATAAAGCGAAGACGATGGCGTTGGATAGGGCACACACTGTGGAAGCCAACTGAGAGTATTACACAACAGGCCTTTTTTTTAATCCCTGGGGGAAAAGACAAAGAGGAAGACAAAGGAATTCTTGGAGAAGACAGATAGAAGCAAAGATGAAGATGATGGGGAAGACATGAAATGATCATAAAAGAATGGCAAGAAACAGAACGACTTGGAAAGTGTTTGTTGTAGATCTATGCTCCACAGGCAGCTGAAAGATAGAAGGAGAAGAAGAAGAAGACGTGGTTTAGATAATTAAAAGTGTTTTCAATCCCAAACGGGCATACTCTGAGTTGTAGCAGGCAACGACTCATAGTTGACTGATGCTTCAGTGAACATGAAGCGATCAAAACTCAACTTCCCCACCTCCAAGGCAGCCTGGAGACAAACTACCCCCCCCCCCGCAACCCCCATCGTCCAACTAGTGTGGGAAGGAGGGGTGTGGTGTTGATACCAACCCGGTATCAACAAATGACCATAATATCGCAGCTCGTTGTAGATGGCAACACTAGGTATCTGCAGGTGAAGAAGGAGATGACCTGCTTGTACAAAAGCGAATGGAAAAAAAAATGAGGAAAGGAAATTATTCGATAAAACGTTATATATGTCATTATTTCCTGGCTAAGGTAAAACATTATATATGTCATTATTTCCTGGCTAAGATAAAACATTATATATGTCATTATTTCCTGGCTAAGATAAAAGGTTATAGCTGTCAAAATGTCCTGGCTAAGATAAAACGTTATAGCTGTCAAAATGTCCTGGCTAAGATAAAAGGTTATAGCTGTCAAAATGTCCTGGCTAAGATAAAACGTTATAGCTGTCAAAATTACCTGGCTTAGATAAAAGGTTATAGCTGTCAAAATTACCTGGCTAAGATAAAACATTATAGATGTCAAAATTTCCTGGCTAAGTCAAAATTTCCTGGCTAAGTTAAAAAAAAATTCTAAAAATATTTTGGCACAATAAATTTAACAGAAAGCAATTGTGGAGGAGGTGAAGAAGAGGAGATAATCCCCCGCTAATTGTCTGTCCGTGGACCTTGCTTGTCGATATTTTCAAAAGATACCCAGAAATTAGTAGTTACAATCTGGCATATAGAGGGGTTTTTGAGTGGTCGAAATCTGACAGAGCAGGGACAACGTAGCGGATGATGGTAGAGCAGGAGATAATTAAGGTGAGCCAAATATGGAATACCCTGCGAAGATGACAACGAGCAATGAAAAATGGAAGTTAATTTTCTTATAATTTACGACACAACTCATCATCTGCTTTCTGTTGGACATTTAGAGTTTGCAAATCCTGATTTGAGTTGAAGTATAACTAGGTCTTCTATATAATTTCTTTCTTTTTTTCCTTCCCCATATGCCTTCCAGTGCCGAGGTGAGATACGGTTCGCCCTTTAATGCTCTTCTATTTGCCACTACTGTTGTTATACCGAGGTTTTCTACTATTCCGTTTATCCACCTTTTTCTCAGTTGGCTTCTTGGTCTGGAGTTTTGTATAATTTCTTGATAACTTGTATTAGATTTAGTTCTTTGTGCCGAACACAGGTCTTTGTGATCTGTTGTCGCTTTATGCATTCAAAAGCTGATTCAGTTCCTAGTCATTTTTTTTAACTCTTCTTTTCTGATCCTATCTCTTACCCTATTTCCTGACATGCGCCTGACACACTTTATTTATGTGGTGGTTAATTTTGTAATAGATCTTGAGTGTAAGGTTCATGCCTGGCGTATCGTTGGGATCAAGATAGTCTTAGAAATAGCTCGCTGCTAAATCATTAGTCCCACACAAATGGTGGGACTACGGTGATTCTCAGGTCGGTAGCCCGGTGGTTTAAACGCAAGTTCTTAACAGTGAGAACCGCTGCTGATAGTTGCAGTAAATTGTTGATAATCTGTGTATGACTGGATAAAGATCGTTGAGTCTTTTTAAAAACAAAAAACAGAAAAAAAGAGCGACTAACTTTAGTTTAGTGGAAAGATCATCGGATAACCGTACAGTGCTTATATCCCATCGTCAGTACTTTCCTCAGTAAGAAATACACCCGCAGCATATTAGCAAAAGCACTGAAGATGGTTTCAGCTCAGAGACACAAACTCTGAATTACTAACGAGAACATGATCTCAAGCCTCCTTAGCTGTCTCTTACATACAACATGCGTGGCTGGTGACAGTGTATCCTAGGTACAACATGCGTTCCTGGTGACAGTGTATCATAGGTACAACATGCGTGGTTGGTGACAGTGTATCCTAGGTACAACATGCGTGGCTGGTGACAGTGTATCCTAGGTACAACATGCGTGGCTGGTGACAGTGTATCATAGGTACAACATGAGAGGCTGGTGACAGTGTATCCTAGGTACAACATGCGTGGCTTGTGACACAGTGTATCCTAGGTACAACATGCGTGGCTGGTGACAGTGTATACTAGTACAACATGCGTGGCTGGTGACAGTGTATCCTAGGTGCAACATGCGTGGCTGGTGACAGTGTATCCTAGTACAACATGCGTAGCTGGTGACAGTGTATCCTAGGTGCAACATGCGTGGCTGGTGACAGTGTATCCTAGTACAATATGCGTGGCTGGTGACAGTGTATCCTAGGCACAATATGCTTGGCTCGTGACAATGTATCCTAGGTACAATATGTTTGGCTCGTGACATTGTATCCTAGGTACAATATGCGTGGCTCGTGACAGTGTATCCTAGGTACAATATACGTGGCTGATGACAGTGTCTCTTACATACAACATGCGAGGCTGGTGACACTGTATCCTAGGTACAATATGCGTGACTGATGACAGTGTCTCTTACATACAACATGCGTGGCTGATGACAGTGTCTCTTACATACATCATGCGTGGCAAATGAATTAGTCTCTATTCTTTTCTGCTCTCACCGTGGTCAGGTCCCCGATAATCACACGGACGTAGCAGATGACAGTGGCTCTTACAACAACATGCGTGGCTGATGACAGTGTCTCTAACATACAACATGCGTAGCTGATGACAGTGGCTCTCACATACAACATGCGTGGCTGATGACAGTGTCTCTTACATACAACGTGCGTGGCTGATGACAGTGTCTCTTACATACAACATGCGTGGCAACTGACATAGTCTCTATTCTTTTCTGCTCTCACCGTGGTCAGGCCCCGATAATCACACGGACGTAGCAGATGACAGTGGCTCTTACATACAACATGCGTGGCAACTGACATAGTCTCTATTCTTTTCTGCTCTCACCGTGGTCAGGTCCCCGATAATCACACGGGCGTAGCAGATGACAGTGGCTCTATTCTTTTCTCCTTTCACTGTGGTCAGGACCAAGGTAGTAACATAGGTGAAACAAAATGTATTAGTGAGCAGGAAATTGTACCCCGACGTTATCAACGTGACATAAACCAGCCTTCTGACGGAACTAGATGTGGCTGTATATCAACGAGCTAGCTAAAGGAAACGGTAATAGAAGCGGATGGCCTTTTATGACAAACAATAAACATAGTGAGTGAGGAAAACGAGATTTAATGAGAGTCAACACAGAGAAGAAATCTATATGGCCACAAGAGTAGCATGAGCCGGCCGGTAACTTTATGAGAGAAATCAATGAGAGAAACATGAGAGAATTAATCAAAAACTGATAATCAGACTGTCTGCATTGCAGCCTACCGATTTGTCTGCATTGCGCGTCCGTTATTTTTTCTATTTGTGACGCAAGCCTTTTGATTTTTCCTTCAGTATGTCTGTTTTCAAGAATATATTGATTATTGATTTGTAGGTATGTACGACATGACTATTGATAATTTTGCCATTGTACAGCAACTCTATTAATTGTTCTGTATATCTGTACTCCATGTCTATTAATTGTTCTGTATATCTGTAAAAAAAAAAAATAGGTACCCTCCACGCATTGCGTACGGGGAATATGGTGTTAGTGACCATATTTTTCTATGACCACGGCACATTTTTGGGTGATGTGGTCTGGTATCACGCCAGGCCGCATTTACTTACCAGAAAAATGTCTGATACCCACCGTTAGAGACTGGGTGAACCCCGGAGCCTTGTCAGTCCGAAAAAAAATCCACCACTGCTGGGGAACTAAAACCCGGACCCTTCAAGTCATGAAGCGAACACACTAACCACTCAGCCACCGAGGCTCCACCGTGCAGTATATCTGTACTGCAGTTTTATTAATGTGTCTGTATATCTGTACTGCAGGTTTATTATTTTGTCTGTATATCTGTACTGCAGGTTATTAATTTGTCTGTATATCTGTACTGCAGGTTTGTTAATGTGTCTGTATATCTGTACTGCAGGTTTATTAATTTGTCTGTATATCTGTACTGCAGATTTGTTAATGTGTCTGTATATCTGCACTACAGGTTTGTTAATTTGTCTGTATATCTGTACTGCAGGTTTATTAATTTGTCTGTATATCTGTACTGCAGGTTTATTAATTTGTATGTGTATCTGTACTGTAGGTTTGTTAATGTGTCTGTATCTGAGACTGTATCTGTACTGTAGGTCTATTGTTTTGTCTGCATATTTGTACCCCAAATCTATTTATTGATTTGTCCCTATGACGGCTTCCATGTTCACCCAGCCTTAAATGGGTGCCGGATCTTTTTCTGGGAAATTAATGCGGCAAGGGTGTAATACCGACCACATTACCCCAAAATCACGTGCTGAAGGTCTGTACAATTTATGGCCACTAACACCATATTCCCTATATGCCTCTTGGCGTGACGGGGCACTTTACTTTACTTATGTCTATATTAGGTATATTTTCCTTCAGAATGTGCATCTCTACGCCTATACACATGTTCTCATCGCTAGACTTCGTGTGTGTACATTTTGTTTAATTTATTTGCGATTACGTTATCAGTTTACAGCATACATATCAATATGTGTATGTAGATATTCCACCAACATATGTTCTTCATTAATCTTACTATTTTTTTCTTGTTGCATTATCTGTTAATCCAAACCAATAATTTTCCTTGCTTCCTCTTTATGCTTATCAGCATCCGTGCATTATTCCATCATTATCTTACGCCGTCTCCGCATCGAAGTTTGTCTATGATAGTCAGTTACAGCAGCTTCGCATCTCTACGCATCTTGGTGCATCTTGATGCCTTTACCTCTATGATAAAGTGTCATTTTACTCTCTCATCTTTTTGGTAAACACTCTATAAACGTCTTTAATTGTTACCACTTCACTGATAGTCTCAGTCCGCGTCTACCTGTTTACCTTGTGATTTCCTGTCCAACATGATTGTCAGTCAGTTATTGCGTCTCTCTATCATCATCATCATGTACCCTGCCGGTTGGCGTAGGCGATCATGTCCCTCCACAATCTTCTATCTACAGTGCATCGTATCAGTTCTGTTGTTGACTGTTTTCCATGCCATGACACCAAGCTATCCAGTATTTTCTCTCTTCGTCTCTCTATACATCCAAGAAATGTCATTTCCCCATGCACTTGTTCTTCCTGCATGTTCACATTTTTCAAAACGCGTCACGCAACACTCTTCAGCTTTCTCTTTCATGAGTTTCTTTTCTCTTTTTTATCACATTAAATGTTTCCTCAAACATGATTTTAAGTAGTTAAGATGTGTCTGTATTTCTCATTATTTATGCATTTTGTCTGACATTGAAATCACAGCACGGACGGACTGTCATGTATATCATATGTCTTTTTTGCATCAATCGACCAATGTATGTATATTTGCTGTTCATAATTGGTGTTAATTGTCAAATTGCTTTCTTGTTTTGCTGCATTAGCTCACAGTGTCATCTTCAATTTGCTGATTCGTTTATACACACTTTTTCCTTATTTATTTTATTCAATCAATTTTTGTGTGTGTTTGTACCTTCAGCAAATAGCCTTGAAAATGGATTTCCATTTCTGTTCAGCACAAGACTTATGTTATATGTTCTATTCATCTACGTTTTTTACTTATGAATATGTTCTATTCATCTACGTTTTTACTGCTGTTATATGTTCTATTTATCTACGTGTTTTAACTGATATTATATTTATGTTCATCTACGTGTTCGACTTATGATTTATATATATCTATTCTACTACGTGTTTTTAACTTATTTATATGTTCTATTCATATACGTGTTTTGACCTATGATGTATGTTCTATTCATCTACGTGTTTTGACTTATGTTATATGTTCTATTCATCTACGTGTTTTAACTTATGTTCCTCAATTTAGTGTTTTTTTTTCCCCCCTTTACAAATGTCCGTGCTGTTCTTAACATTGATGTTGTTACTACTTGATCATTAGAAAGGTGGTGTTGTTACATAATGTGATGTTACAGATAATGTATGTCTCGTAACATTGTTGGCAGCCACTTGCTAAGCTTCACAACACAAGGTTATAAAGGTGGTTTTTTTTCTTTCTTTATATTGAGTATTTGTCTCCCCCCTGCCGCCATTGTGAAGTCTCCGACTGTTTGCCGAGAAGTAACGAAGTACACAGCGCAGAATAGAGAAAGTTAAAGGTAAAACTACAGAATTGGAAACAGTAGACATCAAACAGGTAAATGTCATTACATGTTTGATTGGCAGGTGGACAAATTAAACTATTTGAGGCCGGCGTCACGCTAAGAGGCATGCAAGTCAGGCCGCTAGAATGACAGGGAAGTCGCTTTGAAAAGTTGGCATACATTTACAGCGGCCAGGAGAAGACAACTGTGGTTTATTATTTACATCAATGCTTCTCAAGCTGTGCTCTTTGTAAAAAAGTAAAGTGCCCCCGTCACGCCAAGTGGCTTATAGGGAATACGGTGTTAGTGACCATAAATTTTACAGACCCTCGACATATGATGTTTGGGGTAATGTGGTAGGTATTACGCCGTGCCGCTTTACTTTCACAGAAAAACAATATCCGGTACCGATTAAAGGCTGGGTGAACCCGGAAGCCGTCGGTTGAGATAGAACCCTACCTCTTGTTGTTCTGTTTGTGGCTTTACATAATTTTTTTTTCGGGAAAAGGTGGTGGGAGCGGTGGAATATGAATACGTTCGGATTATTCAAAATCTGTAGGGATAATCGTCTGAATGCGACCATTTTTTAAATTATTTTTGTGGAGACGTCATTTCATTGTCTAGCTAGTTCGTCTCAGGACGAAAACGTCAAACAACGCAGAAATTCAGGAATCGTAAATCTCCATGTTTGACGATTCACAGCTAGGTCGGAATCATCTTGTGCCCTGCCTTCAATTAAAAATTGCTCTTTATAAAGTTTCTGTTGGTCTCCCTTGTTTTCTTCTGTCACATGGTGTCCATGTAAAGACCTGGCTTATGAATTTTATTTGAAATATATTATGGTCTGGTTTCTTCACTTATAGATTTATTGAGTGGAAGATCTCTCAATGATATTTCTATCTATCAATTGACCTTTCGAGCCGTAGCGGCCCATAGGGCATGGACCCAGATACTCTTTCTCTTATCTAAATTTTTATTCTAACATTTTTCAATTCTTGTAAAGATCTTTTATCAAATCTCGCCATTTGTCTCTTTTCCGTGCAAGCAACTATATCTCATTTAAGGAGCCGATTCCTGCTGCTCTTGCCTCTCTGATCAATGTTCTTGTTAGTGTCTCTCTTGGTCGGCATCTTTTCCTTTTACCTGTTGTTTCCCACACGAGGGCTTGCTTTGTTATTCGGTTATTATCTCTTCTCATCACATGTCCAACATATGAACAGACTTCGCAGACATTTATTTTTAAGGCAAGCATTCTATTCTCTATAACGTGAGTAGACTGTCCACATCCATATATCAGCACGGATACCACACAGGAGTTGAACCGTCTCAGCTTCGTGTGCTTGCTGTGTAGTTTAGATCTCCAGACACTTATAGGATTCTTACAGACACTTGATGCCAACGCTCTACAAATAATAATTATAATAGTTGTCTTCCCATCTCACAATATTTCGCCATTAGGTTGATGAAGTGCATCTGTTTTTTTAAATTGTTTTTTTTTTCCCCACAGTTTGTCAGTGCTACTTTCGTTGTTTTGCTCATTTTCGTCTTTCCATAAATGACAAATACACACGCCTCTTCTATTTCATATTTAAATTGATTAGAAAACGTATATCTTCAAATAAAAAAAAACGTGGGTGATTTACAGATTAAATATTCTACATTAGAAAGTCTCAAATGTGCCAATCTTTGATTTTTGTTGTTGCGAGCATTATTCAAATAAAACATATTTCATATATAAATATTTATTTCAATTGACATTTGAAATATATATAAAATCGTATTGAGTGGCTAAACTAACAGAGACAAAACAAATTACAACGTTTCGGAAAAGGTCTTAGTCAGTGTTAACAGACAAACTTTACAAATGAAACATAAATCCAAGCCACAGAAAACACACCACAGATCTAAAAAATGGTGGGAGAAGATGGTAGCCTGATTTGCGTAGAGTCTGTTTAAAAAGAAATATAGATAATAGCGCATGTAGGAGTTGAGACAAGAAAAAGGGTGAGAGATAATAGGGCTGGCAAGGGAGAAGTAGAGCAAGAGAAGTTATAAATATAACGTATAAAGAAATAATTATATGACACAGGAGAGAAGAGGATAGGAGACCAGTAATTAAAGAAGTGAGTTAAAAGAGTTTAATCCTCGCGGCTGGAGTGTGCCAAAACGGGCAATGAGTTCGTTCTCCAAAGCAAACAGACTGTGGGTATCAGAGGTTCAAGAGAAGTTTTGAGTAATCCGGAAGTCATCAGGGATATCATCATCATCATGTGCCATACCGATTGGCGTAGGCAATCATGTCCTTCCACATTTTTTATATCTACAGTGCATCGTATATGTTCTGTTGTTGACTGTTTTCCATGCCAGGACACCAAGCTATCCAGTATTTTCTCTCTTTGTCGTCTGCGATCTCTCTTTCTTTTATTTTGCCTGTTGTAACCAAGTATTCCAACTTTCCTCTACTCATGGTGTGCCCGAAAAATGTTGATTGTTTCTTTCTGATGTTTTTTAGGAGCTGCTTTTTTTTGTTGCCTCTTTAAGAACTTTCTCATTGGTCTTTTTAGCTGTCCAGGGAACTTTCAACATTCTTCTAAGAAATCCCATCTCTGTGGCCTCTAATAGTCTTTTCATTTGTTTGTCTACTGTCCATGATCCGCTTCCATAGGTCAGAATTGGTTCTATATAGCAGCGATGAACTCTCTTTCTCACTTCTATTGACATAGATTTGTTGCATAAGATATTTTTTCATTTTCTGAAATGCTATTTTGGCCTGAGCTATTCTGCTTTTTATTTCTGTGGTGCATCTTCCATCTGATGTTATTATTTTGCCCACGTATTTCAAACGTTGCACTTGTTTCAGATTTGTTCATGTTTATTTTTATGCTGCATGATGGTGATGATTATTTCTTCGATATAACCATTACTTCTGTCTTCTTACTATTCAGACTGAGACCTTTCTTGTTGCTTTCTTCTACTATTATGTCTACCATTTTTTGTAGTTATTCTCTGTCTCTGCTATTAAGACTGTGTCATCCGCATATCGCAAATTATCACGTTATGACCGTTGACTTCAATTCCTTTTATTTTTCTCTACTATTGATCTCATTATATATTCGCTGTAAAGTGAAAACAAATCCGGCGACAGAACACAACCTTTTCTGACTCCTTGTTTTATATATTGGAATTGTCCAGTTTGGTTGTTAATTCGTATAGCTGCTGTTTGTTGCCAGTACATGTTTCTTTATGATTCGCAGATCCTTGCCATCAATGTTTAATTTCTCCAGCATATTGATTATTTCCGCATGCTTTACTTTGTCAAATGCTTTTGTGTAGTCTATAAAGCACATATATAGATCTTTCTTTACCTTTACATCACTTTCTATCAATGTTCTTAAGATGTATATTGCATTATTGGTCCCCTTTCCTTGCACAAATCCCCATTAGGGATATCATGGCCTGGCGATTTGAATTGGGAGGAGAGAGTGATGCCAGAATCATGTTTGGTGTTATATACGTGTTCACAGATTCAATTCATAAGCGTCGGCGTGTTTGATCAATATAGATTTTGAGACAACGTCTGCAGATAAGGGTGTATATCAGATATCAGATCTAAGCTTGTTTTGACACTCTTTCCAACCGAGAGGATTAGTTTCTTTTCATTCATTTATTTAATCACTGGTCTCCTCTAATTTTCCTCCTCGTGTCCTATCCCTATTCATCCATGCATTATTTTAAATACCTCTCTGACTTTTTCTCCCTCTTGCTACCGCTATCCTATCTCCCTTTTTCTCATCTTCTCGTTTTCCTCGAACCCTATGGTACACCTCCTTTCATTTTTTTTTCATTCTTTCATTCCTTTTGGTATAATTAATTTATATCTGCCTAATTTTTTTTTTGTAACCAGACTACATAAATCCTGGCTGTCATCTTTTTCCAACATATTTTAGATCTGTGTTGTGTTCTCTGCCTTGGATTTAAGTGTGTAATTTGACTAATGTATTAGCCATACCTTATGAACCTTTTGCCAAGACCTTGCTGATTGTAATAGTCGTTGCAGTTAGTCGTATGCCCCGGTATCACTGCAAACAAATTAAAAACCATAATTGCTCAACCGCCCGTGACATTTGAATCATCCGAATTAAAATTCATCTCATTGAAGGATCCAAACTAAGAAAGGCAACTACAATTCCCATCGTACCAGCAACAGCCCACGCCTAAAGACATAAGGCCAAGCGTCCCCGAAAGTGAACGCAGCTGAACTGTCCATCGCCATACGATATAATCATTTATCGTAAGCAATCGGAATATTCAAACACGACCCACTTAAAAAAAAAAGAAAAAACACAGCTCGATGTGTGCAGAGGACTAAACTCAGCTCCGGCAGCAAGCCGGTCTCGGAATATGAGGATACTGCAACAATAAACACTTCAGACAGAGCCTTAACGGTTGTTTCCGCCTATCTTCCATATTTACCGGAAGTTGTAGTTTATCTTGTCTTTCTGTTAGTCTAGCTGCTCCATACCATTTAATATGTATGTCATATGTTCTATGCCGCTCTACTCGCGGTCCCACATAGATATTATGTTGTTTATTTAACATATGTACTTAGGTAAACACGGTAACATTTCGCGCATAGTGTTACAAATGAAAACACTTCTATGAAATATCATATTTTAAGAATGAGTGACTTGTACCTGACTCCAGACATCCACAACTAAAAATAGTTCAACATTTACAAAGTTATAGATGAGATTCCACTTTCAGATTAAAACCAGCAGCTGTGTTTTTAAATTTAAATTGTTGTCATAAATTTGTGTAAAGAAAATTAGCACCGAACCCGTTAGAATGGTGAAAACGTTTATTATGCTGTTTATATATATATATATATATATATATATTATATATATATATATATATATATATATATATATGTATATAATTTCTTTTTTTCCCTTTTCAATTTATATATGTATATATATATTGTTGAAAATATCATGGACAGCTAAGAAGAGTAATGAAGAGGTTCTGAAAGAGGCTAAAGGAAAGAAAGAGGTAATTTCCAATATTAGGAAGAAACAATCATCACTTTTCGTCATGTATGATAATATAGAATATATTGTAACAACTGGGAAAATTGACGGACGAAGAGATAGTGGAAAGCAAAGAGAAAAGATACCAGACAGCTTAAGAGAATAGCTTGGCAGAAGGTCAACAACAGAAATGATAAATGGCTGTTGAGATTGAAAGTTGTAGAGAGACATGATCACCTACGCCAGCAGGCATGATACTTGATGATGATGTATAAATAAAAATCAGCGGTTTTTCTATGTTTCTTAAGTTGTCAAAAATTCCCAGTTCTGTAACCACATTTGAGTCTTTAATTAATTTAACTTTGCCTGTCACGTGGAAGATTCTCTCTGTAGCTACTATTTATTATTTTCGCAATGAAAGTTGTTACAATATCTTGGAAAACAACACAGACATAACCTTGTGTCTGACATTGCTGTGATAGTCAGTTCTCTGTCCTCAGACCAAGACAATCACACAACTTAGCAAAACTCCAGCAGAAAGAAAGGAAATACTGAGTGTAAGCGAGCCGAAGAGCAGGTGGATTATACTGGAGGAGGTCAACGCAAAGAAATGCATAGAAATACGAAGCTGCAGTAAAGCAGAATAAGAAGGAATATTGAATAAAAAGAATAGACAAAATGGTATGGTTCAAGCCTTATGTAATGGACGAAACAAATTTCAACGACGTTTCGACTCAATAGGCCTTCAGTAGGAACAAACACACAAACTACTGGACAATAATTGAAAGTCAATTATGCTGCATTCTATGCTGGAATCTTTTTATTTTTCGACATTTTGTCTATGGTATAAGCTATTTATGTTGCTAAAATGAGTTACATCTATCTATCTGTCTGTTTCTTTCTGTCTGTCTCGCACTGTCTGTCTGTCGCCCTTTCTGTCTGTCGCACTGTCTATCGTCCTGTCTGTCTGTCGCCCTGTCTGTCTGTCGCACTGTCTGTCTGTCGCACTGTCTATCGTCCTGTCTGTCTGTCGCCCTGTCTGTCGTCCTGTCTGTCTGTCGCACTGTCTATCGTCGTCTGTCTATCGTCCTGTCTGTCTGTCGCCCTGTCTGTCGTCCTGTCTGTCTGTCCCCGTCTGTCTGTCGCCTTGTCTGTCTGTCGCACTGTCTATAGTCCTGTCTGTCTGTCGCCCTGTCTGTCTGTCGCACTGTCTACCGTCCTGTCTGTCTGTTGATCTTTCGAGACGAAATCGGCACATAGGGCAGAGCCACAATCTCAAAAACAGAAACCTTGCGTACCAAAATGGCACATATTGCAGAAATCACTGCTTCTAAAGTCTATGGCTCTGTTTCCATAACAATACTTTTTACAAAGCCAGCTTGTCAAGCCATCGATCAACCTCCTTAGTCGCCTCTTACGACATGCCTGGAAGGTCACAGTGTCACTATTCTTTACTTCTCTCATAATGAGGCCCCGGTAACACACAAGGTACATGATGCTACATACAAATATTTATTTAAATCATAATTTTTATCTTCAAAGACTGATCACATGGCAATTAACCAAATCGAAGAAATTCAGAAACCTATTTAGAAAATACACGATTTTCTATTCTCCAATTCAATCGTAGTTCAGGCGGATTTCAATGAATCATTTGTTAAGTACATCGCCCCCAGTAGGTAATCCCAATGTCTGTTTAACTCTTTCTTTATGGAAAGTTTTTTAATCAATACAACGGAAGAGATTTCAGAGAAATAAATTAATCATGGTTTTAAGAATCGATCTAACATTTTTTATTTAGCTAATATATAACATATTACATATGAATATTTAGATAATTGAACAAGGTATTATATTTAACCAACACCAAAATGATACAAGACATGTAAAAAGAATATGGTTTGATGACGTTTCACACTAATCAATTTGAGAGTGACGCACTGTGCGGCGAACGTAAGCGGCCGAAATCGGCATAACGCACAGTGCAGCGAAACCGACGGAAAGTTAAGCAAACCCGCGACAAGGTCAATTACCTCTTTAGTGCTTTCAGCGACCTGGTAGCTCAATGATTACTTTAAAACTTGCAGCCACGTTTTTACATATTTTCAGAAACCTTAAGTTTTTTTTTCCCAGCAACTTCCTAAATAGTTCCAGCAGCTTCTTAAATAGTTCCAGCAGCTTCTTAAATAGTTCCATCAGCTTCTTAAATAGTTCCAGCAACTTCTTAAATAGTTCCAGCAACACCCTAAATAGTTCCAGCAGCTTCTTAAATAGTTCCAAAAACTTCTTAAATAGTTCCAGCAGCTTCTTAAATAATTCCAAAAACTTCTTAAATAGTTCCAACAACTTCTTAAATAGTTCCAACAACTTCTTAAATAGTTCCCACAACTTCTTAAATAGTTCCAACAACTTCTTAAATAGTTCCAACAACTTCTTAAATAGTTCCAGCAGCTTCTTAAATAGTTCCAGCAGCTTCTTAAATAGTTCCAACAACTTCTTAAATAGTTCCAACAACTTCTTAAATAGTTCCAACAACTTCTTAAATAGTTCCAACAACTTCTTAAATAGTTCCAACAACTTCTTAAATAGTTCCAGCAGCTTCTTAAATAGTTCCAGCAGCTACTTAAATAGTTCCAGCAGCTTCTTAAATAGTTCCAACAACTTCTTAAATAG
Organism: Megaustenia siamemsis; assembly: GCA_032433765.1. NCBI lineage: Eukaryota > Metazoa > Mollusca > Gastropoda > Stylommatophora > Ariophantidae > Megaustenia > Megaustenia siamemsis. Next base: position 53,459,164 of record JAVIAB010000126.1, read on the forward strand.
TTCCAACAACTTCTTAAATAGTTCCAACAATTTCTTAAATAGTTCCAGCAGCTTCTTAAATAGTTCCAACAACTTCTTAAATAGTTCCAGCAGCTTCTTAAATAGTTCCAACAACTTCTTAAATAGTTCCAGCAGCTTCTTAAATAGTTCCAGCAGCTTCTTAAACAGTTTCAGCAGCCTCATGTAGTTTCAGCAGCCTCATGTAGTTCACCAGCCTCATGTAGTTTCAGCAGCCTCATGTAGTTTCAGCAGCCTCATGTAGTTTCAGCAGCATCATGTAGTTTCAGCAGCCTCATGTAGTTTCAGCAGTCTCATGTAGTTTCAGGGTGGTGTTCTCCACTTGTTATGGTGGTCTAGCAACATTTTCAACGGTTTATAAAAAAAAATACAGAAAAACTAATGACTCAATAACCCCCTTCAGCGCCTCAGTGATCTAATTCCTCGTATATTTAAATAATCCGACACTAAATCGTCTCCATATTTTGAGAAGTCAGAACCGCACACATTTTTTTAAGAATCTTCACTGGTCAATATGATGGCTGGAAAATTACTAGCTTCTAAAAGCAACATTTGGAAAAATGGCACAGACAGCAAGTGTCAGCATTAAAAGTGGACAATGTGATCAGAAAGCTCTTTAATATAATAGAAGGAATGATACAGCGATGTGTTCATTGTCCAGACATGTTCAGCATGGACATAAAAAGATAATCACATGAAGTTGAAAGGCAGTTCTGTAGACAGCCCAGGAAATTAAGATGAATCTCCCTGTCCCGGATCTAAAATGGACCATGAAAAATGTTGGAGTCTATACATTTGTTGGAAAAACTTTTGAAAGCAAAAACAGTCGTAGAAATGACATTTTTGTGCAGAAATAACAAAACAGGTTGAGAAATGTCCCTCTAGAGATCTCGGATTGTGCACAAGAAGGCAGTAGGGAAATTTTCTGACTGTGCAGCTGCTGTTAATGTAGAGAGTTTTAACTAGGTTGGTTTGATACTGCGGTTATAAATATCAGATGAAGATAATTTCGAAACATTCGTAAATATTATCACGTGTTAACATAAAATGTGGTAAATAATAATCTAGGATATTCCAAGAGAATTTAACGACAGTCGATTTAGCTTATATGTTTTACCGTAAGTAGAGACGGCCGTTAACAATCCATTTTCAAGCTTCCTAACTGGGACACACTTGTTACCTGCCCGGGCGGAGAGAAATTTACGGTTTGGAATAGCATGGATAGCCACTGATAACCTCTGATAACCTTTGACTACCTCTGATAACCACTGATAACCACTGATAAAGTCTGCCAACTACTGGCAACCACTGACAACCTCTGATAATGTCTAACAACCACTGACAACCTCTGATAATGTCTAACAACCACTGACAACCTCTGATAATGTCTAACAACTACTGACAACCTCTGATAATGTCTAACAACTACTGACAACCACTGACAACCTCTGATAACGTCTAACAACCACTGACAACCTCTGATAATGTCTAACAACTACTGACAACCTCTGATAATGTCTAACAACCACTAAAAACCTCTGATAATGTCTAACAACTACTGACAACCACTGACAACCTCTGATAATGTCTAACAACTACTGACAACCACTGACAACCTCTGATAATGTCTAACAACTACTGACAACCACTGACAACCTCTGATAATGTCTAACAACTACTGACAACCACTGACAACCTCTGATAATGTCTAACAACTACTGACAACCTCTGATAATGTCTAACAACCACTAAAAAACCTCTGATAACGTCTCACAACCACTAAAAACCTCTGATAACGTCTAACAACCACTAAAAACCTCTGATAACGTCTCACAACCACTAAAAACCTTTGATAACGTCTGGCAACCGCCGACAACCACTCCCAACCTCTGATAACGCCTGCAAATCTCGCATCCAACCACTGTAGTTTAGACAAGTGACATAAGTGTGCGCTCGGCTAGTTTGATACATGATGTGTTGTGACGGAAACTGTTAGCTATTATATTATATTCTTATTCTGCTAAACACAATGTTATATCACTCTCCCCTCACTCCCCGCGAAGTTTAGCCATTCACACCTCAATGACGATACACTTTACTGGACATTCTTTCACCATTAACATTTAGTTTGACGTAGTTTGAAAATATTTGGCTGGCCTAAAGGCAGAAGTCACACAAGCTTCTATGTTTATGGTTATGGTTATTAAAGGCCCCGATATCACTGCAAACGAAATAAAATCCATAATTGCTCAACCGCCCGTACCAGTGGAATCATCCGACTTATTAACTCATCTCCAAAACAAAGAAAAGTAGCTGTTGTCCCCATCATAGCAGTCTCAGCACACGCCATAAGACATAAGGCGAAACCGCACATAAAGTGAACACAGCAACTGTTCCTTGTCATACGATATCATCATTCATCGTAAACAATTGGAATATAGAAATACGATCAAAACGGATGAAACAAACAGCTCACGGTGTGCACAGAGCACTTAACTCAGTAGCTCCTGCAACAAGCCGGACTTGGAATATGAGGAAACTGCAGCAAGGAACACTTTTCAAACATAACCTTCAATGGTTCCTGCCGCCTATCCACCATATTGACCGGAAGTTCCCGTCATCCTGAAAATGGCGATCGTATATTTTTTTTAATGTATAGTGGTGCTTAATGACGTAGGACATCTTTTTTACAAGCTTCTAGTCACAGCTTACTTATCTCATGTCGATGGTATGTAAGTAAAAGTAAAGTACCCCCGTCACGCCAAGTGGCGTATAGGGAATATGGTGTTAGTGACAATACATTTTACAGACCTTCGGCACATGATTTTGGGGTATTGGGGTCGGTATTACGCCCGTGCCGCTTTACTTTCCCAGAAAAATTCCGGTACTCATTTAAGGCTGGGTGAACCCGGGCCCGTCGGTTGCGATCGAACCCTACACCTTGTTCTTTGTAGTCTAGTTCACTAACCACTGAGCTATTGCGGCTCACATGTCGAAGGTATGGCTTAACTTAAATTGTGTAAAGTTGATAAGTTTGTTTCACATTTACGGCGATAAAGTTGATAAGTTTGTTTCACATTTACGGCGATAAAGTTGATAAGTTTGTTTCACATTTACGGCGATACAGTTGATAAGTTTGTTTCACATTTACAGTGATAAAGTTGATAAGTTTGTTTCACATTTACAGTGATAAAGTTGATAAGTTTGTTTCACATTTACGGTGATAAAGTTGATAAGTTTGTTTCACATTTACGGTGATAAAGTTGATAAGTTTGTTTGACATTTACGGCGATACAGTTGATAAGTTTGTTTCACATTTACAGTGATAAAGTTGATAAGTTTGTTTCACATTTACAGTGATAAAGTTGATAAGTTTGTTTCACATTTACAGTGATAAAGTTGATAAGTTTGTTTCACATTTACAGTGATAAAGTTGATAAGTTTGTTTCACATTTACGGTGATAAAGTTGATAAGTTTGTTTCACATTTACGGCGATACAGTTGATAAGTTTGTTTCACATTTACAGTGATAAAGTTGATAAGTTTGTTTCACATTTACGGTGATAAAGTTGATAAGTTTGTTTCACATTTACGGTGATAAAGTTAATAAGTTTGTTTCACATTTACGGTGATAAAGTTGCAAGACGCTAGAGATGTTTATGGAATCTCATTGTTCGTTTCAACGTGAAAAACTAAACATATTTGATTTCGTTGTATTTGACAAAGATTGTCGCTGTACTTGGTGAACTTTCGTTTCTCTTCTTTCTTTCATTATTCGGTTTTCAGATCGGGCAATGAGCTTGCTTTTTTTTCAATTATTTGTGTGGTTTATATTTTGTTAATTTTTAAAGTGTTTACAGTATTCAACCCTCTCTCTCTTCCCCTCCTCCCAACTTCTAAAAGGTCGTTATCTCATTTTCTTTCTGTAAATATTGTACAATGATAGCTTTGTGTTGCAGGAGCTACTGAGTTAAGTGCTCTGTGCACACCGTGAGCTGTGTGTCTCAACCGTTTTGATCCTGCTTCGATATCCCGCTTGTTTACGATGAATGATGATATCGTATGACAGGGAACAGTTGGCTGTGTTCACTTTCTGCGCGGTTTCGCCTTATGTCTTTTGGCGTGTGCTGAGACTGCTACGATGGGGACTACAGTTACCTTTCTTTGTTTGGGAGATGAGTTAGTAATTCGGATGATTCCACTGGCACGGGCGGTTGAGCAATTATGGATTTTAATTCGTTTGCTGTAAAACCGAGGCCTTCCATAACCAATAACCAATAAGCTTTGTGTATCATATTTTTGAAGCGCATATGACAAGCTCTGTGTATTGTGTATGGAATGCCCGGTGTATAGTTAGCGAATCATCCAAAATGTGCTCAAAATAGTAGCTCTAGAATATAGAAGATCTAGAATATAAAAGCTCTAGAATATACAAGATATACAAGCTCTAGAATATAAAAGCTCTAGAATTAGAAGCTCTAGAATATAGAAGTTCTAGAATATAGAAGCTCTAGAATATAGAAGCTCTAGAATATAGAAGCTCTAGAATATAAAAGCTCTAGAATATAAAAGCTCTAGAATATAAAAGCTCTAGAATATAGAAGCTCTAGAATATAGAAGCTCTAGAATATAGAAGCTCTACAATATAGAAGCTCTACAATATAGAAGCTCTACAATATAGAAGCTCTAGAATATAGAAGCTCTAGAATATAAAAGCTCTAGAATATAGAAGCTCTAGAATATAGAAGCTCTAGAATATAGAAGCTCTAGAATATAGAATAGCAAAATGTTACATCTTCTCAATATTCCTATATGGTGCTGAAACATGGACATTAGACAAGAAAACAGAACAGAGAATTGAAGCCTTTGAAATGTGGATATATAGAAGAATAGGTAGAATTGGACGGAAGGAAAAGATAACAAACGATGAAGTCTTAAAACAACTAAAAATGAAAAGAGAACTACTGGACACAATTAGAACAAGACAAATGCGATTCTTGGGCCATGTTAAAAGACACAACAGCCTACTGAAAGTAATCCTGGAGGGGAAAATACAAGGTAAAAGAGGCAGAGGCAGACCAAGATTAACATGGACGAGTAACATCAAAAGATGGACAAATCAGCCTATGACAACCTGCACCATCAAAGCAAGAGACAGAGCAGAATGGCGCTGCATGGTAGCCAACCTTCGTTGCGGAGACGGCACTCGATGATGATGTTGATGAGAATATAGAAGCTCTAGTAGTGCAGTTCTTCAAGTGTAGACATGTTTTTTTTCATAAGATGGAAAATAAAATTTAAAAAACCAGCTGTTACTAACTGTACACTAACCTTATCGGCCAAAGATTGAATGCCTCGTGTCACCCTCCTGACACTAGATCGATTAGTCAATGAATCCATTCAATCAATCAATAACAATCAATTAACCACCTATTTCATCTGGAGCCTAGTTTGGAAAACCAATCGACTGGGCTACTGACGTTCGAACAACCAGTGTTTGATTCCCGCTGGGAGAAGTGTGAGTTGTACTAGGGGTTAAAAAAAAAACCCGCGGTCGACCTAGCCGCTGGCAGAAATGAGTACCAGGGTAGTACTCTGGGAAGGTGAGGAATGTTGCCTAGTATCTTGAGTTTTGATGCTTAACGACACTATCCAGAAGTCTCCGAACACTTCTTCTAGATAGGTGGCCGAGCACAGCTGGGTGAAAACTCGCGTGCTAAGACGCTGATGTCTCGTACCTTACATTGACCTTCATCCATCAGACAAATGCTGTAGTAAATGAATGTCAAATTGGAACATGGTGGTCTAGATGTAACTTCTGGATAGGAATGTCCTGGGTTCGAATCCCACAAACTCTGGACATTTTTCATTTCAAATCAGTAGATAATTCGTGGCTTTACCCTCAGAATAGAATTTAGACTTTAGAACGTAGTGGCATCACTGACATGAATCATGAAGACATGAATCGCAAAAAAAAAAAAAAAAACAGAACGACTTGGAAAGTGTTTGTTGAAAACTATGCTCCACATGGAGCTTAAAAAAAAGGTAGAAGAAGGAGAAGAAAAAAGTCAGATATTCTTTGTGGAACGAGACCTTAGGGGACTTTTTCCCTACTGTTTCTTCCCTATTAGGCACATCGTTTGAAATTGAGGCGAATACTTGGCTGATTATACAACCCCAAGCTGACCAAAGTAGTAAGTCAGATAAGAGTTGCGGCTAGTAAATACCCCAATTCAGTCAAGTAATATGTAACGTAAGGGTTATCTCCGTTTTATGGGTCTTATGATCGGTATCACATCAGGCCGCCCTGTTTACCCATTTAAAAATAAAACGACTCTGAAACCCATTGAAGAGTTTTGTAAATGAATCACGGAGGTTCTGGAAAGAGAATGTGCCGTAAAGGGAATCGCATCCAAAACCGTCTTGCCGGTAATCAGTGAACAAACAGGGTCCACGTGACTTCCGGTCTAAATAGCGAATTTAATTAATTCATTTTCTGTCTTTGATTGGATCGACTGTACAAAACAAGGTACTCATTTCTGCCTTCACACCCACGCCCACTACATCGCGAACCCAACACTCCAACTACTTCTTATTTCTTCTATCTTTCAGCTCCCAGTGGAGCATAGGTCTCCAACAAACACTCCCCAAGTCGTGCTATTTTTTTGTCATTCTTTTAAGATCATTCCATGTCTTCCTCATCTTCATGTCTGCTTCTGTCTGTCTTCTCCAAGAATTTCTTGGTCTTCCTCTTTGTCTTTTCCCCTGGGAATTCCAAAAAAGGGCCTGTTGTGTAATACTCTCAGTTGGCTTCAGCAGTGTGTTTCCTATCCAGCGCCAAAATCTTCGCTGTATCTCTTTATCCACTGGTATTTGACTGGTACAATTCCATAATTCTATGCTATTGATTTTGTCCTGCCATTTTCATCTTTTATTTTGCGTAAGCATCTATTAATGAAATTCTGTGTCTTAATGATTGCCAATTGTGTTGTTCTCCATGTTTCACAGCCATATAATAGGACTGACTTAACATTGGAGTTGAACATTTTTGTTTTTGCACTCCAACCACTTTACTACTGTTATTCTCAATAACGAATACACGTAACTGGAGAAACAGAGAAATTGCGTTACAGAGAAGTAGGCATAAATAAGAATCCGAGAAAACAGCGTGACGTTGTTTGTATTTAGCCTGTAAGTTATCCTTTCAAATCCCTCTATTGATACCGTGATTAGAAACACATGGTCGATGCCCTATGAATGCTAACCACCTGCTTGGATTGTACGTGTCGGTTAGCATCCAAGGAGAGTTCCATCGCAGCTGTTTGTATTCATTACAAGGCATTTTATAGAACAAGAAATGGACACGGAACTCCATTCATCTCACATGTAATGTGACAATGATTATAAACGGGAAAAGGAAGAACAGCGACATAGAGAATGTGTATACAGTTGAAGACAATGGAAATAATATTAAGAAAACTATATAAATAAATTAGGGAAAAACAAAAAAAAGTAATGGAAATGAAAAATAATGAAAAGTAAACTGGATATCAGAAAAAAAATAATGAAGAAATAAAAGTGAAGAAAACCAGGAGAAACGCTAAGAAAGAAAAAAAAATAAAGAAAATAAAAATAGCAGCAAGAATGAGGATTATAACAAGTAGAAGAACATAGAGGAGAGAAAAAAATAAAAGCGCAAAGAAAAGTAAAAAGAGAATAAAAATAAAAGTGAATGGCAGAAACGGTGAAAAAAAATGTATATGAAGAAATGAGGAAAAAAAAAAGATGAAAAATAAGGACGATAATGAATATCAAAGGAGATAGAATTGATTGAAGAAGAAAGGGAGAGAAAATGAAAGAAAGAAGAAAGTAAAATATTTAACATAAAAAGAGAGAAAATTTAAACTGGTGAAAGAGAGAAACAAGAAGACAAACACACACAAAAACAGAATAAAGAATAGAATTGTGCAAAAACATCAATGTGAAAACAAGCAAACAGACAAGAAGAGAAGAAGAACGTATTGCAGAAGTCTAATACCAAAAGAGTAAAACTACAAATAAGAGAAAAGTTATGATTTTCTTGTAAGTAACTAAGAATCATCATCATGTGCCATACGGGTTGGCGTAGGCGATCATGTCCTTCCACAATCTTCTATCTACAGTGCATATTATCAATTCTGTTGTTGACTGTTTTCCATGCCATGACACCAAGCTATCCAGTATTTTCTCTCTTTGTCGTCCGCGATCTCTTTTTCCTTTTAATTTGCCAGTTGTAACCAAGCATTCCAACTTTCCTCTTCTCATGATGTGCCCGAAAAATGTTGTTTCTTTTCGATGTTTTTCAAGTTTCCTTTTTGTGTTGGCCTCTTTGAGAACTTTCTCATTGGTCGTTTTATCTGTCCAGGGAACTTTCAACATTCTTCTGAGAAATCCCATTTCTATGGCCTCTAATCGTCTTAGAATTATTATCATCATCAAGTACCGGGCCTGCTGGCGTAGGTGATCCTGTCTCTCCACAATTTTCGATCTAAACAGTTATTTATCATTTCTGTTGTTGACCTTCTGCTAAGCCTTTCTCTTAAATTGTTTGGTATTTTTTCTCTTTCCTTCCCTCCGTCTCTTCGTTTCTAAATTTTCCCAGTTGTTACAATATATTCCAGTTGTTCTCTTCTCATTACATGGCCACAAAATGATGATTGTTTCTTCCTAATATTGGAAATTAGCTCTGTTTTTGCAATGGCCTCTTTCAGAACGTTTTCGTTACTCTTCTTAGCTGTCCGTGGTATTCTCAACATTCTTCTGTAAAACCACATTAGAACATTTTTTTATATTATGTCTTAGAATAACATTCTCGGGGCCTCATTATGTGGGAAGTAAAGAATAGTGACACTGTGACCTTCCAGGCATGTCGTAAGAGGCGACTAAGGAGGTTGATCGATGGCTTGACAAGCTGTCATTGTAAAAAGCATTGTTATGGAAACAGAACCATAGATTTTAGAAGCAGTGATCTCTGCAATATGTGCCACTTTAGCACGCAAGATTTCTGTTTTTGAGATTGTAGTTCTGCCCTATGTGCCACTTTCGCACGCAAGATTTCTGTTTTTGAGATTGTGGTTCTGCCATATGTGCCACTTTAGCACGCAAGTTTTCTGTTTTGAGATTGTAGTTCTGCCCTATGTGCCACTTTAGCACGCAAGATTTCTGTTTTTGAGATTGTAGTTCTGCCCTATGTGCTACTTTAGCACGCAAGTTTTCTGTTTTTGAGATTGTAGTTCTGCCCTATGTGCCACTTTAGCACGCAAGATTTCCGTTTTTGAGATTGTGGTTCTGCCCTATGTGCCACTTTAGCACGCAAGATTTCTGTTTTTGAGATTGTAGTTCTGCCCTATGTGCCACTTTAGCACGCAAGGTTTCTGTTTTTGAGATTGTGGATCTGCCCTATGTGCCACTTTAGCACGCAAGATTTCTGTTTTTGAGATTGTGGTTCTGCCCTATGTGCCACTTTAGCACGCAAGATTTCTGTTTTTGAGATTGTAGTTCTGCCCTATGTGCCACTTTAGCACGCAAGATTTCTGTTTTTGAGATTGTGGTTCTGCCCTATGTGCCACTTTAGCACGCAAGATTTCTGTTTTTGAGATTGTGGTTCTGCCCTATGTGCTACTTTAGCACGCAAGATTTCTGTTTTTGAGATTGTGGTTCTGCCCTATGTGCTACTTTAGCACGCAAGATTTCTGTTTTTGAGATTGTGGTTCTGCCCTATGTGCCGTCTTCGGCTCGAAAGGACTATAGATAGACAGAATAACATTCTAATGCCAGTGTAAATAAAATGAAACAATAATTGTAAAGTACTGAAACACTGTTGTGCATAAGATCAAAATAATTATACCTGGCAAGATTAAAGCAGTGAACTACAAACGTAGATATTGTTCATGATGAAACTCATTCGTCTACACAATGTATTCAAATTAAAGATTAACGAACGAAATTAAAACTAATTTGATAATTAGGAAGAACAGATCCCGATTCTGTATATAGCAATCCTTATCTGATCTAGATGAAAAGTGTGCTTATTCCTTACAACATATTGCTCATTATTTCTTAGAAAAGAAATTACAAGCACCGTAAATATTTCCTTTTAATTTAATTATTTCCGGACATTTCGCTAATTTTAAGATCATCCATTACTTATGGACGAATCGTGAATTGAAGCACCAAACGGTATAATTGACATTATTATAATTCTGTTAGTCTGTCGTCTACTTTTACCTTTTCAAACATCGTTCACGTTAAATTAGAGAGTCAATAATGTATGTTGGAAATTAGTGTGAAATCAGTCGCACAACTTTCAATGAATTTTAGATTAATTTTAGTTTGTGTTCTAGTTTGAAGTATTCTTTATTTTGCTATCTTTTTTGTAATATTCTATTTACTTCTTCTATTTCTTCTTCCTTTTTATCGTCTACTAGCTGTTCTTTTTTTCTTTTCTTCGTCCTCTTGTTATTTTTATTCATGTTGGTATTATATATTTTGTTGATTTGCTTTCCTTTTTTTTTTCTTTCTCTTCTTCTAGTTATTTCTCGTTTTCTTGTCCCACTTCATGTTTGCTTTCTCAGTTCCTTTGCTCATTTTCTTCTTTAACTTTTGTTTTCTCTTTCTTATTTGTCTTGTATTTTTTTCTAAGACATCTTCTTTTCGACTATACTTTTTATTAAGTTCTTCTAGTTCCTCTTCTTGTTCATCTTCGTGTTATGCTTATTTTCCTCTTTATTTCTTGTCTTGATTGACTTGACCCTCAACCTCCAACCTTCACCACATTTTCTGCCCGGGTGTGCCTTTCGTGAGATATTTTAATTTCAACTATATCATTATATTATAAATATTTCAAGGGTAAATTTGAAAGCCCACATCGATACGTGTTCCATATAATGGTTGTTGTTACTGGTCGGTTGCCGAAACATTTCGCTACCCTGACTATTCATGGCGTGGTATGTTGATGGTGTTGTATGTTGATGGTGTTGGATGTTGATGGTGTTGGATGTTGATGGTGTTGGATGTCCGCCAATATATCAAGACCATCGTGAGATACTTTCTCGCATTCTCCATAATGTTTACTATTAATTACACGTTGCAGTGTAAAACGTACAAGGTCCCTGCTAGCCTCAGATTTATCAAATCATTCGTGTTTTGCCGCAAATGTTTAGTTTTCATTAATCCTTGCCACTTTCTTGGTAACCTTCACTATACGGTTTACTTGAGCGACCATAGATATCCACAGATGTGGAGCTTTACCAGCTTGTCACTGGTTGATGTTGTTGCCTTGGTCTGAGAATACCACGATGGTTTATGAGCTGGTCTATTATGTATGAGAGGGAGAGGGGGGAGGTGACGTAGGTTAGAAAGGGTAGAAAGCAAGAGGGGATGAACGGGAGTAGAGAGCAGGAGGGAGTGGAGGGGGCAGAAGTGGGGTTGAGGGGGGCAGAGGGCATGAGGGGGAGCAGAGGGCATGAGGGGGAGCAGAGGGCAGGAGGGGGAGCAGAGGGCAGGAGGGGGCGGAGGACGGGGAGCAGAGGGGAGGGAGGGGAGGAGGGGAGCAGAGGGGAGGGAGGAGAGGAGTGGGAGCAGAGGGCAGGGTGGGGAGGAGGGGAGTAGGTTGTGAGGAAAGAAAAGGAAGGAAGCAAAGAATGAAGAAGAGGAGAAGAAGAAAGGGAGAAGGAACAACGTCTTTCATCATCCCTGGCATGTATGGGAATATAGTGTTTTATGCCCATATTTCTTGTACACTCTCTCTCCCGAACTTACATTAACCACTACTGTAGCAATGGCTTCTTTTGGACAAGAAGTCCGGTTAATTCTCAACCAGCGACCGGACCTTAGCTCATCTAGCCTTTAATGGAAAACATATTTTTCGCTGAGGGAAGAGGAATTATCTGGCGTAGTGCTGACTTCATGACTCAAAATGTGATTGGTAAAGCACCGCATGAACACTAACACGAGAATATTTCCCAGGGAAACACCAGGCGTTATACAGTGTTTACAAATTGTTCTCTTGTTATTTATCATGATCATGATTTTGTTTGTTGATTACATGTAAAAATATACCTGACAAAAAGTGCAAAAACTGTGTCCTTTATTTCCTTCGCGTAAATTGGCTTCAGCATTTGATATTCTTTCAGCGATGTGTGTGTTTTTCTTTAGATCAAGGGAGATCCCTGTATGTCTTCCCTGATGATAACATGTTCAACTCATGGCAGACAGTACGGGATTTTTGAAAATCATTAAACATCTATCAGTCTATCTGTCTGTCTGTCTATCAGTCTGTCTGTCTGTCTATAAGTCTGTCTGTCTATCAGTCTGTCTGTCTGTCTATCAGTCTGTCTGTCTGTCTATCACTCTATCTGTCTGTCTGTCTATCAGTCTGTCTGTCTATCAGTCTGTCTGTCTGTCTATCAGTCAGTCTGTCTGTCTGTCTATCAGTCAGTCTGTCTGTCTATCAGTCTGTCTGTCTATCAGTCTGTCTGTCTATCAGTCTGTCTGTCTATCTGTCTGTCTGTCTATCTGTCTGTCTGTCTATCAGTCTGTCTGTCTATCAGTCTGTCTGTCTATCAGTCTGTCTGTCTATCAGTCTATCTGTCTATCAGTCTATCTGTCTATCAGTCTGTCTGCCTATCAGTCTGTCTGTCTGTCTTATCTGTCTGTCTGTCTATCAGTCTGTCTGTCTATCAGTCTGTCTGTCTATCAGTCAGGCTTTCCAAACTGTCTATCTGTATATCTACCTGCCTGTCTGTATGACTCAATGTGTGGTACTTGACCCTGTCTGTCCGCTCCGCCCGTCCATCTTCCTTACCTACCTGTGCAACCGAGCTACCTTCCTCTACATTGATAATTGTTGTCCTTTCGAGCAGAATACTGCACATCAAGCAGCAAATTGTAGACTGCCATATCATCTTATCTTTTCTATTGAGCGGCTGTGATTTTGCACAGCTCATTTCCCTGTTCTGGGTGGCCCTCTCAAACTCGCCAAGGGAGTTACAGCAAACTGTTGTTGCTTCTCATATCAGTGTTATTTTTTTTTCCTTTACTTTTTGTGTATTTCTCTAGGTCGATCCACTTCAAATTAATGAATTGCTCTGTTATTCTCGTTAATTTCTTTTCTCATCACGTGGCCGATATATGCTCAACCTTCTTTACGTGATTATAGATGACATGACGGTTACATGACCATTTCTCTTACTTATGTACTATTCGTGACATGCTTCCATGACGTGCGGGGTATTTTCCTGAGACATTCGTTTTCGAAAACTTCGAATTTATTTCTAAAAAATCGACATTTTAGTTTCAATGACGCTGGCTTGTTAGGTCCCCGATCAACCGTCTAAAGCTCGACGATGAGAAACAATCCTTCGTCTTGAACCAGACCCCGAACCGGAAACGTAAACCCAACCTATGACTGTTATCAATTCTTTATATATTTGTTCCTCTGCATAGTCCTATCGGAGACATACGATAGGAATGTAACCCCTCATCCCTCTAAAAATGGGTATCGCATGTTTTGCTTGGAAGTAAAAGCGGCCTGGCGTGATACCGACCACTTAAAATAATGTGCCGTCGTCATGGAAAAACACAGTCACTGAGACCATCCCCCACACACCCTAACTAGGCAAGGGGTGGAATTATTCTCTGTTTTTCTTTACCAAATGTATCCCACTTCTGGGTTCTGTACAGGGTTTGGGGTGGGGAGGGTGTGTTCTTGTGGATGTGGAAAAAATAGAGAACGCAGGCGCAGTGCTGTCGTCACGAGGTGCTCAGGTCAGTGTTTTTATTTGTTTACATTAGTAACAATTGTTCGACCCTCTCAATGTTTCTACTAATTTGAATAACAATCAAAGTTTGTGTCAACCTTTAGCTGAGAAAATGGTTAGTGAACTAGACTACAAAGGACAAGAGGTAGGGTTCGATCCCTTCCGACGGCTTCCGATTTATCCAGCCTTTAATGAGTACCGGATTTTTTTCTGGGAAAGTAAAGCGACACGGGCGTAATACCGACCACATTACCCCAAAAATCATGTGCTGAAGGTCTGTAAAATTTATGGTCACTAACACCATATTCCCTATACGCCACTTGGTGTGATGGGGGTACTTTACTTATAGCTGAGAAAAGCTCTTTTACCTATACCTGGACCCACGAGCAGCGGTGAATGCTTGACCGGGTACAACGTTGGACATATATTGGAACGCGTATGAGTACAGTACACAACATGACCAGTCTCCATGATCATAGCTGCGAAAGCGAAAATGGAATAATTGATTATGAAATGACTGAAACTTAACATAGAAATATCATCCGAATGTGGAATGTTGCAGCTATGATTAGTGTAATTGTGAGAGACAATTATGAATGCTTCTGCATAAATTATGATGTTGTATTCACTATAGAAAACTGATTGTTTAGGACAACAATCGCTCCCACAAAAGTTGTAGAAGAAGCCATTCACTGACCGTACCGACAAAGACAAAGCTGATGCTAATGTGTCCCCCATATGTCAGCAAGTATGACGAACTGTCGAGTGCCGAATCTTGTTGGTAGTTAAAATGGCAGACAATAATTGTTTATCTTTTGTTATCTGCCTAATTTTATGCTGCATACTTTATATAAATCATCACAAGATACGTTTTACCACTCCATGTGTCTCTGTTATGGTATTTCTAGTGCGACTAATTTAACACTGAGTGTTTTGCCCTGCAAAACTATAACAGTCTGTGCGGTATATTCTATACAATTTCTTTGTATCTTCATTGGTGTCAGATTGTATATTCTATACGATTAGTTTCTAGCTATGTTCAATGGTGCTGCATAGTATCGTTCATTTTATTAGTGTGTAATTTCACAGCGTCTGTATCGTATATTCTATACGATTAGTTGTATGTTCAATAATTGCCATTGAACATTCTATGCAATTAGTTGCATATTTTAGAATCGACACTATATATGTTATACGATTAGTTTCTTCGTTCAAGTAACGTTACTAAATATTCCATACGACTACTTTTTAGGTTTAATAAATGTCATTGTAATTCTATATACACGATTAGTTTTTATGTTCAAGAAACGTTATTGTATATTTAATGCGATTAATTTGACCTTCTTTGTTGGCTCCATTATTTTTTCCACACATTTTTACGCATGACAATAAGCATTCCAGTTTTTTTTCTCATAAATTTCATTTCATTTTTTTTTTAAATATTATTTTGTTCACAAAAATGTTCTTTAAATGTGGGCTATATAACCGTTCGAAATAATTTGAATGCGTGTGTAGAAACAATCACCATACATATGACAACACCGAAATATTGCTAGTGTACATAAATATGGAGGCAATAATAATTTTAGTAATCGAAAGCCATACAAAACACATTTATAAAATTATACAAATCAAATATTCTCTTATGTTATTCTCTGTTTTGATCGTAATTACTGTACTCTGGGTACAACTATAGGTGCTACTATCTTCTCCTCCAACTACTGAGAACCTCTGTAGAGATTCATGAACCCTCCACAAAATCCGTGACACGGTCCAAGATCTATTGTAATACATTTCCAACATATTTTGTTCCCGGTGCGAGCTTTTGACTTACTCTTTTTGATTCTTTACTAACAATGAGTCTTTAAAGATCGCAAAGTGCACCTCCCCCACCCCTCGTTATTTTTACCGTTATCTGAGAGGATTAGAAATTATAATACACAACATAGTGACGAGATTATATAACACAACATAGTGACGTGATCATACAACAATACATAGGGACGAGATTATAATTACACTACCTAGTGACGAGATTATACTACACTACCTTGTGACGAGATAATACTACACTACCTAGTGACGAGATAATACTACACTACCTAGTGACGAGATTATACTACACTACCTAGTGACGAGATTATACTACACTACCTAGTGACGAGATTATGCTATCTACCTAGTGACGAGATTATACTACACTACCTAGTGACGAGATTATACTACACTACCTAGTGACGAGATAATACTACACTACCTGGTGACGTGATTATACTACACTACCTAGTGACTAGATTATACAACACTACCTAGTGACGAGATTATACAAAACTACCTGGTGACGAGATTATACAACACTACATAGTGACGAGATTATACAACACTACCTAGTGACTAGATTATACAACACTGCCTAATGACGAGATTATACAACACTACCTAGTGACTAGATTATACAACACTACCTAGTGACGAGATTATACAAAACTACTAACTGACGAGATTATACAAAACAACCTAGTGACGAGATTATACAACACTACCTAGTGACTAGATTATACAACACTACCTAGTGACGAGATTATACAAAACTACTAACTGATGAGATTATACAAAACAACCTAGTGACGAGATTATACAACACTACCTAGTGACTAGATTATACAAGACTACCTAGTGACTAGATTATACAAAACTACCTGGTGACGAGATTATACAACACTACATAGTGACGAGATTATACAACACTACCTAGTGACTAGATTATACAACACTACCTAGTGACTAGATTATACAACACTACCTAATGACGAGTTTATACTACACTATCTAGTGACTGGATTATACTACACTACCTAGTGACGAGATAATACTACACTACCTTGTGACGAGATAATACTACACTACCTAGTGACGAGATAATACTACACTACCTAGTGACGAGATTATACTACACTACCTAGTGACGAGATTATACTACACTACCTAGTGACGAGATTATACTACACTACCTAGTGACGAGATAATACTACACTACCAAGTGACGAGATTACACAACACTACCTAGTGACAAGATTATACAACACTACCTAGTGACGAGATTATACACAACACTACCTAGTGACGAGATTATACTACACTACCTAGTGACGAGATTATACTACACTACCTAGTGACGAGATTATACTACACTACCTAGTGACGAGATTATACTACACTACCTAGTGACGAGATTATACTACACTACACTACCTAGTGACGAGATTATACTACACTACCTAGTGACGAGATTATACTACACTACCTAGTGACGAGATTATACTACACTACCTAGTGACGAGATTATACTACACTACCTAGTGACGAGGTTATACTACACTACCTAGTGACGAGGTTATACTATACTACCTAGTGACGAGATTATACTACACTACCTAGTGACGAGATTATATAATACTACACTACCTAGTGACGAGATTATACTACACTACACTACCTAGTGACGAGATTATACTACACTACCTAGTGACGAGATTATACTACACTACCTAGTGACGAGATTATACTACACTACCTAGTGACGAGATTATACTACACTACCTAGTGACGAGATTATACTACACTACCTAGTGACTGGAGGGAGGTAAGCCACTGGTGTGCGGATTTGAGGGGAAACGTTCCCACCGTCTGTGCCTGAATCCGAGACCTTGTCCGAGGTCTCAATTCTCGACCAGCTACGCCAGAGTGGTCAAACAAACAAAACAGGATTTTGGGGGTAATGTGGTCAGTATTACGCCCGTGCCGCTTTACTTTCCCAGAAAAAAAAAATCCGGTACCCATTAAAAGCTGTGCGAACCGAAAGCCGTCGGTTGGGATCGAACCCTATCTCTTGTCCCTTGTTGTCCAGTTCACTAGCCACTGAGCTATTTTGACAAACTATACATTATCTACTTTCTTGAAGATATCACAAGAATATAGAAAAAAATGACACGCTGTTTTAATCTTTATAGCTTTTAACAGCCTGTAAGTTAATTAATGTTGAGCAGTGAAACTGAAGTCGAGTTTCTTGCACAAGAACATGTAACTCAACTCCAGCATAAAAAAATACACGTGAAGCATAAAAACTGGCTCTGGTAAATATGCCCATCATAATTGTCACCAGCTGTGCAAACATTTTCTACTTCTGCTGCTCGAATTAACCTCCAGAGAATGACAGATAATGACGTTATCTCTTTGCGCATGAAAGACTCTTTATTATTTGATCTCCGCCTGATCTACTGATCGCAGATTTGATAGAGTCTGACAATGCTATTTGTCGACCTTTTCATGTTTCATTAAAAAATTCCAGCTGTCATACTCACATTAGTATGACCTCATACAAAGCGGGAGATTTTATTGTGAATTTAAACTGAAATGTTATCTGTCTTTTCTGTGCGGACACAGCAATGAGATGCCAGACATGAGATCAAACGAATCTGTCCCTGTTACATCCCTACTGATGCTTGTATTAGGTATCTTTTATTTCTTACCTCTGCCTTCTTCACAGAGAATAAATTGTGAAATGTTAGAGCACTCATTAGGCGATAAAATGCAGCAGGGTTCGATCGTAACTTGACGCTCTCATTTCGATACCTTCAACAAAATATTGAAAACTGGCTGTGTATGTTCTTCCTTTGTCTTCTTTTCCCCACTTATACTTCTTTCCTTCACTTCTTCTACTTCTTTTCTCTGCTTCCTCTTCTTCTTCCACTTGTTCTCCCTCTTTCTTTTTTCTCTTCTTCCTTTTTTATAATTTCGAGAAGGGGGGTGGAAGAAAGGTGGGGGGGGGGGGGGGGTTACAGGCTTCGTCAACTTTCTCATCTCTCTCTTTGTCTATCTTCAGCCATTCTTTCTGCCTCACCTTTGTGACTCACCTTTCTGACTCACCTTTGTGACTCACCTTTCTAACTCACCTTTGTCACTCTCTTTTCTGACTCACCTTTATGACTCACTTTTGTGACTCACATTTCTGACTCACCTTTGTGACTCACAGAGTCGAGTACTGTTCATTCGTTGATGTCATCTTTTCATCTCTTTCTCTGCCTATCTCTACTCCTCGCCCTCTTCAGCATTTCTTGCAGAATGGTTTTTTTTTTCCAGGCCAGATTATCACCGTTCGATCATGGCCAAACCATTTCACTTTGCATTACTTCACTACAACCCAAAGATCATCACTTCACTACAACCCAAAGATCATTACTTCACTACAACCCAAAGATCATCACTTCACTACAACCCAAAGATCATCACTTCACTACAACCCAAAGATCATCACTTCACTACAACCCAAAGATCATCACTTCACTACAACCCAAAGATCATCACTTCACTACAACCCAAAGATCATCACTTCACTACAACCCAAAGATCATCACTTCACTACAACCCAAAGATCATCACTTAACTACAACCCAAAGATCATTACTTCACTACAACCCAAAGATCATTACTTCACTACAACCCAAAGATCATCACTTCACTACAACCCAAAGATCATCACTTCACTACAACCCAAAGATCATCACTTCACTACAACCCAAAGATCATCACTTCACTACAACCCAAAGATCATCACTTCACTACAACCCAAAGATCATCACTTCACTACAACCAAAGATCATCACTTCACTACAACCCAAAGATCATCACTTCACTACAACCCAAAGATCATCACTTCACTACAACCCAAAGATCATTACTTCACTACAACCCAAAGATCATCACTTCACTACAACCCAAAGATCATCACTTCACTACAACCCAAAGATCATTACTTCACTACAACCCAAAGATCATCACTTCACTACAACCCAAAGATCATCACTTCACTACAACCCAAAGATCATTACTTCACTACAACCCAAAGATCATCACTTCAATACAACCCAAAGATCATCACTTCACTACAACCCAAAGATCATCACTTCAATACAACCCAAAGATCATTACTTCACCACACCCCAAAGATCATCACTTCAATACAACCCAAAGATCATTACTTCACTACAACCCAAAGATCATTACTTCACTACAACCCAAAGATCATCATGTGCATTCATTGCTTTTATTGGGAAAGTTAAATAACATTTCGATCATTTTGTATTTGCCATCCAGAGTTAGTTTTCACATAATTTAACCCCGTTAATCAGTTTTTTCACATAATTTAACCCCGTTAATCAATAACGTTAAGTTTGCCCACCCACTATCAACCAATCCCCGCTCTGCGCTTCAAGTACCAGATTACCACATTCGAACTTCATCAGTTCAGCTTGCAACACAAGATTCATCACTTAAGAATGCACAATCTGTGGCACATACAATGACCTGCCAAAGCCACCCACAGACTCTCCATTTCTCGCTATTTGCTGCAGCGGCGTGTCTAAACTGTGAGAAGCTCGATTAAGAATTGGCAGTAAAACTTTACTATTTCAACGTAATTGCAAGGTTAAGAGAAATTGGAATTCTGTAAAATGTGCCCGGGACTCTAGTTGTCAATTAAACTGTGTCGGCTTTACTGACGTGTTGATGGGAGCCAATGGGAAAATGTGTACATAATTGGTGGCCACTTTGTTTTTTTGAGTCATCTGTACCTCTTTCTCTCCCTTTCTTTCTTTCTTTCTTTCATTCTTTCTTTCTTTCTTTCTTTCTTTATTTATTTCCCTCCTTTTCTCTCTTTATCTCTCTCTCTCCCTTTACCTGTTATGGGTCTTTGAGACAAGGTAGCTGGACTTCATTCTGCTCAGATGTCTGAAACCATTTGAATAATTTTTTTTTCATCATCATTAGGTACCGTGCCTGCTGACGTAGGTGATCATGTCTTTCCACAACTTTCGATCTCGACAGTTATTTATTATTTCTGTTGTTGACCTTCTGCCAAGATAGTCTCTCAAGCTGTCTAGTATCTTTTCTCTTTGCCTATCTCTTGGTCCCTCAATTTCCCCAGTTGTTACAATATATTCCAGCTGTTTACTTCTCATTACATGGCTCAAGAATGGTGATTGTTTCTTCCCAATTTTGGGACTTAGCTCTCTGTTTTCTTTGGCCTCTTTCAGAACGTTTTCATTACTCTTCTTTGCTGTACATGGTATTCTCAACATTCTTCTGTAAAACCACATTTCTACAACCTTTGCACATGTTTTGCTCAGTGTAGTTATTAGCTGGTGTTGCACCCACCACCTTTCTCTGGAACATTTTTCTAACTTATTTCGTCTAGATTTATTTATATTATTGTTAAAACACATTCCATTTCTATGTTGTTATTTTACAAGTGTCATTTACAAATCCACGCCGTCTAACACTGGTAGTACAATCATCAACATCATCATCATCATCATCAAGTACCGGTCCTACTAACGTAGGTAATCATGTCTCTCCAAAATTTCGACCTCGACAGTTCTTTATCATTTCTGTTGTTGACCTTCTGCCAAGCCATTCTCTTAAGCTGTCTGGTATTTTCTTTCTTTGCTTCCCTCTATCTCTTCGTCCCGCAATTGTTCCAGTTGTAACAATATGTTCCAGTTGTTTTCTTCTCATTACATGGCCAAAATATGAAGCGATTCATGATTGTACAAAGAAGATACGACGGTGGTTTCCTGTAGCTTTCCGTCGGTTTGTTTACGGTTGGCTCCGCTAGCCTTTGACTAAAAAGTCTCAGACACAAGGCAGTGGGGTTGTTTTACTTGGTAGTACAATACGAAATAATAACAATGTGAATATTACCATTGCTCCTTGTTTAAGTCATTCAGAACCTCTTTGCTAATGGGCAGCTCTCCCAAATCGTTGGTTTTAATGTGTTGCTTTGAGGGGGATCTCCAACGTTGTTGACACAGGTGATAACTTTCTTAACCTAAGTCTTCCTTAGCTTTAGTTGACTCTTTCCCCATCCCCCATATGTGTGGTTATCTCGGGACATTTATGTGACTTTGAGGTTAATGCACTCGCCTGCTAAAGGTTCAGGCTTCAAATGCTAATTGTGGGAGACATTTTTTTATCGATTAATAAGGCTCTGAGATAAACTCAACCTCTTGACATGGGCACAAGAGATGTTCTCTGTGAGGGAAGGCAGCGAGGATGGGCACAAGAGATGTTCTCTGTGAGGGAAGGCAGCGAGGATGGGCACAAGAGATGTTCTCTGTGAGGGAAGGCAGCGAGGATGGGCACCAGAGATGTTCTATGTGAAGGAAGGCATGGAGGATGGGCACCGGAGATGTTCTTTGTGAGGTAGAGCATGGAGGATGGGCACCAGAGATAATCTCTGTGAGGGAGAACATGGAGGATGGGCACCGGAGATGTTCTTTGTGAGGGAGAGCACGGATGATGGGCACCAGAGATAATCTCTGTGAGGGAGAGCATGGAGGATGGGCACCAGAGATGTTCTCTGTGAGGGAAGGCAACGATGATGGGAAATGAACACCCCACCTCATGAAACTGAAGCTGAGTACAAAGAAGTCACTGACACGTCAGGCCTTCGCTATTTCGTATGGGTCTAGTTTGATCGTGTTAATACCAGAATGCCTACCCGTTTCTACCATTGCTGCTCGTTGTTATGAAGATAGAAATTACAACATTCAGACAAACCCATGAGAACAATGTGATCTTCAGAAGAAGATATGTTTGGAAACTCACTCGTTGAGTATACACGCTAGCTTGTTGTTTCAGGCTGACGTTCCTTCTTGACTGATGTCGTCGTTCTTACTTGACTGATGCCGTCATTCTTACTTGACTGATGCCGTCATTCTTACTTGACTGATGCCGTCATTCTTACTTGACTGATGCCGTCTTTTCCACTTGCATGATGTCGTCTTTACTACTTGACTGATGTCGTCTTTTCCAATTGACTGACGTTGCCATTCCTACTTGACTGATTCTGTCTTTTCCACTTGACTGGCGCCGTCATTTATACTTGACTGATGCCGTCTTTTCTACTTGACTGTCGCCACAGTTCCCACTTGACTAACCAAGTTTTCCAAATCGTTGCAGTAATGATCATCATCTTAACTGACAGTCGAGTTATGTTCTTCCCTACAATCATTCAGGACTCTCACAACAACACCATGACTGTTTTCTATCCGCACCTTCCCTTCAATCATTCAGGACTCTCACACCACCACCATGACTGTTTTCTATCCGCACCCTTCCCTTCAATCATTCACGACTCTCACAAAAACACCATGACTGATTTCTATCCGCACCCTTCCCTTCAATCATTCAGGACTCTGACAACAACACCATGACTGTTTTCTATCCGCACCCTTCCCTTCAATCATTCAGGACTCTCACAACAACACAATGACTGTTTTCTATCTGCACCCTTCCCTTCAATCATTCAGGACTCTCACAACAACACAATGACTGTTTTCTATCCGCACCCTTCCCTCCCCCCATTCCCAACCAAAGGCACACCCGGGGCTAAACTTAAAACCCATTCATTATTACTTCTTCTCCCTGCCTTCTCTTCACCTTTGACCTCTACGGTACATCCATACCAGTCCTTTAATGCAACCCTCAAGTGGGTTAAAAATAAAAACACACACACAGTGAAATGTGACAAATATTAATAAATTATATTCCCGATTCCTCTGACTTGAGTGGATGACGTGCATTAAGGCTTCAATCCTACCAGAGTTATACATTAATTGTGTTCGTTTCTAAGTCTCTTGAGAAATCTGGACCTGTTCTATGAAGTTTGGTCTGTCTGCTGCTGTCTTTCTATGTGTTCAGATAAGCAAAAGGTACAAGTACTTATTCCTCTTCTACTTCTAGCTTTCAGCTCTCTGTGAAGCTTAGGTTTTCAACAAACACTTTCCAAATCGTTCTGTTTCTTGCCATTCTTTTAAGGTCGTTCCATGTCTTCCCCATCATCTTTATCTCTGCTTCTGTCTTTCTTCTCGAAGAATTTCGTTGGTCTTCCTCTTTGTCTTTTTCCATGGAAATTCCAAAAAAGGGCCTGTTGTGTAATATTCTCAGTTGGCTTCCGCAGTGTCCCGAGTACTTATGGGCACTAAATAAAATAAAAAAATAAAAAGTACCCCGTCACACCACGTGGCGTATGGGGAATATGGTATTAGTGACCATAATTTTTACAGACCTTCGGCACATGATTTTTGGGGTAATGTGGTCAGTATTACGGCCGTGCCGCTTTACTTTTCCAGAAAAAAATCCAGTACCCATTTTAGGCTGTGTGAACCCGGATGCCGTCGATTAGGATCGAACTCGACCTCATGTCCAGCCTCTTCTGACGTAAGAGAGTAACAGAGAAATATGGCCGCTGATGCATTCTAGCAAGGCACGAGCTAATGATATTTATGTTGAAATGATGATGATGATGTTCAAAAGCAAGAACTACCGGTAGGCAAAAGCTAGTCTCTTGACACGTTTAACTCACACCCGAAACACAATCAAACGCAGATTGTAAGAGCAAGTAAAGAAATCAGCATAAATAACAGGCAAAACCTTAACATGTAAGTCTTTCCAGCCTTATACGGTGCCATGGTCGTCATCATTTAGAAAAGTGAAGACAACAATGGCAATCGTTGTGGCTGGAATGCAAAAGTCGGCCACTTCCCGTCGAAATAATTGCTCTAATTGTCAGGCCAGGTGTTATGTACCGTAGACCCACTACATGAGATAGCAAATATTTACATCTACCGATTACATGTTGGTGGAATAGAGTTTGTGTATCATCTAGCGTTACAAGATTTTGTGTTTGGAGACTCATTAATATCAGCTCCCTAATGTACATTGCTGTATTAAAGTCAACCGGAGTTTTCACTGTACGAATAGGTGCTCATAATTAACGAAGATTGTGAACCGGTTGCAGCCTTTCAGTGGGCCAGGCGTATGAATACGAAGTTTCTTGTCAAGTGTGTTTTGCACTCTACGTCATAGTTTTAGATGTTTTCAATCCCTATGGATCCTTTTTCGTGGCGGCAGGTTTATGCTACCAGCTTTCTTATGTGTGTCGTTGTGTCAAGTCAACTGAGGATTATAATTTAAGGATTCAGGGCCGGCGGTACTGTATTCGTGCATCAGGCTGCAGTCTTTTCAGTGATTCAAACCTTGTAAGTAAAATAATGAGCCCCGTCACGTCAAGTAGCGTATAGGGAATATGGTGTTAGTGACATCAATTTTACAGACCTTCAGCTCATGATATTTGGGGTAATGTGGTCGGTATTACGCCCGTGCCGCTTTACTTTCCCAGTAAAATTCCTGTACCCATTTAAGCATGGGTGAACCCAGAAGCCGTAGGTTGGGATTGAACCCTACCTCTTGTCCTTTGTAGCCCAGTTCACTAACCTCTGAGCTATCGCGGCTCCCTAATCAAACCTTGTGGGCACATCCTTTGACTTCCATTGTTCTTATTTCGTCATCGTGGATTATACTGAGCTAACGCGGCTCCCTCATCGTGGATTATGCGGCCTCGCAATAGATAGATCCCAGACGATCTAAAAATTAGAAGGGCGAGATGAAGATTCTGATGATGTTCGTGCAAGCTTGGTTCTTCGCCCAGATCTTCGAATCAAGAGGAATGTTGTCTAAATTCAAGAGATAAACAACGGAAACATTGGAGCGCTTGTATTTCTTACTCGAAGCATGATGGAACACTGCGGGATAAAGTGAATTAATGTAGAACATTGTGACTAGAGCTATGATATTGTAGTGAGCGAAATGATTGTGGGTTTCAAACTAGAGCTCGCCAAAACTAGTTTATGTTTCAACCTTGTTAAAGTGTGGCTCGATCCGAGCAAGAAAGGATGGGATGCAGAGGGATCACCGCATGCCGTAACGACGTCTGATGTACCAGGTCGAAACAGTTTATATAGAACCCCGTTACTTTGACAATAATACAAAATATATTACAAGGAAGAATACAAATGTAACTTTGTTTACTAATTACTAGTTATAGGAATGGAGCTCACCAATTGTTTATCTATAGTGCTCGTGTAATCGTAGCTGAAACCTCAAATTAGACACTCAGTAATCTCCAGCAGCGTGCTGTTTATACACACTGCTAAAACATTCTTCAGCCCCTCTACACTCGACTGACAATCGACCGACCCACTTCCAGTGTTTTCGAAATTTTTCTCATTCGCATAACTTTTCCCTGCTCGTTCACCTTCAGCATTTCTTATTAACCGTTGCAAATGCTATGTGACTTTCTGTACTATTTTCTGTGCGCCATCAAAGCAAGCGTGAAGAATTGGAATATAATTGACAGTAATTGACGCACATAAATGTGCCTTTGAAAATTAAAACGAGAAATTATTGGAGATAATTCGCATTTTGACTTTTTTAAACAGAGGAATTGTTACTACAGAGAAATGCATTTACGACAATGAAGGCATTATACAATTAAAGAGACCATGTAAAAAAACTGCACTTTAAAATGGCAGTAAAGATGAATTGTCAATGAGAATTAAACAAAGTTAATTCATTTTAATGATAATGGTTAGAATAATAATGGAAGAAAACAGCTTAAAAGTTAGCAATTTGAATATAAGATAGGAAAACAAGGACTGGATATGGCACAAGCCGTTGTATATAAAGAATCGAGATTAATCTTATGAAAGTTTACGTGAAATTGGGAGGAGGGAGGTAGGTGTCAGGCAGCACATCGGTAAGTAGTGGTCAACGAATGACATCCGACTGTTGGCGGTTCGAATAGCACAACAGAATCGATCAAAATACTATTTCGTTTCTACTTGATAGCCTCAGAAAGAGACAGACTAGATATTATAACCAAAATGACTTGAGAGGAAAGGCAAACTCGTACACAGATGTCGGATGTGCTGGACTAAAGGAAACAGATGTCGCACCATGTTGTAAGTTTTGGTCAATTTATAAAGCCTATATAGATAGACAAAGGAGACCCATCGTACAAAGCTAGAAGATCAATAAGAGAGAAAAAGATACAAAAAGGAGTTAAAAGGAGTTAAAACTAGTAAACTTGGTTTCAAAAAAGAAAAGCAATTTCGCTACACTTACGACACACCTATGTGTCGTGATTTCCTTCTTTACCAAATGAAGTGAAAAGTAATAATAAATAAATATTTATGTATTGGGAAAATGCTGACGACAAACAGCAGGGTAACCAAAAATTGAAATTTAAAAAAGTAAAACTGTTGGTGTATTCACATTAGCGTGAAAATACAAGAGAGAGGTTAGTGGTGGTAGACATGTTGGATAGTTATACTATTCCATACGGACGATTTCACACAGTGAATTTATTTGTTAATCGTGATTGCTTTGTGAGATGCTTTTAGCAAATTAACAAATATTTGGAGATTTAACCATTGCTTAACAAACGAGAGTTGTGCGGTACAGCTCCTATGTGGTTCTACTTATTACATTTGGGCGCGGGAGCAGGAAGCTTTAGCAAGAGATCAAGAGCCTTCAAGCAAGCCAGATCAAGAGCCTTCAAGCAAGCCAAACCAAGAGCCTTCAAGCAAGCCAAACCAAGCGCCTTCAGGCAAGCCAGACCAATGAGTCTTCAGGTAAGCCAGACCAAGAGCGTTCAAGCAAGCCAAACCAAGAGCCTTCATGCAAGCCAAACCAAGAGCCTTCATGCAAGCCAAACCAAGAGCCTGCAGGCAAGCCAGATCAAGAGCCTTCAAGCAAGCCAAACCAAGAGCCTTCAAGCAAGCCAAACCAAGAGCCTTCAGGCAAGCCAGACCAATGAGCCTTCAGGCAAGCCAGACCAATGAGTCTTCAGGTAAGCCAGACCAAGAGCGTTCAAGCAAGCCAAACCAAGAGCCTTCATGCAAGCCAAACCAAGAGCCTTCATGCAAGCCAAACCAAGAGCCTGCAGGCAAGCCAGACCAAGAGCCTTCATGCAAGCCAAATCAAGAGCCTTCATGCAAGCCAAACCAAGAGCCTGCAGGCAAGCCAGACCAAGAGCCTTCATGCAAGCCAAACCAAGAGCCTTCATGCAAGCCAAACCAAGAGTCTGCAGGCAAGCCAGACCAAGAGCCTTCATGCAAGCCAAACCAAGTGCCTTCAAGCAAGCCAAACCA
Source organism: Megaustenia siamemsis (assembly GCA_032433765.1). Classification (NCBI taxonomy): domain Eukaryota; kingdom Metazoa; phylum Mollusca; class Gastropoda; order Stylommatophora; family Ariophantidae; genus Megaustenia; species Megaustenia siamemsis. The sequence continues at coordinate 53,487,032 of JAVIAB010000126.1, forward strand.
AGAGCCTGCAGGCAAGCCAGACCAAGAGCCTTCAGGCAAGTCAGACCAAGAGAATCGCTACTCAGAACAATTACTGGGAAGGCTCAACCATGGGACTGAGAAACACGCAAAAACAGCAGGAATGAGCAATAAATCGTCCAATAAACATCAAGAATGAGCAATAAATCGTCCAATAAACATCAAGAATGAGCAATAAATCGTCCAATAAATATCAAGAATGAGCAATAAATCGTCCAATAAACATCAAGAATGAGCAATAAATCGTCCAATAAATATCAAGAATGAGCAATAAATCGTCCAATAAACATCAAGAATGAGCAATAAATCGTCCAATAAAAATCAAGAATGAGCAATAAATAGTCCAATAAACATCAAGAATGAGCAATAAATCGACCAATAAACATCAATTCTAATTCAAAGTGTCTACGCACATTTAATGATCTTTTTTTTTTAGCCGATGATGAAACGGACGAGGTGTCGGATGAAATGAATAAGCGAATTCTATGTTGCCCTCCCTTTTTCTAGAAGAAAAGGAAGAGGAAGGTCTGGGTGCGTGATAGTTGAGGAACCTCATTATCAGAAACACACAAATTATGATTTAATAAGCCAAAAAAACAGTGATATAAGAGATTGATCAATATATAGAATAATGTATTTGTCTAATTTCACATACTCATGATCTCTTGTATTCGCCCTCCTTGTTGTAGTTCCGATAACATCATCAATAATATCCGGGGATATTCTTGAGCTTCAAAGTGACGAAATGTCATTAAAAAATCGGTTGTCTCGGTTTTTTTGTCTCCTAAACTCCCATTATTTGATCGTGACTACGCCAGGTACCGTCATGACTATAGCTCGATATCGCGACCCTTTATTAGTTTAATGATAACCTTACCCATATCTACTACTAGCACGAAATCATTATTAGTTTTATTTATTTTTCCTCTCTATATAAAACGTCATTTGTATTCAGTACAAATGAAGACCAGTTAAATTGTTTCGGAAATCCTATCTCTGCTTATTTCTGTTAGATTATATTTTTATATGAAAGAACTGGTCTCCGATATGGTCTCCAATTTCTTGAATTAAAACTTTACCGGGATTTTTTTGTTTAAGGAAAAATCACCATCTTTGAGTGCCGTCTCCGCAACGAAGGTTGGCTACCATGGAGCGCCATTCCAGTCTGTCTCTTCCTTTTTGACGGTGCAGATTGTCATAGATTGACTTGTCCATCTTTGAGTATTACTCGCCCATGTTAGTCTTGGTCTGCCTCTGCCTCTTTTACTTTGTATTTTCCCTTCCAATATTACTTTTATTAGGCTGTTGTGTCTTTTAACATGCCCCAAAAATGTAATTTTTCTTGCTCTAATTGTGTTTAATAGTTCTCTTTTCATTTTTAGTTGTTTTAAAACTACAACGAGAAATACGTAGGGAGGTCAAAAAGTAATGCACAACAATTTTTTTCTCGGAAACTATTCGGGCAAAATGTGTGAAATTTTCACAGATTGTAGCTGAACATCCCTTGACACTACCTATTTGTCAACATAATCTCCGTCCAAGCGTATTGCCTTACGCCAACGCGAAACTAGGTCATGAATGCCTCGTTTGTACCAAGTTTTGTCCTGCTCGCGTAGCCATTTTTTAACTGCACGGATCACATCCTCATCATTGTCAAAGTGTGTCCCACGCAGGAATTTTTGAGTGGTCCAAACAGATGGAAATCTGAGGGAGCCAGATCAGGGCTGTAAGGAGGATGGGGCAGTACAGTCCAACCAAATTTGTTGATTGCTTCCCGTGTTACCAGACTTGTGTGAGGGCGTGCATTGTCATGTTGAAGCAACAAATCTGCAGATGGCTTATTAGGCCGAACTCTGTGGAACCGATTTTTGAGTTTTGTCAGTGTATTGATGTAAGCTGTCGAGTTGATTGTCTCACCTCTTGTCATTACATCAACAAGAATCACACCATCAATGTCCCAGAAGACAGTGATCATCACCTTTCCGGCTGATGGAGATGTTTTGAATTTTTTTCTTTTGGTGACTGCGGATGATGCCATTCCATTGACTGCATTTTTGTTTCAGGCTCATAATAATGTGCCCACGTTTCGTCACCGGTAACAATTTTTGACAAAAACATTTCTCCTTCAACACCGAAACGCTCCAACAATTCAGAACAGAATGTTTTCCTTTGAACTCTGTGATCATTTGTTAGGCACCGAGGAACCCATCGAGCGCAAATCTTTGAATATCCGAGAGTTTTAAAAATTGCGATTGCACTTCCCTTGCTGACTGTAAGCTGCAATGCCAATTGCTGACTAGTGATACACCTATCCTTACGAATAATGGCATCAGCCCGGTAAAACATATCTGTGCTGGTAGCCGAGGCAACACGTCCAGAACGCGGTAAATCATGCAGCTCCACTCGTACACTTTCTGCAGCTTTAATTCTCTGAACCCAGCGACTAACTGTGCTCCTATCGACTGCAGAACATTTGTACACTGCACACAGTCGTTTATGAATGTTTGCCACAGTTTCTTTTTCCGCAACCAGAAATTCTATGACAATTCGCTGTTTGTAACGGACATTGTTGACAAGCTCCATTTTAACGGTTCATAGATTGCGTAATATTTATCAGAATGCTGTGCAATTTGGTGCACATAATTGGAACATGTTATATTCCAAGTGTGCAAAATTTCATATTCCTATCTTTATTATTAGCCGAGAAAAAAATTGGTGTGCATTACTTTTTGACCTCCCTTTAGTATATAGCAAAATTGTATTTCTAGGCACGATGGGTAAGTACAAACTGGCCAATGACTGCTGCTAGTAATTAAAGGGTGAAACAAATATCAATGAAAATTACAAATAACAACACACGTTGAGATCGTGTTACAGTTTTCATTTATATCGTTGATGATTGCTTTTGGGAAACAACAGGCAATCTGGAATGTCGTCACAGTTCACTGTCTTCATTCTTTCAGTACTGAAGGTTTTATCACTTCAGCGGCAGAGATGTCAGAGATACAATTGTTCATGATTTTAAATATCAATCTAGATGTTTATATCTAAGACTTAATATAGTAGATGTGAACTTTTAAATAATTAAATAAGGAATTATATTTCACCAATACCGAAGTTATCATTAAGTACCGGGCCTGCTGGCGTAGGTGATCATGTCTCTCCACAATTTTCGATCTCGACAGTTATTTTATCATTTCTTCTGTTGATCTTTCGCCCAGCCATTCTCTTAAACTGTCTAGTATTTTTTTTTCTCTTCGCTTTTATATATCTCTTCGTCCCTCAATTTCCCCAGTTGTTACAACACATTCCAGTTGTTCTCTTCTCATTACATGGTCAAAAAATTATGAATGTTTCTTCCTAATATTGGAAATTAGCTCTCTTTTTGCTTTGGCCTCTTTCAGAACGTTTTCATTACTCTTTTTAGCTGTCCATGGTATTCTCAACATTCTTCTGTAAAACCACATTTCTACAGACTCCAGTGATGTTCTTGTTTGTTGTCCTATTGTCCATGATTCACATCCATATGTTAAGACTGACTCTACGTAATATTTAAGAACTCTTTTTAAAAATTATGCACGACTTATAAAAAGAATATGGTTTGATGACAGTTCACACTAATAAAATTGATAGTGACGCACTGTGCGGCTAAACGTACATAACCGAAATCGGCATGGCGCATGGGAGTCGAAACGTACGGAAAGAGTTAACACACAAGGAGACATATGTTTGCTCTCTAAAATGTCTTAATATTATTCTAGAAACGAGAAGGCCTATTATCTTTTAGCTCCCTAAAATGCCTTACTTTTATTCGGGTTGGTGTAGTCTCGCTCTGTTTCTTTCTATCACACCCTTCTAAAATATTTACCTGTTTTAAAAATATATTTCAAATGTTCCTTATTACATGACCTAAACTGATAACTGTTTCCTTCAATATATGAAGAATCGATTCTTAAATTGTGATTCTTATAGGACATCATTGTTGCACTTGTTACAATGGTATTCTCTTCATCTATGGTATTCTCTTTATCTATGGTATTCTCTTCATCCATGGTATCCATGGTATTCCCTTTATCTATGGTATTCTCTTTATCTATGGTATTCTCTTCATCAATCGTATTCTCTTCATCCATGTTATTCTCAACATCCATGGTATTCTCGCGTAGTCTGCTCTAAAGTTTTGTTTCGGTGAAAAGTAAAAAAAAAAGCAGGAAAAAAGTAATTGTTACATGTTCACATAAGTGAAGAATAATCAAATCGAACGACGTTTTGGCTCATTCAACGGCAACAGTGGACAACACATACGCACACACACATATACTTTAGCAAGTAAACTTACTACTACATCGGAAAGTAATATATTTTTAAAAATATTAATAATGAGCAAAAAGGAAACATCTCTGCAATGCTTGATTGTGGCTGGGTCACGAAGAAAATAAGCTTGGCTAAACGTGACTAGGTGAGCGTGAACCGGAAGGGGTGTGGTCACGAAAAAAATGAGCTTGGCTAAACGTGACTAGGTGAACGTGAACCGAAAGGGGTGTGGTCACGAAAAAAAATGAGCTTGGCTAAACGTGACTAGGTGAACGTGAACCGGAAGGGGTGTGGTCACGAAGAAAATGAGCTTGGCTAAATGTGACTAGGTGAACACGTGAACCGGAAGGCTGGTGGTCACGAAGAAAATGAGCTTGGCTAACGTGACTAGGTGAACACGTGAACCGGAAAGCTGGTCACGAAAAAAATGAGCTTGGCTAAACGTGACTAGGTGAGTACGTGAACCGGAAAGCTGGTCACGAAAAAAATGAGCTTGGCTAAACGTGACTATAGGTCGTTTCAAAATATTTTGAAGGTGTTTAAAATTCCATATCTCTGCAACCAATTGATTGATAATGCTGAAATTTTGCATATGGTCTTGTGATTTTTTGGTCCCAAGAAGTACATTCATTTCCTCACAACAAATGTATAGTTTTAAATATTCTTTATTTGAAGTATACAAATTTAAGGCATTTTGGTCAAACCATATATTTGGAGGAATTACCGCTTCATATGAGTGAGCACCACGGACTTGTCATCTTGAACGTAATGCGCGCCAATTTCCCTGTTTTAAGCACTAAAAAACACATAAAACGCGTCATAGTTATAATTTTATATCCGGTGCATCCCATTTCCTGTCGTTTTGTTGTGATTTATGTGCAACGGCGTATCCTAATTATTGGGTAATTTCGTTAAATTTGTGATCTGTTAGTCAATGGGTATAAAAGTAAAGTTCCTTACATTGCAATCAGTGGCAATAAAGGTGTATAAATATTTTTGCATAGAAGCTAAGCGTGGAAAACTGTATCGAAGCATCTCAAAGCCAGAAAAGAGAACTATTCACGCATTGGGTATAAGCAAACGCTTTTTCAATCAAGTGCTTAAAGCTAACGGAGTGTCCAGTTCAATCAAGACTAGGACGCTAGGAAGAAAGAAAGTAGTAGATAGTTTTGACAAGGAAGTGATTAGAAGAGCAATTTGTAAAATGTTCGATTCCAAAGAAACTGTGACTTTAAGAAAACTGAAAATTCGACTGAGAGCAGAAAATGACATTGTTGTGTCGAAAACAACATTATGGAGAACTGTTAGAAGCATCGGTTTTACGTTTAGAAAGTACGATAGTGGTAGAAATGTCATCTGCGAGAAGCCGCACTTAGTTTCTATGAGGAGTAAATATTTACGTGAAGTACGGAAATGCGTAACCAAGGTTATGATATTGTATTTCTAGATGAATCTTGGATAAATTCTCACCACACAAGTGCAAAGGAATGGCAGTTATCAGATGGAAGTATTAAAAGATGTGTACCCACTGGAAAAGGACAGCGTATTATAATGGCACATGCAGGCAGCCGAAAAGAAGGGTTGGTGAAAAATGCAGAACTTATATTCACCTCTAATTATACTGACAACAGGGACTATCACACCGAGATGAATGGCCATATATTTAGAGAGTGGATTGAAAATACTCTTCTTCCAATTCTAGACAGACCATCCTGTCTGGTAATGGACAACGCGTCGTACCACAACGCTGTGGCAGAAGAAGACAAAATTCCTACATCTACCAGTACAAAAGATGTTATAAAGATTTGGCTAAGAAAGGAAGGAATTCCATTTAACGAGGGATTTTTGAAACCTGAATTACTGTCACTTGTTAAGAAATCGCAAAAGACCAAAGTATTCCAAATAGACAAAATCATTCAACAGCATGGTCATACGTGCTTGAGACTGCCCCCTTATCATCCACAATTAAACCCCATTGAACTCGTTTGGGCAAAAATTAAAGGGCAGGTGGCAGCTGAGAATACAAGTTTTAAACTATGCGATATAAAAGGACTGACATATGCTGCTCTATCACAGATTGACAAAGATTTTGGTGCAAATGTGAAGATCATGTCTTAAAAGAAGAAAATGACTATTGGAAAAAAGATGGACTATCGTTCGTTCAGCCCAGATTAGTAATCAATATGTTAGACTCCTCTGATTCAGAATAAATGAAATAATAATGGACGTTTTATATGTCCGCATGATCAATCTTTAGCTAAAGTTGATAACGTTTTGAAAATGTAAAGATTCTTGATATGTGTACTGCAGGCATGCAAAGAAACTAAATCACTTTCATATGTCTTGTTTACGTAAAATAATGAAAGTCACATGGAAAGACATAAAACGAACAATGTAGCTCTTTACAGTGAAGAGGATCCCGTGCTTAAAACTCAAAACTTAAAGCATCGTCGCAGTTCAGACGTTACACCTGTATCCTCTCCCTTCATGTTATCTACATTAATATCAGACCCAAGCAGCATCAAAACCAGTGGTCCTCAGTTTCGTTCGGAAGACTCAACACTGTTGCCAACAAATCCAAACATTCAGGGAAATTTGATCAACATTGAAGATGGAGCAGACATTTTTGATCTTGGAATTACAAACCCAAATCCTCCTCCAAAGTTTGCTGAAGACAATTCCTCGGACTCGTTGATGCATTTCTCCTGAGGTGAATCTCTCAGGTCAAATCTAGTAGCCACTGATGACATTATTCATCATCAAATTGGTAATATCAAATCTAGTAGCCACTGATGACATTATTCATCATCAAATTGGTAATATCAAATCTAGTAGCCACTGATGACATTATTCATCATCAAATTGGTAATATCAAATCTAGTAGCCACTGATGACATTATTCATCATCAAATGGTAATATCAAATCTAGTAGCCACTGATGACATTATTCATCATCAAATTGGTAATATCGCCCGTGCGCTGCCGGGGCCCGAAAGGGAAGTAAAGAATAGCGGCGCTGTACCCTACCAGGCATGTTCGTAAGAGGCGAGAAAGGAGGGTTAGGCATGGGACTGGCTATCCATACTGTAAAAAAATAAGCCGAAAAAAACTTCACAAACATGAACAAGTCAAAGAAAGATAAGTAAATCCGTCAACCAGGAAAGAGAAGGGCTCTCTGTCTAAGAGACGTATGACGCAATCCGGAGAAAGCCATAAGGAGTCCGGGTTGCCGACTCACCCTTTGTCTACCAGGAAATCATCCAGAATTGGCACCTGGAATGTTCGTACCCTTAACGAACAGGGAAAAGCGGCACAAGTGGCAGCAGAAATGAACAACTACAAGATAGATATTCTGGGAATGTGTGAAACAAGATGGCTGGGAGCGGAGAGAATAAAATTGAATACAGGGGAGATGATTTTATCATCAGGACACCAGGAACCAGGAGCACAACATAGCGAAGGGGTAGCTATAATGCTATCAAAGAATGCACAGAAGACACTAATAGAATGGGAGGCAGTGGGACCAAGACTGGTGAGAGCAACATTTAGAACAACCAAAAACAAAATAAAATTACACATTATACAATGCTATGCACCAACCAACGATAAAGATGACTCAGTTAAAGATGATTTTTATAAACAGCTACAATGCCAGATGGATGCAAGACGAGCCAAGGATATTATAATCTTGATGGGAGACCTAAATGCTAAGGTAGGATCAGACAACAGAGGCTTTGAAGAGATTATGGGAAAACATGGACTTGGAGATATAAACGAGAATGGAGATATATTTGTGAATTTCTGCGCCCTTAATCAAATGAGCCTAGGAGGAACAATATTCCAACATAAAAGAATACACAAAGCTACATGGGTGTCACCAGATCATAGAACGGAAAATCAAATTGATCACATATGTATTAATAATAAGTTTAAGTCATCCTTACAGGATGTAAAAGTATATAGAGGGGCAGATATAGCTTCTGATCATCATCTTCTGTTAGCCAAACTTAAAATTAAATTAAAAAGGTATACTACAACGAATAAGGGCAGAACGTATTTCAATGTAGGGTTTCTTAAAGAACAAGGAATTAAAGATAAATTCGCAGTCACAATATCAAACAAATACCAAGTCCTCCAACAACTAGAAAATACAATAAATATAGAAGATCATTGGAAACAGGTAAAAAATATATGGAAAGAGACATGCGAAGAAACACTGGGGAAAAGAGAACGCCAGAATAAGGCATGGATGACAGCAGAGACCCTGGATAAAATTAAAGAAAGAAAGAACAAGAAAGCAGACATAAATAAAAGCAAAACAAGAAGTAATAAAGCCAAGACACAGGAAGCTTACACAGAGGTGAATAAAGAAGTGAGAAGATGCATTAAAAGGGATAAGAGGAAATATATAGATGAATTAGCTAAAGAGGCAGAAGAAGCAGCAAATAAAGGGAATATGAAAGAACTGTACAACAGCACAAAGAAATTAGGTGGAAAATACAAACAGATCAACGCCTTTATCAAAGATAAGAAAGGAAATCTGCTTAGTAATATAAAGGAACAAATGGAGAGATGGAAGGAGCACTTTGAAGAACTTTTGAACAGACCTGGCTCAAATAATCCTCCAGATATACTACCAGCAGAAGAAGAATTACACGTTAACTGCGGAAAACCAAGCAAAGAAGAAATAATGAAAGCCATCAAACTGTTAAAAGATGGTAAAGCCACAGGACCAGATGAAATTCCTTCAGAAGCCATCAAAGCAGATATTATCACCTCTACCAAGATGTTACATAATCTATTGGATAAAATTTGGGAGAGGGAAGAAATACCTAAAGACTGGAGAGAAGGTTATATGATCAAACTACCAAAGAAAGGAAGTTTACAGGAGTGCACTAATTATAGGGGAATTATGCTACTATCAGTGCCAGGAAAAATATTAGGCAGAATCATTCTGGAGAGACTAAAAGAGGCTATAGAGAAACACTTGAGAGATGAACAAGCAGGTTTTAGGAAGAACAGATCATGTGCTGATCAAATAACTACTCTACGTATAATAGTTGAACAAAGTTTAGAACTAAAATCCCCACTTTATATTGGATTCATAGATTACGAAAAGGCATTTGATAGTTTAGACAGAAGAATGCTTTGGAAGTTGCTGAGTCATTATGGAATCCCCATAAAGTTTATTAACCTGATAAAAACAATGTATGAAGGAACAAAATGTAGTGTGGTGCATGAAGGACAGCTTACAGAAGCATTTGAAATAAGAACAGGAGTAAGGCAAGGATGCCTTCTGTCTCCATTTCTCTTTCTACTGGCCATAGATTGGATTATGAAAATAACTCAAAACAACAGAAATGGGATCCAGTGGTCACTGACCAAACAACTTGATGATTTAGACTTTGCTGATGACATAGCTCTCCTATCACACAGCCACCAACAGATGCAAGATAAAATGAGTATATTAGATGAGAGATCACAACAGCTAGGACTAAAGATTAATAGAGATAAGACCAACATTATGAGAATTAATGCAGTTGGCAATAACCAAATAAAACTAGGAGAAATACCTCTACTAGACGTACAATCTTATATATATCTGGGCAGTAATATAGATAAAGAGGGAGGAACAGAAAACGATACCAAAATAAGGATATCAAAAGCAAGAGGAGCTTTCATTGCACTGGGAAACATATGGAAATCCAAAGAAATTAGGCTAAATACAAAAATACAAATTTTCAACTCCAATGTTAAGTCGGTTCTATTATATGGCTGTGAAACATGGAGAATAACAAAATTGACAATCACGAAGGTACAGACTTTCATTAATGGATGCTTGCGCAGAATAAAGGGATGGAAATGGCAGGACAAAGTCACAAACGTGGAATTATGGAAATGTACCGGTCAAATACCAGTGGATAAAGAAATACAGCGAAGACGATGGCGATGGATAGGACACACACTACGGAAACCAACTGAGAGTATTACACAACAGGCCCTTTTTTGGAATCCCCAGGGAAAAAGACAAAGAGGAAGACCAAGGAATTCTTGGAGAAGACAGATTGAAGCAGAGATGAAGATGATGGGGAAGACATGGAATGATCTTAAAAGAATTGCAAAAAACAGAACGACTTGGAAAGTGTTTGTTGAAGACCTATGCTCCACTGGGAGCTAAAAGGTAGAAGAAGAGAACTCGTTTGGGCAAAAATTAAAGGGCAGGTGGCAGCTGAGAATACAAGTTTTAAACTATGCGATATAAAAGGACTGACATATGCTGCTCTATCACAGATTGACAAAGATTTTTGGTGCAAATGTGAAGATCATGTCTTAAAAGAAGAAAATGACTATTGGAAAAAAGATGGACTATCGTTCGTTCAGCCCAGATTAGTAATCAATATGTTAGACTCCTCTGATTCAGAATAAATGAAATAATAATGGACGTTTTTATATGTCCGCATGATCAATCTTTAGCTAAAGTTGATAACGTTTTGAAAATGTAAAGATTCTTGATATGTGTACTGCAGGCATGCAAAGAAACTAAATCACTTTCATATGTCTTGTTTACGTAAAATAATGAAAGTCACATGGAAAGACATAAAACGAACAATGTAGCTCTTTACAGTGAAGAGGATACCGTGCTTACATCGGACTCTTTAGTCACATGCGTACCCATAAACAATAACTTTGCTTGATATGTCATGCTCGTTATCGCTCGCAACGGATAATTAATTTTTAAAATGTATTCTTTGTTGTATATTGTTTAAATAGTTTTCATTAATGGAACTGTTTATACGCTGATTTGTTTTAGACCGTCTGTAAAGGCTATAACATTGACATTCTCATAGTATTTTAAAGAAAGTAAACAATAGAAAGTAAACAGTTGATAAACGCCTCCAACTTTCAAGTTGTGTAGAGACGCCTATGTCGAGAAGCTGATTTCCATTAATGTACGGTAAATTATTTTCTCCAGGAGCAAAAAGATCCGTAAATTCACTGAGATCAAAGGAAAGTGCTGCTTCATGATGAAGCATACTTCCTACATCATTAAATTTTGTGAAATCGGTGGGACCTTGGAAAAACAAGGCCAGATGCAAAAAATCAAGTTTGTAAGTGCAGGGAAAGAGGAGATATTTCATGTTAATCGTGAACATTTAGATTTGAAACGACCAATAGGTGAATACGTGAACCGGAAGGCAGGTGGTTACGAGAAAAAATTAGCCCTTTAATCTTTTGTCTTTAAAAATGTTCTGGTCTCTTGTTTGATTGTCCATGACTGAGTAATAATGAAAACGATGATATTCTTTCTTTCTTCTATTATTAACAATCTGATGTTGATAGCTTTCTTTTAAGTGTCTCAATTCATTTACCTGTTTCAATATGTCATGTGTACTTTATAGCTCATTTCTAAGGAGTTATTTCTTTGTTGGGGGCTCTCTTTTTTAACCATATTCGCCATTAAAGCTTAAACCTTTATTTGTTATTCCCATCACTAAAACGTCACTCATGTTTACGCCACTTAAAAAACAAAAACAACAGGCAGCAAATGAGTTGCGCTCAATAGAAACCTATTTTTGTTTTGTAATAAAAGAAAACAAACATTGGAGATCGTCTGCCAACCTAACATATCCCCAATAAACACTGATTGTGTTGTGATTGTGTTGTGATTGTGGGCCTTCGTTTATGCAATTAAAACTAGTTCCATAAAGTCAAGTTTCTATCATTTATTTTTCTGTTTTCCTGAGCCAAGCGCTAAGCGTGCCCAATGAAATGAGAGACAATTAAGCCATTTATTGACTGTTTATTTCTACTTTTAGAGTTATCCATATAACGACATATAACGTATGAGTGTGAAATAACCTCGTTAATGCTCGAGTAATGAAGCTGTGCCGAGGCAGTGGATAAGCCGTTCGTCTGCTGAAAATAGACCTGGTATCATTTTATTCTCAACGGCTTCCGTTTACATCATGCTTGCTAAAATGAGTACAAGAGATTGTCTATGTATAAGAAGGGCGACTTGGCATGATGCTGACCACGTCAAATTTATATTTGCTGATATAGAAAAGAAATATTATTAACACCAAACTTTACAAATGCAAGTGGTGCCCTTTCAACTTAATGTTTTTTTTATGATGATCTTCTATAACACTGACTATAAGTGAACGGTGTCTATTCATTTACTTCATTTTCCTCTCTGACCAAAGACAGAACATAGGGCGGAAGTTCTAGTTCTCCTCTATTAACTATTTGATGCCAGTGAAAAAAAAGGAAAGTACCCCCGTCACGCCAAGTGGCGTATAGGGAATATGGTGTTAGTGACCATAAATTTTACAGACCTTCGGCACATGATTGTTTGGGGTGATGTGGTCGGTATTACGCCCGTGCCGCTTTAATTTGCCAGAAAAAAATCCGGTACCCATTAAAGGCTGGGTGAACCCGGAAGCCGTCGGTTGGAATCGAACCCTACCCTTGTCATTTGTAGGCTAGTTCATTTGATGCTAGTTCTTGTATATCGTTCTTGTTTCTTAGTCTCATGGTTGAGCCTTCCAAAGTAATTGTTTGCGAAGCGATTCTCTTGATCTGCACTGTTGTTTGTGTCTGGTAGTGCTCCTATATATTACGTTTTTATACAGGAGTATAAATCGGATGCACTGGGCAACTGGCGCAGAACACAGTGCAACATTTTAACGGGTGTTCAATCAGAGTGGATCTGACGGACTCTAATTGTGATGTTCTGTCTGTAGGGGCGATCAACGCACTTAACCTGACAGCTGACTTCATGTGAGAGTCTGGAATCCTACTCTGATTGAGTCCTGATCGCAGAGAGAGAGAGAGAGAGAGAGACAGAGAGATACAGGAGTATCAGAGAGATACAGGAGTATCTCAGCACAGTGTTTTTGTAAAGACTATTTAGTCGCTTAAATCGTTTCAGTTGCTTTATTTGTTTCCAATTTTTTTTATTTGCTGGAAGAAACCGGATTGAAGACTGCGAGTTCGTTTCTTTTAACGTCGTTTGGAATCGTCGTCTAGGCAGCAGACTTAGTCATGCAGCGTGGTCGACCTTGTCAGCAGAATATGCCCACACGCTTGCAAAAAAAAAGGTGTGTGGATGTTATAACATTAAGTGAAGCGGAGATATGGGGAATCCCTGACTATAATTAAAGTGATTCATTGGATTGACTAGAGTTTTATCTCAAAATATGAATTCATCAACACCGACAATGTGAAGGGCGTGGTAGTGTTTTTCTATTTCTCATCGGTCTTCTCAATATAAGTTGTCTCCCAGAGATCGAATCTTTAGTACGTGTTTTAAAAAACAAGAGCTCTCACTACCTGTTTACCCTGTGCCTTATTCCTCAGATTCACCACCTTCCATACATTTGATGCTTATCCGTTTGTAATTTCCAAACGTCAGGATGTATTTGGACAGTCTCTTTATTTGTTTTACTGTTATTTCTTTATAATGCTTTTCTTTAAACTCATTTATCGTAATGTATACATCTAATATTATATATATATATATATATATATATATATATATATATATATATATATCCTGTGTGTTACCGGGGTCTCATTATAAGGAAAGTAAAGAATAGTGACACTGTGACCTGCCAGGCATGTCGTAAGAGGCGACTAAGAAAGTTTATCGATGGCTTGACAAGCTGTCATTGTAAAAGTATTGTTATGGAAACAGCCATAGAATTTAGAAGCAGTGATCTCTGCAATATGTGCCATTTTGGCACGCAAGGTTTCTATTTTTGATATTGTGGTTCTGCCCTGTCTTCGGCTCGAAAGGACAATATATATATATATATATATATATATATATATATATATATTATATATAAATATATCATCATTCATCATTGAGTGCCGTCTCCGCAACGAAGGTTGGCTACCATGGAGCGCCATTTTGCTCTATCTCTTGCTTTGATGGTGCAGGTTGTCATCGGTTGATTTGTCCATCTTTTGATGTTACTCGTCCATGTTAATCTTGGTCTGCCTCTGCCTCTTTTACCTTGTATTTTCCCCTCCAGGATCACTTTCAGTGGGCTGTTGTGTCTTTTAACATGGCCTAAGAATCGCATTTGTCTTGTTCTAATTGTGTTCAGAAGTTCTCTTTTCATTTTTAGTTGTTTTAAGACTTTGTCATTTGTTTTCTTTTCCTTCCATCCAATTCTACCTATTCTTCTATATATCCACATTTCAAAGGCTTCAATTCTCTGTTCTGTTTCTTGTCTAATGTCCATGTTTCAGCACCATATAGGAATATTGAGAAGATGTAACATTTTGCTATTCTTAGTTTTAGCTCTGGTGTTATTTGTTTTGATATTAGTATGTCCTTCATGACATTAAAATTACTTTTTGCCATTCCTATTCTTTTGTTTATTTCAGTTGTACATTTTCCATCACTGGTTATAGTATGTCCAAGGTAGTTATAGTTCTGAACTGTCTCAAGGTCTATTCCTTCAATTTTGATATCCACTTGTGGGTTTTGAGTATTTTCTTTGTTTATGATCATAGTTTTAGTCATATATATATAGTATGTTAATCCCATGTAGAGAGTCTCAAGTTCCCATTCTTAATCATTTGCCCCATGGTCAGACTTTATTAGTTCTATATTTTATATACTCTATTAGTCCCAATTGTAGTATCTAGAGATCCCATCCATAGAATTATAAATCGCATATGCCCCGTGTATACACTCTATTAACCCATGTTTCTAATCAAATATATAGAGATCTCAATTATCCCCAGCACAGATCCTTTAAAATGACCAAAGTAAAGAGAGATATTTTTTCTCGTAAGTGCAATTCTTCGTCGTCAAATTGTCGGCTTCCCCTCTCTTCCAATTTCCTACATAAGACGACGATCAAATGTTTTGTGTTTTTTGTGCTTTGATGTGGAACTGAGGCTGGGATTCATATTCCATTTGAGAGACCAGAACGTAAAGTTCCAAAGAGTACACGCACAGTAAAATTGTTCTTTCTTTGGTTAATTTCATTACCAATTACTTGTCCACTTTTGCAGGAAAGACAAAAGTTTGCGTCGTCGAGTTGATTGCTGTGCAAACATATTCCCCATAGGTCAACAGTGTTACGTCATTTCTGCAGCTTGAATTGTGCACGTATTTTCTTCATGCTCTTTTCTAACTGTTTGTTTTCATATAAAAACACTTACTTTAATTTTACCAAGATTATTGCAACAGTAAAACAAATATGTTTCTGTTTTGTTGCTGTTTTGAAGAAAACAAAGAACGCAGTCATTTCTTCCCGTATGTGGTATACAGTGGTAGGGTATATGTTTTATTGTCAGGACAATTATTTCAGTACGGAAGGTTATTATCAATTTAGCGGTAAATATTTCAGACACAAAATTCTTCATGTTTTTAATAATTAATCTTCATGTTTATATTTATCTAACCCTTTACATATTAGGGAGCCGCGATAGCTCAGTGGTTAGTGAACTGGACTACAAAGGACAAGTGGTAGGGTTCGATCCCAACCGACGGCTCCAGGTTCACCCAGCCTTTAATGGGTACCGGATTTTTCCTGGGAAAGTAAAGCGGCACGGGCGTAATACCGACCACATTACCCCAAAAATCATGTACCGAAGGTCTGTAAAATTTATGGTCACTAACACCATATTCCCTATACGCCACTTAGCGTGACGGGGGCACTTTACTTTACTTACTTTACATATTATATGCGAGTTTTTCATAAAATTAAACAAGGAATTAGATTTGACCAATACCAAGATGATACAAGATATAAAAAGGATATGGTTTGATGATAGTTTACACTAATCAAATTGAGAGTGACGCACTGTGCTGCTAAACGTACATGACATAAATCGGCATGGCGCATGGTGCGTCGAAACGTAAGGAAAGAATTCACATTTTGATGTCGTCAGAATGACGCCACGTCTTTATCTTTTCACCATTCATACATTTCAGAATTTATGAACAACGAGATTGTTTCCGCGCGCGAAAAGAAATTCTAATAAATGCTTGTCAATACAACTGACGAGCCAGTAGGATAATTAAAGAAAGTGAAGGGATTAAAATAGCTAGGAAGTCGCATAAGATATGTTAATAACAGCAAAAGATACATACTCAAGATGCAAATAGGGGTCCCAGGACTATCTAACACATGTTACTACTACTGTCCATAAAGGAAATAACCTGCAGGCAAAACATCTTCATCGCAAGGTTATCAAAATAGTGCCAGCCCTGGAAGTTAGAATAATAAAACAATAGGATAAACAGTTACCACTCTATTGTATTATTTTAGATCCATGATAGGAATTAGTATGTTAGACCCATGATAGAAATCAGTATGTTAGACCCATGATAGAAATCAGTATGTTAGACCCATGATAGAAATCAGTATGTTAGACCCATGATAGAAATCAGTATGTTAGACCCATGATAGGAATCATCTACAGGAATGAGATCAGCGATGAAGTGAGAATGGAGGTACATTCTGATACCGTGAATTCTTCAAGGGACAACATAACATGGGTTGGCTACTTGTTAAAACAGAAAGATGGACACAAAAGTGTTCACATTTTAGTAAATTACAAGCATGTTGCAGCTGTTCCAGTCCTCTATGCTGCTGCTGTTCCCTAATGACTACTCTTTTAATAGCGCGTTAACCGGATATAGTTACGCTATATCGTAAGCTGTATTATCCTTACGTTTAGAACTTCCGGCAAGATGGCGGTCATGCTCGCAAGACTTTCAAGATCGGCATTACTAATAGTTTTTCGTCGTTTTGACAGGTTATGTTTTTCTTCCGATTGATTGGAATGAAGTGGATTTAAAATTGACTGTGGAAACTGTCTTTTCGGTGATGTCGTTTTTAATTGTCGCCCATGCAGTTGGCCTGGCTTGCACTGAAGTTTGATCGTGCTAACGTCATAACCGACAATGTAAAATGGCTGGCTGTCGCCCTGTTTTTGCATGCACTAACGTAGTCGCTTAAACGGTTTCAATAGCTTTGTTTTAAATGTGTATTTTTGAATAAATTGGAGTGAGGAAGTGACTGTGCTCTCTCTATTCGATGAAAGTTGTTTGGAATCATCTATCCCAGGTATTAGGGTTGCACGGTAGTTAACCTTATCTATAGAATTTGCCAACGCTTTTTGGCGGAAGCGGTGAAATGAGTAAGCGGATATGGGGAATTCCCAACAGCAGTGGAGCTGATTCCTAAAACAGAATAGATCAGAAAAGCACTTTTAGATGCGATACATCCGACTTCAACAAGACATTTATGGATACCGAGTTACCTTCCTTCTTCAACTGATCTGTACTTATCTGGTATCCCTGGATAAATCCTGATTAGTTTCCGATGCCTGATCCTGACAAAAGTTGCCATCTGTGAGTCTCTGTTGCCAGGCAATGCACTGTTCTGCTTTATTGTCTAATATAAATGTTTCCGTTACGTTCAGTGGCGTCTATAACGACCACGACGTTAGTACCCATATTTTATGTTTAAGCATCCACATATTTCTGGGTAATATGGTCGGTATTACGCCAGTCCGTCTTTTTTATTTCACCCTTGAGAAAATCCAGCTCAGTGGTTAGTCAACTGCACTACAAAGGACAAGATTTTGGGTTCGATCCTGATCGACTGCTTCCAGGTTCACCCAGCCTTAAATGGGTACCTGAGTTTTTTCTGGGAAAGTAAAGCGGTACGGGCATATCACCGACAACATTACCCCCAAAAAAACGTTATGAAGTCCTTTAATAATTATGGTCACTAACACTATATTGTAAAACGCAAACGCCATTTGGCGTGATGGCGTTTTTACTGTCCTTACTTAAAGAGAAAAACTCTGGTACCCAATTTCAGACATCGTGTTAACCGGTAGCAATGTTATTTGCTAGAAGAAATCGCCGCATTTGAGAATTGAACCACGACCCTCGTAATCATTAGACAATCGCATTAACCCATAAATCAGTGCGATATCACATACCTTATATAAATTAGTGCTTTGTTCCATACTCCGTTACATTAATAACAAATCATGATGATTATTTTCCACGGCATGAAATATTCTATTATAGAATATATTGCTAGTATAACATTCACAGTTATTAATTACAGTGCAAACTTTGTTTAGGCATCCAACAAGCTGGAGGATAAAAATGGAACATTAGATTATACCATGAAGCTAACCCATATTTTGTGCAAACAAAAGAGAAAGATTACATTTTGGGATATCACATGCATGGTTAATTTTCGTTTGACTGGTTGATGTAACAATCTTGTTTTTCAGGTTGCGCCCTTAGAGAATGATTGTTTCATTCACCGAATTTGGAGTCTGGAACGATTTGTTCTGTATTAGCGGTTTTTATGTTACGAGTTTATTTCAAATTGTCAATCAGATCCTTCTATTTATAAACAACTTCAGACATGGTATGTGTTCGACTGTTCATGTTTCAAGTGTGCATTTCTGGCGTCTTGGAACATCATTCTTCATGTGTTTTATGAAGATAGTGCTTTTTCGTTAAACATTTTTTTCCTTAACATTTTCTTAAATGTTATGTAGATCCAGTCCTTAGCACATGGATGTGAATCATGGACAATGGAACAATAGACAAAATAATCACTGGACGCTGTTGAAATGTGGTTTTACAGAAGAATGTTTAGAATACCATGACAGCTAAGAAGAGTAATTAAAATGTTCTGAAAGAGGCCAAAACAAAAGGAGAGCTAATTTCCAATATTAGGAAGAAATAATCGTCATTTTTTGGCCATGTAATGAGAAGAGAACAAATTGAATACAGTGTAACAACTGGGAAAATTGAGGGACGAAGAGAAAGAGGAAAGCAAAGAGAAAAGATAGCAGACAGCTTAAGAGAATGGCTTGGCAGAAGGTCAACAACAGAAATTATAAATAGCTGTCCAGATAGATAGTTGTGTAGAGACATGATCACCTAAGCCAGCAGGCCCGGATACTTGATGTTGATACTTTCCTATGAATGGGATTGTGTAAAAAAAAAAAAGTAAAAAACGTGTGGGTGAGATTGTGTAAAAGTATAGAACATTTGTGAATGGGATTGTGCAAAAGAGCAGAAAATGTGTGGGTGAGATTGTGTGAAAGAGTAGAACATTTGTGAGTAAGATTGTTTGAAAGAGTAGAACATTTGTGAGTAAGATTGAACAATTTAACATCTCTGAGTCAGTTTTAACAATTGAACAATTTAACATCTCTGAGTCAGTTTTAACAGTTCAACAATTTTAGTCACATGAACAATTGAACTGAACTGTTGAACATTTATGAGTCAGATATAACAGTTGACCCGTGGGCCAGATTGAACAGTTTGGTACTTGTAAGTCAGATTGAATAGTTGAATACTTGTGAGTCGATTTGAACATCGAACTTTTGCCAGTCAGATTGAACAGTTAAGCATTTGTGAGTCGGATTGAACAGTTGAACACTTTTGAGTCAGATTCAACAATTGGACATTTGTGAGTCAGATTGAACTGTTGATCATTTACGAATCAGTTTGAACAGATGAACATATAAGTCAGATTGAATCATTGAATATCAGTGAGTCAGATTGAATCATTGAATATTTGTAAGTCAGATTGAATCGTTGAATATCTGTCAGTCAGATTGAGTCATTGAATATTTGTAAGTCAGATTGAGTCATTGAATATTTGTAAGTCAGATTGAATCATTGAATATCTGTCAGTCAGATTGAGTCATTGAATATTTGTGAGTCAGATTGAGTCATTGAATATTTGTCAGTCAGATTGAGTCATTGAATATTTGTCAGTCAGATTGAGTCATTGAATATGTGTAAGTCAGATTGAATCATTGAATATCTGCCAGTCAGATTGAGTCATTGAATATTTGTCAGTCAGATTGAGTCATTGAATATTTGTAAGTCAGATTGAATCATTGAATATTTGTGAGTCAGATTGAACAGTTGAACACTCTTGTATCACGTTGAACCAATGAACACTTGCATGGTAGGCTAATTATCAAGGACCTTTTTCAGTCTAATTTGTTATTTATAATTTACAAAAATACTCATTTTCAAAGCTTCGTAATCCCTTAATTTGTTTTACACTGTTCTAAGATCTGCCGAAAACAAACTAATACCAGGGTCATCAATAGTGGTCGCATGCTCAATACAACCGTAAGTGTATACGTTTCGTGTTATTACCGCGTACAGTAAAAGGAAAAAAATCTTGACACTGGTTGGATCGAATTCCGCCTAAATGGAAACCATCATTTCATTATACCCAGACACGCATTAAAAACTCGTTAACACATTTCTGTTTCAGCTAAAAAAAAACGTGTTTTTATTTTGCATTCAGGGACAGAATTGGAAGTGGTTGTGACCAAAGCCGAAGTGTAAGCTGTGTCACTAGTTCTCATTGTGCAGCTACGGAACTTATATGTTAAATAACAAAAAGTAAAGGTTCCCTTCATGCTGTGCTAGGTATATGGGGTTTACGGTGTTAGTGAGCATATTTGTCTATGACCACGGCACGATTTTGGGTGATGTGACCGATATTATGCCAGGCCGAATTTACTTCCCAAAAAAATCCTTGGTACCCATTTTTAGAGATTGGGTGAACCCTGGAGCCTTGTCAATCCGAAAAAAAATCCGGCACTGTTGGGGATCGAACTCGGACCCTTGTGATCAGGAAGCGAGTGCACTAACCACTCAATCAACGAGGCTCATAACTTACACACTACATGACTACTAAGCTAAGAAAGATTGCTGAATGATTAACTCGTCGTTATATATATATATATATGGCCTTTGGTGTCTCGACAGAAGCTTGGTTGCAAGCATTCATGATAAGTCAGTAGTTTGGTAAAAATAGTAGTGTCTAATTAGTCGATGCTGATTTTGCTGAACAGCTTCTCTCGTGGGTGAATCTGCTAATATCTATTTGTTACAATAAACGATAAATACGAGAAATGAGGAACTCCATTCGTAGTCAATACCGGCATCACAGTTGTATGTAATCGAGTTCAAAGTTGTGTGTAACCGACATCATAGTTGTATGTCACCGACATCATAGTTGTATGTGATCGAAATCATAGTTGTATGTGATCGACATCATAGTTGTATGTGACCATCATCATAGTTGTATGTGACCATCATCATAGTTGTATGTGACCCCCTACATAACACATCTACACCTAATTCATGTCTTTTTTAGAGTAAACGACAAAGTGATTAAGTTGTTGAGCGAAGCTAGAAAGAGAGAGAGAGAGAGAGAGAGAGAGAGAGAGAGAGAGAGAGAGAGAGAAAGATAAACAGTCACGTGATTGACAATCAAAACATCAAGACAGTAAAGATAAGCTTAATTAGTGAATCGGCATCGCAGAGGTAAACACCAACATTATGCTCTGTTATCAAATTGACAAGAGAACTCGATCGGTGTCGCCTTCAACCGTTAACTCTATAGCGCTGGTGATATTTTCTGGACCCCTCCAGGCCGTGAACTCCAATCCCTCGTATCTCGGATGCTCCTCGCGGCATCGAACCTTCGTGACCTGAGTGACAGCAATTACCTTTATCTGCTACACACCGTAGTTCAGCAAACGGAAGAAAAAGAAGTGACTTGTTTTGAATGCTTTGAGCTAAATAAACAAAACCAGAAGTAATTAAACAAAATGATGTTCAAGATTAATTTTAGAAAATAGACCAATAAATGGTATAATTAGTAACCAGTTAGTATTTGTAAAAACATAATATAAAAATAGCCTTCATTCTAATCTGTTCTAGTTTCATTGAAAACATTCCAAAGAGTTTGTGATTGCAGGGCACTTTTAGAGGTCGATTATTTTATTATGAAAATAAGTTAATGACGTTGTCATGAATATTTCATTATTTTATTATGAAAATAAGTTAATGACGTTGTCATGAATATTTCATTATTTTATTATGAAAATAAGTTAATGAAGTTGTCATGAATATTTCATTATTTTATTATGAAAATAAGTTAATGGCGTTGTCATGAATATTGTTATTGAGTTATTGAGTTATTTGCGGATCATCATCACTGCACTCCGAACATGTCCATAGGTGCTCAGATCCCCTCCTCAGCAATTCCCTCAGTGTCCAGCGACTGACGACTCCAGTTCTATGTTGGTTGATAAGTCTTCTTACACGGCCACCAAGTTTCTCATTTCTGGCTGTGCCCATCCTAACTCCCATTTCCATCATCCGAAGAAGCGACGTTGATCTGTGTTTGTCGAAGTCATGTGCTCTTCCCACATCTCGGAGTGCATTGATGACGTCCGCCCGATCCATCGGTTGCCCGTCCTCAACGACAGCGCAGCTAGCCAACTTGTCCGCTCTCTCATTTCCCCGTACTCCCGCATGTCCAGGGACATAGACAAAGGTGACCTTACGTATTTTGGATTTCTGCAACGACTCTACCCATTGCATGCGTACAAAGCCCGCCTCCACTTTTTTATCATGCTCATCGAATCACTCAGTATACATGCGTGGATGTAGTCTTGTGACTCTAACCATTTGAATGCCTTGGTCACTGCCATCACCTCCATTGTCATGCTACTCGTGGTCATGGCGTATGCACCACTGTCTTCCTTGGCTATTATGCCTGCCGAACGTGCTGTAAATGCCCATGCACTTGTTTCGTGTCGTCTTACAGATCCGTCTGTATAGATGACTGCATCTTTCTCATCGGTGTTATCGCAGATGAGACCGTTGACCTCAGCATTAACCACGACTGGGTTCTGTTCCCTACTTTTCCTGTCGAGTGTGACAATACATGAGAAAGTCCCCTTGAATGACGTAGGCACCGGTATCCACTCCTCACCAACGCTGAGATTGGTAAGCCCACAGACCTGTTTGATGACATCTTCTGCTCGGCCCACCCATGATTTGCCTCTTTTTAGCCTGGTACCTTTCTCTGTGTTGAGCACGTGGTGCAATGGATGCTCTGTATCTGTACTAATCTTCAGGTATGCTCGTGCTCTCCAGATCTTGATTCTGTCATCCATGGTTGGAAAGTCAAGAAGATACCTCATTGCCACACAGGGAGTGTCCCCCGTACATCCCAGGATAATGCGCATGGCTTCATTTTGTATTTTCTCCAGCCTATCAATTTGAGTCATGAATATTTCATTATTTTATTATGAAAATAAGTTAATGACTTTATCATGAAAATTTCATTATTTTACCCAAGTATTTCATGTTATAATTGTTGCGAGAAATTCCTTCTTGTCATGAAGGTTCTTGTCAGTATGAAACTTGACGGAATTTATCCAATCTTTTGGGTTCAGCGAGAGATTTCTGTTGGACTCGAGAATAATGGCAGTCATCTCAGAGCTGTAGCAACGTGATGTATGTGTCAGATGTTTTAATTGTAATGCCCCCCTAAAGAAATATAAAAAAATACATGTTTCCACTAAGAATGAAACCGTCCACAGCACTCGACCGTTGACTGTTACTTTGATTCCCTCTGCGATCTGATCTCTTGTTCTGTACATTTATTGAGTTTCCTTGTACTTAAGATGTTAGGATATACCTGCGATTATATTAAGCAGATGCAGGTAGAAGGAGGCGATATCACTACCCTTTTCAGAGAGTCGAGAGAAAGTATATTCCTTTTCTTGCACAAATCGTTTGACTGAATTGCTCTTTTATTCTCTAAACTTTGTAAGCTTTTCTATTCAAATATCAGATTTCTTTTTTCGATAGAGTCTACAGATAGAATTATTTCGTGACCTGGCGTTCCGCATGAAAGGTGATCCCCTACGGCCTTGCTATTTCATCCTCCCCAAATAAATCTCCCAATAAAAGTTTTGGAACGGCAGATTTCCACAAGAAACGACTAATTCTTTCAATTTGTTACCGTTGACAATGTGCTTGATAAATTTTCTTTAATTTGAGAACAGTCATCCGTCCACATGTGAAATAAACTAAATTGTGAAGAAACATGTTTTATAAGTGGAGATTTGTTTTACAATGAAACCTACTAGGTCCATGAAGTATAACTCAGAAAATGAACAAACAAGATTTGCTTATTTGGAAAGAGCAAACAAAGAGTAGCACATTTCTTCAGCATTGTTGTATCCCTCTAAGAAAAAGATATGGTCTACACTGAGTGCTAAACAGCGATCACAATATCTTGATTCAGTTCATTCATTTTATGAAGGAAATTTGTATATGTATATAAAAAATATGTATTAGATATGAATATAAAAAAGACTAAAACTATACTATAACCAGTGATGGAAAATGTACAACTGATTTAAACAAAACAATATGAATGGCAAAAAGTAATTTTAATGTCATGAGAAGTATACTAAGATCAAAACAAATAACAACAGTGCTAAAACTAAGAATAGCAACATGTTATATCTTCTCAATGTTCCTGAAATGATACATTTGGATGGAAAGAAGAGAAAACAAATGATGAGTTTTAAAAGAACTAAAAATTAAAAAAGAACTACTAAATACAATTAGAACAAGACAAAAGAAATTTTTGGAGCATGTTAACAGATACACAAGAGGCAGAGGCAGACCAAGACTAACATGGACGAGTAATATCAAAAGATGGGAATTCAGCCAATGACAACCTGCATCATTAAAGCAAGAGGCAGAAAGGAATGTCGATCCATGGTAGCCAACTTACGATGCGGAGACGGCACTTGATGTGAGAGCTTTTTTTTTATACATAGTACTTCGAGTAACCTCATAGGTAATCAGTCCCTTTTAGTAAACATCATGATCAGTGATAATATGAGAGCGAATTGCGGAGAAGAATATGAATTTCTTTTATTTTCTCCTCATCAGTTTTTCATGATTTTCCAGTCTCTTGAAATCGTCATTGCAATAACGATGAATTATTAGATTTTAAAAATATATTATAGGGACAACGTGATTTGTGTGACCTGTAATGGAAAGTCCGTGTGGAGATTTCCACATGAGATGTCTGCGCAGATTGCTCAAAACCAAGTGGCCAGATAAAATATCAGCTGCTGAATAGGAAAGCCAAAATGTCAAAAATTAAAATGTAGAATAACATCCAAGCGAGCTTAGTGGACACATTGAGTGCGTGCTTGATGTGTACATCGCCAATGTTTCGGAGGTTGGGGGCGGGGGGGGGGGCGCAAGATAAGTAGCCTCAATGCGATTGGTCAGTTCATGTCACGTTCGGTCCATCATATCATGTCAGTTTTTTCTACACAATGTCTGTACCCATTTACCACAGTTCACAGTTAATCTACAATGGGGCCAAACTACCTTTACTGTTCACAAATAACCTACAATAGTACTCAATTACCTTTACTGTTTAAAATTAACCTACAATAGTACTCAATTACCTTTACTGTTTAAAATTAACCAACAATAGTACTCAATTACCTTTACTGTTCACAATTAACCTACAATAGTACTCAATTACCTTTACTGTTCACAATTAACCTACAATAGTACTCAATTACCTTTACTTTTCACAATTAACCTACAATAGTACTCAATTACCTTTACTGTTCACAATTAACCTACAATACAACCCAATTAACTTTACTGTTCACAATTAACCTACAATAGTACTCAATTACCTTTGCTTTTCACAATTAACATACAATAGTACTCACTTACCTTTACTGTTCACAATTAACCTACAATAGTACTCAATTACCTTTACTGTCCACAATTAACCTACGATGACGTCATGGGACGCACCAAAATGGCAGCTTATTTACATTTGAGCTATGGACTAAGCAATGTTTACTTTGAATTCCACGAAATATGTTATTGCAGCGAGTTGGCAGATTTTTGAAAATGTATTCAGGGGTTTGAACATAAATGTTTGTTCACAGTTCGTTAACCTTCGATGTAGATAAAGTCGTTAATTTGATGGCTTAGTTTGTGACCTTGGAGCTAAGGACCTAACTTGTGCAAACGGATGGCATTGGCAAGGATCATTGTGAATCTATGAAGTGGGCTCATTTTGTGTTTAACTCAAAAGCATATGTGCTTTTTAACCAAAGTTTTTTTTTTTTTTTTGGGACTCAATGAAGATATCCCCGATGGAAGAATAAATTGTATTATTAGTCCCATAAATGATTCGCTTCCAGAGGTTTATGATGTAAACAAAGCAGTTTTGTCATTGCAAGTGAATAATGTCCACACCTATAATTGGTCAGGATTGGGCAGCAGCTTTATAGCGAACACAGAAAACATCACAGGATTGTGCTGTTCTGAAACAGCTATGCCATGCTACCCTAGAATTGCCTTTAATGTGATTACTGTGACCACAAACCACTCTCCATGTGTGTGCCACATATTTACACCCCAGAAAGAAATTCTGAATATAACAACATCATGTGCCGTCTGTGATATTAATGACCACAGACCAGGAGCCTCCAGTATGATTGATGCAACTGTTGCACCAAGCACTTCATCTGCAAAGCCATATCTATGGAATGTTCATCTGACATTGTTCTTGAATGATGTCCAAGTTAATGAGACATCAGAATCGTGTGGCGGCAGCTACAAGAAGGGAGCGGAGAACATCATCAATTGTGTTTTTACTAACTACAGGTCATGTGGCTTCTGTTGGATTGGAAATGATAACTTGCCACCACTGTGTGTCTATATGTTTGGAATTGGAGTCATCAATGATGGCCTAACATCATCAGGTGCTACGACGATCATCATTTTCGGGAGGACGTAAACTCCCATGGTATATGGTGGATAAGCGGCAGGAACCATTGAAGGCTATGTCTGAAAAGTGTTCCTTCTTGCAGTTTCCTCATATTCCAAGTCCGGCTTGTTGGAGGAGCTACTGAGTTAAGTGCTCTGTGCACACTGTGAGCTGTGTGTCTCATCCGTTTTGATCCTGCTTCGATATCCCGCTTGTTTACGATGAATGATGATATCGTATGACGGGGAACAGATGGCTGTGTTCACTTTCTGCGCGGTTTCGCCTTATGTCTTTTGGCGTGTGCTGAGACTGCTACGATGGGGACTACAGTTACCTTTCTTTGTTTGGGAGATGAGTTAGTAATTCGGATGATTCCACTGGCACGGGCGGTTGAGAAATTTTGGATTTTAATTCGTTTGCTGTGATACCGAGGCCTTCCATAACCAATAACCAATAACAAACCAATTACCTTTACTGTTCACCATTAACCTACAATAGTACCCAATTACCTTTACTGTTCACAATTAACCTACAATACCAGTTGTGGTATTTATAAGTGGATCACTAACTGTGTCCAGTCACCATAGAAATGAGAAGTTTAAGCAACTCTTGAAGTGACCAGAGGAGAGAGAATGATGTTGTTAGAGAGAGAGTTAGCATTTCTAAATTACATACAGGGACAACAAATTAAACAGTTTACTCATAGGCAAATAATCCCAATAGATTCTATATCATACAAAATATATATTTAAAAAGGAGATTGAAGAAGAGGCTGTAGTGGGCCCAAAGAACAATGGACTGACAATACCCAAGAAATGCTACATTATCAGTTGACATAGGCTGAAGCAACAAGAAGGGCAAGAATGAGAACCTTGTATCTTCATCGACACTGCAGAGGTTTACAAGGAAGAAAAGAGAGAGAGAGGGGGAGGGTGTAGAGAGAGAGAAAGAGGGGAGATAGAGAGAGAAAGAGACTAGTTTTATGAGTTTTTCTTTACTTTAAAGTATATCATACACTGGGACTGGTTGGTCTTGAGGCAAGACGCCGGCTTCGAGACAGAGAGGTTGTGGGTTCAAATCCCGGCTACACCGGTTGGGATTTTTATTTATGATTTCTCTCTGCGACAACCATCTCAGGTTTCAGCAGCGAGGCCCGGCTTAAAACGTCAATTACTCATCGACGGAAAATAATATGAGTACGTCCGAAATCGGTGTTATCTGCCTGTGTGGCGAGGGACCCCTGTGTATACGGCTGCCAGGGAAAAATGGATTAACACGCAAAATTCAGTTCCTAAAGGTAAAGGTAAAGTACGAGATTTGAACCGGCGTCTTAGCACGCGAGTTTACACCCATATGTGCTAGGCCGCCTATCAAGAAATGTTCGAATATTTCTGTATAGTGTCGCCTCAAGCATCGAAACTCAGATGCGAAGCGACATTCCTCACCTTCCCAGGGTAATACCTTGGTACCCATTTCTGCCAACGGCTGGGTCGACCGTGGGGGTATTTTTTTTTTCCAACCATGAGTACAATTCACACTGCTCCCAGCGGGAATCGAACACGGGTTGTCCGAACGTCGGTAGTCCAGTCGGGTGGTTTTCCCAACTAGGCTACCGAGGCCCCCAAAGTTCCTAATATCTGTGGACTTCGTCAGAGGTAAAAGCTGGCGAACGAAAAAAAAAAAGTACATCATACCATCCTGGCATAGTGTCATTAAAAAACAACTCCAACTTATATGGATGAACCATTTAACATTACTTATGTAAATAGAAATTCGACAAACCCCGTACGATTTTTTTTCTTAACAAAAGATGTTCAATTATCCTGATAACGAGGACAAGTTATCGTTGGTTTAACGCGAAAGTAAGAAAGATAAATAAGAAGAGAAATGTCCGAAGTTGAGAGAAAACAAACTAGTTTGTCAATAATTAAATGGGTAAATGAAAATTAGGAAATGCAGATCTAATTTCACACAAATAATGAATCAACAGACTTATTCCAATTGAGTTTAATCTTTTTTATGATTATTTTACGACCATCAATCGTGGTGCACCATCAATTTTGAGATCTTTTTGCAATTTAACCGGCTAAAAGTTAATGGTTATCCATCGCACTTTAGTTAAGAACAACAGATGAATCACTCTTTGGTAATTGAGCATTGCGCTGGCTATGTTTCGATCTGTATATGTCGACTTTTAGTGTCGATCTAGAGTAGTATGACCGTGTGTACATTTGTACATGGCTAACTTAACACGGGGAACTGGGAACTCAATAGCTAAGCATTAACTATTGTGATCACTTTTAGCTATCTGTTTAATTCGTGCTTATTTTTTCTGCGTGTTTAATCTGGGTGTTTTTATCATTTAATCTAATAGTGTTTTTCCTATTTTTTAGTTTCATCATGGCATTGATCGTGGTTTGATTTATGATTCAAGATTAAAATGCGTTTTTGTTTTAATTATTGTGGTACGATCCATATGTCTATGTTGCTCGAATTTTTCTGTTAAAACTGAATCTATACTATTAGTAATGATATAATTATACTATAGTTTAAGTAAGCAATTTAAGGAAAGAATTGAACACATTCTATTGTGACAACTTTCCATTAGAAAACAATACAAAACCATAATGAATCGGCCTACACACCGACTATTCTCAGAAAACAACAACAACAAAAACAAACGGACACATGAGAGAAATATAATGAAATCTAATTATATTAGAGAAAGTAGCTAAAACTAGTGAGAATAAGGAAGAAAATATTCAACCAAAAATTAACTGCATGCGGATTCACATAATAATGCAAGTTACTCGATACAGATTACAAATTGGTACCTTATTATTTTTAGTTCTGTTGGTCAGTTCATTACTTAGAATATTGGGTGACTGAGTGGAGCTATTGTTTGGATAATGTGGTCTGAAAATCCCTGGAGCGATCTGTTGTGACGCGAGTAGACAGAAATACAAGAAAAAAACAATATTAATAATTTTATTTTATTTTTTTTAAGTTATGTTATGTTATGTGTTGTGGTGAAATGTTCGATCAGCTATACTTTAGATGTTCCTAACCATCGAGCTACTGAACATATCAACACAACATAATCATCCCTATTATTAATTTGCTACTTCCTGAATTTGATTAAACAGTTTTGATTGTTCCCTCACATAATGTTGGTTCTGTGGACCAAACAAAGGATTGTGCGCACCATGAGCTGTGCGTTTCATCCGTTTTGATCGTGTTTCGATATTCCGATTGCTTACGATGAATGATGATATCGTATGACGGGAAACAGATGGTTGTGTTCACTTTGTGCGGTTTCGCCTTATGTCTTTTGACGTGTGCTGAGACTGCTATGATGGGGATTGCAGCTACCTTCCTTTGTTTGGGAGATAAGATTTTAATTCGGATGATTCCACTGGCACGGGCGCTTGAGCAATTATGGATTTTAATTCGTTTGCAGTGATACCGGGGCCTTATATAACCATAACAAATGATTGTTTGGAACCACGTTGACATTTTTTTTTTATGTATACCTTAATGGTTTGCATACAATTTTAAAAACAAATTTTGTTGTTATTTTCGTTGTTGCCATCATATATTAATTCTATGTTTGATGCTTCATCTTATGGTAAAAAGAAAGAAGCATAGCCCATTTTGCAGCTGTTTCCGTAGTAATATAAATAATAATAACAGATTTTTCCCCAACCGGAACCGTCCGGAGCGCGTTGACAACTCTAATGGTCTGCTAACTTAGTGCATGTTTTTAATTTCATTTGATAAGTTACATGTTAATTTGATCATTTTCTGATAAATATAGTATCTATTGCCATATTAATTTGATCATTTTCTGATAAATATAGTATCTATTGCCATGTTAATATGATCATATTCTGATAAATATAGTATCTATTGCCATGTTAATATGATCATATTCTGATAAATATAGTATCTATTGCCATCTTAATATGTAACTTTTCTGATAAATATAATATCTATTGCCATGTAAATATGTAACTGTTCTGATAAATATAATATCTATTGTCATGTAAATATGTAACTGTTCTGATAAATATAATATCTATTGTCATGTAAAATACTTCAGCGTCACAGAAGCCTCATTAGTTACAGCCTTCTCGTTGTATGGGATGCGACTAGGGCTGCTGTAAACTTTCGAAATAGATTTTGTGAGCGTGACGGGTTGGTCTCAAACATTGGTTGGTTCAATACAAATTTTACTGATAATAATGATGAATAATAACATCAATAATACAATTATATTTGTGGTGTTATTTAATTTCGCGGGTCTGTGGAAATGTAATGTGAGGGATGTGGGAGTGTGTGTGAGCGATAAATAATGAAGATTGTCTGCTTCGGTGAAGTTGCGACGTGGTCTCAAACTTCACTTCGACCAAGATGGAACACAGCTTCATGAATTTTATTTTTCGTCATCATCATCATGTGCCATACCGGTTGGCGTAGGAGATCGTGTTCTTCCACAATTTTCTATCTACAGTGCATCGTATCAGTTATGTTGTTGACTCTATTCCCTGCCATGACACCAAGCTATCCAGTAATTTCTCTTTTGTTTCCGGATCTCTCTTTCAGTTTTTTTACCAGTTGTAACCAAGTATCAAGTTGTTACCAGTTGTAACAACAAGAGATATAGAAACAAAGTTGAACGCATTCGAAAATAAATGTCTAAGGAAAATACTTGGTATAGCGTGGAACGAATTCAAAACAAACGAGGAAATTAGAGAAATCGCCAATCAACCACTAATATCTTCAGTAATAAAGAAAAGACGATGGTCATATGTTGGACATGTGATGAGAAGAGATAATAACCTAATAGCAAAGCAAGCCCTCATGTGGGTAACAACAGGTAAGAGAAAAAGAGGAAGACCCAGAGAGACACTGAGAAGAACATTGATGAGAGAAGCAAGAGCATCAGGAATCAGCTCCCTCAATGAGATAGAGCTGCTTGCACAGAACAGAAACAAATGGCGCGATTTGATAAAATATCTTTGAAAGAATTGAAAACTGCTGGAATAAAAATTTAGATAAGAGAAGGAGTATCTTGGTTTATGCCCTGTGGGCCGGCTACGGCTCGAAAGGTCAATAGATAGATAGATAGATAGAACCAAGTATTCCAACTTTTCTTTTCTCATAATGTGCCAGAAAAATGTTGATTGTTTCTTCCTGATGTTTTTTAGGGGCTCTCTTTATTTTGTGTTATGCTCTTTGAGAGTTTCCTCATTGGTCTTTATTTTGTGTCTTTGAGAGTTTCCTCATTTGTCTTTTTAACTGTCCAGGGAACTTTCAACATTCTTCTGAGAATTCCAATCTCGGTGGCCTCTAATTGTTCTTTCATTTCTTTGTTTACTATCCATGATTCGCTTCCATAGGTCAGAATTGGCTCCGTATAACACCGATGAGTTCTCTATTGCATAAAACATTTTTCATTTTCTGAAATACTACTTTGCCTGAGCTATTCTGCTCTTTTTCTCTAAGATGCATCTTCCATCTGATGTTATTATTGTGCTCAAGTATTTGACGCGTTGCACTTCTTTCAGATTTGTCCTGTTTATTTTTAATGCTGCATGATGGTGATGATTGTTTCTTCGATATGACCATTGCTTCTGTTTTCTTACTACTCAGACTAAGATCCTTTCTAGTTGCTTTCTTTTACTATTATGTTTATCATTTCTTCTTCTTTATTCTCTGTCTCTGGTTTTAAGACTGCGTCATCCTGATATCACAAATTATTTATGTTGTGACCGTTGACTTCAATTCCTTTTTGTCTACTATTGATCTCATAATATTTTCGGTGTCAAGTGAAAACAAATCCGGCGACTATAGCCTTGCATGACGCCTTGTTTTATTTATTGGAACTATCCTGTTTGGTTGCTAATTCCTATGGCTGCTGTTTGTTGCCAGTATATGTTTTTATGATTCGCAGATCCTTGCCATCAATGTTTAATTTTTCCAGCATATTGATTATTTCCACATGCTTTACTTTGTCAAATGCTTTTTGTAGTCTATAAAGCACATATATAGATCTTTCTTTATCTCTATAGCTCTTTGCATCATTGTTCTCATGATTTATAATACATTATTTGTGCCCTTTTCTTCTACATTTTATTTTTAGATGCCGGAAATCAAGTAGTGTGTTCTGCATCAGCTTTCGTCGTTTATATCTTGTCTTGACACGCGTGTCAACCGACGAGGGTACAAGACTGGGGTTAAAGACGGGTTCAACTTGTCACAATAAATACGTGTTCAGCTCAAGTTACGTTTCCCGTCAATTATTCGGAAGCTGCTATCATCATTACTTCAGTCAAACTGCTTCTAATCGACAGATAATGAGTGCATATATACAGTAGTCTAGGGTAGGTTGTCAACTGTTAAATTTATTAAGAGCTCTTTAATTGTAATTTTTATCCTGAATCAAATAATTAGTAACCCAAAAGTGATCAAGACCTCTCCACGTCCGCTAAGCTCACTAGAGGTTATTAAACAAGACTGGTTAAACAGATGATGATAACGCTGATACCAGCAATGGTGGAATCAACTGATGTGTAGAAGAGTGGGGCACTTCCAGTCAGGAAAACTGAGCTAAAGTAAACCAGTGCAACTCGCAAAAACCACCTTCTCAAAGAGACAGCTTGTAATCGGCCCAGTAACATTAATCTCCACTGGGATCATTAATTGAAAGAAACAATGCTTTAAAAAAGGCAGACAAATGCATAGCAAGAAATAAGGTTTAACAATTCTTAGTGACTAGTGACAACACAAGACTGACTCCACTTAAAAAATAAATAACTTCTTTTTTGTTAACCTCATTGAAAACAGTGGGTTGCATGTGTCTCTTGTTCATTCTTTGCTGTATAAGTCCATCAATCAAAGAAAACACTTTCGACAACTTCTTAGAGCTAAAGTCAGTCAGAGTTTCTCCATTGATCCCCATTTTTGGACACTTTCTCTACTTCTCTTTAGTCGAGGCCAATACTCTAGAATATTTCCATGATGGTCCTTCTTGATAAAGGACTCAGCCTTAATAGCAAAAAGATAGCTGTAATGGTAGCAACAAAGAAAAAGACATCACCACAATGCACAGTAAAGACAAGTAGAACAATATTAAAACAGGTAAATTAATTTAGATATCTGGGAACGATTTTAACCTCAGATGGTAGATGTACAACAGAGATGAGATGCAGAATGGCTCAAGCAAAAGCAGCTTCCCAAAAAATGAGGAATATACTGTTGCTATCCATTTTTGACAATAAAAACAAGAAAAAGAATTATTAATGTCATGTAGAGTCAGTTTGAACATATCGATGTGAATCATGGACAATAGAACAACGGACAAGAAATCACAGGAATCTGTAGAAATGTGGTTTAACAGAAGAATATTGAGAATACCATGGACAGCTAAGAAGAGTAATGAAAACGTTCTGAAAGAGACCAAAGAAAAAAGGGAGCTAATTTCCAATATTAAGAAGACACAATCATTATTTTTTGACCATGATGAGAAGGAAACAGCTGGAATATAATGTGATACATGCGAAAATTGAGGACAAAGAGATAGAGGGAAGAGAAAAGATACCAAACAGCTTAAAAGAATAGCATCGCAGAAGATCAACAAGTGAAATGATTAATAACTGTCGAGATCGACAGTTGTGGAGAGACATGATCACCAAGTACCTCACCAAGCATGATACTAGATGATGATGATCCTTCTAGACGTATTCCTGAGCCTCCCAGCTCTCTCTCTCTCTCTCTCTCTATATATATATATATATATATATATATATATATATGGGTTTCAGACAGTGCCTGCTTTGCTACGTTAGCATCATGTTTTCTTTGTGTGCTTCCAATCCATCTCCATTTTCTACCCATAATCTGTGTTGTTCTCTCCCAGATATCCTTATTTCTGTTCTCGTCAAACCATCTGGTGCTCAGAATTCTCCCCAAACTTTTGTTTTCAAATATTTGCAATATTTCTTTTGTTGTATTGTTCAATATCTATGTCTCTGAACCGTATCAAAATGTTCTTTTTTTTTATTAAACAAGCTTATCTCTATGCGTTTTTAGAATGTTTGTAGTTGCCATATTTTTTAAAAGTAGGTTGAAAATTGTTCTCGCTTTATTCATTCACTCCGTAATGTCTCTCTTGATCTTTCTCTCTCTCTCTCTCTTCTCTCTATCTCTCTCTCTCTCTCTCTCTCTCTCTCTCTCTATGCACCTCCTTTCTTGTCGATACTGCTGTCCAAATATGTAAAGTGATCCATTTCCTCGAGTGATGATGCTTCCGTTTCTACCAGATCGTGGGGTAGGAATGCGGTCTTACTTAAGGAAAATGTGACCTGTTCTGTGAATCATATTTTCAAAAATAAAAATAAAAATAAGACAATAAGTAGCAATTATTGTTAGTTGTGTAGTAAGTAGCTCAAAGATTTTAATTTTTTGATGTTAATCAATGTCTTCTAACTTACGAATAAGGGAACATTGAGGCATGGGTAACAGTTATACTGAAGCTAGGCTTTCACAGAACGCTAGATCAACTTACTGAAGGTAGGCTTTCACAGAACGCTAGATCAACTTACTGAAGGTAGGCTTTCACAGAACGCTAGATCAACTCAATGAAGTTAGGCTTTCACAGAACGCTAGATCAACTTACTGAAGGTAGGCTTTCACAGAACGCTAGATCAACTTAATGAAGCTAGGCTTTCACAGAACGCTAGATCAACTTACTGAAGGTAGGCTTTCACAGAACGCTAGATCAACTTAATGAAGCTAGGCTTTCACAGAACGCTAGATCAACTTACTGAAGGTAGGCTTTCACAGAACGCTAGATCAACTCAATGAAGCTAGGCTTTCACAGAACGCTAGATCAACATAATGAAGAATGAGATCACATGTAACTATTGCTCCAACAGATTAGGAGTTCCATTATTAAAATAACATAGAAGAATTGGGACCAGTATTCAAACATGGAAGTACCATTCAGCATTGTTTCAATAAGACAAGTTAAGTGAAATATTTTTTATTTATTCTTTTTTTTTGTTTTTAACATTTCCTGATCAATCATCATTGAGCGCCGTCTCCGCAACGAAGGTTGGCTACCATAGAACGCCATCCCGCTCTGTCTCTTGCTTTGATAGTGCAGGTTGACATTGGCTGACTTGTCCATCTTTTGGTGTTACTCGCCTATGTTAGTCTTGGTTTGCCTCTGCCTCTTTTACCTTGAATGTTCCCTTCTAAGATTACTTTTTTCGTAGGCTACTGGTTCCTTTAACATGCCCCAACAATCTCATTTGTCTTTTTTCAATTGTGTTTAGTAGTTCTCTTTTTATTTTTAGTTGTTTTAAGACTTCATCGTTTGTTTCTTTTCTTTCCGTGATCAACAGGAAAATGCAATTTTTTTTTTCTTAAATAAATTACATTATGATTTCTTTCTTTTTTTTTTTGCACAAAAATATAAATATACAATTGTCTGTATATTTCGTATACTGTACTGTACATAGCAAATGGTGATAAAAATGTATTACAGCCCAAGGCGACACAAACGCCATCAACAGACTTATTCATGTATTCATCACACACTTTCGGGTATGTTGGCCATAATAATAAAAACATATTGTATGTAGATTTCTGAGAGAAAGGGAGGAAGCAATAAATAAAACACAAAGCACGATTTATCAAAGGGTTAATGAATACGGGCAGGCGAATGCAGAATAAAACACTTATCAGACTTAAATAGACATGGCTTGAATTGGAGCCCGTTAAAGAGATGGCAATATAATGAATGTAGAAACGACTAGATCATGATGCAGTAAGAATATAAAGTCAAACTAAACTAATGGGAAATATACATGGAAGGAGTTGTAATAGTTTTTGATGACGTGTAAAGAGGGAATACAATTGTCAGTTACGAAGTGTGGGAGAGGGGAATATTGTTGTCGGTGCCGAAGTGTGGTAGGTAAGGATATAATTGTCGGTGCCAAAGTGTGGTAGGTAAGGATATTATTGTCGGTCCCGAAGTGTGGTAGGTAAGGATATTATTGTCGGTGCCAAAGTGTGGTAGGTAAGGATATAATTGTCGGTGCCAAAGTGTGGTAGGTAAGGATATAATTGTCGGTGCCGAAGTGTGGTAGGTAAGGATATAATTGTCGGTGCCGAAGTGTGGTAGATAAGGATATAATTGTCGGTGCCAAAGTGTGGTAGGTAAGGATATAATTGTCGGTGCCAAAGTGTGGTAGGTAAGGATATAATTGTCGGTGCCAAAGTGTGGTAGGTAAGGATATAATTGTCGGTGCCGATTTGTGGTAGGTAAGGATATAATTGTCGGTGCCGAAGTGTGGTAGGTAAGGATATTATTGGCGGACCGAAGTGTGGTAGGTAAGGATATTATTGTCGGTGCCGAAGTGTGGTAGGTAAGGATATTATTGCCGGTGCCGAAGTGTGGTAGGTAAGGATATTATTGCCGATAACGAAGTGTGGTAGGTAAGGATATTATTGCCGATAACGAAGTGTGGTAGGTAAGGATATTATTGCCGATAACGAAGTGTGGTAGGTAAGGATATTATTGCCGATAACAAAGTGTGGTAGGTAAGGATATTATTGCCGATTACGAAGTGTGGGAGGGACTGTTTCTGTACTACTTGCATACCGACTTTCACACATAATTCACATATCTATTTCTCTTATCTAGATTAAATCTGCAACACTATTCACTAGGAATTTTTCTACTATTCCTAGCTCTAAGTCATCTTTAAAAAAATGGTTATGGTTGGCCCCGATATCACTACAAGCGAATTAAAATCCATAATTGCTCAACTGCCCGTGCCAGTGGAGTCATCCGAATTAATATCTCATCTCCCAAGGAAAGAAAGATAGCTGCAAACCCCATCATAGCAGTCTCAGTACACGCCAAAAGACATAAGACGAAACCGCACAGAAAATGAACACAGCCATCTGTTCCCCGTCATACGATATTGTCATTCATCGTAAGTAATCAGAATTTAAATAAGAATTTCTCCATCTTAGGATGCTAAATTCGCACTGATTATCTCTTGATTAGTGGCCCTGTTAAACTGGAAATAAATCCCGTAAGAAAATCATTATTTCATAGAAATCATTGTAAAAAAACCCATTCTGCTTCCCTTATGCTCAAATATTTAAAATCTGTTTCATCTATCCCAATCAACCAATGAAAAGAGGTATTTGTGATTTTGTGTGCGTATACCTCTACCTTCCAGCTGCACTTGCTGGCTAGTTGTATGTTATCTGGTTGACATGGCCCATTCACCAGTCATTTGACTAGAATCTTCTCCACGTTTCTTTATTACCGTTCTAGATATCACGCATTCGCTAAGTGACACCTAACGTCAATGACCTCTCGAAATTAAGTTGTAGATAAATTTGCTATTGTCTTATTTTGCAAGTGCATTTTGCCTGTATGTGAAATAACAAATTAACCTGTCAATGTATCATCATCATGTGCCATACCGGTTGGTGTAGGCGATCATGTCCCTCCACAATCTTCTATCCACAGTGCATCGTATCAGTTCTGTTGTTGACTGTTTTCCATGCCATGACACCAAGCTATCCAGTATTTTCTCACTTTGTCGTCCGTGATCTCTCTTTCCTTTTATTTTGCCAGTTGTAACCAAGTATTCCAACTTTCCTCTTCTCATAATGTGCCAGTAAAATGTTGATTGTTTCTTTCTTATGTTACTTAATAGTTCCCTTTTTGTGTTGGCCTCTTTAAGAATTTCTTCATTGGTCTTTTTAGCTGTCCAGGGAACTTTCAACATTCTTCTAATAAATCCCATCTCTGTGGCCTCTAATCGTCTTTTCATTTGTTGGTCTACTGTCCATGATTCACTTCCATAGGTCAAAATTGGTTTTATATAGCACCAATTAACACTCTTTCTCACTTCTATTGACATAGATTTGTTGCATAAGATATTTTCCATTTTCTGAATTGCTATTTTGGCCTTAGCTATTCTGCTTTTTATTTCTGTGGTGCATCTCCCATCTGATGTTATTATTGTGCCCAAGTATTTGAAGCGTTGCACTTTTTTCAGACTTGTCCTGTTTATTTCTATGCTGCATGTCAATGTATAGGTCAAGGAATTAACTTTAACTATTTGGTTGCTCACGAGTTCTTCTATTTATCATCTCATCTCTTCTTTCGTTCTATCAACTTATCTCTCATTATATGTTTTCGTCCTCCTTTTGTCTTTCTCTAGTCCTTTGAATACTATTAACGAAGTGATACGTAGGGGATGATAGTCAGTGAAGAAGTGTAACAGATGAGATTTTAATAGTCAGTGACGAAGTGTGGCGGAGATTATAAGTCAGTGACGAAGTGTTACAGGTTATATTATAATAATCAGTGACGAAATGTAACAGATGAGATAATTGTCGGTGACGAATTTTGACAGATGAGATTATAATAGTCAGTGATGAAGTGTACCAGATGAGATAATAGTCAGTGACGAAGTGTGACAGGGTAAAAAATAACAGCGAGTGACAAAGTGTGACAGAGGAGATAATTATAGTGAGTGACAAAGTGTGACAGAGGAGATAATTATATTGAGTGACAGAGGAGATAATTATAGTGAGTGACAATGTGTGACAGAGGAGATAATTATAGTGAGTGACGATGTGTGACAGAGGAGATAATTATAGTGAGTGAGAAAGTGTGACAGAGGAGATAATTATAGTGAGTGAGAAAGTGTGACATGGAGATAATGATAGTGAGTGAGAAAGTGTGAAAGAGGAGATAATTATAGTGAGTGACAATGTGTGACAGAGGAGATAATTATAGTGAGTGACAAAGTGTGACAGAGGAGATAATTATAGTGAGTGACAAAGTGTGACAGAGGAAATAATTATAGTGAGTGAAAAAGTGTGACAGAAGGGATAATAGCGATTGATGAAGTGTGACAAAGAAGTGTATAATAGTCATTGACGAAGTGGGGGAGAGCGGAAAAGAAAAGCATCAATGAAGAGTGACGAGAAGGATATTATATACGTCAAAATAAAAATGTGCAGGGAAGTGGTAGAGGAAGTTTAGCACAGATTATATCATTTCGCTGTCCAGTTTTAGTGTAACACTCATTATTTTCTCTTTATCATCGTATTTACATCCCAAGTATTTTATTTACAACTCTCTGAGTGTCTCTCTATTGATTTATCGCTATGTTATCAACTGTCTCCTATATATCTTTTTACAATTTAATTGATCATCTACCACCTTTATTTATCTTCTTTCGCTCCGTTTATCCCTATATGTTTATTTATCTTCTTTCTAGCCGCCTCTGATTATCTTGCCCACTCTATTGGTTTACTTTCCTTGTTTTTGAGATCATTTCAGTTTAACACGCAAAACAAATTCTTCTTCAAACATTGATATTTGTTTAATCTCAACATTTTAAGTCATATCGCGTTTTGAAAAATGGCCATCTTGTCAGTCAAACACGGAGTTATCTTACCGTTATTATCAGCATGTGTTTAAACATTGAACTTATGTCCATTGATATACAGGGTGTCCCAGAATACCTCATACACAGGTAACTTAAACAAAGAAGCATATAATCATATCAAATATCATCATTATTGCCATCGCGATTACTGAGTG
The DNA here is from genome assembly GCA_032433765.1 of Megaustenia siamemsis. NCBI lineage: Eukaryota > Metazoa > Mollusca > Gastropoda > Stylommatophora > Ariophantidae > Megaustenia > Megaustenia siamemsis. The sequence goes on from JAVIAB010000126.1 coordinate 53,527,682, forward strand.
CCGTCTCCGCATCGAAGATTGGCTACCATGGAGCGCCATTCCGCTCTGTCTCTTGCTTTGATAGTGCAGATTGTCATAGGTTGTTTGTCTATCTTTTGATGTTACTCCTCTCTGTTAATCTTGGTCTGCCTCTTTATCTTGTATTTCCCTTCCAAGATGACTTTTAGTAGGCTGTTGTGCCTTTTAACATGGCCCAAAAATCTCATTTGTCTTATTATAATTGTATTTAGCAGTTATCTTTCCATTTTTAGTTCTTTTAAGACTTGATTTGTTTTTTGTTTTCTTTCCATCCAATTTTTCTCATTCTTCTATAAATCCATATTTCAAAGAATTTTCTGTTTTCTTGTCTAATGTCCAAATTTCTGTACCATACAGGAATGTTCAAAGGATATACCATTTTACTATTCTTAGTTTTAGCCCTGGTGTTATTTGTTTTGATGACAGTATATTTTTCATGGCATTAAAATTACTTTTTGCCGTTGCTATTCCTTTTTTTTTTAAATTTCAGTTGTACATTTTCCATCAATGGTTATAGTACGTCCAATGTAGTTGTAGCTTTGAACTGTCTCCAGGTCTATTTCTTCAACTTTGATATCCAGTATAGGTTTTGAGTATAATCTCTGTTTATGATCATCGTTTTAGTCTTTTTGATATTTATATCTAATCCATATTTTTCCTTGTCATATTTATTTTGTTTAGTAATTGCTGTAAATCTTTAGGATTTTCTGCTAGTAATACATTATCATCAGTATATCTCAGGTTATCAATTATCTTTCCATTAATGTTTAGACCTGGCATCTAGGTGATGTTTTTAAAGATTTGCTCAGTGTATAGATTGAACAAGCTAAGTGATAGGATGCATCCCTGTTTTACTCCTCTTTTTAGATCAATGGGTGTAGAGTTCTCTTTGGGATATTTTGTTATTGCTTTTTTGCTCCCAGTATAATTAAATGAAATTACATATTAGTTGTATGTCTGCGTCATCTAGATGTATATCTTTTTGGCAGTATAAATGTTGTTTATGATGTATTTTATCAAAACCTCTGGCGTTGTCTATTTAGCAGGCATATATTGATTTGTTCACTTTTGTGTACTTTTAGGTTAATGCCATCATGCAGAATATAGTTTCAATTTTACAACATGAGAGAATGTAATAATCCACACTCAACTTAAACAAACAAACAAGCAAACACAATTCCAACAGACAGAAGAAAAATAATATTTTTGGACAAGTTGATATAAGAGACAAAGAAAACTAGTAAACACTGCTATCAAATATCATCATACAAGTCTGAAGTCAGAATTAATTAGCAAAGGAATGAGACATACAAATGAGAAAGCTGCAGTGGCTGAAAAAGAGAAAATTATAAATGAGATGAAAATAGAGATTCATTGTTGAACTATATTCAGCAGGTAGAAATGTGTGTCCGCTTGGAGAGAATGGCTTGCGGTGATATAACAGGATTCTTATACAAAAATGGGAAGAGAAAAACAGATCAGCAGGCAGACCCACATTCATTAATTCTTTCATACAATGATACTACAACTCTTTCATACAATGATACTACAATACTTTCATACCATGATACTACATTTCTTTCATACAATGATATAATTCTTTCATACAATGATACTACAATACTTTCATACAAAGATACTACAAATCTTTCATTCAATGATACTATAATTCTTTCATACAATGATACTATAATTCTTTCATACAATGATACTACATTTCTTTCATACAATGATACTACATTTCTTTCATACAATGATACTACATTTCTTTCATACAATGATACTACATTTCTTACATACAATGATACTACAATTCTTTCATACAATGATACTACAAATCTTTCATGGTTGAATTTGTATTCTATTTTAAACGTACAAATGTTTAAAATTAAGCATTAATGAATTTGTGAATTTTAAAATAGAAAATATTTGGATCAATAATAGGAACATCCAAATTAAACACCTCGAAGAACATGTGGCACAGTACCTGCAAGGCAGTGAAGTTAAAATTACAAAGGTCATGTAACTTCCCCATAGCAATATACCATTGTGAGTCATGGACAATCTAGCGAACAGCAGTGACAAAATCGATTCATTCAAAAATAAAATGCTACATGAAAATCCTTAAGATACCATGAATAATGAAATTGAGCAATGAAGACATATTAAAAGATTTAACATTAACAATAAATAGCTTATAGACACCAATCTACAGAGGAAATTAAAATGCAATGACCACGTCAAAAGGTATAGCGGGTTGGAAAGAACAATAATAGATAGTATGGTTCCCTGCGGCACATTAGGGGCAGACCAAGAACAAGGTGGTTTCAAGACATGGAGACCTTGAACATGACAACAGAAAACGTGGAAGATCAGGCTAGAAACAGAAATTCTTTCAGACGGGCTGTGGTCAATGCAACGTTCTTCAAAGGACATGCGACCGACCTAATGATGATGGATAAAGAAATGTGTGGATATATAACCGACATATATTCTTAATTGGTTCTCATGTAATAGTAGTGAACTCTTCTCGTGGTCATTTTATCGACGGATTGAGGGATGGATGTTAAAGGTGATCATATTGAAACTGCCCACGAATAAAGACTTTGTGTCGACATGAAACGAAATTTTTGGAAGCCTTGAGCAAACGACATGAGATCTCACAAATTTGACAATGGAATCTTCATAATGTGCAATGGCAATAAAAAGGGGATCTTGTTCTTTGTCAGATTTTGAAAGTGCAATTTCCTGGAATTATTCGAATTAAAGGGAATAACCGTGCATAGAATCAGAAGTCAAGGCGTAGTTGTTGATGTCATATGGTGTGAGTTATTGGCCCCTAGACGTGATTTGATGTATTTTATTTTAATTGTTTCCCTTGTGAGAGTACAAATCTGTGTACTCTCTACTTTCTCTCTCTCTCTCTCTCTCTCTCTCTCTCTCTCTCTCTCTCCTTTCCTCGTTGTCTTTTTTGTTTCTCACTTCGCTCTCTCTCTCTCTCTCTCTCTCTCTCTCTCTCTCTCTCTGTCTCTTTAACTTTACATGTGTGGTGAATATGTATAATTTGTATAGCGCAGGCGTCGGTTTGGCTCATTGTTTTGTGTTGTAATGTGTGGCTCTCTCTCTATGTCATATTCTTATCGTTTCTGTTTACTTACTTGCTATTTTTCGTATTTCTTTTTTCTATCTGCGAAGTTTCTCATATTTCTCTCGTTTCACTAACATTACTTATTTCTTTACCTCTCGTCCTGAAACTTTCATACCTGCTAACTTTCAGCCTGCACCTTTCATACCTGCCAACTTTCAGCCTGCACCTTTCATACCTGCCAACTTTCAGCCTGCACCTTTCATACCTGCCAACTTTCATACCTGCCAACTTTCAGCCTGCACCTTTCATACCTGCCAACTTTCATACCTGCCAACTTTCAGCCTGCACCTTTCATACCTGCCAACTTTCATACCTGCCAACTTTCATACCTGCCAACTTTCAGCCTGCACCTTTCATACCTGCCAACTTTCATACCTGCCAACTTTCAGCCTGCACCTTTCATACCTGCCAACTTTCAGCCTGCACCTTTCATACCTGCCAACTTTCAGCCTGCACCTTTCATACCTGCCAACTTTCATACCTGCCAACTTTCATACCTGCCAACTTTCAGCCTGCACCTTTCATACCTGCCAACTTTCATACCTGCCAACTTTCAGCCTGCACCTTTCATACCTGCCAACTTTCATACCTGCCAACTTTCATACCTGCCAACTTTCAGCCTGCACCTTTCATACCTGCCAACTTTCATACCTGCCAACTTTCAGCCTGCACCTTTCATACCTGCCAACTTTCAGCCAGCACCTTTCATACCTGCCAAGTTTCAGCCTGCACCTTTCATACCTGCCAACTTTCAGCCTGCGCCTTTCATACCTGCCAACTTTCATACCTGCCAACTTTCAGCCTGCACCTTTCATACCTGCCAACTTTCATACATGCACCTTTCATACCTGCCAACTTTCAGCCTGCACCTTTCATACCTGCCAACTTGTGTCCTGCACCTTTCATACCTGCCAACTTTCAGCCTGCACCTTTCATACTTGCCAACTTTTGTCCTGCACCTTTCATACCTCCCAACTTTCCACTCTCCCTCTCTCATTCACGTCGCACATTAACTATGATATCATTACATTGCCTCCTCACTCACTTTCCACTCTCCCTCTCTCATTCACCTCGCACATTAACTTTGATATCATTACATTGCCTCCTCACTCACTCACAATACAAACGAATATCTTGCTGACGTCAATAAAACAGTACTCGACCTCTTCTTTTATCCATGTGTTGTTGCCTTGAAGAATGGCAGGAGTAAGATGGAATCTCTAATATAATCTAATGTCTGTAGATGTTGTTTTACTTCTTTTTTTTTTGGTCGTTTCCTTTCGGGATTTAGTGAATTTCTTAGGCGCATTTGGACGCTGTTAGGATAGAAATGTTTTTGTTCTGGCATGACTTTTATTTCGTCGATTCTTTTCCTCCCTGGTTTCCTTCTTGTTCTCTGTCCTTATGTTTTGAGGTAGAAAGCTTTTAATGTTCATTGTTCTTGATTAATTTTTTTTTTCATGTCTCCATTTCACTCATTGTTTGTATATATTATATACATCCCTTATTTTGATTTGTGACGTTTCGTGATTATAGTATTCATTATCATCATGTGCCATACTGGTTGGCGTAAGCAATCATGTCCTTGCACAATCTTCTATCTTCAGTGCATCGTATCAGTTCTGTTGTTTTCCATTTCATGACACCAAGCTATCAAGTAATTTCTCTCTTGTCGTCCGCGATCTCTCTTTCCTTTTATTTTGCCAGTTGTAACCAAGTATTCCAACTTTCCTCTTCACATGATGTGCCCGAGGAATGTTGATTGTTTCTTTTTGATGTTCTTTGGAGTTCCCTTTTTAATTATTAATGATTATAGCATCACTGAAATCACAAACAATACCCTGTTTTGCGAGGAACACAAGTGACCATTTTAGGTTTACATCATTTGAATTTTAGGAAACATTTTTTCTATCTGATAGTACTTACATATACTCAGAGAGTCAAGAACACATTTTTAAGCTGGGTTAAGTTATTCATTTCATGTTTTGTTTGAATAAATGATCACTTAGTGTAGCTCAGTGTAGCTAGCGCACTACACAGTCTGCTTTCGACGCTGTAAAATACTGTATATATATATATATATATATATATATATATATATATATTATATATATATATATATAATTTTCAAATACGAACAAAAAGAGAACAAAATTCCAGAAATATTGCTAGTCATCACCTGCTTGTAGTCAACATCAAACTTGTAACTTCACAAGAAATAGAACAAGTTTTTTAAAATAAAATAATAAATTGGTTTTGGTGTGACTCGCGGCGAAATAAAGATTAGAGGTTTAAAGAATGGAGATCTCGAATCTCACAAAAAGTGATCAAGACTCCACTTCATGCCTCACTCGGGAACTCGGGGAACAGATTAGCCGGTCTGGCTAAGCGATTAGAAAGAGAGAAAAAAAGTTAAAACCAGATACATGAAAGTGCGGTCATAAAATCTGATGCAGAGGGACAGAAAGTGCAAAATATCGCACATTCCCTATTTACAAACACAATTAAATTATTTACACTTCACCCACATTCACTGGGGGATGAGATGTACCACAACAGGTGATGGTGGCCGCGGTAGCTCACTGGTTAGTGAACTGGACTGCTAGGAACAAGAGGTATAGTTCACATGGGTTGGGAGGGAAGGCCCACAGTAGCCTAGTTGGGAAAACCACCCGACTGGGCTACCGACGTTCGGACAAACCGTGTTCGATTCCCGCTGGAAGCAGTGTGTTTTGTACTTGAGGTTGGAATCAAAATATACCCCCCGCGGTCGACCCAGCCACTAGCAAAAATCGGTACTAGGGTAGCACTCTGTGAAGGTGAGGAATGCGTGAGTTTCGATGCTTGAAGCGACACTATCCAGAAGTCTCCGACCATTTCTGGAAAGGCGACCGAACACATATGGATGGAAACTCGCGTGCTAAAACGATATTGAATTCTTGCACTTTACCTTTACTTTTACAGTTCGATCTTGATCGACGGCTTCTAGGTTCACTCTGCCTTAAATGGACATGAATTTTTATCCTGAAAGCGGGACGAGACTGACCACAATATCCCACAAATAATGTGACGCCGTTCGATAAAAAAAATATATCACACTTAACAGCATATCGTGGATACGCCACGTAGCGAAATGACACTTTTTCCGTCTTTCTAAACATGATGACCAAGAATAAGAAGATAAGTGGAAGGGATTCACCCAAATTTGGGTAGAAGATTAACTAAAGAGATGACAATACGCTTTTCTTTTCTCGACCACAGACCGACAAAGCAGTCATTAGCCGAAACGCATTGTGACGTATGGAACGATAACAACTAAAACACATTGTGATGTATGGAACGATAACAACTAAAACACATTGTGATGTATGGAACGATAACAACGAAAACACATTGTGATGTATGGAACGATAACAACGAAAACACATTGTGATGTATGGAACGATAACAACGAAAACACATTGTGATGTATGGAACGATAACAACTAAAACACATTGTGATGTATGGAACGATAACAACTAAAACACATTGTGATGTATGGAATGATATCAACGAAAACACGTTGTGATGTATGGAACGATAACAACTAAAACACATTGTAACGTATGGAATGATATCAACTAAAACACATTGTGACGTATGGAACGATAACAACTGAAATGCACCAGTTTACTCGGTCTGCGCACACCTTCAACAGGTTGTCTCTTGTTTGAAAGTACTCGGCTCCACTTATCTCCCCCCCCCCGCCCCGGATGTCTTTGCTCTGCCTCCCTTTATCTTTCCCCTCGGACTCCACTCTCCCCCCCCCGGATGTCTTTGCTCTGCCTCCCTTTATCTTTCTCCTCAGACTCCACTCCCCCCCCCGGATGTCTTTGCTCTGCCTCCCTTTATCTTTCTCCTCAGACTCCACTCTCCCTCCTCACCCCCCCCGGATGTCTTTGCTCTGCCTCTCTTTATCTTTCCCCTCAGACACTCCACTCTCCCCCTCACCCCCCCCCCCGGATGTCTTTGCTCTGCCTCCCTTTATCTTTCTCCTCAGACTCCACTCTCCCCCCCCCGGATGTCTTTGCTCTGCCTGCCTTTATCTTTCCCCTCAGACTCCACTCTCCCCCCTCACCCCCCCTCACCCCCCCTCACCCTCACCCCCCCCCCCCGGATGTCTTTGCTCTGCCTCCCTTTATCTTTCTCCTCAGACTCCACTCCCCCCCCCCCATGGCTTTGCTCTGCCTCCCTGTATCTTTCCCCTCAGACTCCACTCTCCCCCCCCCCCCCGGATGTCTTTGCTCTGCCTCCCTTTATCTTTCTCCTCAGACTCCACTCCCCCCCCGGATGTCTTTGCTCTGCCTCCCTGTATCTTTCCCCTCAGACTCCACTCTCCCCCCCCCCCCCGGATGTCTTTGCTCTGCCTCCCTTTATCTTTCTCCTCAGACTCCAATGCATGACAGATGTTGTAATTACCTCAGTATCTGATATAAGCACGCGCCCTATCTACTAACATTTCCATAAACTAACTAGCTAAACACTCCAAGCTCTCATAATCCCTTTACTAGATTTCCCGTGCCCTTCTACCAGGGCACATTATCATATCATCTGCTATTGAATATGTCGAGTACAGACTTCGATTTTCGTATCACACTTTCAGAATCTCGTGTGCAATACAATTACCGCACAATATTGACATTACAAGTTAATTGTTTTCTTCATTATTCTTCGTACTTTACACTTTCATACATTTATTACCGGACGGTGAGAACTGTCTTGTAACAAAGTTCCCTCTGTATCCGTCTTCAGCACTCCTCTTGTAAGGATTGCTATCTTAGCATCTTGATTCTCATTATGTCTTTACTTCTTACCCATGATTCAATATTTCCCTGCAAAGCAACAGTTGCTTGTAGGTAGGATTGTCCATATTAAGAAAACAGATTCACGCACTGGGGAGTCTAGCCCTACCCTTCCAAACATAGTTGATCACCAAATACATTTTGAGTACATAAGAGTGAAAAAGTAAAGGTAAAGTACCCCCATCACGCCAAGTGGCGTATAGGGAATATGGTGTTAGTGACCCGTCACGCCAAGTGGCGTATAGGGAATATGGTGTTAGTGACCATACATTTTACAGACCTTCATCACATGATTTTTGGGGTAATGTGGTCGGTATTACGCCCGTGTCGCTTTACTTTCCCAGAAAAAAATCCGGTACCCATTAAAGGCTGGATGAACCGGAAGCCGTCGGTTGGGATCGAACCCTACCTCTTGTTCTTTGTAGTCCAATTTATTAACCACTGAGCTATCGCGGCTCCCACATTTTGGATGTCCCTCAGCTTATTTCGACTTCCCTTTCTTTAAAACAACAAAATGAGCAAGATTTGTTTTTTCATTTAGTTGTTTAAAGGGAAATGACAAACGTCTTGTATGTGTCAATCGTAGTGAGAAAAGTTCATGAGAACAAAGAAGAGAGAAAAGAGCAAATCTGATCAATGGAAACGAATCATGGACGATAGACAAACACATGAAAATACGAGTAGAGGCCACAGAGGTCGGATTTCTCAGAAAATTGTTTAGAATTTTTTGGACAGGTGAAAAATACCATCAATACAATTCTCAAAAAAAACGAACACAAAAAGGGAGCTCACGAAAAAAATATGAGGAAAAGATACAATCGACAATTTTTGGAACATATAATGAGAAGAGGAAAGTTGGAATACTTGGTTACAAGTGGAAAAAATTACAGGAAAAGAGAGATTGCGAATGACAAAGAGAGAAGATACTAGAAGGCTTAGTGTCGTGGCATGGTAAATAGTCAACAACAGAATTGAAAACATGCACTGTGGATAGAAAATCGTGGAATAACATGACCACCTGCAACAACCGTTATGGCACATGATGATGAGAGTTAAATGTTTTTTTTTCCTTATATTGCGGAGATACAGGTGGGACCATTTAGTTAGAAGTTACCTGATGACATTGTGGTTAGTGCACTTGCCTGTCAACTTGATCATTTACTGATCAAGTATCATTTAAGATTTCTTTGTAAAGTTCGGACTAAAATCTTCTCTGGGTACCAGATATGTTCTGTAGACGGCTTGGAGGGGAACTAGCCACGTCATCTCATGAAGTATCTAACACTTCATTATCAAACAATTGCTATAAGACAACTTTTGCCTAATTTACTACTTAAATATTGTTAAAGTGACTCTGAATGTCTATGCTGTGGATGTCGATCTGTACGTATGCAATGGATAGAGTCATTACAGAAGTCAAAAATATGTAAGGTCACCTTTGTCTATGTCCCAGGACATGCGGGAGTATGGGGAAATGAAAGAGCGGACAGGTTGGCTAGCTGCGCTATTGTTGAGGACGGTCAACCAATGGATAGGGTGGACATCATCAATGACCTCCGGGAAGTGGAAAGGGACGCAGGACTTCGACAACCATGAGTCCACGCCACTCCTTCGGATAAAAGAGATGGGAGTTAACATGGACACAGCCAGAAACGAGAAACTTAGTGGGCGTGTAAGAAAACTTATCAACCAACACAGAACTGGAGTCGTCAGTCGCTGGACACTGTGAGACTTGAGGAGGGGATCTGAGCACCTATGGACATGTTTGGAGTGCACTGATGATGACCCGCTAATAACTCAACAACTGAATAAAGGGACTCATAGACTTCATGGCTTTTTAAAAGACTGGTTGGGTAAATGACACTCAAGATATGTTTCGACTCGATAAAGTTGTGAAAGACGTATCAGAGCTCTTCGTTCTTGTAAAATCAAACTCCATAAATGAAATCATTATAGAGAAACAATGCGAGTTCATCGTGTTATGTTAGGGAAAAAGCAAAGCCAGCTACAAAGTCATTTTCATTATTTTTTTTTTTTTTTTTTGTGCATTCCCGAGCTATATTTCTCAGCGAAGTCCCGAGAGAGTGAATTTTGTGTGAATATCATTTTTTTCTGTTTTCATACAGGCATTTGTGTGATCAGGTGCCCTAGCTATACAGGCAGCTATGTGATCAGGTGCCCTAGCTATACAGGCAGCAATGTGAGCAGGTGCCCTCGATACACAGGTAGCCAAGTGATAAGGTGCCCTAGCTATACAGGCAGCAATGTGATCAGGTGCCCTAGCTATACAGGCAGAAATGTAATCAGGTGCCCTGGCTATACAGGCAGCCATGTGATCAGATGCCCTAGCTATACAGGCAGCCATGTGATCAGGTGCCCTAGCTATACAGGCAGCCATGTGATCAGGTGCCCTAGCAATACAGGCAGCCATGTGATCAGGTGCCCCAGCTAAACAGACAGTCATGTGATCAGGTGCCCTAGCTATACAGGCAGCAATGTGACCAGGTGCCCTGGCTATACAGGCAGCAATTTGACCAGGTGCCCTGGCTATACAAGCAGTCATGTGATCAGGTGCCCTAGCTATACAGGCTGCCATGTGATCAGGTGCCCTAGCTATACAGGCAGCCATGTGATCAGGTGCCCTAGCTATACAGGCAGCCATGTGATCAGGTGCCCTAGCTATACAGGCAGCCATGTGATCAGTTGCCCCAGCTAAACAGACAGCCATGTGATCAGGTGCCCTAGCTATACAGGCAGCAATGTGACCAGGTGCCCTAGCTATACAGGCATCCATGTGATCAGGTGCCCGTCATTATACAAGCAGCCATGTATTCAGATGCCCTCACCACACAGGCAGCCATGTGCTTGCCCCTCACCACACAGACAGTCATGTACTCAGATGCCCCTCACCACACAGACAGTCATGTACTCAGATGCCCCTCACCACACAGACAGTCATGTACTCAGATGCCCCTCACCACACAGGCAGCCATGTACTCAGATGCCCCTCACCACACAGGCAGCCATGTACTCAGATGCCCCTCACCACACAGGCAGCCATGTACTCAGATGCCCCTCACCACACAGACAGTCATGTACTCAGATGCCCTCACCATACAGGCAGTAATGTACTCAGATGCCCCTCACCACACAGGCAGTAATGTACTCAGATGCCCCTCACCATACAGGCAGCCATGTACTCAGATGCCCCTCACCACACAGGCAGCCACGTACTCAGATGCCCCTCACCACACAGGCAGCCATGTATTCAGATGCCCCTCACCATACAGACATAAATGTATAAAGATAGGGTCTTACCTTTGCACCAGTGTTTCTTTATCAGGGAGCATAACTCCAGGAGTGCACATAGTTTTTTTAGGCGGAGGGGGGCACAGGTAAAGATAGCGTGAGTGGGAGCGGGAGGGGATGCACGGCACGGCCTATGTGGCCGTACACAGGCACGCTGACATACATCACTCAGATTTTCCATTCAATAAATTGTTTCATTAGCGGCGACTGTAAGAGAAGGGAACGTCACACAAGTTTGGTGGACTTCAAAAGTGACTATCCTGGATAGACAGACTGCCTTTGATGTCTGCGGCAACATTAATCTTCCTATCTTGCTTCTCTCTCTCTCTCTCTCTCTCTCTCTCTCTCTCTCTTTTCCACGTCCCCCCTACCCTCCTACTCGACATTTGATTATCCTAACCGTTTTCTCCTCTTTAGTCATATACAACGTGTGTTGACGAACTTCAAAGGTATATACAATTAAATCAGACATTAGCCAAGCAATGTAGAACTAAGATGTCAGTCCCCTTCGCGGCTGTTGTGTTTAATTTAAGAACCTGAAGCTATTATTATTACAACCGTCACACACGCACGCACGCACGCACGCACGCACGCACGCACACACACACACACACACACACACACACACACACTATACTTCATGAAAGATATATATCTGTTATACTTCATGATAGGTATATATACTATACTACATAAAAGGTATATATCTATTATACTTCATGAAAGGACAGGGTGGCTGCTGGAAGACAAGAAGGTTTAAATGAAGCTACAGGTGAATAATGGTTAACTCTTTATCTACGTTTCGACGCACTGTGCGCCATGCCGACTTTGCCACGCACATTTCACCGCTTAGTGCGTCACTCGTCATCAAACCGTATTTTTTTTTACATGCCTGTTATCATCTTGGTATTGGTGAAATGTAATACCTTGCTCAGTTATCTAAATATTAATACATAATATGTTAGATAAATATATATGTAGAGTTGTTCTTACAACTTGAAAATGTTGTCTGTGAAACTTCTATCGTTGCATTCACAAAAACCTTCAGTTCGGAAATATTTAAGAAACACTGCCCCCAGTCCCTTACCCCACTTTTCATTACTGGTAAATCAGACAAATGAAATAAGTGATCACGATCTGCCTATGAGGTATAATGCTTCAGATAAAGCTTAAAGTTAGAAAACACGTTAACAGATACAGTAAACTGTTGAAGTTTTGAAGGCGATAAATAAAAAGAACTGTTGGAGCATACATGAATATAAAATAGAAAGCAGTAAACAGGTACAGGAAAACAAATATAGGAAGACAGCAAAGAATCGCTGACAGAATTGGAAGAGAGAATGTAAAGTACTAAGAAAGACGAAGAAATAAAATCTGAATCAATGGTTATCCAAATTGTCCCGGGAGACAAAAATGGAGTAGAAAATAAATTGGCATAGGCTGGGTCTGGGGAATTAACTTTGGGAAGGACATAATCTTGTTCGTCAGAACTGTCGTCCTTTTTTAGTGTGGCTAGAAGACGCTTTGAGCTGTCTGTCAGGTCGTCAACACATCCACATATATCCACACGGCTCCACAGAAAATTTATTAGAAAGACCCATGCTAGGAATAATGTATGGAAGCCAATTAGTGGTACTAACTTTTGTGCACTTAAATATGTGAAATTGATTTCTGAATGTTTCTATTAATTAATTTAGTTTTAAACATTTTGTTTAAGTTTAGCTTATAATGGACGAATATATTGAAGGAGGGAGACAGAGAAAGTGTGAGAATACGAAAACTTTGGTGTAAAAGAACAAAATAAAAAGAAGAAAAGAAAAGAATTGGAAAATAAAGACGAAGGAAGAAAAAGATATCAAACTGAAAGGAAGAGAAACATTTGAGGAGAGAAAGATAAGAAGATATGATATTAAGTATCTTGTGAAAATCATTAAAAAAAACTGAATAGATATTTGTCGATGCATGATTGGAAATGTCGAAAACGGAGGCTAAATAAAAATCGAAGATTGGGGAGGCTATTTTTGTTTCTCGTAAATGGAGAGCGATATGATATTCGCTTGTAGTTGTTCTTCAGGGATGAAGATATACAGAAGAAGGGGGTTAGCCATGTGAGGATTTGTTATAATATAAAAGATATAAGTAATATATTGGATCACGAGTAAGAATTGGGAGCCGCGATAGCTCAGTGGTTAGTGAACTGACAAAAAAAAAAAATGGACAAGAGCTAGGGTTCGATCCTACCTGACGGCTTTCGGTTCTCCCAGCCTTTAATGGGTATCGGGTATTTTCTGGAAAAGTAAAGCGGCACGGGCGTAATACCGGCCACAATATCTAAAAAACATCATGGCCGAAGGTCTGTAAAATGTATGGTCACTAACTCCATATTCACTATACGCCACTTGGCGTGACGGGGGTACGAGTAAGAAGTAAAGACATCGCGAAAATGTAATAGTAGTTCAGTAGACTTGAATACACAAAGTGATATCTAGAAAGAATACAGTAAGATGTGTGTGAAGAAGTTTTTGTAATTGTATGTTTGAAAAACGATAACGATAAATATAAAAGACTATATATATCCTTTTTGATTTTACCTGTTAAAATATACACATTATAGTAGTTTCTTCTTCTGTGATAGTTTAATGTAAATACTGTCAGAAGTATAATAACAGAAGATGTTGATCAGAAGTAGAATGAGAACACTGAAGTATCGTGCTATTGCATGAAAGTAATGTCAGAAAAATGTTCGGCAATCAGATGACAAGATACTGTGTGAAAGCGAAAATATGAACAAAGTGATCTGGAATATGACGCAAGTCGGAGAAAGCCGCAAGGAGTCCGGGTTGCCGACACTCCCTTTGTCTACTAACATAGAATGATGGAAATGTACCAGTCAAACACCAGTGGATAAAGAGATACAGCGAAGACGATGGCGCTTGATAGGACTCACACTACGGAAACCAACTGAGAGTATTAAACAACAGGCCCTTTTCCTGGAATCCCCAGGGGAAAAGACAAAGAGGAAGACCAAGGAATTCTTGGGGAAGACATATAGAAGCAGAGATGAAGAGGATGGGGAAGACATGGAATGATCTTAAAAGAATGGCCAAAAAACAGAACGACTTGTAAAGTGTTTGTTGAAGACCTATGCTCTACTGGGAGCTAAAAAGATAGAAGAAGAAGAAGATATGGAATCAGGTGACGAGATACTGCATGAAAACGAAAATATGACCAGAATTATACGGAATCAGGTGACGAGATAGTGCATACAAGCGAAAATACGACAAGAATTATACGGAATCAGGTGGCGAGATACAGCATGAAAGCGAAAACACGACAAGAATTATACGGAATCAGGTGACGAGATGTTGCATGCAAGTGACGAAATGAAAAGAGTGAAAAGAAATTAGATTAGCAGGGACAGTTTGAAAACAACAATGAGAGAATGATAAATCAGGCGACGAGATGCTGTTGTCAGGGAACAGTTTGAGAAGAATGATAACAATTTTGAGGTCGAAAATATATTTAATGAAATCAACAATAAGAGACGAATGCAAGCTAAAACAGAAAGGAAAAGGAAGAATGAATTCAACTTGTATTTGTTTTATAGTAAAACTCAAAAGTATTATAACAATAAATATTCAGTTTGGAAAGAAGTGAAGCATTAAATGTATTCGGAGGATTTGCAAAATAATTGGTTGAAACACGTCACGTGAAATAATTCTCAATAACGAACGACGACGAATTGTGAAGCGACTTATCGAGAAAACACATTCAGAACCATACGGCTATGAGAAATGCGAAAGCAGCAATAGTTTACGAACTGAAATAAAGAGAAATCGTTGGTAAAAGTTGAAGCAAGATTTTATAGATGACGTGAAAGCAATAACCGAACGTCAAATACCAGTTAAGCCAAACAGGAAACGATGCCAGCTGTCTCCTTCCGGTAGCTGCATGATTAAAAAGTTGGAGTAGGAAAGCTGTGGAAATAAATGCTATAAGATAAATTAATACGTTGATGTTTTGGAGATGAAGAGCTCTTCTTTGATCCTCTAATCTCCTGTTTCAGAACTATTGATAACGATGGGGCACTGTTGTGGCATGATAAATGCGAAAAAAATAGATGTTGAATATAAAATAATTCGGTGGATTTTGTTTTGTACTTGTCAATCGTATATGTATATAACTGTCTTGATATCTTGTGTCACTGATATTTTGAGACACCACAATGTAATACAATCCCTATGATAACAAACAATATTATTAATTATGTGTATGTATATATATATATATATATATATATATATATATATATATATATGATATATTATTTTAAAAAATTTGAGAATAGTAAAGGTATATATCTATTCAAAAAACAAATGCCTCAGGAGAATACATCGTATACCATGAAATGCATTTAAGTCTAGTGCAGGAAAAAGCGAAATGACAAAACATGCAAATATTATTGAATGAAGCGAAGAAGATGGTCCTATGAGGGTTATGTGTTGAGAAGAAACAACAAGAGAATCTCAAAGCAGGCTCTCAAAAGAAAACCTGAGAGTACAAGAAAAATAGACCGACCTAGAGAAATACCTAAAAGAATACAGAGGTGAGAGGTAACAATAGCAGGCACTGGCAGGCTCGCCAAGATTGAACAACTAGCCCAGAACAGAGTCGCATAGCAAGATATTATGCGGATCGTGTGCAAAGTCTGACATTGTATAACAAAGATAGTCGAACGCGGAGTCTAGATTTTCTGGACTAAGTGCAGACCTCGCTCGGCTCGCAAGGGCTGTAGATACATATCTACTACACGCATCAATGGACCAGAAACGTGGACACTAAATAAGAAAACAAAAAACGGTGAAGCATTTAAAAAATATGACACTTTTGTGCAAGGATTAATAAAAGTGAGTATAAAGAGAAGTAAACAGATAACAGTTTTGAAAAAGATGGCAAAATAGTGGATGGTGGCTGGTGTTTACTTGAAGGTGTCTGCGCAGAATTTCATGGTCGTCAGTTGTAACATGGCCTGGTTGATTCTTCAATGTGATTTGATAATGAATATATAAACATCCGTGTGTCATGATATATTATTGGTCGGTCCCTGAAAGGCATAGACACCCAATTTTCGCTGCTCTTAATAACACTCGGCTAGTCTTTCTAGTGAGGTCAAAGTTAATGTGCAGTTCTTTCAGTGTTCATTGTCGTTAAAATCAACATATCAACACTTCGGGCAAACCCATAGGTTATCAGTTAATTTGAACAAAGGTCGAAGCGTGTGGCGCACTGGTAGTAGCTTATTTTGTGCGCACATCACATCATCAAGTGCCATACCGATTGTCGATGGGGCGATCATGTCCTTCAACAATCTTCTATCAACCGTGCATTGTATGAATTCTCTTGACTATTTTCCATACCATGACACCAAGCTGTCTAGTATTTATCTCTTTTTCGTCAGCGAGCTATCTTTCCCTGTATTTTGCCAGTTGTAACCAAGTATTCCAGCTTTCATATTCTCATGATGTGCCCGACAAATGATTGTTTTTTTTTATGTTTCTTAGGAGCTTCCCTTTTGTGATGTCCTCTTTCACATATGGCACGACCTTATCTGTTTTCGCTCTTCAGATCGGGTCCTCGTGTCGATGTATAGCATTGTCGTTGAGGACCTTCACGACTGACATTGTGCATGTAAGCCATCGTCACCACAGACTCACGTCAGGCAAGTACTCTCATTGCCTTGAATTCGTGTGAGGTGGGAAATTATATCCTGCTCAACCTCGGTCTCGCAACACTGGAAGTCATTGTGGGACAGACTTTACAAACTTTCTTAACGTGGTCAATCAATGGATCGCTATCTACAGCCATAATTTGGGACTACACATCCGAGTCTGTTCATTCTTTGATGTTATCTTCCCATCTCTTTATCTGTCTGCCTCTACTTCACCTCAGTTCGCTGTTCATTCTTTGATGTTATCTTCCCATCTCTTTCTCTGTCTGCCTCTACTTCACCTCAGTTCGCTGTTCATTCTTTGATGTTATCTTCCTATCTCTTTCTCTGTCTGCCTCTACTTCTTCCTCAGTTCGCTGTTCATTCTTTGATGTTATCTTTCCATCTCTTTCTCTGTCTGCCTCTACTTCACCTCAGTTCGCTGTTCATTCTTTGATGTTATCTTCCCATCTCTTTCTCTGTCTGCCTCTACTTCACCTCAGTTCGCTGTTCATTCTTTGATGTTATCTTCCTATCTCTTTCTCTGTCTGCCTCTACTTCACCTCAGTTCGCTGTTCATTCTTTGATGTTATCTTCCCATCTCTTTCTCTGTCTGCCTCTACTTCACCTCAGTTCGCTGTTCATTCTTTGATGTTATCTTCCCATCTCTTTCTCTGTCTGCCTCTACTTCACCTCAGTTCGCTGTTCATTCTTTGATGTTATCTTCCCATCTCTTTCTCTGTCTGCCTCTACTTCACCTCAGTTCGCTGTTCATTCTTTGATGTTATCTTCCCATCTCTTTCTCTGTCTGCCTCTACTTCACCTCAGTTCGCTGTTCATTCTTTGATGTTATCTTCCCATCTCTTTCTCTGTCTGCCTCTACTTCACCTCAGTTCGCTGATCATTTCAGAATGGTATTCGTCCGGCCAGATAACCGACATATGTAGCCAAACCATTTCATTTAGCGATACTTCACAATTGTGATCACCAAGAACTTTGCTTGTTTTATCCTTTAGCCAATTATTTTTTTCATTTGAGAAACCATCAAAGTAAGATATGTCTAAAATTCTCGATAATATTTCATCTCAATGACATGTATTCTAATATGTAACTCTAAAGCTGGAAGAACTGTAACCATCTACGCTATGTTTATCCACATCTGAGTCTTTCATTCAAGCTGGTGTCCTCTTTCTGCACTTTCAGAAGCATTGGACGAGATATTCCATCAAAAAAATTATGAAATTCAACTGCTCTTGCAGCTCATTTCATGTGAACTTTTATTATTGGCACCCATCTGTATTTATGGTTGCACGTCTCACCCTGTTGAATCTTGTAGTTTGTTACGGATTGCTGTTTCGTGTCTCTGAACTTCTAATTAGCTTATTTAGCCATTGCCTCATTCTCAAGTAATGGTATTTACGATGTGTACCGTATTGTCTGTGTCACTGATTTCATTCTTTCATTCCCTGTTACGCTCTCACTTTTGTTTATTCATCCTAACGTGAATGTAAACAGTGAGGAAGGGGTAGGGGATGAAGCTGTATAAAGTACGTCTCTGTTCAGTCATCGTAACTGTTTTCATGTTATCTGGTTCCGTAACTGTCTTCATGTGACCTGGTTCCTGCACCAGGTCTTACACCTGGCGGTCCAGCACATCCTGTTTTGGCCTGTACGGCTTCGGGTATGTTACACACACCTACAATAATTGTGCCACTGATATAATGTTTATAACAATATCATTACATACCAAAGGAGCCGCGATCGCTCAGTGGGTAGTGAACTGGAATACAAAGGACAAGGGATAAGGTTTGATCCCAACCGACGGCTTCCGTGTTCACCCAGCCTTAAATGGGTACCTGATTTTTCTGGGAAAGTAAAGCGGCGTGGGCGTAATACCGACCACATTACCCCGAAAATCATGTGCCGAAGGTCTGTAAAATTTACCGTCACTAACACCATATTCCCTATACGCCACTTGGCGTGACGGGGGTACTTTACTACTACATCCCAAAAGTATTCTTCACTTTGGCTTTTCAAAGAATTCTTTTGCAAATTTGAGAAAGTCCTTATGAAAAATATATCTCTGACTTTCATAGCCTGTTCCTTGTTTCTGAATTAATGTTCGGTCTTATAGAGAGCGTACTAACTCAGTGATTAGTTAACAGGACAGGAGCTTGGAGTCAAGCCTGAACGATGACTTCTTGGTTCACCCCGCCTTAAGTAAGTGAGTACTTAATTTTGTAGGAACGTATGGCGGCTTGATATGTTACCGACCACACGATCCAAAAAATGTAAAACTGATTATTAAAAAAATATGGGCGTTAACACTATATTCTTTACGCCTGAATGCTTGGAGCGGATAGATAAATAAATAAGGACTTCCGGTTTATAGATGGCGGGGTCATGTTTGCGTTTACTGTTATATTTTTTTTGCTGGAAAGATGGTTAATTCTATCTTTCCAGTGCCGATAGATGCGTATAGATCGGAAGTTTCACTGTTGGGATCTTGCCGGTACATCGAAGTATTTGCACGTGATCTGAAATCCTTTACAGTGTGAGCAATAGTGTGTTCTGTGTTGATGGTAATATGCGTCATCATTGGAATACCGGTCAATATGGCGGATAGGCGACAAGAACCTTTGAGGCACAATCTGAAAAGTTTTCCTTTTTGCAGTTTCCTCATATTCCAAGTCCAGCTTGCTGCTGGAGCTACTGAGTTAGTGTTCTGTGCACACCGTGAGTTGTGTTTTTCTTCCGGATAGTTTTTCGATATTTCGATTGCGTACGATGAATGATGATATCGTATGACGAAGGACAGTTGAGGTGCGTTCACTTTCGGTGCTGCTTGGCCTTACGTCTTGTCGCGTGTGCAGCTGCTATGTTGGGGACTGCAGCTGCCTTTCTTTGTTGGAATCCTTCAATGAGATGAGTTTTAATTCGAATGATTCCACTGGCACGGGCGGTTGAACAATTATGGATTTTAATTCGTTTGTAGTGATACCGGGGCTTTCGACTAACCATAAACATAAATAAATGATAGTGTAACTAACTGAGAAGTTTCACCAGTGCAGCATGCATGAAGGTGATAAAGTGTTAATGAATCTAAACCATTTTTTGCAACACAATTTAAATAAATTGACGGTTCTAACAACCGTGTCATAAACGCAACAGGATGTGAAAAGTTGGGGAAAAAAATAATTGAATGAAATCGATCAGAATTCGAGTATCTTAACTGATTTAGCACGTGACCGCGCGTTAAGCAGTTTAAGGTGCAACACGGTGCAGATTGAGTGCAGACTGATAGATTTCACACCATAGTTTGAGACATTGTAGGATTGTCTTATATAGAATGTTCCATGCACTGGTGTTGAGGGCTTAAGATACTTATATAGAATGTTCTATATAATACCGGTGTTGGAGGATTTAAAATATTTGCATCGAATGTTCTATAGTACCGGTGTTGGAGGACTTAGGATACTTATATAGAGTGTTCTATAATACCGGTGTTGGAGGACTTAAGATACTTATATAGAGTGTTCTACAATACTGGTGATGGAGTACTTAAGATATTTACATAGAATGTTCTATAATACCGGTGTTGGAGGACTTATGATACTAGTAGAAAATGAATATGGCCATGATTATCATAGCCAGTGATGCGTGTGAAAGCTCGAGTACTACAATAAACACACTGGTAACAGATGAATATGTGTTGTCGACATCGGTCCACTCTCTACAAAATTATCTATGAAGAAACGTATGGTTGCCTGGAGTGATGCTGTCCATATCAGCTTTAAATGTATCAACGGTCTTTGAATAGCGTATGCACTGACGTTATACTATGCATAGGTCACGTACATTGGCAGGTGCTCACATCAGGTGTTACTTCTATACAGAACCCGACGCTTACTATTTAAATCAAGGTGTGATGTTTCCTCAGCGACATAACGTACAATATTATTCATCATATTTTCTCACTCGGTCGCTATTTACAATTGACTTTCTCTCTCTCTCTCTCTCTCTCTCTCTCTCTCTCTCTCTCTCTCTCTCTCTCTCTCTCATATATATACATCGTCATCTCTCTTTAAAAAATTATTGGTACATTTTCATTTTCGTTTGTTCTCTCTTTCAAAATCACATTTTCTCCTTTATTGTATCGATTGTCTATCCCGCTGCTTTTTCTCTCAATCTTGTTATCTTTCTTTCTCTCTATATATATCTCTCTCGATCCCTCTCTTTCACCCCAACTCTCCAACCACCTTTCCTTCCCAACATATCTTCCATTATTTCCCCTCTCACTCTCATCTCTATCCACCCCCCTCTGTCCCTCCTTCACTAAATAAATAAACATATTTCAATAACAAACACATCCGTCAGTTGTTCAATACACTCTTACACCACAATCATTCTGTCTATAATTTGTTAACCAAATATCTATCTACTCAATATTCTCTCTGCATTCCCGCTCAAGAGTGGCCACTGATTTACAGATCAACGTATGTTTTCAATACACTGAATTCATATTTTGGAAGGTCTTAAATCTAGCCTTCAGAAATATGATTATGTGGTAATAAACAATTTATAATTTTTAGTTATATTCAATTTTGTCATAAAAAAAAAAAAATATTAAGTCTGATTTAATCATGTATTACATAGAAAATATGGAGGTATCAACAGAATGAAGTTTTCGTTTATGCAAAAGTAACATTTTTATCAACGTGTTCAGGACTTATTATTTTGAGTGCAACACGATTGCCCATTAGCAATAATGAAGTAGTGCATTAGAAGGCTAGTTGTGATTAATTATTATGCTTTGAGACAACCATCATCATCATAATATATACCATGCCTGTTGACGTAAGCGATCGGGTTATTCCACATTTTTTTGGGCATCCACAGTGAATCGTGTCAATTCTGTTGTTGATTGTTTTCGATGCCATGACACCAGGCTATCTAGTATCTTCTCTTTGTCATCCGCCAACTTTCTTTCCTTGTATTTTGTCAGTTGTAACAAAATGTTCCAACTTTTCTCTGCTCATGATGTGCCCGAACAATGGCGATTGTTGCTTCTTGTCCTTTTTTGGGAATCCCCTTTTTGTGTTGGCCTCATTGAGAATTTCCTCGTTGGTCTTTTCAGCTGTCCAGGGAGCTCTCAACATTCTTCCTAAAAATCCCCGTAATCGTATTTTCATTTGTTTGTCTACCGTCCATGATTGGCTTCCATGTAACATAATCGGTTCTATATAGTACAGATGAACTCTCTTTCTCAGCTCTATTGACATAGAAACAACAGATACAATTGTTTGGACACGTAAAGAGCAGAACAGTCAGAACATAATGAACCTTCAATAAACGTTGGGAGAACACCAGATCCAAGAGCCGAAAAAGTTGGATTAATGGAGTATTATGGGTATTCATCATTAGCATTGAGTGCCGTCTCCGCATCGAAGGTTGGCTACCATGGAGCGCCATTCCACTCTGTCTCTTGCTTTGATGGTGCAGATTGTCATAGGTTGACTTGTCCATATTTTGATGTTACTCGTCCATATTAGTCTTGGTCTGCCTCTGCCTCTTTTACCTTGTATTTTCCCTTCCAATATTACTTTTATTGGATTCCAGACTCTCTCATGAAGTCGGCTGTCTGTTTAAACGAATCGATTGCCCCATATAGTTTTTCTTCCAGGGAGGTGGGCGTGGACCACATTGCTCTTCTCAGGTCTGTGTACTGGGGGCAATCCTGTAGAACATGTTTTGTAGCCATATTGTCCAGTGTACAGTGACATAGGCTGGTTGTACCTATTTTGAATTTGGTGAACATGTGATTTCTCATTCTATTGTGGTCAGTGCGTAGGCGAAGTATGATGACTTGATCCCTCCTTGATAGTTGGTGGTATCCGTCACTCTCGTTATGCTTTGGGTGTTCTCGTTTCCATTTTTTTTAATGGAACTGACCCTTGAGGGTGGATTTGGCTTTATCATAACTGAGCGGATTGTTCTCTTGTGGTAATCTCCCTCCTTCATTATAGCTAATTTGTCTGCGTGTTCGTTCCCGTGTATATTACAGTGTGATGGTATCTACTGAATGACTACTCTCTGGAAGTTATTGCATAGTTGGTCCAGGGTTGTTCTCAAGTCATCTAGTTCATTGTTCTTGGGGCTTTATAGAGCTCATAGTACTGACAGAACATCAGTCAGAATCACCAATTTATTGTGCATGTTATTTTTGTGTTGAGTAGCCAGTGTTGTAGCATCTCTGACAGCCTCAGTTTCTGCTTTAAAGTTGTTTGAGAATTTCCCAGTAGCTATTGACTTGGTGATCTCGTCCTGATTATTCAGCGTCAAGAACACACCTCCCCCTCCATTTCTGGTGGCATTTGTAGCAGGACCATCTGTGTATATGTGGGACTAAGAGTCCTGTGGGTAGGTATCGTGTATGTGTTTTTCTGCTACGCGTTTTCTTTCTGTGTCTGATTGGGTGGCTTTTTTCATGATTCCTGTTATATTTTCCTTAAGTTCTGGTATTTTATGCTTTCCATGAGGAGACATATCAGATGGGCCCAAGGGTTTCGATATTGTTTGGGAAAGTACTGGGTCTCCAGTAGTTAGTTCATTGGCAATTGAATCGAAGTTGCTCCTCTTTAGTTGTACAATTCCGGAACCAGTTATTCTTTGGTGCATGGGAAGGCTAAGGAGCCTTCATCGTCTTAAAAATAAAGAAAACTCTCTGAAATAATCACAGAAACGGAAGTCAAATAAAGCTTTACATACCGCAAACTTGCACTTCCTACCACACAGAATGGTCAACAATAAGGTAGAAAAGAAGAAGAGGAAATTTCATATCTTTATTTGCACCTTTCTTTTTGTATTATCGGTCAGAAGAACCACATCGTTATAACCCGTTCTCAGGTGCTAATAGCCAGTTCTATAGATCACGTTGAGCACATACATCTTTGACTATCTTCTTATTCTATCTAAATGTTGATTACCACAAGTGATCTATTTGTAACAGTTTTTGTTCTCACATGAAAACCTATTGTAAAAGATTTGCATTTCAGTTATCAGATGGGAATACACAAATACAAATGAGAAGCCTGGGGATTTAGCTCGGAGTGTAGATTGGAGTGTATAACGGAGTGTAGAATGGAGTTTAGGTCGGAGTGTAGATTGGAGTGTAGAACGGAGTTTAGGTCGGAGTGTAGATTGGAGTGTAGAACGGAGTGTAGAACGGAGTGTAGATCGGAGTGTAGAATGGAGTGTAGAACGGAGTGTAGATTGGAGTGTAGAACGGAGTTTAGGTCGGAGTGTAGATTGGAGTGTAGAACGGAGTGTAGAACGGAGTGTAGATTGGAGTGTAGAACGGAGTTTAGGTCGGAGTGTAGAACGGAGTGTAGATTGGAGTGTAGAACGGAGTTTAGGTCGGAGTGTATATTGGAGTGTAGAACGGAGTTTAGGTCGGAGTGTAGAACGAAGTTTAGGTCGGAGTGTAGATTGGAGTGTAGATTGGAGTGTAGATTGGAGTGTAGAGCGGAGTGTAGATTGGGGTGTAGAACGGAGTTTAAGTCGGACTGTAGATTGGAGTTTATGTCGGAGTTTAGGTCGGAGTGTAGATCGGAGTGTAGAACGGAGTGTAGATTGGAGTGTAGATTGGAGTTCAGAACGGAGTTTAGGTCGGAGTGTAGAACGGAGTTTAGGTCGGAGTGTAGAACGGAGTTTAGGTCGGAGTGTAGATTGGAGTGTAGATTGGAGTGTAGAACGGAGTGTAGATTGGAGTGTAGAACAGAGTTTAGGTCGGAGTGTAGATCGGAGTGTAGATTGGAGTGTAGAACGGAGTGTAGATTGGAGTGTAGATTGGAGTGTAGAACGGAGTTTAGGTCGGAGTGTTGATCGGAATGTTCTCTGAAATCATTTTTGATAATTGTTTAGTACTCCATTTCGTTGTTTTCTCTTACAACTTAGCTTCTAATTTAGCCTTCTCTTGCAGACAAGGTCTATTTTCTTGTATTTTACGTGCATCTTTCATAACGTATAATTAATTACTTGAGATATCACCCGTCAGGTCAGCTAGTGTGACGATTCACACAGAACATTACATTAACAAATTCTACAATTCATACCACTAATGTAGAAAACAAACGACAAGAAACACACAATAAACACGAATAAGCGTGAGTTTAGAACTATCTGTTATATAAACACATTGTCTGCATTTATAGCAAACAGCTACGTCTGTTCACGTAAGACTAAGTAAACATTACACACAAACACGATTACGTGCGCACATTCACAGTAAACAGCCCACATCAGCTGCTGTTGGTATTGCCATCGATAGTCGGTACTCTAGTGAAAGGTTAAGTATCGATATTGTGTCATATATCAGGCACCGTCCGTCATGGCAACCATCAATTGTATGATGGGAGCTCATCTCTTTGAATAGTGTAATGAGTTTTAGAAATTGAAAAGGAAGGAGAAGAAAAGGAGAAGGAAAAGAGGACGGCAAAGATTAAGAAAATTGAAGAAAAGGAAAGATGACGATGAAATTGATGATATTTATAAATAAGTAATTAAACAATTAGAAATAAAAAATATTTAAAAAAAAAAAAAAAGATCAGGAGAACAGAAAAAATTATCAAGAAGTAAAAAAAAAAAAAAGAGTGAAGACGATAATAAAGGAAGGTGACCAAGAAATTCTCAAAGATAAAGAAATAAGACAAGTAGAAGAATTCAAGTATTTAGGCACAATGTTCACAGAAGATGGAAAACTAGACAGAGACATTGACATAAGAATACAAAAAGCAAATGCTGTCACATACCAGCTTTCACCATTGTTAAGACATCCAAACATTTCTATGCCAGCTAAACGTCAATTGATAAAGATCATTTTCATACCAACTTTGTGCTATGAAAGTCAAACATTGACCCTTTCTAAATCACAATTAAGAAAGATGTGAGATGCGATGCTTGAGAAAAGTAACAAACAACACAAGAAGAGATAGAATACCAAATGAAACCATGAGAAAAATGATAGGAACAAAACCCTGCCAAGAATATATAGAACAACAACAACTTAAATGGTTCGGCCACCTGGTCAGAATGAATCCTCACTAATCACCATCTAGCGCGTTCTTCTCAAGAATGCATGGGAAAAAACCAAGAGGAAGACCCAGAAGAAGATGGATAGATACTGTGACAGTGACATGTAACAACAGAGGAAAATCACTAATTCAGACAGTTTGAACAGCTCAAAAACGACAAAAGATATAAACCACGACAACTTTTAGGTATCAGTGAAAAGAAAGAAGAAGAAAGAGGAAGAAGACCAAGAAATAAATGAAGAAGATAAGGATAAGATAGAAGACAGTTGTGATGATCATATTAGTGATAATGATGGCTATGATGACGTAGATGATGGTAATGATGATAAAGATCGTGGACAACATGCAAACTCCTTTTGTTTGTGGATGTTTTTATTGTCTGTATAACCACTGTTTTGTGAGCTATTTTATCCCTTCTTGTGTATAAGAAACAGGGACCGTTAGCATGAACTATGAAAAGACGATTAGAGGTCACATAGATCGGATTGCTCAGAATAATGTTGAAAATTCGCTGGACAACTAAAAATAACAATGAGTACATTCTCAAAGAGGCCAACACAAAAAAGGGAGCTCCTAAAAAAAACGTCATAAAGAAACAATCAACATTTTTCCGGCACATCATGATAAATGGAAAGTTGGAATACTCGGTTACAACTGGCAAAATACAGGAAAAGAGGGATCGCGGACGACAAAGAGAAAAAATACTAGATATCTTGGTGTCATGGAGGGAACCGTGATAGCTCAGTGGTTAGTGAAATGGACTACAAAGGACAAGAGGTAGGGTTCGATCCCAACCGACGGCTTCCTGGTTTTTTTTTCTGGGAAAGTAAAGCGGCACGGTTCTAATACCGACTACATTACCCAAAAATCTTGTGCCGAAGGTCTGTAGAATACATGGTCACTAACACCATTTTCCCTATACGCCGCTTGGCGTGACGGGGGCACTTTACTTTTTTTTTTAACGTCTGACTTTTTTTTTTGGTGTAATGACATGGAAAATAGTCAACATCTGATTTCATACGATGTACTGTAGATAGAAGATTGTGGAACGGCATGATCGCCTACGCCGAACGGTATGGCACGTGATGATAATGTATCAGTATAACTAGTTTTCCATCAGTTTCATTGTCCACAATACAAAGCAACAACCTTAACATAAATCTGAATTTAAACAAAAAATAAGTACAATAATTTGAGAGATCTGAGAATACAAAAAAAAAAAAACACGTTTTAGAAATAATTTGAGAAAGAAAATATTAGGTTCATTAGATTGTTAATCCTGGTTTGACTGGTTGTCAATCTTCAAAACTCATAAAAAAAATCATGAGCTTGTCAGGAATGTCTAACATAAAATAATCATGAGCTTGTCAGGAATGTCTAACATAAAAATATCATGAGCTTGTCAGGACTGTCTAACATAAAAAAATCATGAGCTTGTCAGGACTGTCTAACATAAAAAAAATCATGAGCTTATCAGGAATGTCTAACATAAAAAAATCATGAGCTAGTCAGTACCTTCTAACATAAAAAAATCATGAGCTTGTCAGGACTGTCTAACATACAAAAAATCATGAGCTTCTCAGGACTGTCTAACATAAAAAAAATCATGAGCTTATCAGGACTGTCTAACATAAAAAAAATCATGAGCTAGTCAGGAATGTCTAACATAAAAAAAATCATGGGCTTATCATGACTGTCTAACATAAAAAAATCATGAGCGTGTCAGGACTGTCTAACATAAAAAAAATCATGTGCTTATCAGTACTGTCTAACATAAAAAAAATCATGTGCTTATCAGTACTGTCTAACATAAAAAAAAATCATGTGCTTATCAGTACTGTCTAACATAAAAAAAATCATGAGCTAGTCAGTACCTTCTAACATAAAAAAATCATGAGCTCGTCAGGAATGTCTAACATAAAAAAAATCATGAGCTTGTAAGGAAGGTCTAACATAAAAAAATCATGAGCTTGTCAGGACTGTCTAACATAAAAAATCATGAGCTTGTCAGAACTGTCTAACATAAAAAAAATCATGAGCTTGTCAGAACTGTCTAACATAAAAAAAATCATGAGCTTGTCAGAACTGTCTATAAAATAATCATGAGCTCGTCAGGACTGTCTAACATAAAAAAAATCATGAGCTTGTCAGAACTGTCTAACATAAAATAATCATGAGCTCGTCAGGACTGTCTAACATAAAAAAAATCATGAGCTTGTCAGGAATGTCTAACATAAAAAAATCATGAGCTTCTCAGGACTGAATAACATAAAAAAATATCACAGTTAATACCTATCTTGTTGTACAGTAGGATACATCAGTGTCCTTGTTCTCTAATATTACAGTTTTATTTTATTAATGTGATTTTTTCCTATGTTTTTTTTTTTATGTAACCGTACTTGATTATGGGTAAACGCTGACATGGTAAACAAACAAAAAATCTTGAAAAAAAAGGTCAAGGCCTAATTAAAAGTTTTCAGTGCAAATATTGAAATATTAAAGGATGTGATGCAATAACGAACAGATGGCCATCTTTAGTGATAACCTGCTCGCAGTCCTGCTGACGTGACGTCACCGGTTCAACTTTCCGAGCAGGGGCGGCTCTGTGTAGCATATGTGTAGCCGTCTAAAAGATAGACTGGTGACATCACGCCATTAGTGTTTCAAATAGGCACTTTTCTAAAGATGACTGGAACGAACTTCGTCATCGTCAATGTACGTTTCCAGCTTGTGAGAGGACGAAAGGAGTAGCGATGGAGGAATAGAGAGAGAGAGAGGTTACTTAGGCTAGTTAAGTAGATCGTCAACTAGCAGCAACCACTACACGCCCGCACTGTTCTAAATAATTACAGAACCCCTGTCGGCACGGACATATTCACATATGCATACTAAACAAATGGGCGATATTAGTGGTGTATCACCTCTCTCGATAAATACTAAAATACACCATAAAATACTAAAACTATCACCTCTAGTGACTCGGGCAGATGGTGGTCGTAAACCTGGGAGGGCCGACCATCTAAGGGCAGAATCCCTCTACAGAAAAGATCATCTGCTGCCTTGCAGGAAGATTGGGGACAATCAAAGGCTAAAGAATGCAAACCTGAATAAAATGCTGGCTGAAATCGGATGCTCTGGGCCACTGGCGCAAAACACAGTGCAAGGTTTTAACGGGTGTTCAATCAGAGTGGATCTGGCGGACTCTAATTGTGATGTTCTGTCTGTGGGCGCGATCAACACACTTAACCTGACAGCTGACTTCATGTGAGAGACTGAAATTCTACTCTGATTGAGTCCTCATCGCAGAGAGAGAGAGAGAGAGAGAGAGAGAGAACTATCAAAACGACAGAAAAACGGTGCGGTACATCACATAGTATCTCGTTCTAGAAAGACTCGGAGAATGTCGGAGCCAATGTTTTCGAACCTCCAATTTTATTTGATTCTAGTAATTTAGTAAGAGGGAAGCGTTAGTAGATTTTTTTTTAATTGTGTGTTTTCAAACTGTCGTCTATGAAAACGAATATGGATTTCACGAAAGTCGACCTTCCTGACGTTATAATCGACAATGCACAATGGCTGCAAAAGTCCCCACTTTTTTTACCTTTAGGCAAACGCCAGATGGTGTTTTATCGAGAAAAATAGAGTGAAGAAGTGGCTGATCACTTCTCCTTTCGATGGAAGTAGTTTGGAATTGTCGCCTATGCAGTAATTAGGGTATACACGGTGGTCGACCTTGTCAGCAGAATTTGTATACATCGTCAACGTGCTTTAGGTGATGGAGAAATGAAAGAAAAATAAGAGATAATAATTGTATGGTTAAAGCTTCACATAACTAGTGGACGCCACAAATCAAAACGACGTTTCGGCGTAGAGGCCTTCAAGAGGAACACATATACAATATACGTACAAATATGTATTTAAAATAAAAAGTAAATAATTAAAAAATCGAAATAGAAAGAGAATCTCTACCTAAACTACGATATAGAGATATCTGTAAATCTTCTCTGAATGACTTCTCCATCTGTGAAAATGACTGGGAACATCTGACAAGTGATCGCACATCGTGGAGAGCATGTATAAGGAATGGTATAACATCATTTGAGACTGTGCTAAGGCAAAACTTAGAAGTGAAAAGACTCATGAAAAAGGATGGAAAACCCTCTGTGCCTGACTTGTTCATTCTTTGGCCGCACGTGTTTGTCAAACATTGGTAGAATTAGCCACGAGAGAAGTTGTTCAAATAATATATATATATATATATATATATATATATATATATATATATATATATATATATATATATATACACAATAGCCCCCGCTAGATTGTCTTACAAGACGAAAAGGGGCATACAGTCATCACTTAATTATCGAGAACCTGCGAGGAACATCCTGACCCATACACAAACTCCTTAGCACAGCCTGGGATCCATTGGTGATGATATATTGTTTTTCTATTTTCAATTTTACCCGGGTTGCGGCACTTTTTCTTATCTACTCTTTTTGAGTTTTAACTACCGATGGTTCTTTAACGTGCACAAGTGCACACGGGACCTCATATTTTTTGCCCCTATCCGAGAGGGCTTAATCTCACTACCCAGAGACCATGGGAGGGTAAAGTCATGAAGAAACCACGGACTCAATTCTCTGTATTTTTGACAAATATTTTCACTGAAAGAACTGGCCTTCCTGTCCAGAGACGGAAATCTAACGGCTAGACCCCTCAGTCCCTTCCATTGTGTGCACGTACGTTACTATCATCTCTAATGAAGCTTCATACAAACTGGTTTGATCACTCTACAAACTAAACTAATTTATATTACTGCAACTCTCTACCATCAATGCACAAGTAGATGCAAACTTATTAATTCTATTACAATCATGTACATTTACTCCTAAATCTAGAATAATGTATTTCTCTACAGACCTCTTAATTTATATATTTTTTAAAAACAATGTAAACTTGTTCATTTTTCTACAAACCTCTATATTCGTTCAACAATCAAAAGTACTTAATTTTTCTACAAACCTCTATACGTACTCTAGATCTAAACTACTTTTCTACAAACCTCGATATTCACTCTATTTGTAAACTAGTTCATTTTTTCCGACACTCACTCCAAAAGTCGATATTAATCCATCACAAACCATAACATTCGAATATTAAATTACATTATTTAATTAGAAAAAAATATGAGTAGGTCATGAACTAAGTTTGGGTGTCCGGTTAGCGCAATCGATAGGCGGTTGGCTTACCACGGCAACAGCCGGGGTTCGTACCCTGGCGAGGACACCTGGGTTTTACTAATTCCCTAAAAATTAGTGGGAGCCGCGATAGCTCAGTGGTTAGTGAACTGGACTACTACGGACAAGGGGTAGGGTTCGATCCCAACCGACGGCTCCGGGTTCACCCAGCCTTAAATGGGTACCGGATTATTTCTGGGAAAGTAAAGCAGCACGGGCGTAATACCGACCACATTACCCCAAAAATCATGTGCTGAAGGTCTGTAAAATATAGGGTCACTAACACCATATTTCCCTATACGCCACTTGGCGTGACGGGGGTACTTTACTTTTTTTACTATGAACTAAGTTTACTTAGTAAATGAAATTCCCTGCCCTCCCTGCTAGATGTATGAGGAATGTGACTATAATTTCTCCATGACCGCGGCACATTTTTGGTTGATATGCTCAGTATCGCACGGGACCAATATTTACTTGCAAATATCTAAATTTAAATTAAATCCGTCGCCTTCTTGTATCCTACTCTCTCCTGGTTTCTGGCTAGTGAGACCCAAATTCTAGAATTATGATATACCAGCAAATAGAGGGAGGTCCCTGTGCACTTCGCGGGCGCTAAAGAACCTTTGCAGTTTGAAATCGAATGAGTAGGCCAAAGAAAAATATTCATTGGCTGTGCAAAATTGTCAGCAAAAATGCATCGACATCGACGGATCTGAGCTGTGTAACGGAGGTTGTGTGCGTGAGTCAGAGTTCTGGATTTTCTAGATATTTCGGAGGGAAAATAGGAGCACCTATGGGTGTGTCAGGAGTGCATGGATGAAGATGATTATAATGCAACGTTGCATAACGTAACTATCTTTAGCTCCTTCAGAAATTAGTGCCCACACTTTATTATTATCTCAGAAATGGATGAATTTATGTAATTTATTTTTTCATGAAGTCTTATCTTTTCACCGACCTAAGTCTCTTGTTTTTTCCCTATTGTCATGCATTTAGGAAAGATTTGTGCTTCTTTGAGGTATATAAAAATATGATTTTCTTGGTTGTCCTAATTTTTAGGAATTTACAATACCCACATTTGTTGTAATCAACTCACCGTCTAACAAGGAAAATTTTACGTGCTGTTCACTCAATCTTAGCACCATCTCGCGCACACTGAACCGTAACTTGTAAGACACAATCCACTAAGAGGTTTGTTAGAAAATTAACACAATTTACAGCAAAATCTAATGTTTAGAGCACACAGTTTGATATTTTCCTAAAATGATATAATAAAAAACGATTTGTGTAAAATTCAGACTACCTTTGTACTTAAATGTTATAAAATCTTAAGGTCGGTGAAAAAATAAGATTTCACGAAAAAAAAAACAGAAATTGATCAAACAGTTTCCGGGATAATTGATCATCTCTGTGGGCACGAATTTCAGAACGAACTATAGACTCGTGTTCGACGATCATGTATCACACATTGTACAGGACCGGCATTGCATCTCGTCACTTGGCTCTGTTCTGCATGAGTGGCGCAATCTCGCCGAGGGAGCTAATGCCTGTTGTTGTTGTCTCCCCTCTCCATGTTCTTGTATCGTTTCTCAAGTATTTTTTCTACTCTTAGGTTCCCATATGAGGGCCTGCTTTAGGATATTTTTCTTATCTCTTCTCACCACATCATCATCATCATCAAATACCGGACCTTCTGGCGTAGGTGATCATGTCTCTCCACAACTTTCGATCTCGACAGCTATTTATCATTTCTGTTGTCGACCTTCTGCTAGCCATTCTCTTAAGCTGTCTGTTATGTTTTCTCTTTGCTTCCCTCTATCTCTTCGTCCCTCAATTTTCCCAGCCGTTACAATATATTCCAGTTGTTCTCTTCTCATTACATGGCCAAAAAATGATGATTGTTTCTTCCTAATATTGGAAATTAGCTCTCTTTTTGCTTTGACCTCTCTAAGAACATCTTCATTACTCTTATTAGCTGTCCATGGTACTCTCAACATTCTTCTATAAAACCACATTTCTACAGACTCCAGTGATTTTCTTTTATGTTGTCCTATTGTCCATAATTCGCATCCATATGGTAAGACTGGCTCTACATAACATTGAAGAACTCTTTTTCTATTTTTGATTGTTAAAAATGGATTGCATAGTATCTTCCTCAATTTTTTGGAAAGCTGCTTTTGCATGAGCCATTCTGCATCTCACCTCTTTTGTACATCTTCCGTCTGAGGTTAACAAAGTTCCCAAATATTTAAATTCATTTATCTGTTTTAATATTGTTCCACTTATCTTTATTTTGCACTGAGATGATGTCTTTTTCTTTGTTGTTACCATTAACTCTATCTTTTTGCTATTAAGGCTGAGTCCTTTATTTTTACTTTCTTTCACTATAATGTCCAACATTTCTTGCAACTCATTTTCACTCTTAGCGATTAAGACTGTATCATCAGCATACGTTAGATTATTTATATTATGACCTCCAATTGTTATTCCATGCATGTCCCTTATGGATCTTAAAATAATCTCACTATAAATATTAAACAAAACTGGTGACAGCACACAACCTTGTCTAACACCCTGTTTTATTTGTTGAAACGTTCCCAATTGGTTTCCAGTTCTTATGGCCGTTGTTTGTTGCCAGTACATGTTCTTTATTATTCTTACATCTATGCTGTCTACGTTTATGCTTTCTAAAATTTTGATTATTTCTTGGTGCCCCTAGAACTATGGTGTATCTCACCACATAGCCAGTATAAAACGATCCTCTTCTCTTGATTATAGATCATTATTGTTTTGACGCTTTGCAACTTCTCTTGTTTCCGCACTAGTCTTGAATTCATAACATAACATAACATAACATAACACATCGAAATGTCCCCTCATAGGCGAACTTAACTGCTTTTCTTAATAATGAAACATCTCCTCTTATACACTGAATAAATTCATCGAGAAGCAAGAGGTTCACTTACCTTCACATATTGAGCAAATTGATTTATCTAGAAATCGCCCTATTCATTCACCCTTTTATCTAATTCGTTTATCTATCTACAATCTTTCCCTGTAAACCACGTCCCTAAAGTCATAAATTCATTCGCAAACATTTCATTTAATCTGTGTGCTTTTTGAGGATGGATATTTTTTTTTTTCATTTAATTCAAAAGCGACTATTGAATGAGCTGAATACAGGATGCAAAGATAACATTATGGGGATTGCTTCAATTCATGAAATGGCTAGAGTATAAAGAAAGTGAATATACTATAATGAAAACAAGGATATGAAACAAAAGTAAGAGATTTAAGATGTTGGGAAAGTGTATCATCCGTGGGCAAAGCGAGACTAATAAAGGGAATGCATAGCTCAAAAACAAATAACATAAATGGGGAATTTAATATACATTCATTCATCATCATCATCATTGAGTGCCCTCTCCACATCGAAGGTTGGCTACCATGGAGCGCCATTCCACTCTGTCGCTTGCTTTGATGGTGCAGATTGCCATAGGCTGACTTGTCCATCTTTTGATGTTACTCGTCCATGTTATTCTTGGTCTGCCTCTGCCTCTTTTACCTTGTATTTTCCCTTCTTATATTACTTTTATTAGACTTAAAATACATTATCACAAACAAACATGTCGTGACTGACACAAACGGATTAAGATTAAACGATGTCAGCGTTGACTTGTCTATGTCAAAAATGAACACTAACAACCAGAGACAAAAGTGAGGTCACGAATATGAAAGAATATGTCTTTAGACAAGTAGTGGAGAAGAAATACACCTTTCGTGGTTTTGGTGTGGCATACAAGGAATTGTGTATAAGCACTCATTGTATGAGGATAGGAATATTTATGGTTAACATGGTCAACACTTCGCCATGCCGCCTTGTTACTCTGATTAAAGATCATCAGAAATATGGGATAAAAGAGGAAAAAATTATATCACTAAACAGTGTAAGAAAGAAAAGACCATAAACTCAGTAAAGACTATAGGATATAAAGGGAAACAATAAATTCATTAAACACTGCAGGATATAAAGGTAAACAATAAACTCATTAAACACTGCAGGATATAAAGGGAAACAATAAATTCATTAAACACTGCAGGATATAAAGGGAAACAATAAACTCATTAAACACTGCAGGATATAAAGGGAAACAATAAACTCATTAAACACTGCAGGATATAAAGGGAAACAATAAACTCATTAAACACTGCAGGATATAAAGGGAAACAATACACTCATTAAATACTGCAGGAAACAAAAAGAGACAATTAACTCACTAAACACACCTTGTTTGCAGCAAATAAACGTAGTCCAACATAAACAGCGATTACAGACAAAATATGTGCTACACCAACTGTGATTTCCCTTTAAAACGGAAAATTAATGTGTTTGTTTATCACGGCTCCTAGAAACAAAATATTATTGGACAACAGACACTAACGGTCACGTGTGCAGCTGAAAATAGCAAATCAGGGCCGTCGAGAAAGAGGTCAAAGCAATAGGAAAGCTTATCACCGACATCAGGAGGAAACCATCCGTCTTTGGTCATTAAGATGGGAGATACTGGAATATGTTGTGATAACAGGAAAATAATTTCGGGAAAAGAGATAGAGAAAAACAGAGAGAACAGATTACAGACAATTTCAGCAATAAAGGTAAATTACGAGACTTGAATCGGTATTTTAGCACGCAAGTTTGCATCCATATGTGCTCGGACGACTATCCGGAAGTGTTCGGAGATTTCAAGCATCGAAACTCACAATGCGAGGCGGCATTCCTCACATTCCCAGTGTACAATCCAGGTACCTATTTCTAACAGCGGTTGGGTCGACCGCGGAGGTATTTGTTTTTTTTTTTCCAATCACGAGTTTAGCTGACACCGCTTCCAGGGGAAATCGAACACGGGTTGTCCGAACGGCGGTACCTTAGTTGGGTGGTTTTCCCAATCTAGGATACCGAAGCCACTATTTTTTTAAAGAATGATTCTGTATAGAAAAACAGGGATAATAGACAACCGAAGCAATAGAAAGTTGTAGAGAAATGATGATCGCCACCATTTCTCATTGATCTTGATGTTTGTGCTGATCAACAACTGGACTTCTTCTTCTTTCCTTCCTCATTTGCCTTTCAGCGTCGAAGGGAGATATAATAACGGCCTTTTTGCTCTTCTGTTCGCCTTGCTGCTGTTATGTTTCCTAGTGCTTCTAATATTCCATCCATCCATCTTTTTCGTGGTCGACCCGCGTCGTCTGGTGTTCTCGCATCGTTTGTTGAAGGCTCGTTGTGTCGTGTTTTGATATTTCTGCCTTGTCACGTGGCCAAACCATTTTATCTGTTGTTTCTTTATTTATTCTTTGGCACGGGCTATTCCTAGCTTTTTTTTTCTCAGTTCTTCATTTCTGATCTTATCTCTCAGATACATATCAAGTGTGCACTTGACAGTAGCAAACTTAGAAAAACTGATGTTTTGCAATGCAAGTTTTGTGTTACCTCCCTATTCTATTGTCTTATAAAAATAAAAGTAAACTACCCCCGTACGCCAAGTGGCGTATAGGGAATATGGTGTTAGTGCCCATACATTTTACAAATCTTCGGCACATGATTTATGGGGTCATGTGGTCGGTATTACGCCCGTGCCGCTTTACTTTCCCAGAAAAAATCCGGTACCAATTTAAGGCTGGGTGAACCCGGTGCCGTCGGTTGGGATCGAACTCTACCTCTTGTCCTTTGTAGTCCAGTTCGCTAACCACTGAGCAATCGCGGCTCCCATTTCCCCCGACTGGAAAATAACTTTATACCAGTTTCATTTATGTTTTTCTTTCCCCTTTAATTAGAAATAATTTGTGCTGCATTTATTGTTGTCTTAATTTAATTGTATTTGACCTAACGGATGAGTACACATTCAAAAGCAAAATTGACTAACATATTGTTAAATATTGAAATAAACTATGGCTGATAAATGAAACTGTCTGCGGATTAAGGAAATTGCTCATATTTGGCGTCATTATTTTTAATAAATGTCTCTTATGCAATGATGACTTGCTCTTGTATTATGGCTTCCTGAAACGAAACTTACACAGTAGTTATCGCCCGTTAAATTATCCAATAAGAGCAAAAGAACCGGTTTTTTACTGGTTATAACCAGCTCTAAAGCGAATTTGATTCTATCTCGTCATGAAAAGAATTTTAAGTGCTACTTTCTCAGAACGGAAATCAGTTTGTGGTATTTGGAAGTGAGTTACGAATGGTTAGAGTGTAGTTGTCAAAATGTCAGTTTGGATTAACCAATCAAAAACCTCTGTAATATAGTCATGTGGGATATGACGTCACTAAAGCTTTTGAGGGAGTATGACTAGGGTCAGCTTGTTAGAACTTAGGATCCCAGGAGAAATCTTTCTAAACATGGAGACCGTCGCTGAGAGAACAGACGTGGAATGTTGTTTAGTAGATATCATAGAGGAATAGAAACTATCAAAGTCTTGCTGTTTAATCAATGTCTTGCTGTTTAATCCAATTGTTGCTGTTTAATCAAAATCTAGCTGTTTATAATCCAAATGTTGATGTTTAAT
This sequence comes from Megaustenia siamemsis, assembly GCA_032433765.1. Taxonomy (NCBI): domain Eukaryota; kingdom Metazoa; phylum Mollusca; class Gastropoda; order Stylommatophora; family Ariophantidae; genus Megaustenia; species Megaustenia siamemsis. Next base: position 53,565,611 of record JAVIAB010000126.1, read on the forward strand.
CAAAGCCTTGCTGTTTAATCAAAATCTTGCTGTTTAATCAAAGTCTTGCTATTTAATCCAATTGTTGCTGTTTAATCAAAATTTAGCTGTTTAATCCAAATGTTGATGTTTAATCAAATTCCTGCTGTTTAATCAATGTCCTGCTGTTTAATCAAAGTCTTGTTGTTTAATCAGTCTCACTGTTTAATCAGTCTTGCTGTTTAATCAGTCTCGCTGTTTAATCACAGTCTTGCTGTTTATCAGTTGGCTGTTTAATCAAAATCTTGCTGTTTAATCCAAATGTTGCTGTTTAATCAAATCTTTACTGTTTAATCAAAGTCTTGCTGTCTAATCAAAGTCTTGCTGTTTAATCAAAGTTTTGCTGTATAATCAGTCCTGCTGTTAAATCAAAGTCTTGCTGTTTAATCAGTTTTGCTGTTTAATCAAAGTCTTGATGTTTAGTCCAAATGTTGCTGTTTAATCAAAGCTTTACTGTTTAATCAAAGTCTTGCTATTAAATCGAAGTCTTGCTGTTTAATCATAATATTTCTGTTTTATCAGTCTTGCTGTTTAATCAGTCTTTGTGTTTAATCAAAGTCTTTATGTTTAATCAGTTTCGCTGTTTAATCAAAGTCTTATTGTTTAATCAAAGTATTGCTGTTTAATCAAAGTCTTGATGTTTAACCAAAGTCTTGATGTTTATTCAGTCTCGCTGTTTAATCAAAGTCTGAATGTTTTATCAGTTTCACTGTTTAATCAATTTCTTGATGTTTAATCTATGTCTTCATGTTTAATCAATGTCTTGATGTTTAATCAAAATCTTGCTGTTTTATCCAAATGTTGCTGTATAATCAGTCTTGCTCTTTAATCAAAGTTTTGCTGTTGAATCAAATTCTTGCTGTTTAATCAAGGATTAACTGTTTAATCAAAATGATGATGTTAAATCCAAATACATTAACAGCCAACTCTATGTATTACTTCGCGGGATGTGACCATTGACAAATTGACAGATATTACCCGGAGTTTGGCAGCGTGATATTATATTAATGAATTACGATACACAATAACCATCAACATGTTTGTAATTCTATTTAAAGTTAGATTTACTGAGTGATACGTCGATATAGCAACTCGACGAAACGACAGCTGTTAATGAAAGGAAATCCATTCACTGTAGATGAACTCAACGCTATAATGTAGTTTACTATTGAATTAGACATCTTACTGACATCTCCAAAGAGGTGAAATTAGATGAAGAAACTTTAATTCTGTTAACAGTAATCTTTGTTTTGTTTTGATAATGAGATGGTTGTCTTCAGTAAGATGTGATGTGTCCATTTTGAGAATGTTAGTAAACAGTCAACATTTTGTGTAATATAATTGTATTATGTCTATACTGATTATTCCATATGGTATTTATCTAATTTATGTTTGATTGCTAAATACTGTACTATTATTACAATATAAATCAAATGTACACATATACTGTAGCAAATGCTTGACATAAATTGGGGAATTAAAAGAAAGTGGATCGATTAAATATAATATGTGCTAAACATAAATTAGGACAGTAATGGAAAGTTAGTGATTGAATGTAACATATACTGAACGTAAAGTGGAACCCTAATGGAAAGTGATCGATGGAATATAGCGTGTGCCAACAGACGACAAAATATACATGGAAAACAAAACAGTGGAAGAGATCGATCACTTTATCTATCTTGGAAGTCACATTGATCAAGAAGGGGATACAAGCAAAGAAATTAGAATCAGAATGGCTAAAGCAGCAATGTCTTTCAGAAGTCTTGAAAACTTGTGGAAATCAAAACTCATCAGCACAAACACAAAACTTAGACTATTCAAATCAAATGTACTATCAACCCTTACGTATGCTTGTGAAAGCGGAAAACAACAAGAAATATAGAAACAAAGTTGAACGCATTCGAAAATAAATGTCTAAGGAAATTACTTGGTATAGCGTGGAACGAATTCAAAACAAACGATGAAATTAGAGAAATCGCCAATCAACCACTAATATCTTCAGTAATAAAGAAAAGACGATGGTCATATGTTGGACATGTGATGAGAAGAGATAATAACTGAATAGCAAAAGCAAGCCCTCATGTGGGAAACAACAGGTAAGAGGAAAAGAGGAAGACCCAGAGAGGCACTGAGATGAACATTGAAGAGAGAGGCAAGAGCAGCAGGAATCGGCTCCCTCAATGAGATAGAGCTGCTTGCACAGAACAGAGACAAATGGCGAGATTTGATAAAATATCTTTAAAAGAAGTGAAAACTGCTAGAACAAAAATTCAGATAAGAGAGGGAGTATCTTGGTCTACGCCGTATGGGCCGGCTACGGCTCGAAAGGTCAATAGATAGAAACTTAAAGTGGGAGAGTAATGGAAAGTGAGCGATGAAATATAGCATGTGCTAAATATAAAGTGGACAGTAATGGGAGCTAAAAGGTAGAAGAAGACATGATTGCGTGCTACATATGCATGTTATCTGCGAATTTTACAGCGTGTATCGGAATGGACAATATTCACATTTCATGAAAATCGATCTTACTATAATCAGTTCGCCCACTCTAATGACAAAATTATCAAAATCGGAAATCGAATGTTGAATTATCAAACTCGTCCTTGTCATATCAGCTGAGTTGAGTTTCGTTCTGACTGTCATTTCTGAGATAAAAATGTCTTGGGGAAATATACACATTGAAACAAGTTGAAGGACAAAAGTCACATGAAATTACTTTGCCACTATTTGTTTTTAATCTGACTAGACTGTACAGAACTTGAAATTGTAACAAACTATACGTACCTGGGGACTGTAACAATGGAGACTGCCAATACGAGACCAAAGAAGATGAGAAATGCATCAGAAAAATTGGACACCACAATAATATGTTGCACAATACGAACAAGGCAATATAATTAAAATTGCTGAGTGGATGTACTTTTTTGATAGCGACATAAGACCGCGAATCATAGACAATCTTGCAAGCAACAGAGAAAAAAAATTGATTCATTCGAAACAAAATTTTACAGAAAAATCCTTAAGATGTCTTGGATGATGAAAAGAGCAATGTCGTTTTATAAAAGCTGACGTTTTATAATAGCTGACGTTTTATAATAGCTGACCTTTGAAAATAGCTGGCTGTTGAATATTTTACAGATGAAATTAAAATACTAGGAAAACGTCAAAAGATAATGTGGGTGGAGAGAAGAATAATGTAATGTATGGATACAGCAAAACGAGACAGAGAGAGAGAGAGAGAGAGAGAGAGAAAGAGAGGGGGGGGGGGGAGCGAGAAGAAGGTGGTTTCAGGAATCAAAGAATCCTTGAACATGACAACAGAGGAAGTGTGAGATTTGGCTGGAGACAGAGATTCTTTCAGACGGGCTGTGATGAGTGCTACGTTCAGCAAAGGACACAGACGGGCTGTGATGAGTTCTACGTTCAGCAAAGGACACAGACGGGCTGTGATGAGTGCTACGTTCAGCAAAGGACACAGACGGGCTGTGATGAGTTCTACGTTCAGCAAAGGACACAGACGGGCTGTGATGAGTGCTACGTTCAGCAAAGGACACAGACGGGCTGTGATGAGTGCTACGTTCAGCAAAGGACACAGACGGGCTGTGATGAGTGCTATGTTCAGCAAAGGACACAGACGGGCTGTGATGAGTTCTACGTTCAGCAAAGGACACAGACGGGCTGTGATGAGTGCTACGTTCAGCAAAGGACACAGACGGGCTGTGATGAGTGCTACGTTCAGCAAAGGACACAGACGGGCTGTGATGAGTGCTACGTTCAGCAAAGGACACAGACGGGCTGTGATGAGTGCTACGTTCAGCAAAGGACACAGAAGGGTGATAGTGGTTTTTTAAATGCAAAATTATTCTCCTTGTAGTCTGGTAGTTGTTTTTGTTTCTTCTGTAAAGACTTTTCATCCTTTCTTGATGTTACTTTTAATGTCATGACAATCATGATCCGAGTTAGTAGTCGAGTTTGATAATGAGATACAGAGAGTCTTGCCAAATGTATTCAAGGACATATTGTTATAGAGAATGCAGTAATGTAATGATGACGCGCTTGTTTGGCGCTACCGTGGTTTTTTGGTTCTGAAAGAGTCTGGCGTTCACACATGGGCACGGCTAAAACAAGGACTGGATACCAGCGCTCTTCTGGAGTTGAGGTAAAGTAATAATAGCGAGAAAGATGTTTGCATCTACCTCTAATATCTTATAGCCTATATACAGTGAACTGTTATTTCACTCTAAGAAGAGTCATGAAAACGTTATGAAAGAGATCAAAGCAAAAGAGAACAAATTTCCAATATTAGGAAGAAACAATCATCATTTTTTGGCCATGTAATAAGAAGGGAACAGTTTAAATATATTGTGACAACTGGGAAAACTGATAGACGAAGAGGTAGAGGGAAGCAAAGAGAAAAGATACCAGACAGCTTAAGAGAATGGCTTGGCAGAAGGACAACAACAGGAATGATAAATAACTGTCGAGATCGAAAGTTGTGGAGAGACATGATCACCTACATCAGCAAGCCCGGTACTTTATGATGATGATGATTATTATTTCACTTCCATACAACATTATGTAGGATCTCAAAAATAAGCTAGAAAGGATACATTTCAAATGAACAGATAAGAAATGAATCAAAACAAGAATATGTGTCGAGCTTTATAAGAAGGCGTTGGAAATACGTCGGTCATGTACTGAGAACTAAAGAAGAAAGACTTTCCCCATCAGGCATTCATGTGGAAACCACCTGGTGAAAGAAAACAAGGTAGACCAAGAGAATCGCTAAGCAGAACAATTAATAGGGAAGGCTCAACCATAGGACTAAGAAACAACCAAGAACTACAATAACTAGCAGCCAGCAGATCGTCGTCAATCATGGAGAACTATGAACAGTGAAGAAATCCAATGGAGAAAATCAGCTGACAATTATGTATCAAATAATTGGAATTAGTTGTGACGTGCTACCGACCCTCTTGTCGCTTGTTAGAAATAACGTGAAACAATTTGGTTGGGAAAAGTTTCACAAATAATGGAAAATTAAGAAATAAAGTTAAAATATGTTGTAAGTAGAGATTTCGACAATAATGGACAATTAAGAAATAAAGTTAAAATATGTTGTGAGTAGAGATTTCATCAATAATGGCCAATTAAGAAATAAAGTTAAAATATGTTGTGAGTAGAGATTTCGTCAATAATTGATATTTCTGTGATAGAATGAAGTTTCCTGTATAGAAAATAATTCCCAAATAATTAACAGTAACGAGATATATTGAAAATACTGGAATTCCAGTAAATTATGACATGAGCCATCAAAGATTTGAACATCTGACCTAACCATCTTTACTCCAGTTGACTACATGAACATATCAGAAGGCACCAAGACAAAAGGACGACCAAGGATAGAATGAATAAACATAAGCTAAAAGCCAATAAATAAACACAAGGCGATAACAACCCAGGCTACACAATTAGATATGATCAGAAACCGTCTCTTTGCCATACCTCACAGTACAAGCATTATACCAAATCATATAAGGTAGTCGCTTTTCCTTCGTAGAACGTTGCAGTCACCAGAGCTCGACTGAGTAAATATCCTCTATCCAGATCTACCACTTCTTCTGTTGTCATGTTCAAGGTCTCTTTAATGTCTTTTAAATCCCCCTCTTCTTGATCTACCTCTGTTTCGTCTTCATGGAACGTGGCTTCAGTTATCATGATTTCTTGGAGGTATGTAACTAGTAGTTTGTCTTCATGGAACGTGGCTTCAGTTATCATGATTTCTTGGAGGTATGTAACTAGTAGTTTATCTTCATGGAACGTGGCTTCAGTTATCATGATTTCTTGGAGGTATGTAACTAGTAGTTTGTCTTCATGGAACGTGGCTTCAGTTATCATGATTTCTTGGAGGTATGTAACTAGTAGTTTGTCTTCATGGAACTTGTCTTCAGTTATCATGATTTCTTGGAGGTATGTAACTAGTAGTTTGTCTTCAGTTATCATGATTTCTTGGAGGTATGTAACTAGTAGTTTGTCTTCATGGAACTTGTCTTCAGTTATCATGATTTCTTGGAGGTATGTAACTAGTAGTTTGTCTTCATGGAACTTGTCTTCAGTTATCATGATTTCTTGGAGTTATGTAACTAGAAGTTTGTTTTCATGGAACGTGTCTTCAGTCATCATGATTTCTTGGAGGTATGTAACTAGTAGTTTGTCTTCATGGAACTTGTCTTCAGTTATCATGATTTCTTGGAGGTATGTAACTAGTAGTTTGTCTTCATGGAACTTGTCTTCAGTTATCATGATTTCTTGGAGGTACGTAACTAGTAGTTTTTCTTCATGGAACGTGTCTTCAGTTATCATGATTTCTTGGAGGTATGTAACTAGTAGTTTGTCTTCATAGAACGTGTCTTCAGTTATCATGATTTCTTGGAGGTATGTAACTAGTAGTTTGTCTTCATGGAACGTGTCTTCAGTTATCATGATTTCTTGGGGGTATGTAACTAGTAGTTTGTCTTCATGGAACGTGTCTTCAGTTATCATGATTTCTTGGAGGTATGTAACTAGTAGTTTATCTTCATGGAACGTTTATCTTCATTGAACGTGTCTTCAGTTATCATGATTTCTTGGAGGTATGTAACTAGTAGTTTGTCTTCATGGAACGTGTCTTCAGTTATCATGATTTCTTTTTTTTGGTATGTAACTAGTAGTTTGTCTTCATGCAACTTGTCTTCAGTCATCATGATTTCTTGGAGGTATGTAACTAGTAGTTTGTCTTCAGTTATCATGATTTCTTGGAGGTATGTAACTAGTAGTTTGTCTTCAGTTATCATGATTTCTTGGAGGTATGTAACTAGTAGTTTGTCTTCAGTTATCATGATTTCTTGGAGGTATGTAACTAGTAGTTTGTCTTCAGTTATCATGATTTCTTGGAGGTATGTAACTAGTAGTTTGTCTTCAGTTATCATGATTTCTTGGAGGTATGTAACTAGTAGTTTGTCTTCATGGAACGTGTCTTCAGTCATCATGATTTCTTGGGGGTATGTAACTAGTAGTTTGTCTTCAGTTATCATGATTTCTTGGAGGTATGTAACTAGTAGTTTGTCTTCATGGAACGTGTCTTCAGTTATCATGCTTTCTTGGAGGTACGTAACTAGTAGTTTGTCTTCATGGAACTTGTCTTCAGTTATCATGATTTCTTGGAGGTATGTAACTAGTAGTTTGTCTTCATGGAACTTGTCTTCAGTTATCATGATTTCTTGGAGGTATGTAACTAGTAGTTTGAACAAAAGAAGATGATAAATAATTAGACTTTGTCGCTAAGTTGATGGATAAATAATGGCCGTTAACTTTCAAAAACTCGTAGTAATGGCCTTTCCTGAATATTAATTGAAATGAAATGTGGAATTTGGGAACTTTGTTTTGGTACAAGTTATAATGGACTTGTTAAAGGATAGGGAGAAACACTAATGTCGCGTAGCCATGTCATAATGGGCCCGCTACAGGCAGGTGAGAAACACTAACATCGCGTACCTATTTTATAATGGACCCGCTACAGACAGGTGAGAAACACTAACATAGCGTAGCTATTTTATAATGGACACGCTACAGACAGGTGAGAAACACCAACATCGCGTAGCCATGTTATAATGGGCCCGCTGCCGGCAGGTGAGAAACACTAACATCGCAGAGCTATTTTTAATGGACCCGCTACAGACAGGTGAGAAACACTAACATCGCGTAGCCATGTCATAATGGGCCCGCTACAGGCAGGTGAGAAACACTAACATCGCGTACCTATTTTATAATGGACCCGCTACAGACAGGTGAGAAACACTAACATAGCGTAGCTATTTTATAATGGACACGCTACAGACAGGTGAGAAACACCAACATCGCGTAGCCATGTTATAATGGGCCCGCTGCAGGCAGGTGAGAAACACTAACATCGCAGAGCTATTTTTAATGGACCCGCTACAGACAGGTGAGAAACACTAACATCGCGTAGCTATTTTACAATGGACCCGCTACAGACAGGTGAGAAACACTAACATCGCGTAGCTATTTTATAATGGACCCGCTACAGACAGGTGAGAAACACTAACATAGCGTAGCTATTTTATAATGGACCCGCTATAGGCAGGTGAGAAACACTAACATAGCGTAGCTATTTTATAATGGACCCGCTATAGGCAGGTGAGAAACACTAACATCGCGTAGCTATTTTATAATGGACCCGCTACAGACAGGTGAGAAACACTAACATAGCGTAGCTATTTTATAATGGACCCGCTATAGGCAGGTGAGAAACACTAACATAGCGTAGCTATTTTATAATGGACCCGCTATAGGCAGGTGAGAAACACTAACATAGCGTAGCTATTTTATAATGGACCCGCTATAGGCAGGTGAGAAACACTAATATCGCGTAGCTATTTTATAATGGACCCGCTATAGGCAGGTGAGAAACACTAATATCGCGTAACCATTTCTGTTAAATGGCGGCATATTTTACAGAAGTGAAGTCTGCAATTCAGGGAATAAAGAAATCAGTCGTGGTGCAAGTAGATTTGAACATTTGAAAGGTGTTATACAATTGGTATTTAACCACCTAGCTACTATGAATAATCTTGTCTGTCTATTAAATAAGTGCAGGCTGGTCAGTTAGGTGAACTTATAAGCTCTTGTGCTGGAGAACTTATGTTGTACTTATATAGTCTACTTTTCAGAAAGTCGAATGTTATCTGTTTATCTACTTATGTAGAAGTTTTGAACATGTTTTTTTTCGTTCACTCTTTTGTAGGCAAAAGTTGAGCTGCCGTAGCTATTATCTGTTTTGATTGGTGGATAATTTTAGCTGACCAGATGCTTGACCAAACGGCCAATGATATTCCCGGATATAAAATAGATGTTATTTCATTTAATTAAAATAATTGATTCATATGTGAACCTGAGAACATAATATTTTTATTGCGTGATATAAACGTCTATATTTAACTTTCAATAACCGAAAAACTCTCATTTCTATTTAAAATCGGTATGTCTGAAATTCGAACCCTCTACTCTTCTGATGAGTAGCGAGCGCACTTACCACTCAGCCACCGATGCAACTTCGTGACTGATGTCTTTGTCCTATTCTTTCTTTAACCCTAAGAGTCGTTGGAGCACCACTGAAACTTTCTCCAATTTTCTTGTTATTTTCACTGTTTCTTTGAGACCCGGACTGTCAACTCTTTGATGTTATCATCCTATATCTCTTTTATTGACAAACCTCATCTACACTCATTTCACGGATCCTTGGCATCCATAATGGCACCGATAAGTCAGACGTTAAGTAAAGAGCCCCGTCACACCAAGTGGCGTATAGGAAATATGGTGTTAGTGACCATACATTTTACAGACCTTCAGCACATGATTTTTGGGGTAATGTGGTCTGTATTACGCCCGTGCCGCTTTACTTTCCCAGAAAAAAATCCGGTACCGATTGAAAGGCTGGGTGAACCGGAAGTAGTCGATTGGGATCGAACCCTACCTCTTGCCCTTTGTAGTCCAGTTCACTAACCACTGAACTATCGCGGCTCCCAGAGGGACAGACGTACTCAGCTTTAAATAACTATTATACGCTGAGGCTAACAAGTGGACCGACCCTTGGACAGAAAACCTTTCTTTAAAAAAATTCTCAGTCCAAACAAAACACATTCCATGAAGGCGGACATAGCACTAAACACGCATAGGACGAACTACAATCACACATGACCTGTAGCAGTTTATCCAATTGTACATTATGCATTAAGCTCAGTCTACACATGACTGATGCTGTTGTCGTTATCGCTAGCGGTAGCTATTACTTACAGGCGTTCATGCGATCGTGTTATCTATAGCTTGTTTCATAAGTCGTGCCCAACTTTAAAAATCAATATCTTTTAAACCGCTTTTTGTAATTTTTTCAAAATTTGCATGTATAGTTATAATGATTAGAACCCAACAGGGAATTAATTTCATTAAAAACAAACATTTGTTTATTATTTTGCTTATTTGATTTATATAAATTTATAACGACCCATTGATGTAGTCAAAACTTAGTGTTTACAGTATTTAAGTTAAAAATAGCGATTACAAATCCATTCACACGTTTTTGCACGCTTTCCGCGTGAGTTGCTTGACACAATTAGACACTTGTAGTAAACACGAGACATTGTGTGTTCCATTTCCGTTAATTCAGCGGCGTAACGTGGAACAATAACATTTATCATGAGTCTTAAAATGAAATTCTGCAGTTTACAAAACATCGCAATAAAAATGTATGACTATTTTTGCAAAGAGGCTAAACGAGGAAGATTATTTCATTCTTTAGAAAACCCTGAGAATAGGACAAGACACATTTTGGATTTATCTAAACGGTCATTTAATTGCTGGATTCAAGCACGTGACCGTCAATGTTCCAAATATACAAAATCACAAGGTAGAGCAAAAATGTTGGATAATTTCGACAGTGAACTTATTAGAAGTGAAATTCGCAAAATGTTGGGTATGAATGAAACTGTTACAATAAGAAAATTAAAAGTATCGCTGAAAAAGAACAACAGTATTGAAATATCAGTCTACATTATGGAGGAATGTGAGAGCTGCAGGCTTTACATTCAGAAAGTATTCCAATGGACGAAACATCATCTGTGAGAAGCCACATATAGTAGTCATGAGAAGCAAGTACTTACGTGAAGTAAAAGAGGTGCGCAAGCAAGGTTATGATATTGTGTACTTGGATGAAACATGGATCAATGCTCACCACACTAACCAAAGGGAATGGCAGTCATCAGATGGAAAGATTAAGAGATTAATACCTAGCAGCAAAGGACAGCGCTTGATAATTGCTCATGCAGGTAGTCGACAACATGGACTAATACAGAATGCAGAGCTCATTTTTCTTTCAAAATCCATAGACAATCGGGATTATCACTCTGAGATGAATGGTCACACATTTAGACATTGGATTGAAAATTCTGTTCTCCCAGCACTAGATCGACCATCTTGCCTAATAATGGACAATGCAGCGTACCACAACATTGTTGCACTTGAAGATAAAGTCCCGACGTCATCCAGTACAAAAGATGCTATTAAGATATGGCTCACAAAGGAGCACATACAATTTAATAACATGTACTTAAAACCTGAATTACTATCTCTAGTAAAGCAAAAACAAAGGACAAAGATTTTTCAAATAGATAAGATTATCCAAGAGCACGGTCATATAAGTTTGAGGCTGCCACCTTACCATGCTCATTTAAATCCAATAGAACTAATCTGGGCAAAATTAAAAGGACAAGTGGCAGATGAAAATACAACATTCAAAATATGCGATGTAAAGACTCTTGCTAGTCTCGCTTTATTAAATATAGACAAAGATTATTGGGCTAAATGTGAAGACCACGTCTTAAAACAGGAAGAGGAATATTGGAAAAATGATGGTTTGTGGAATGTTCAACCCCAAACAGTTATTAATCTTTTAGACTCGTCTGATTCAGGATGAAAGTATATAGCCCCCACAATGTTGGCCCCTATATTACCTTAAATTATTTCAACAAACGGTCCTTTTCAGGACCACACAACTATGAAAATTGGACATACAGGTATACCTTGATATTATTATCGTCCGTCCTCGAACTGAGCAGACAAAAATTCTCCTGGTGTTTTGTTTTATCCAGTTATTTCCCCATTACGGCCACGCCTTTACCTAGTGAAAATTAATCGTAGACCAGCAACTACGGTAATTTCTATTCTTTAGGGCTTCACAATTTACAATTTTGACAAACATCAAAGAAATATCGCCGCTTTAAGAAAACTGCAGCTGCAAGATATTTGTTAAATATACATTTAAAGGGTCTTTTGCATTCTAATAACATTTGGAAAATTTCAAAAGTATTTAACAAACGGTTAGAGAGTAATAGCGTTTTGAAGTTGGGCATATGTTTTGAAACGAGCTATAGTTGTAAATACATTAATGATAAGCGGTGTAGGCGTCCAAAATGAAAGCACAAGATACATGTTTGTTTGTGGTAAGCATAATTTGATGATGTGAACTGTCATTTTCAAAGATGTTGTGAAGATGCGATGTGATTTCAACTTGTCAAGAATTGCGTTATTTGTTTGGAGTTTGAGCTATTTTACTTGCATGGCGGTATACTCTACTTTACTTGCATTGGGTTTATTATATTTTACTTGCATTGGGTCTACTCAACTTCACTTGCTTGGGGTCTACTCTATTTCACTTGCATGAGGTTTACTCTATTTCACTTGCATGAGGTTTACTCTATTTCACTTGCATTGGGTCTATTCTATTTCACTAGCATGAGGTTTAATCTACTTCACTTGCATGGGGTCTACTCTATTTCACTAGCATGAGGTTTAATCTACTTCACTTGCATGGGGTCTACTCTATTTCACTTGCATGGGGTTTACTATATTTCACTTGCATGGGGTTTACTCTATTTCATTTGCATGGGGTTTACTCTATTTCACTTGCATGGGGTTTACTATATTTCACTTGCATGGGGTTTATTCTATTTCACTTCCATGGGGTCTACTCTACTTCACTTGCATGAGTTTTAATCTCTTTCACTTGCATTAGACCTAAGCTATATATTGGTGGTTTTATTTTCTACTTTCTATACTAAACCAACGAATACATATTTCGTACCCCCTTTATGAATATTGTATATCACATGAGCAAAGATTATTACAATTGATGTAATGTGGCGAATAGCAAAATAACAGGAATAAACGATAGCTTAACGACGTCAGGCATGGTCACAGGTATAATTCAAAAGTCAAGTACAACCATTACCAGATAAGCTTCCACTTGGAACCCACGTGGAAAGAGGAAACAGGGGAGACCTAAAGGAAACAAAACCTTGAGACAAAGATCGTAGATAAATTGCAAGAGACAACAAAGAACAGAAATGCTTGTAGAGCTCCTATTGATGGCATATTCTCAATGTAGGACAGAAGTCGTTGATTGTTTGAAAGATTCTATGTCTATCTTTGTATTAAAATAATGGCAATGTATAAGTAAATGAGATTGCAGCATAATCTACAATGTTCCACGAAACATATATAAGTGATGCTTTGATACCAAAAAGTAGAATTGAAGAAAGAACGAATGCGCTCTTCGAGATTATCACTCATAGCTCAAAATTGCAACCACTTTCTTGGATGTGATCAGCTTTGCGCTTGTCTGTCCGTCCGTCCGTCCGTCCGTCCGTCCGTCCGTCCTTTCTTCCTTCCTTCCTTCCTTCCTTCCTTCCTTCCGAGCCTAAGACGGCACATGGGCAGAACCACAATCTCAAAAACAGAAACCTTGCGTGCCAAAATGGCACATATTGCAGAGATCACTGCTATATGCCATATATATATATATATATATATATAATCTCACTTTGCGCTAGATGCCGTCCATCTTTTCCATAGAACATTTCTGTCACGCGTGAATCGTCGACCGTGAATGAAACCCGGGCCTCTAATCTTTAGCAGCCCTTTTCAGTAGAGCTGCCCTACCCAAAGGCTACAAATTAACCATAATCATCGAGTGTCACCTCCGCATGGAAGGTTGACTATCATGGAGCGCCATTCCGTTCTGTCTCTTGCTTTGATGGTGTAGGTTTCCATAGGCTGACTTGTCCATCTTTTGATGTTACTCGTCCATGTTAGTCTTGGCCTGCCTCTTTTACCTTGTATTTTCCCCTCCAAGATTACTTTTAGCAGGCTGTTGTATCTTTTAACATGGGTCAGCAACCGCATTTGTTTTATTTGAATTGTGTTTAGTATTTCTGTTTTCATTTTTAGTTGATTTAAGACTTCATCGTTTCTTTTCTTTTCTTTCCATCCAATTCTACCTATTCTTCTATATATCCACATTTCGAGGGCTTCAATTCTGTGTTCTGTTTTCTTGTCTAATGTCCATGTTTCTGCACCTACTTCTGCAGTAACTACTTTTTGCCATTCCTTTTCTTTTGTTTATTTTAGTTTTACATTTTCTATCACTGATTATATCCAAGGTAGTTGTAGCTCCGAACTGTTGAATAGACCGAACATGACTACTCCTTCAATTTTGATATCCGCTCGTCAGTTTTGGGTATTTTTTTTTTGTTTATGATCATAGTTTGTCTATTTGATATTCATATCTAATCCATATTTTTTGCTTGTCATGTTTATTTTATTAAGTGATTGTTGTAAATCTCCAGGATTTTCTACAAGTTAACTACTGATGTCAGAATACACTGTTATCGAATACAATAACTTCACACCTGGCTTCCTTGAGTGCTCCGTTGATTTTTACCTGTTGCTTTCTGTTGCATAATTCAACCGTAGGTATTTTTTAAAAGATGAGCTCTCCAATCTTCAAGCTGGTATAGCCTGGTACAGTTTTGCCTGTCTGAATAGAAAAATACAGATATACAACTTCTCCCGAATTATATTCGTAGCGTTATGCTATAGTCATGAGTAGACATGTGTGAAAGACATTGTCAATGATAACTACATTTTTGTTTAGCTAGTTGGCCACGAGCACCAGCGTTTAATTTTCGTGGCAAAGTGCTTTGTCGAAGAGTACCGGTTTGATCCTGTTTCGTGCTATCTATCGTTCATTGTTTTTTCTGTTGTTGATTATACATACCTCTTCCCCTGAAATGATTCACTGATCACATGCTTCGGAAGTTTCCTCCATAATAATATTCATTTGATCTACAGTTTTGTCTAAAGTTTGATCTACAGTTTGATCTCCCTTTCTACAAATGTTCTACTTTTAAACAATCGTTTTAAAAAATGTTCCTCAAACATCAGGATGTTGCGCATGAGTCTATGTTTTTATGTTTTGTTTTCTTGTTAAACATTCGCTTTACGTTTCTTGTCCTATCTGAAAAATATCTCTTTATGTTGTGAAATCGTACATATGTTATTTCAGGTTTCTATTTATTATCAAAGTAAACTTCTCCGTGGGAACATATTTTTCCCCTTGTGTCTATGGTTTGAATTATTTCATGATCTTCAAAGATTAAAAAAATAATATCAAGCAACGTTTAGACAAATATCATGCATCTTCCCACCTCACTATCTGCGAACAATTTTGTTTCTTCTTATATATTCATTAAGTCTTTGATTTTGTATTAAATGAACATATACGTTTAATCTTATGTTATAAAGATATATTTATTTCTCGTATGTTACTAAGGCATATTCATCATCATCAAGTACCGGGCCTGCTGGCGTAGATGATCATGTCTCTTCACAACTTTCAATCTCGACATTAATTTATCATTTCTTTTGTTGACCTTCTGCCAAGCCATTCTCTTAAGCTGTGTGGTATCTTTTCTCTGTGCTTCCCTCTTATCTCTTCGTTCCTCAACGTTCCCATTTCTCACAATATATTCCAGCTGTTCCCTTCTCATTACATGGCCAAAAAATGATGATTGTTTCTTCCTTATATTGCAAATTATCTCACTTTTTTATTTGACCTCTTTCATAACGTTTTCATTACTCTTCTTAGCTGTCTATGGTATTCTCAACATTCTTCTGAAAAAAACCACATTTCTACAGCCTTCAGTGATTGTCTTGTCTGTTTTCCTATTGTCCATGATTCACATCCATATGTTAAGACATAATATCTAAGAGTGTTAACTCATAAGAAATGGATAATAAAATGTGAACATCGTAGCAGTTACTAATATCATATTATAATAATAACAATTGATTAATTTGTGGGAGAATTTGACGATTAGCAACAAACATAAATGACACATGATTTCTAACTCTGCTAAGAATATATCTTTCAGTAATGATAGGAAACACAGAAAACAATCAACAGTTTGAACCAAGATTGTTTTCTGTTTTCTTTGTTGTCGATGTTGTTTGTTAATCCTTCCGAACGGTGTTAAAGATATCCGCTTTCTCTCGTTATTTTTATTTCAATATTGTAAACCATATGAGGACACCCCCTTTAGTTTATTTTTCAATATTAAGCAATTTCCCTAAAACCTGAAATGTATTTAACCACTCCAATAATGTCCCAATAAAGATTTAGCATCAACGAAATGATTTTGCTGTTTTCTCAGTTTGATCATTTTCACTCCGCCTTTTTTTCCGACTAAGTGCCTATTTGGCTAATTAACCATTTGACCAGATGCTCGCCAGACAAGTGGGCCGGTTGCAGCAATGAGCAGTTAAGCTTGAACTCAAATTTTAAATATTGGTAATGTTATAATCCACATTTGGCTGCAAAATACAATATATATTCGCGTGTAACGCTGGCCTGTGATTTGGTAACAAATTTATTTTTATTTGTTTCTTAATTGTTTACAGAAATATCAGTGTTATCTTTATCTAACTTTAACTTGTGACTGATATCTCAACTAGACATCTAGACTTGATGTTTATGCAAAATTTATTTTATAATCCCATTTATAAATGCACATATAAAAGGTGATAACTCTAGAGGCAAAACGGGCACTCTACAATACAATCTTCATCCCAACGTTGTGCTACTAATTCCATACCTGGACTCTAGATGCAAGAACAATAAGAAAAATAACCACTTCTGAGATAAAATGTGTTAGACGAATGACAGGAAACAGCCTGAGAGATAAGATCAGAAATGAAGAACTGAGAAAAAAGCTAGGAATAACCACCGACATAGAATATATAAAGAAACAACAGATACAATGGTTTGGCCACGTGACAAGGAAAGAAAGATCAAAACACAACACAACGAGCCCTCACCAAACGATGAGAGAATACCAGACCGAAAGGTCGACCACGAAAAAGATGGGTCGATGGAATATTAGAAGCACTAGGAAACATAACAGCAGCAGAGGCGAGCAGAAGAGCAAAAGACAGCAGATTTCATCTCCCCTCGACGCTGAAAGGCAAATAAGGAAGGAAAGAAGGAGGAGAGGATTTATAAATCTACCATTCTATCTTTGCCTTTGCTGCAGATGGCTGTGTTTGACTGCTATTGTGCTTTTTGCACTTTCAACTTGAGTAGTATTTGTGAATATATGATAAGTGCCTTTGATATGTTTTTTTTTAACTGAAATTGACATCTCCTTGTACTTTAAGGGGAAAACACTTATTTTTTGTAAGTAGTTCAGTTTTTTTTTTCTATTTTGACATGGGTAATTATAGGTAAATCTAATAGCTTGCTAGTTCCACGGTCATATTCATTGTACTGTTGTCACTGCAATAGGTGATCAGTCCGTGTTTAGAGAATCACAATTGTGGGTGATCGATCCTTACTTAGAGAGTCACAAATATAGGTGATCAGTTCTTGCTTAGAGAGACTCAACTATAGATTATTAATCCTTGCTTAGAGAGTCACAACTATAGGTGATTAATCCTTGCTTAGAGAGTCACAAATATAGGTGATCGATGCTTACTTAGAGAGTCACAACTATAGGTGATCGATCCTTGCTTAGAGAGTCACAACTATAGGTGATTAATCCTTGCTTAGAGAGTTACAACTAAAGCTGATCAATTCTTGCTTAGAGAGGCTGAACTATATGTGTTTAATCCTTGCTTAGAGAGTCACAAACTGAAGGTGATCAATCCTTGCTTACAAAGTCACATCTATAGGTGATTATTCATGGCTTAGAAAGTCACATCCATAGGTGATCAGTCCTTGCTTAGAGAGTCACATCCATAGGTGATCAGTCCTTGCTTAGAGAGTCACATCCATAGGTGATCAGTCCTTGCTTAGAGAGTCACATCCATAGGTGGTCAGTCCTTGCTTAGAGAGTCACATCCAATGGTGGTCAGTCCTTGCTTAGAGAGTCACATCCATAGGTGGTCAGTCCTTGCTTAGAGAGTCATATCCATAGGTGGTCAGTTCTTGTTTAGAGAGTCACATCTATAGATGGTCAGTTCTTGTTTAGAGAGTCATATCTATAGGTGTTCAGTCCTTGCTTTGAGAGTCACATCTATAGGTGGTCAGTTCTTGTTTAGAGAGTCACATCTATAGGTGATCAGTTCTTGTTTAGAGAGTCACATCTATAGGTGGTCAGTTCTTGTTTAGAGAGTCACATGTATAGGTGTTCAGTCCTTGCTTTGAGTCACATCTATGGGTGGTCAGTTCTTGTTTAGAGAGTCACATCTATAGGTGATCAGTTCTTGTTTAGAGAGTCACATCTATAAGTGGTCAGTTCTTGTTTAGAGAGTCACATGTATAGGTGTTCAGTCCTTGCTTTGAGTCACATCTATGGGTGGTCAGTTCTTGTTTAGAGAGTCACATCTATAGGTGATCAGTTCTTGTTTAGAGAGTCACATCTATAGGTGGTCAGTTCTTGTTTAGAGAGTCGAACTATAGGTGATTATTCTTTGCTTAGAGAGTCACAGCTATAGGTGATCAGTCCTTGCTTAGAGAGTTACATCCATAGGTGATCAGTTCTTGTTTAGAGAGTCACAGATTTAGGTGATCAGTCCTTGCTTAGAGAGTCGCTGCTATAGGTGATCAGTTCTTGTTTAGAGAGTCACATCTATAGGTGATCAGTTCTTGTTTAGAGTCACATCTATAGGTTGTCAGTTCTTGTTTAGAGAGTCACAGCTATAGGTGATCAGTCCTTGCTTAGAGAGTCACAGCTATAGGTGATCAGTCCTTGCTTAGAGAGTCACAGCCATAGGAGGTCAGTTCTTGTTTAGAGAGTAACATATTTAGGTGATCAGTCCTTGCTTAGAGAGTCGCAGCTATAGGTGATCAGTCCTTGCTTTGAGAGTCGCAGCTATAGGTGATTATTCTTTGCTTAGAGAGTCACACTATAGGTGATCAGGCCTTGCTTAGAGAGTCACATCCATAGGTGGTCAGTTCTTGTTTAGAGAGTCACAGATTTAGGTGATCAGTCCTTGCTTAGAGAGTCGCAGCTATAGGTGATCAGTCCTTGCTTTGAGAGTCGCAGCTATAGGTGATCAGTCCTTGCTTTGAGAGTCGCAGCTATAGGTGATCAGTCCTTGCTTTGAGAGTCACACCTATAGGTGATCAGTCCTTGCTTAGAGAGTCACGAGCTATAGGTAATTAATCAGTCCTTGCTTAGAGAGTCACAACTATAGGTAATCAATCAGTCCTTGCTTAGAGAGTCACAGCTATAGGTAATCAATCAGTCCTTGCTTAGAGAGTCACATCCATAGGTGATTATTCATCCCTTGCTTAGAGATAACACTAAGTATGTATGCCGATAGTTCTTGTAGTACTTTTAATAAATTAACTAAACAACTAAAAAAGAATGTGTTTCCAGTAACTGTCACAGCATAATACAAACTCTCACTGCACAAGGTGAGAAATGATTGAAAATGGCTGCTACCAACTCCTCATTATTTTGATTATGCGTGCCCTCTGTTTATGTTTTTTTTCTAAGGTTATACACAATCTGTGATATTTTACATTTTCTCTGTGATAATTTGTTCTGATAGTAAACAATCGCAAATGTAATTTATTAATTATTAATTGAGTCTAAAAATGTACATTGTAAAACAATTGAGTGCTAAATGTACATTGTAAAACAATTGAGTGCTAAATGTACATTGTAAAACAATTGTGTGCTAAATGTACATTGTAAAACAATTGAGTGCTAAATGTACATTGTAAAACAATTGAGTGCTAAATGTACATTGTAAAACAATTGAGTGCTAAATGTACATTGTAAAACAATTGAGTGCTAAATGTACATTGTAAAACAATTGTGTGCTAAATGTACATTGTAAAACAATTGTGTGCTAAATGTACATTGTAAAACAATTGTGTGCTAAATGTACATTGTAAAACAATTGAGTGCTAAATGTACATTGTAAAACAATTGAGTGCTAAATGTACATTGTAAAACAATTGAGTGCTAAATGTACATTGTAAAACAATTGAGTGCTAAATGTAATTCCCATAGACCGATACGAGTAGAAGAGGAATAGGATGGTTGGAGGTGTAAGACCCGCTGACCACAGCGTTGGGCTTTGATGAGCTAACACAGCGTTGGGCTTTGATGAGCTAACACAGCGTTGGGCTTTGATGAGCTAACACAGCGTTGGGCTTTGATGAGCTAACACAGCGTTGGGCTTTGATGAGCTAACATAGCGTTGGGCTTTGATGAGCTAACACAGCGTTGGGCTTTGATGAGCTAACATAGCGTTGGGCTTTGATGAGCTAACACAGCGTTGGGCTTTGATGAGCTAACACAGCGTTGGGCTTTGATGAGCTAACACAGCGTTGGGCTTTGATGAGCTAACACAGCATGAATTACCTTCTCCATTATTGAGTTTAGACCGACATTACATCAGTTGCTGCATCGCATCCAACAGATAACGAAATGTACGCACGTTGTGTGTGCTCGGTAGTGGCACGGCTATACAAGCTCATCTCATTTTACTTCACCCATATTTTGTATCAACCGGGTTGTTGGATACTTGATTATCAAGGCCGTTCACTTGTCTCTGTCTGAAGTAGATCGTTGTGGGTGTCAATTTATCCTTCCTATCCTCATCTTTATACCATAATCATGTGGACAGTTGAGGCACTACTAACAGACTTCATCGACCTTATAAATTGACATCTAATATATCTATGGTCACTCTTTGGGTTTCTGCGTATTCAAGGTATGCTCATTCCTTGATATTATCATCTCATCTATTTCTATGTCTCCCTCTCTCTCTCCTTTCATAGTTCTCTGCAGAATGGTCTATGTCAAGCTAGGTACGTGTCCAAACCATTTCATGTTGCGTTTCTTCAAAAGTCAACCGATCGTCATGTGCTCCGATTGATTATTGTGTCCGTCTCTCTCTCTCTCTCTCTCTCTCTCTCTCTCTCTCTGCGTTCAGGACTCAATCAGAGTAAGGATTCCAGACTCTCATATAAAGTCAGCTGTCAGGCTAAGTGTGTTGATCGCCCCCACAGACAGAGCATCACATTTAGAGTCTGTCAGATCCACTCTGACTGAACACCCGTTAATACGTTGCACTGTGTTCTGCGCCAGTGGCCCTTTCTTGAAGATAGTCAAGAGATCGATATCTCCTCCGATTGCTTATTGTGTCAGTTTCTTCAAGATAGTCAAGAGATCGATATCTCCTCCGATTGCTTATTGTGTCAGTTTCTTCAAGATAGTCAAGAGATTGATATCTCCTCCGATTGCTTATTGTGTCCGTTTCTTCAAGATAGTCAAGAGATCGATATCTGTCCCGATTGATTATTGTGCCCGTTTCTTCAAGATAGTGAAGAGATCCATATCTGCTCCGATTGATTATTGTGTCCGTTTCTTCAAGATAGTCAAGAGATCGATATCTCCTTCGATTGCTTATTGTGTCCGTTTCTTCAAGATAGTGAAGAGATCGATATCTTCTCCGATTGATTATTGTGTCCGTTTCTTCAAGATAGTGAAGAGATCGATATCTCCTTCGATTGCTTATTGTGTCCGTTTCTTCAAGATAGTCAAGAGATCGATATCTCCTCCGATTGCTTATTGTGTCCGTTTCTTCAAGATAGTCAAGGGTTCGATATCTCCTCAGATTGCTTATTGTGTCCGTCTCTTCAAGATAGTCAAGAGATCGATATCTGTCCCGATTGATTATTGTGCCCGTTTCTTCAAGATAGTCAAGAGATCCATATCTGCTCCGATTGATTATTGTGTCCGTTTCTTCAAGATAGTCAAGAGATCGATATCTCCTCCGATTGCTTATTGTGTCCGTTTCTTCAAGATAGTGAAGAGATCGATATCTCCTCCGATTGCTTATTGTGTCCGTTTCTTCAAGATAGTGAAGAGATCGATATCTCCTCCGATTGCTTATTGTGTCCGTTTCTTCAAGATAGTCAAGAGATCGATATCTCCTCCGATTGCTTATTGTGTCCGTTTCTTCAAGATAGTCAAGAGATCGATATCTCCTCCGATTGATTATTGTGTCCGTTTCTTCAAGATAGTCAAGAGATCGATATCTCCTCCGATTGATTATTGTGTCCGTTTCTTCAAGATAGTCAAGAGATCGATATCTCCTCCGATTGCTTGTTGTATCTATTTGCGAACCTTTTCATTCGTGATAAGATCTAAATAATACATGATGTACGTGTACATCGTTCTATATTTTATTACGATAATAATAGATATTTGTTAAACTGTTGATATCTTATAATATTTATTTTCGTTAAAATGTTATTGAAAAGGACAAAACATTTTAAATCAACTTAAATGCACTAGTGTAATAAATGTATTATTGAAAGAATTGGTTATGAAGAAATATTTTACGTAACGGGACAGCTATGCATCGCTGAGAGCTATTTCGGGGGGGGGGGGAGGGCAACATATTTCAGCATACTGAGGTCGTAGTGGTGGAAGGGTGGACTCTGGGATGATAACATCATGAAGTGGATTGTGTGGAACGACAACACGAAATGGACTTTGTAAAAAAAACATCAAAAACTAGATTGGAGAGTTTCTCATTAAAGCATAGCTCTAGCTAGACTGGATAGTTTTTCATTAAAGGATAACTTTAGCTAGACTGGATAGTTTCTCATTAAAGGATAACTCTAGCTAGACGGGAGAGTTTCTCATTAAAGGATAACTTTAGCTAGACTGGAGAGTTTCACATTAAAGGATAACTTTAGCTAGACTGGAGAGTTTCTCATTAAAGCTTAACTTTAGCTAGACTGGAGATTTTCTCATTAAAGCATAACTTTAGCTAGACTGGATAGTTTCTCATTAAAGCATAACTTTAGCTAGACTGGATAGTTTCACATTAAAGCATAACTTTAGCTAGACTGGAGAGTTTCTCATTAAAGGATAACTTTAGCTAGACTGGATAGTTTCTCATTAAAGGATAACTTTAGCTAGACTGGAGAGTTTCACATTAAAGCATAACTTTAGCTAGACTGGAGATTTTCTCATTAAAGGATAACTTTAGCTAGACTGGATAGTTTCTCATTAAAGCATAACTCTAGCTAGACGGGAGAGTTTCTCATTAAAGGATAACTTTAGCTAGATTGGAGAGTTTCTCATTAAAGCTTAACTCTAGCTAGACTGGAGAGTTTCTCATTAAAGGATAACTTTACTTGCTCTGATCATACAACAAATGAACATGTAATACCCATACAAACATTTAGTGCCGATACGGTGCGAGGTGATATCCTGTTACAATTTATTTTCTTTCGTTTATTCTTTGTTGGGAGTTTCTCTTTGACTTGTCAGTGTAAATACGCTAAATGTCACAGTAATTAACACCTTGCAATATTTATTTTATTTTCCCCGTGATTATATATATATATATATCTGTATCCTCATATTGAAAGTGTCATTTATTCTTGTCCTGTCTCATAACTTGCAAAAGGTATGGTACTAGACTAGAAAGGGCCAATTTAGCAAACGGTTAAACAATAGTTTCGATTGGTCTCTGACGTTGAAGAGCTCTCCCCAAGTTATGGTCGGAGTAAGTGAACTTGTCTCAAACTATTATGGGATGTTTGAATGGTGTCTGATGGCTTCATATTATAGCTCTAGTAGGGCGAAGCTTGTGGACAGAACTGGGTCGAAATACAGCCGGAAAACGAATATGGAAAGATGGATATAACAGAAATAAACACAGACAATTCGCTGTGTCCATAGTTACTGAAACGATTTCTGGACAGGGTTTACTATTACCTCCCTCTCCCCCCCCCCCCCCTCTCTCTCTCTCTCTCTCTTTGTTTTTGTTCGGATATCCCGAAATGAGCACCACCAACGATGGTTTCCGAATCGGCTCTAAAACTTGAATAATGCAGGCAGTAGCAGAATTACTAAAACACGAGGAATTTGGTAAAATGTATAACTTTCATCATTATCAAGTACCGCGTCTACTAACATCGCGTGGGCGATCATCTATCTCCACAAATTTCTATATCTACAGCTTTCTATTTCTGTTGTTGCCTTCTTACTAAACAATCCTCTTAAACTGTCTTGTACCTTTCTTCCTATTTTCATATGTCTCACTATACCGCAACATACACGATCAAATAAACAAACTATCCCATCTCTCTCTCATATATATATTTATCCTCTTCTTATTTTCTTCCTAATTTATCTTTCAGCCTCGAGGTGTTTTATGCATATGTATATAAATACATGTATATAAACATACACACTTGAGCCTCGGTGGTTGAGTGGTTAGAGTGCTCGCTTTTTGATTATAAGGGATCCGGTTCGATCACCAAAAGTGACGAGTTTTTTTTTTATCGTACCGACAATGCTCCGGGATTCACATAGCCTCTAAAAATGGGTAACAATGATTTTTTTTTTTTGGGAGGTAAAGGCAACATTGGGTGAATTCGACCATGTCATCCAAATATGTGTCGTGGTCATATAACAATATGGTCACTGACGCTTTAGTCTCCGTACGCCTAGCTAGACGTGGAAGTCATCTTTACTTTGCACACAAACACACTTTACAATCGCTGTTATGAAGAGTGCAGCTAATGAGATGACACTGAAAAAGGTATCGTTACTGAGATTCTGTTAGGAACCACTGATTTACATGACTCAACTCTAGATGTTGCTACAGATGTTCATCAAAGCAGCGTTGTTCATGTCCATATATATACAATGATTATTATCATCATAGATTGCCATCTCCGCATCGAAGGTTGGCTACCAAAGAGCGCCATTCTGCTCTGGCATCTTTGATGGTGTAGGTTGTTATAGGCAGTCCATCTTCTGATGTTACTCGTCCACGTTACTCTTGGTCTGCCTCTGCCTATTTTACCTTGTATTTTCCCCTCTAAAACTTTTTTTTCGTAGGCTGTTGTGTCTTTTAACATGGCCCCAAAATCTCATTTGTCTTGTTTAAATTGTGTTTAGTAGTTCTCTTTTCATTTTCAGTTGTTTTAAGACCTCATCATTTGTTTTCTTTTCTTTCTGTCCAATTGTTCATATTCTTCTATAGACCCATATTTAAAAGACTTCAATTCTCTGTTCTGTTTTCTTGTCTAATGTCCTTGTTTCTGCACCATACAGGAATGTTAAGAAGATATAGCTTTTTGCTAGTTTAGTTTTAGACTTACTGTTATCTGTGTTGATGTTAATATATTTTTAATGGTATTAAATCAACATTTTGCCATTCCTATTCCTTTGTTTATTTCAGTTTCACATTTCCCAATACTGGTTATAATATTAGTATGTCCAAGGTAGCTGTAGCTCCGAACTGTCTCCAGGTCTATTCCTTCAACGTTGATATTCACTTGTAGGTTTTGAATATTATCTTCGTTTGTGATCATGGTTTGTCTTTTTAACATTAATTATTAATCCATATGTTTTGCTTGTCATGTTTATTTCATTATTAATTATATCCACAATAGCTTGCTAAAAGTTATCTTAGAAGTGAAATACAAAAAACGATGCAGATAAAAGCAGGTACTAAAGATGAATGCTAGCAATAAAGAGATGAATAAGAAAACCTGTGCTAGTAGTTTCATTCATTCATGGCAGCTAACTTCAGTGCTCAGGCGGGCATTTAATAATAAACAGGTTTCTGGACTCGAACTTCATGTCTCACTGTTGCACACGCACACGTCAACCCTACTGTAAAAATGAGCATCAATCTATAAGAGCAAAAACGTAACAGCTGTGCAGATCACCCACTTTAAATGATAAAGTGCTATATGATTACCTTAATCTTTACCAAATTACAATAGAAATGGTTGAACATTGCTCACATTCATCACTTTAGTTGTGATTATCGATGTCAACGTGCTAAACACTTACCAGACAAAATTAAGAGCAAAAAAAAAAAAAAAAGAAACTGCTAATCATTTATTATTGAAAAACAACATAACTGGCCTCAGCTAAAACAAATTAGTAACACACGATCTCTCATAATTCAGCAGAGTGCACGATCTCCTTAACACCGGAGAAGATCTTTGATTGAAGATACATTGGTTATGGTTTATCGAAGGCCAGGGTATCACTGCAAACAAATTACAATCAACAATCTCTCTACCGCCCAGTGCAATCATCCGAATTAACATCTCATTGAAGAATCCAAACAAAGAAAGGCAGCTGCAGTCCCCATTATAGCAGCTACAGCACACGCCACACGGCATAAAGCCAAGCAACACCGAAAGTGAACGCAACTGGATTGTCCTTCTTCATAAGATACATTCTTCTTTATCAGTTCCTGTCATTCGTGTTCAATTATTTCATTTTTCTTCATTATCATCTACTGTAGGAGACTACACATCAGTGTTGATTTGATCAATAAACTTTAACGACATCCACACCACCTCCATTATACAGCCGAACATCTTCTCTTTGAGAGTCGTTTTAGACAAGAGCGGGAACATTATCGGCGTGTAGGGGTATCCCATAAAGCTACTCAACTTAGAAGCTGTCTCGTTATATCTTATGTAATTTTTTTATATTATGTTTATAGTCAGTAGCTTTGTTGATTGCCTGTATGAGATTTCTGACTCGTGTGTATCAAATATCTATAGTTCACGACGTGAAATGTTTTATCTCTAGTAAATCGTTCATCAATGTTATTCAGTTCTCGATATCCTTCTTGTGTCTTTCATTTCTTCCCATCTATTTTGGTACTTTCATCACGATCTTTCTGTCAGTCTAAATCATAACCTCACTCTCACTTTCTCTCATTGTTGACTTCTTTTCATTTCACTTATTTAACACATTTCACATTATGTGTGTTCTCTCGTTGTTCTCGCTTACTATCTTGATTGTTTCGTTTTTTTTTCCATCTCTTTTATTCTCCTCTGTGTCTGTCTGTCTGTCTCTCTCTCTCATTACACTAGCTTTTCTTCTATCTCTTTTTTTTTCTCTCTCTTTCTCTCTCATTCTATTGACCTCTATATAAATTATAGCTTCTTTTCTCCCCTCCCTCTTTCTCTCTCGTTCTCTCTATTCTATTTATATATACTTAATATAGCTTCTTTTCTTCCATTATAACTCTTTCTCTTATCTTTCCGTCAATCATTCTCCCTCTCATATCTTACTTACTGTGGTCTTCTCTTGCTCACAGTTTCTATCTTCTCTTGCTCACAGTTTCTATCTTCTCTTACTCACAGTTTCTATCTTCTCTTACTCACAGTTTCTATCTTCTCTTACTCACAGTTTCTATCTTCTCTTACTCACAGTTTCTATCTTCTCTTACTCACAGTTTCTATCTTCTCTTGCTCACAGTTTCTATCTTCTCTTGCTCACAGTTTCTATCTTCTCTTACTCACAGTTTCTATCTTCTCTTACTCACAGTTTCCATCTTCTCTTACTCACAGTTTCTATCTTCTCTTACTCACAGTTTCTATCTTCTCTTACTCACAGTTTCTATCTTCTCTTACTCACAGTTTCTATCTACTCTTGCTCACAGTTTCTATCTTCTCTTACTCACAGTTTCTATCTTCTCTTGCTCACAGTTTCTATCTTCTCTTACTCACAGTTTCTATCTTCTCTTACTCACAGTTTCTATCTTCTCTTACTCACAGTTTCTATATTCTCTTACTCACAGTTTCTATATTCTCTTACTCACAGTTTCTATCTTCTCTTACTCACAGTTTCTATCTTCTCTTACTCACAGTTTCTATTTTCTCTTACTCACAGTTTCTATCTTCTCTTACTCACAGTTTCTATATTCTCTTACTCACTGTTTCTATCTTCTCTTACTCACAGTTTCTATCTTCTCTTACTCACAGTTTCTATCTTCTCTTACTCACAGTTTCTATATTCTCTTACTCACAGTTTCTATCTTCTCTTACTCACAGTTTCTATCTTCTCTTACTCACAGTTTCTATCTTCTCTTACTCACAGTTTCTATCTTCTCTTACTCACAGTTTCTATATTCTCTTACTCACTGTTTCTATCTTCTCTTACTCACAGTTTCTATCTTCTCTTACTCACAGTTTCTATCTTCTCTTGCTCACAGTTTCTATCTTCTCTTGCTCACAGTTTCTATCTTCTCTTACTCACTGTTTCTATATTCTCTTACTCACAGTTTCTATATTCTCTTACTCACAGTTTCTATCTTCTCTTACTCACAGTTTCTATATTCTCTTACTCACTGTTTCTATCTTCTCTTACTCACTGTTTCTATATTCTCTTACTCACTGTTTCTATATTCTCTTACTCACTGTTTCTATCTTCTCTTACTCACTGTTTCTATCTTCTCTTACTCACTGTTTCTATATTCTCTTACTCACAGTTTCTATATTCTCTTACTCACTGTTTCTATCTTCTCTTACTCACTGTTTCTATCTTCTCTTACTCACTGTTTCTATATTCTCTTACTCACTGTTTCTATCTTCTCTTACTCACAGTTTCTATCTTCTCTTACTCACTGTTTCTATCTTCTCTTACTCACTGTTTCTATATTCTCTTACTCACAGTTTCTATCTTCTCTTACTCACTGTTTCTATATTCTCTTACTCACTGTTTCTATCTTCTCTTACTCACAGTTTCTATCTTCTCTTACTCACAGTTTCTATATTCTCTTACTCACTGTTTCTATCTTCTCTTACTCACAGTTTCTATATTCTCTTACTCACAGTTTCTATATTCTCTTACTCACTGTTTCTATCTTCTCTTACTCACTGTTTCTATATTCTCTTACTCACTGTTTCTATATTCTCTTACTCACTGTTTCTATCTAAACGTTCCATTTTCACTCCTGCATCTTTCTGTCTCGTCATAGTTCTCCTAATTACTTCATTCCTCCATCCTATTTCCTCCCTCCCGCCTCTCTTTTTCTCCAAACTCCATCCTTTTTTTACTCCTACTATTCTCTTCATCTTTCATTTTTAACTCACTCTCTCCTCCCCATTATTTATACTTATTTCAGCTTTTTCCTTATCTCTCGTTCTGAACCACAACACAACCAGACCCTAGAACCTCAAAATGCCAAACCCCAGAACCCCAAACCCCAGAACCACAAAGCCATGTTTTGATCAAGAACATCCGGGTACCTGCCTGGGTGTAACGCCAATAATGAATATTTCATTATCGATACTCATCGGCTACAGGATAACTCTTGTTGATTGTTTCACATCGATCACTCCCAATTGTTTCCCCTCCTGTTCACCTTATCTCCCTCACTATCTCTCCGTCCTTGAAGCACAGCGCACTCTTAAACATATTGCTCTTCTCTCAATCACTATTTTATTTTATTCGAATTCTTGTTTTTTCTCCCTTCTTTCTCTATTTAACTCAATCTGTCTCTCCCTACATCTTTGTTTTCATTTATATATATTTTTGTTCCATGCATCGTGTTGCTATCTTTATATCATATTTCTATATATCCAGGAGTCCTTCTCCAGCACTATAATTTCAATGTCATGACATCAAGCTGTCTAGTATCTTCTCTTTTTGTCGTCACAAATCTCTTTCCCTGTATTTTGCCAGTTGTAACCAAGTATTCCAACTCTCCTCTTCTCATAATATGTCTGAAAAATACCCATCTCTTTCTGATGTTATTTAACAACTTTCTTTTTTTCTGTTGGCCTCTTTGAGAATATCTTCGTTAGTCTTTTCATTCAGGGAACTCTCAACATTCTTCTGAGAAATTCCATCTTCGATTCCCCTAATCATCTTTTCATTTGTGTGTCTACTGTCCTTGATTCGCTTCCATAGAAGAGAATGGACTGTATATAGCACCGATTAACATGTTTCTTACCTCTGTTGACATAGGCTTAGTAAAAAAAAAAAGTAAAGAGCCCCCGTCCGCCAAGTAGCGTATCGGGAATATGGTGTTAGTGACCATAAATTTTACAGACCTTCAGCACATGATTTTTCGGGTCATGTGGTCGGTATTACGCCCATGCCGCTGTACTTTCCCAGAAAAAATTCCGGTACCCATTTAAGGCTGTGTGAACCCGGAAGCCGTCGGTTGGGATCAAACCCTACCTCTTGTCCTTTGTAGTCCAGTTCACTAACCATTGAGCTATCGCGGCTCCCTGTTGACATAGACTTGTTGGACAATATTTCTTTCACTTTATGAAATGCCACTGTGACCTTTGCTAAATCAGATAACAGTACAGATACCAAGTAAGGTAACAAGTCAGATAACAAGTCAGATAACAAGTCAGATAACAAGTCAGATAACAAGTCAGATAACAGTGCAGATACCAAGTAGGGTAACAAGTCAGATAACCCATAATTCTGTTCTGCTCTTCTGACCTGATAGTGCCAAGCTACATTTCAACCCAGACCCATGTTGCAGTCATGCTAACGCATTACCACAGCACAAGTGACAACCTGAATCATTATATTCTAATGTATACATGTATTTATCTTCATTATATTCTAATGGATACATGTATTTATCTTCATTATATTCTAATGGATACATGTATTTATCTTCATTATCATAACTTTTGCTGGTTAGCAACGACACAGTAAAAAAAAAGTAAAGTACCCCCGTCACGCCAAGTGGCGTATAGGGAATATGGTGTTAGTGACCATACATTTTACAGACCTTCGGCACATGATTTTTGGGGTAGTATGGTCGGTATTACGCCCGTGCCGTTTACCTACCCAGAAAAAAATCCGGTACCCATTAAAGGCTGGGTGAACCCCGAGCCGTCTGTTGGGATCGAACCCTACCTCTTGTCCTTTGTAGTCCAGTTCACTAACCATTGAGCTGTCGCGGCTCCCTAACGAACAAGTACAATGTATCAATAGTGTCAACGTACGAATAATCTCAATTTTGCCAACAAAACTCATTGAGAACGCGGTCCTACTGTATTGTAGTACACAAGGCTTACACAAGTAAAGCTCTTCATATCGCGTTATACTATTAACCAAGTGTACTCAACGTCTGACAGCTTTCTGCTGCCGAGTGTGCATTCTCTACTGCTCCAAAATCGCCATACAATCCTGAAGTGAGTCTGGCGGTACGCAACTCTTACAGGGTCCCAGCTATAGAGTTTGAGGCTGTCCCATTCCACACGAGTTTGCTGAGAATAAATAATATACTGAATAGTGTATTTAAAAAATAGGAAATAACAGCTAATAAGAGCAATGCTCAAATCACGTTTAAATGTTCTT
Organism: Megaustenia siamemsis; assembly: GCA_032433765.1. Taxonomy (NCBI): domain Eukaryota; kingdom Metazoa; phylum Mollusca; class Gastropoda; order Stylommatophora; family Ariophantidae; genus Megaustenia; species Megaustenia siamemsis. Next base: position 53,596,654 of record JAVIAB010000126.1, read on the forward strand.
GTTTAGTACAATGAAACTTGACGCTCTTACGACACAATGACCAGGAGCAACATTTAGTCGTTATGATAACGTCGTACCAATGTGTCTGGTCAGCAACGAACGCTAAGAATAACAAAGGAGGGCGCTACTTACAACTGTCAAGGGCAATGCTTTGTTGGTGACATAGGATAGTCTAAGGCTACAGGAGTAGTCAACAGTTAGCTTTGAGTCGCAGACACCCTCAGCAAAGAAACTATTGGCTTCTTGAAAGACATGGCATCAACTTTACTGAAAAGAAACATTTTCAGGGGCATATGTCAATGAAAAGAGTTTCCCCTGATCCGGGCTATGGGTTTGTGTTATAAGTATCAGGTGAGGATTGTAGTTTTACTAGTTAGTCGAAGGCCTCGGTATCACTGCAATGAATTCACATCAATAATTGCTCGACCGCCCGTGGTATTGAAATCATCCGAATTATCATCTCATATCATTGAAGGATCCATAAAAAGGAAGGCAGCTGCAGTCCCCATCATAGCAGCTACAGCACACGCCAAAAGACATAAGGCGTAGCGGCATCAAAAGTGAACACAGCTGAACTGTCCTTCGTCACACGATATCATCATTAATCGGAAGCAATCGAAGAAACATGATATGAGACACACAGCTCACGGTGTGCACAGAGCACTAAACTCAGTAGCTCCGGCAGCAGGCTGGACCAGAAATATGAGGCAACTGCTACAAGGAATGCTTTTCCACCATATTGACCGGAAGTTTCATCAGATGAGGATGTTGTAGAGGAGTTATGTATGAGTTTACCAGTTCATATTTTTATGAAGCCTCTGTGCCTGAGTAGTTAGTGTGTTCACCTCGGTGCCTGAGTAGTTAGTGTGTTCACTTTACGATCAAAGGGATCCCGGCTCAATATTTCGAGAAATAGTGTTTTTTTTCGAACCGACAATCTCCGGCGTTCAACCAGCCTATAAAAATGGGTACCAGAGAATTTTCTGGGAAGTAAAAGAGGTCTCACGGGATACCAATCGCTTGATTAAAAAAATGAGCAGTGGTCATAGAAAAATAGGCTCACTAACACCATTTTCATAATACGTCTAGCAAGGCGTGACCTTTGATGTGTAAATATTTACTTGACAAGAACATGAGTTCTCTTGTTGCTTCTAAAGGCGGTGGAGGAGTATGCTTGAGATGAAGAACAGAGTATTTGTATCACGATCAGTAAAACAAAGCTGATCAAGTTCTCTTCTCTTTTCCTTAAGTGACCGAGTCAGTCCTACAAATTAGTGATGGAGAGAAATGCCTACCATCCATATATCAAAAATCGGTACCGATATCGTGTGTATGGCTGATCGCACGTTATTCCAAGTTTGCTGTAAACATTAACAACTACGCAGTTACATCTACGTCAATTCTTTTTTTTTTATAAACGACGAGAATATTAATAGCTCGTTCACAAATTCGTTCCCACAGAGTTGATCAATTATCTCGGAAACTGTTTGATGAATTTCGCTCATTCTTTTTCATGAAATCTTATTTTTTCACCGAACTTCAGATTTGATAAAATTTAGGTACAAAGGTAGTCTGAATTTTGCACAAATTGTTTTTTGTAATATATAATTTTATGAAAATATCAAACAGCGTGCTCTAAACATTAGATTTTACTGTAAATTATGTTAATTTTATAACAATGCAAGCCAAATGCGTATCCGTATTACTTTGAATAGGGCATTTTTTTTTTCAATTGATTTTATATCTTAGAAATTGGTAAATTTCCTTGCTTGACCGTGGCCTCTGCAGAGTCAAAGTTCTGTCCTATCAACCGATTGAAAGATTTTCTATTTATATTTAGAGCTGCCCCTGTTCTGTTTTCTGCTATTTTGAAATCGTAATATAACCGACCCTTTTTAAATTACTTGCAAAAGTGCATGTACAATAACACAGTTACCTTTTGCATAGTGATGAATTTACACTTTAAACTCTTCATGGTTTTAAAAATCAAGTAGTCACTTCACAACAGCTTACAAATTATCACACATACAGGAATATTCATTAATGGTAAATATTTTGTCAAAATACGCCTCTAGACTAATTTAACAAGAAACCGGAAATGAAATTACCACACACAAAAACCCTCGTAGTGGCGCGCGTGTTACACGTTAAGAGTGCGAAACGGTGCTAAGATTGTGTGGTGTGCACGTGAAATTTGAAAATTACAACAAATGTGGGTATTGTAAAATCCTAAAATTAAGGACAAGCAAGAAAATCATATTTTAATATACCTCAAATAAGCAAAAATCTTTCCTAAATGCATGACAGTAGAGCAAAAAATCAGACTGAATGTGGGTGAAAAAATAGGATTTCACGAAAATGAAATACATAAATTCATGAAACAGTTTCCGAGATAATTAATCAACTCTGTGGGCACGAATTTGTGAACGAAACTAAAGTAGTTTTCTGGCATACGCTGAAGAAGAAGAAGAAGAAGAATAAAAATATTTTCGTCGGTCAACGGTAAAGCAAGAATGGAACAACAGCATTGACAACGTCAGTGTTTGTTTGACATTAAGCACTATTAGTGGACGAGCATTGTCGAGTAGCAGAACAATTCTCCGAGTGAACATTTCACAGTCGACGAGGTTCTCGATGATCCTGAGCGTGTTTAACACACCGGACATCACGTAAACACGCTCTGATGTTCTTCTAATGGCATATATAGCCCGCTAATTGACCAGGAAAGTCGGTCGCACATTTGCGAAATGACAGTCGTTGTGACGTAATAAAAATGATTTCATGTTCGTGCTTACTGTTTACGAATAACTTCCCCGATATATGGGATAAGTACGGTAAAGGATGTCTTATAGCATCAAACTTCTCCATCATCATCATCAGTACCATAATATCGCTGGTTGGTGGGGGACAATTAATGACGTCTTTTTCCTTCAACCTTCAAAATTGAGATCTTCTTTCACTGATGTGATGAAGACTGTTGCGGTCCATTAAAAGATGATGTCCTCCCATCGCTTGTTCTGTCAGATTTGTTTTCTTTTATCGCAATATAGTTAGATTTCTTTGTATATCCTTATATATATATATATATATATATATATATATATATATATATATATGTTTGTGTATGTGTTGGTTATTGATCTAGCTGAAGGCCTACTTGTCCGAAGCGTCGTTCGACTTTTGTTTCTCAGTCACGTAAAAGCTGTTACCATACCACGTTTTTCTCTTTTAAAAATATTGCCATTGCATTCTGCGACCTACAAAATGGTGTTAGTATCAGTTGCAGATCTTAAATTGTGTCCAAACCACTGTAATTCTCCTTCTCTTACCGTTTACAATCATTCTAAAACTGGTCTTGACTTTTATTGCGCACTTTATCATGTGTGATATGGTCTGTATAAGATCTGCGCAAGAATTGTCTACACTTGACACTCTCATTTCCAGTGTGGTTTTTCTCTTTCAAGATCGGTAATGTGTGTCCATGATTTGCTGGTGTATGTAAATATGAACGACGTTGTTGCTTGTAAAGATGTGATCATTTTTCTTATAAGATGATTTTGTTGAATCATATACTCGTGTATGTACTTTGTTCAAGAGTCTGGTGGTGTTGTGGTTAGTGCACTCACCTGCCAACCTGAAAGTTCGCGGTTCAGATCTGCTTCTGTAAATGGGTACCAGAGATATTGTCTCGGAAGAGAGAACGGTGAGAAAATAAAATGGCAAATCTCACCTTTAAAGCTGAAACTTGTAAAATTACGTCAGGAAGATAGTTTAACCCAACAGCTTTTACTATATGGCCACCTTTACATTGATGCGATGAAGTACTCAACGTCACTGGTCTAGGTGTAGTTACCTGTGAACAACAACACCACAAGTTTTAAACCAACGCAGACTAAATCGGTAACAAAATTACCTCTTACCTTTAGGTGTTTCTTGTGTTACCTGGCAGCTGAGATATTGTAGACGTCTTGCAGGATTTGTGTGTGAAGACACGGGGACAAAGAGCTAAAGAGATTATGGTGTGTGCTCCTTTCAGTTGTAGAAACTGGGACAAAGAGCTAAAGAGATTATGTTGTGTGCTTCTTCATTAAATTGTAGAAACCGTGACAAAGAGCAAAATAAATTATGTTGTGTGCTCCTTTCAGTTGTAGAAACCGGGACAAAGAGCTAAAGAGATTATATTGTGTTCTTCTTTAAGTTGTAGAAACCGGGACAAAGAGCTAAAAAGATTATATTGTGTTCTTCTTTAAGTTGTAGAAACCGGGACAAAGAACTAAAGAGATTACATTGTGTTCTTCTTTAAGTTGTAGAAACCGGGACAAAGAACTAAAGAGATTACATTGTGTTCTTCTTTAAAGAGTTGTAGAAAACTGGGACAAAGAGCTAAAGAGATTATGTTGTGTGCTCCTTTCAGTTGTAGAAACTGGGACAAAGAGCTAAAGAGATTATGTTGTGTGCTCCTTTCAGTTGTAGAAACCGGGACAAAGAGCTAAAGAGATTATGTTGTGTTCTTCTTTCAGTTGTAGAAGCCGGGATAAAGAGCTAAAGAGATTATGTTGTGTGCTCCTTTCAGCTGTAGAAACCGGGACAAAGAGCTAAAGAGATTATGTTGTGTGCTCCTTTCAGTTGTAGAAACTGGGACAAAGAGCTAGAGAGATTATGTTGTGTGCTCCTTTCAGTTGTAGAAACTGGGACAAAGAGCTAAAGAGATTATGTTGTGTTCTTCTTTCAGTTGTAGAAACCGGGACAAAGAGCTAAAGAGATTATGTTGTGTGCTCCTTTCAGTTGTAGAAACCGGGACAAAGAGCTAAAGAGATTATGTTGTGTGCTCCTTTCAGTTGTAGAAACCAGGACAAAGAGCTAAAGAGATTATGTTGTGTGCTCCTTCTTGTTGTTGAAAACATTCCGGAAGTTGTCCCAGATTGTGACGCTGTACAAACATCTCCATGCTTTGCCGACATTGTGTGTGTGTGGGTGTGTTTGTGTGTGTGTGTGTGTGTGTATGTGGGTGTGGGTGGGTGTCGGTGTGTGTGTGGGTGTGTGTGTGTGGGTGTGGGTGTGTATTTGTGTGTGTTTGTGTGTGCGCGCGCGCGCGCGTGCTTGCGTGTGTGTGTGTGCGCCTGTGTGTGCGCCTGTGTCTGTGCGTGTGTGTGTGTGCGTGTGTGTGTGTGCGTGTGTGTGCGCGTGTGTGTGCGTGCGCACGCGCGTGCTTGCGTGTGCGTGCGTGTGTGCGCGCGTGTGTGCGCGTGTGTGTGCGCGTGTGTGCGCGTGTGTGTGCGCGCGCGTGTGTACGCGCGTGTGTGTGAAGAAAAATGGCAATCATTTGAGTAAATTCACAAATCCTTGCATGATAGTTTTCTAGTTAACCACAAATATTCACATTGAACTTTCATGATCATCCAATGACCAGCATCGTAGCGTGGGAGCATCATGTTGATGTTATCTCAACTGAGCAAAGCAACTCAAAAATAAACAATGAACATAATGTGTCGTCTACATATGGAATGGAGAAAACAAATGTTTTTCGATTTCCGCTTTTTTTAAATTAATTTTTTTTTTTTAAAGATATTTTTGTAGTGCATTTTCCGTCTAATAATATTTGGCCACGTATTTGAGACTGTACGCTTGTTTGAGATCTTCGTCATCAAGTACCATTCCTGCTGGCGTGGGTGATCATGTCTCTCCACAACTTTCGATCTCGACAGTTATTTATAATTTCTGTTGTTGACCTTCTGCCAAGCAATTCTCTTAAGTTCTCTGTTATTTTTTTTTCTTTGTTTCCCCTTTGTCTCTTCGTCCCTCAACCTTCCCAGTTGTTACAATATATTCCAGCTGTTCTCTTCTCATTACATGGCCAAAAGTGATGATTGTTTCTTCCTAATTTTTGAAATTCGCTCTCTCTTTGCTTTGACCTTTTTCAGAACGTTTTCATTACTCTTCTTAGCTGTCCATGGTATTCTCAACATTTTTCTGTAAAGCCACATTTCTACAGCCGCCAGTTATTTCCTTGTCTGTTATCCTATTGTCCATGATTCACATCCATATCATAAAGACTGGCTCAACTTAACATTTAAAAGCTTTTTTTCTTGTTTCTGTTGTCAAAAATAGAGTTCCCACATTTTTCGGAAAGCCACTTTTGCCTGAGCTATCCTGCTTCTCACCTGTGTTGTACATCTATCACCTGAGGTTAATTGGAGCTCTTAAGGTTCTATAAATCCAGAGTTAACAGTGAGGTAGTTACGTAGGACACGTGTCAGGGATTATAATGAACATGGTGTCCATTCAAAATAACAGACTCTATTAATGTTTTTAAACGCGACTGGGACCTAAAAATAGAAATCAATTCGTCAGAGAATAATAAAAAAGAAAATACAAAACTCAGATGACCTGCGAATTAATATAGGACTCTGATGACCAGGAAACTCGGAAGTGCTAGCTTGAAAGGAAAATTCTTGAACACCATCTGGCGTCAATTATTTGTTCTCTTAATGGCGGCGTAATTAGAAGCATGAAAACGTTGGTAATTTGAAGCGAGAAAACGTTAATAATTAGAAGAGAAAATAATAAAGATTGTCTGTAGAAAAGAGCATTAAACAATTAGTATAAAATAATGCTACCGGAAGATGCTGGTAGCACTGAAGTTGAACTATCGATGTGATATATTGACTGGGGTCAGTGGCATAGCTTGGAGTTGGAGAGATGATTACCCAAGGCGGAACATTGTTAGAGGCGCCACATGTTAAAGGCCAAAATGTCAGGTTTCTTTCTAATATTATTTGTTAAACATTAATTCGTTAAGTAAGCGTGGATGCGTTGTGTCGCTACTTTATGACAAAACCACGATATCTACGCCTTTTGGCCCGACATATCCGTCTTCGAAAAGGATAGGTTTGTCTAATAATTTTGCCCTGACAGCTGCCATTTTGACCTTCTCATTTCGACTTTTTAACTAGCTACCAAGGGTTATTTAACGTGTGCAAGTGCACACGAGAGCTCATATTTTGCTTGTATCCGAGAGATGTAAACACCGTATTTTATTCAAAGACAGAAGAGGGCAAAGCCACGGTGAAACCACGTGTTCGATTCTCGAAGTGACAAATTCCCAACGTCCATTAGCAGGATTCGAACTTGAATCCCCCATGTAGAGACGCTGAGGTCTTACTTGTTGACTACTCTGTCCTCATAAAAATACATTATAGTCCGTTCAGATTCGTTTGCCGAGATGTTATGATTTATAATTCAAAAAGTTCTTGATGATTTCACATGATTTTTGGCATACGGTGTTAAAATGTCCATGTCACGAGAACATATGTGTTACTCGATGTCTAGCTATAACGGTTTTCTTAAAGCGGCGAATTCCTTTGATCTTTGCCCATGTAACAATTATTTTGACCCTAATCAAAATGTTTTACAGTAATCTAGTGCAACGATGACCCATAGGCGTGTGCATAAAATTTTACTTGGTGGCAAGTATACAAAAATGTAAATTATATATAGAACTTTTGTTCGTAGAGTCAATTTGATATAGTTCCATGCTCTTAGTGTGAGTTTCCCAAATGTTGTCGCTGCCTTTCAAATACGTACATTTAGTTCCTCATCTAAGGAAAGTGTGGCTGTAATAGTGGATCCAAGATAGCTGAACTTCTGTACTGACTCAAGCAGGCTTCCATTCAAAGTAATGGTTGTTGGTTTGCTTATAACATATTTTTGATTGCTTGGGTGGTCTTGAACAATAAACTGTTTAACAAATCAACTAGGAAATTTTGCAAATCAAACTATTTATCTGTAGACTTAATCAGAGTAATGATCATTCAGAATCAGACGAGTCAAATAGGTAGATTACTGCTTTCGGCTGAACAAACAACAAACCATCCTTTTTCCAATATTCCTCTTCTTGTCGTAACACATGATCCTCACATTTTACCCAGTAGTCTTTATTTATATTTGATAGAGCCTGATTTGTAAGTGTCTCAACATCGCATAATTTGAAAGTGTTATTTGTATATGCTACGTGTCCTTTAACTTTTGCCCAAACTAGTTCTATAGGATTTAAGTGTGCATGATATGGAGGTAGTCTCAAACATCTATGGCCATGTTCTTGAATTAACTTGTCTATTTTAAATATCTTTGTACGTTGTGTCTGTTTTACAAGGCTAAGCAATTCGGGTTTCAAGTAGCTGTCGTTAACTTGTATGTGTTCTTTTATGAGCCACGTTTTGATTGCATCTTTTGTACTTGATGATGTTGGGATTCTATCTTCTACGTTAACTACGTTATGGTATGAAGCATTGTCCATTATCAGACAAGAAGGTCGATCTAATATTGGAAGGATACTTTTCTCGATCCAGTCTTTAAATATGTGCCCATTCATTTCGGAGTGGTAGTCTCTATTGTCTATGGATTTTGAAATGAAAACGAGATGAGCATTTTGCAACAACCCATTATGTCTGCTACCTGCATGTGCAACTATCAAACGTTGCCCTTTACTGCTTGGTACTGATCTTTTAATACTTCCATCTGCTAACTGCCATTCCTTTTCATTTGTATGATGAGAGTTGATCCAAGTTTCATCTAAATAAACAATATCATAATCATTTTCGCGCATTTCCTTCACTTCACGTAAATACTTGCTTCTAAGAGCTACTAGAAGTGGCTTCTCACAAATAATGTTTTTTTCCACCAGCATACTTTCTAAAGGTGAAGCCTGCACTTCTTAATATTTTCCATAATGAAGTTTTTGATATTTCAATGTCGTTGTTAGTTTTCAGCCAAAGCTTCAACTTTCTAAGTGTCACTTCTTCGTTTATATCAAACATTCGACAGATTTCTCTTTTTACTAGGTCCTTATCAAAACTGTCTAACGTTTCTTTCCTTCCTTGCTTTCTTGCATTTGTTGGCAATAAATATCCGCTTCCTTTAACTATTCGATCAAATGAACGTTTACACAAACCTAAAATATGCATTGTTCTCTTCTCAGGGTTTGATAAAGAACAATAAAGATGTCCCTTTTTACGCTCTCTGCAGAAGTATTGATAAATCTTTATAGCAATGTTATGCTCAGTAAAATATTTTGCCTTTATATTCATTCTCACATAGACTTGCAGAAGATAATATGGATAGTGCCGCCTCCTTTCTGTAAATATTGAGATTTGCCTCTGAATTATGACTCGAACTCGAGTCTACGGCCGTGATTTTGACGTCACATAATTTCCGGTTTCGGCTAAAATGTCATTTTGTGCTAAACGGGAAATTTCATATGTAATATTTCTTTATAAAAATTTATAGTGGAAACATAACTATTTTAGGACGGTGCGCATTCAGCCGTGAAGGTCATGCCTATATGTTAAAGAATCAGCTGTGAGATGTAAGCATCTACATAATCCCGCCGGTGTTTATAATATCGATTAACTTTTTTTTAATATAGGTTAAATAAGGCATCTTTGAAACTGGATCACATTTCTTTGATAAAAAAATATTTTTATAGCGACATTAGTATTCTAAACCTAACTTCAAAAGATCAATGCAAATGAACAATAAGTTTTTGAAAAAAATAAATTAATGTCTAGGCAAACGAATCTGAACGGACTATAGTAACAATTCATTAAAGAAATAGCCATTTGGTGGACGCAATACTTGTCTTGTCCTTTCGCAGCACATTGACCCACCTCACTGACAGCTTATGCAACGCCACTGGTTGGAGCTATCTTCATAACATGCCAAAAGTGAAAGAACATCATTGTACTGTTAATCTCACTGCATTCTCATTAAAATTGTGCAGATCCGCAGGCAAAACAGGAAATGACTTTTAAACGTCGAAGGAACATAAATAACGAAATGATTATTTAACAATTTAACACCGAGATTATATTCATATAAGTGTTTTGTGATCAAAATTTAGTAATCACCGAACACTGTTTCCTGCCATGAGAATATATTCTGTTGATTCCTCTATATTTCTGACTTCCTCTTATATTCCATCTGGTGTCGGGGTAGATGCGCACTGTCATTTGATTTTGTTGTTGCGTTTCTCTGGTGTTGTTAGTCCATCTTAGCCTGGGTCTACCTTGAACTCCTCTTCTATCTCCGCCTTTATTATTTGTTTTATTGATATGGCATCTCAGGGCATTCGCGATTGAGCCACTTGAATATATCACCCCACTACAATCTGTAGCTTCGGTGGCTGAGTTGTTAGTGTGCACGCCTCGGTGGCTGAGTGGTTAGTGTGCTCGCCTCGGTGGCTGAGTGGTTAGTGTGCTCGCCTCGGTGGCTGAGTGGTTAGTGTGCTCGCTTCCTAACCAGAAGGGTCGGGGTTCGATCCCCAGCAGTGGCGTATTTTCTTTTGGACTAACAAGGCTCCGGGTTCACCCAGGGTCCCAGAGATTTTACTGGGAAGTAAAGGCGGCCTGGCGTGTTACCGATCATATCACCCAAAAATGTGCCGTGGTCATAGAAACATATAGTCTCTAACACCATATTCCTCAAACGCCTCGCAAGGCGGGGAGGGAACCGTTTCTTTAATGTTTACAATCTGTGCATTTCTCTTTCTCTTCTTTACACTCTCATTTCATCTTCATGATCCTTCTTTATTCTCTCCATTTTTAAATCCATCGCAGCTTTTATTCTATTGTCGGCGTCTTTCTTTCGAGTAGTTTTAGTGGGAGGAAAATACAATCGCCGCAGTGATGTCGTCACGTGATGTACAGACAGGAGTTTTATTTCATCCTTAAGAGAAGTATGATTTTTTTTTAACATTTCAGTTTTAAAAAAAATTCGCTTCTAGTATGTTGGGAAACGAAAATGCTATGTATGACACGTGATTAATTGCTCTGCTCTCTGTGTGTATGGGTGTGTGTGTGTCTATGGGGAGGTAGGGAGGGAGATACCTATGTAGAGTAAGAGAGACATAGAAGGACATAGAGAAGGAGACAGCGGGACAACGAGAGACAGACACAATGAGGGAGAAAAACAGAAAGAAAGACGGAGATATATATATATATATATATATATATATATATATATATATATATATATCGATAAGTAAAAAAAAGTAAAGTACCCCCGTCACGCCAAGTGGCGTATAGGGAAATATGGTGTTAGTGACCCTATATTTTACAGACCTTCAGCACATGATTTTTGGGGTAATGTGGTCAGTATTACGCCCGTGCTGCTTTACTTCCCAGAAAAAAATCCGGTACCCATTTAAGGCTGGGTGAACCAGGAAGCCGTCGGTTGGGATCGAACCCTACCCATTGTCCGTGGTAGTCCAGTTCACTAACCACTGAGCTATTGCGGCTCCCTATATATATATAGATAATAGAGAATAATGGAGAGAGGCAGATGGAAGAAGAAGCTAGGTAAGAATGAAGGAAACGCGGAAATAAGTAAATAAAGACAGACATAAGTGAAAGAAAGAGAGAGACAGAAATAATGAGAGAATGACATAAAGAGAAAGAAAAAAGAAATATAAAATATGTATGCAGTGAACTTGATTATTCACAAAATGAAGCACAAAATTGATCATTTCTTAGAGCAGAAAGCAAAAATTAAGCAACAGCGAAAAGGAAAGAGCACGCGAAAGCGTGGGACAGCTCAATGGGTCAAGTCGACGTAACAGATATACCAGGCCTTCCTTTAAGTGGGTTCCATCTTAGAGATTGTCCCACTTCTGTGTAGAGATGGACATTTGATCGTGCTTTAATACCCGACCTCCCTCTGTACAAAGCACGTAGCTGCTTCTCAATGAATCGCTGTCTCGTGGGATCACATAGCTATGTATCTTCATTCATTCCTTGTTCCTTGCGGACGTTGAGTTCCTAAGCTGTTCTGGTGTAATCTTTCTTATGTCTCGTCTGCTTTAGATGTAAGCTGTGTAATTAGGTGAACTAATGGGCACTTATGATGGCAATGTGCTCACGAACAAGGGCCGTGCAATGTGGGATTCATCATCATCATCATCACCATCATCATCATTTACTTCAAATTTCATGCTGGCTAGTATTAACGATCATGACTCTTCATAACTTTGTCTCAATAGTTTTTATTGATTTCTTAAAATTAATTCAGCTTTAAAAAAAAAATGAAGATGCTGTGCAACCCGTTCGATAAACAAGAAAAATAGTTCTTAAATGTTATGTAGAGACAGTATTAACGTATGGATGTGAATCATGGACAACAGACAAGAAAATCACTGGAGGCTGTAGAAATGTGGTTTTTACAGAAGAATGTTGAGAATACCATCGACAGCTATGAAGAATAATGAAAGCATTCTGAAAGAAGGCAAAGCAAAAGAGAGATATATTTTCCAATATTAGGAATAAAAAATCATCATTTTTTTGGCCATGTAATGAGAAAGGAACAGCTGGGATATATTGTAACAACTGGGAAAATTGAGGGAAGAAGAGATCGAGGGATAAAAGAGAGAAGATATTAGACAGCTTAAGAGAATGGCTTGGCAGAAGGTCAACAACAGAAATGATAAATAACTGTCAAAAATAAGAGTTCCTCGGTGTAGCGTAATGGGTAGCTTTGACGGATAGAAGTCCAGGACAATAGAACAACAAACAAGAAAATCGTTAGAGGCTACATAAATTGAGCTTTACAGAACAATGTTGGAAATATAATGAGCAGTTAAAAAAAAAAAGAGAAATGAGGATGGTCTTAAAGAAGGCAAATCGGAAAGAAACCATTTTCCAACATCGACAGGAAACAATCCGGAGCCATAGATGCAAGAGCAATAAGAAAAAAGAAAAAACAACTCTACAGAGATGAAATGTGTTAGACGAATGTCAGGAAACAGCCTCAGAGACAAGATCAGAAATGAAGAAATGAGAAAAATGCTAGGAATAGCCCACGCCATAGAATATATAAATCAGCATCATCAAGTACCGGACCTACTGGCGTAGGTGATCATGTCTCTCCACAACTTTCGATCTCGACAGTTCTTTATCATTTCTGTTGTTGACCTTCTGCCAAGCCAGCCTTAAGAGGCTAATATATAAATAAACAACAGATAAAATGGTGTGGTCACGTGAAAAGGAATAAAGATCAAAACATAACACAACGAGCCTTCAATAAGCGTTGCGAGAATACCATACCCAAGGGTCGACCACGAAAATGATAGATTGACGGAAAATTAGGAACACCAAGAAATATAACAGCAGCAGAGGCAAACAGAAGAGCAAAAGACGGCAAATTATATATCCCCTCGTCGCTTAAAGACAATTGAGGAAGGACAGAAGAAGAAGACAAGAAACAGTCATATTTCATTCATATAATGAAAGAAAATCGCTGAAATTCAGTGTGTCAACGTGAACAATCATAAGAGGAAAAGCTAGAGGGAAACGCAGAGAAAAGATACAGGGCATTTTAAGAAAATGACGTGACAGGACAACAGAACACCTAGAAGTGTATCTTCGGACTCTGAGAGTTATGGTTATTGTTATACGTACTGTCCTCACACTGAGAACATCTGACAGCAATAGGCAGCAGAGGTAGCAAGTTGTCGAGAGATACAATCACCTACGACAGCTTGCATGACATATGGTAATGACGTTACATTGGGAGATGTCTTCCTTTTTTCTACCATTAATCTTGATAGTTCTCCCTTTTCTTCACCATTGCACTTGATTTCTTCCTTTTTTCACCATTACACTTGATTTCTTCCTTTTTTCTTCCATTACTCTTGATTTTTTCCATTTTACCGAAATTATCCTTGTTTTTTTCTGTTTTTTTTTCCCACCATTATCTTAATTTCTTTCCAGCGATCAAAGACTATCTATTAATGACTAAAGTTCTTTTCTGCACATAGGTATGAGAACTGTTCCAGGACAGTTCCAAGATATAAAACAAGGAGACAGAAAAGGATGTGTTCTGTCCCCGAATTTGTTTTCACTTTGCAGCGAGAAAATTATGAGATCAATAGCAGAAAAAAAAGGAATTGAAGTCAACAGTTACAACACAAATAATTTGCGATATGCGGATGATATAGTCTTAATAGCAGAGACAGAGAATGAACTACAAGAAATGATAGACATAATGGTAAAAGAAACCATCAAGAAAGATCTGAGACTTGATAGTAATAAAACAGAAGTAATGGTCATATCAAAGAAACAATCATCACCATCATGCAGCATATAAGTAAACAGGACAAATCTGTAATAAGTGCAACTCGTCAAATACTTGGGCACAATAATAACATCAGATGGAAGATGCACCACAGAAATAAAAAGTAGAATAGTTCGGGCCAAAAAAAGCATTTCAGTAAATGAAAGACGTCTTATGCAACAAATCTATGTCAATAGAAGTAAGAAAGAGAGTTCATCGGTGCTATATAGAGCCAATTTAGGAAGCGAATCATGAACAGTAAACAAACAAATGAAAAGACGATTAGAGGCCACCGAGATGGGATTTCTCAGAAGAATGTTGAAAGTTCCCTGGACAGCTAAAAAGACCAATGAGGAAGTTCTCAAAGAGTCCAACACAAGAAGGGAGCTCTTAAAAAACATAAGAATGAAACAATCAACATTTTTCGGGCACATCATGAGAAGAGGAAAGTTGGAATACTTGGTTTACAACTGGTAAAATAGAAGGAAGGAGAGATCGCGGATGACAAAGAAAGAAAATTATAGATAGCTTGGTGTCATGGCATGGAAAACAGTCAACAGCAGAATGGATACAATTCACGGTGGATAAAAGATTGTGGAAGGATATAATCGCCTACGCTAACCAGCATGGCACATGATGGCTAAGACTGTATCATCGGCAGGTCTCATCAAATAGTCAAACTGAATCTCCCCCTCACTCTTACTGTAAAACCCAGACGTGTGTTCTGTGTGTGTTTAGTCATGTTTTCACTGTTCTACGGAGAGCGATCATTTATAGGACACACATCCCCATTATTATATTCTGCTATTCTCACAGCATACTTGGTTACAACTGGTACAATAAAAGTAAAGAGAAATCGCGAACGACAAAGAGGAAAAATACTGGATAGCTTGGTGTCATGGCATGGAAAACAGTGAACAACAGAACTGATGCGATGCACTGTAGATAGAAGATTGTGGAAGGACATGATCGCCAATGGCAACCGATATGGCACATAATGATGATGATGATTCTCACAGCTGGTTAGCTGCTTAGCAGGTTATCTGCTTTGTTGGTTATCTGCTTAGCTGGTTATCTGCTTAGCTGGTTATCTGCTTTGACTGTTACCGTTGGTTCCCATGACATTTTCGTGATATTCTCTTCGATCTTACCTGTTGTTGTGCATCAACATTGATGTTCTCTGTTTGACCTCTTTTACTTTTAAATGTCTTACTATAGTGGACGGAAGGCAACAGAATATCACCGTCGTAACTTCTTTGTACAATCATGAATCGCAAAGCAGCTTTTAAAAAGAATGAGGAAGATACTATTTTTGACAATCGAAACAAGAAAAAGTGTACTTAAATGTTATGTAGAGTTAGTTTTAACATATGCATGTGAATCATGGACAATAGGACAACAAATAAGAAAATCACTGGAGTCTGTAGAGATGTGGTTTTGCGGAAGAATGTTGAGAGTACCATGGACAGCTCAGAAGAGTAATGGAAACATTGTGAAAGAGGCCAAAGCAAAAAGAGAGCTAATTTCCAATATTAGGAAGAAACAATCATCATTTTTTGGCCATGTAATGAGAAGAGAACAACTGGAATATATTGTAACAACTGGGAAAATTGAGGGACGAAGAGATAGAGGAAAGCAAAGAGAAAAAAAATACCAGACATCTTAAGAGAATGGTTTGATAGAAGGTCAACAACAGAAATGATAAATAACTGTCGAGATCTAAAAATTGTGGAGAGACATGATCACCTACGCCAGCAGGCCCAGTACTTGATGATGATGTTAGTTGGCTCTTGTGAGCGATTGTCTCTGACAGAACAATCTTAATGCCGCATAATGTTGAAAGTAAACAAGAAATGATCAATGTAAAGAAGTAAACAGGTTAAGGAACAATGTTGTTTTTGTCCGTGCGGAAGGTGACTACCTGCTTAACGCCACTAAATAACATCCTATAAAAGAACTTGCAATTAAATGAAAGATTTAAATAATGCCTTTAATTAAATGGATTTCCAAAATGCCAAACATAGCAACAATTATTTTACAAAGCAAATAGCAGAGCATTGTCAAGAACACTCCTCGACGCTGTACAGTCCATGTCAACTATAAACATAAAAGGACCGACATCTGGAGTGAGACGGTCTAATTGCCATGCATAAATCGAATCGTGTGATGTACGTTTCTCTACAACCTCTTCAGTCAATTTGTGCATATACCAAATACGTGTCTCGTATAGTGAATACACGTAGTTGTGATACGAGAATACGTGTTGAGGAAATAATCACGTTTTATTGATCTTGATTTTCTACTAGAAGATCTGTCTTCCTCCTTGACTGAAACAATCTGCATCAAGAAGTGAAAATCTGTGATACTGGCGATCTAAAATTGGGAGTTGATGGTGAGGCTTTGGGATGTCTTAGCTTTATTGAGATGTCGTAGCTTTCATTGAGATGTCTTAGCTTTCATTGAGATGTCGTAGCTTTCATTGAGATGTCTTAGCCTTCATTGAGATGTCTTAGCCTTCATTGAGATGTCTTAGCCTTCATTGAGATGTCTTACCTTCATTGAGATGTCTTACCTTCATTGAGATGTCTTAGCCTTCATTGAGATGTCTTACCTTCATTGAGATGTCTTAGCCTTCATTGAGATGTCTTAGCCTTCATTGAGATGTCTTAGCTTTCATTGAGATGTCTTAGCCTTCATTGAGATGTCTTAGCCTTCATTGAGATGTCTTACCTTCATTGAGATGTCTTAGCTTTCATTGAGATGTCTTAGCCTTCATTGAGATGTCTTAGCTTCATTGAGATGTCTTACCTTCATTGAGATGTCTTAGCCTTCATTGAGATGTCTTAGCTTTCATTGAGATGTCTTACCTTCATTGAGATATCTTAGCCTTCATTGAGATGTCTTACCTTCATTGAGATGTCTTACCTTCATTGAGATGTCTTAGCCTTCATTGAGATGTCTTACCTTCATTGAGATGTCTTACCTTCATTGAGATGTCTTACCTTCATTGAGATGTCTTACCTTCATTGAGATGTCTTACCTTCATTGAGATATCTTAGCCTTCATTGAGATATCTTAGCCTTCATTGAGATGTCTTAGCCTTCATTGAGATATCTTAGCCTTCATTGAGATGTCTTACCTTCATTGAGATGTCTTACCTTCATTGAGATGTCTTACCTTCATTGAGATGTCTTAGCCTTCATTGAGATGTCTTAGCCTTCATTGAGATGTGTTACCTTCATTGAGATGTCTTACCTTCATTGAGATGTCTTACCTTCATTGAGATGTCTTACCTTCATTGAGATGTCTTAGCCTTCATTGAGATGTCTTACCTTCATTGAGATGTCTTACCTTCATTGAGATGTCTTACCTTCATTGAGATGTCTTAGCCTTCATTGAGATGTCTTACCTTCATTGAGATGTCTTACCTTCATTGAGATGTCTTAGCCTTCATTGAGATGTCTTAGCCTTCATTGAGATGTCTTAGCCTTCATTGAGATGTCTTAGCCTTCATTGAGATGTCTTAGCCTTCATTGAGATGTCTTAGCCTTCATTGAGATGTCTTACCTTCATTGAGATGTCTTACCTTCATTGAGATGTCTTACCTTCATTGAGATGTCTTACCTTCATTGAGATGTCTTACCTTCATTGAGATGTCTTAGCCTTCATTGAGATGTCTTAGCTTACCTTCATTGAGATGTCTTAGCTTCATTGAGATGTCTTAGCCTTCATTGAGATGTCTTAGCCTTCATTGAGATGTCTTACCTTCATTGAGATGTCTTAGCCTTCATTGAGATGTCTTACCTTCATTGAGATGTCTTAGCCTTCATTGAGATGTCTTAGCCTTCATTGAGATGTCTTAGCCTTCATTGAGATGTCTTAGCCTTCATTGAGATGTCTTAGCCTTCATTGAGATGTCTTAGCCTTCATTGAGATGTCTTAGCCTTCATTGAGATGTCTTAGCCTTCATTGAGATGTCTTAGTCTTCATTGAGATGTCTTAGCCTTCATTGAGATGTCTTAGCCTTCATTGAGATGTCTTACCTTCATTGAGATGTCTTAGCCTTCATTGAGATGTCTTACCTTCATTGAGATGTCTTAGCTTCATTGAGATGTCTTAGCCTTCATTGAGATGTCTTAGCCTTCATTGAGATGTCTTAGCCTTCATTGAGATGTCTTAGCCTTCATTGAGATGTCTTACCTTCATTGAGATGTCTTACCTTCATTGAGATATCTTACCTTCATTGAGATGTCTTAGTCTTCATTGAGATGTCTTACCTTCATTGAGATGTCTTACCTTCATTGAGATATCTTAGTCTTCATTGAGATGTCTTACCTTCATTGAGATGTCTTAGTCTTCATTGAGATGTCTTAGTCTTCATTGAGATGTCTTACCTTCATTGAGATGTCTTAGCCTTCATTGAGATGTCTTACCTTCATTGAGATATCTTAGTCTTCATTGAGATGTCTTACCTTCATTGAGATGTCTTACCTTCATTGAGATGTCTTACCTTCATTGAGATGTCTTACCTTCATTGAGATGTCTTACCTTCATTGAGATGTCTTAGCCTTCATTGAGATGTCTTACCTTCATTGAGATATCTTAGTCTTCATTGAGATGTCTTACCTTCATTGAGATGTCTTACCTTCATTGAGATGTCTTACCTTCATTGAGATGTCTTACCTTCATTGAGATGTCTTACCTTCATTGAGATATCTTAGTCTTCATTGAGATGTCTTAGTCTTCATTGAGATGTCTTACCTTCATTGAGATGTCTTACCTTCATTGAGATATCTTAGTCTTCATTGAGATGTCTTACCTTCATTGAGATGTCTTACCTTCATTGAGATATCTTACCTTCATTGAGATGTCTTACCTTCATTGAGATATCTTACCTTCATTGAGATGTCTCAGCCTTCATTGAGATGTCTTACCTTCATTGAGATATCTTAGTCTTCATTGAGATGTCTTACCTTCATTGAGATGTCTTACCTTCATTGAGATGTCTTACCTTCATTGAGATATCTTAGCTTCATTGAGATGTCTTACCTTCATTGAGATATCTTAGTCTTCATTGAGATGTCTTAGCTTTCATTGAGATGTGTGCATCTACAGCTCTCATTTTTATAAATTGCGAGTCAATGAAAGACCAGATAGCGCTCATGTGACGGGACTTGACAATAAGCAAACACTGAAATGTGGCTACGTTCGTTTGTTGGAGAAAAGCTTGGTGATTGATCGGGAATGTGTTGCGAGGGAGGAGGAAGTCGTGATGAGGTTTCAAGGCTAGTGGCCAGCAGCAAAATCAAAGCAGAAGAAAGCTGCGGCTTACATTGCAACAATCTTTAGTGTGTGCCTAGGAATGAAGCAGTCACTGCTATACTCAAGTTGTTTTCAACGACGCAACTTAATGGGGCTGTTGTGACGGTAATTGAGTCAGTGGTCCGAATTGTATCAAACCGATATTTTTGCCATGAAAGTCTGAGATATTTAGGGCTCTCAAAACTTGTGCGCGTGGCCGTGCGGCTAAAACCACTGTCCCGCTGGCTGAAAAGCCGGCGTTCGGTGTTTGAAGCCCGCGGTAGACAGAAAGGATTTTTTCTATCGGGGGTGAAATACAAATCCTGAGTCTCACACGTCGTGGCGACTGCTTGACCAAGCGGCCTTTATCCCTCGGGTTCTATCGTTGCCCCCCCCCCCCCCGACATACACCAGCAATGGTACCATGTGTCGTAAAGATAGTAAACTAAGTAGCTAAACATTAATTTGTTATTTCTGTATAGAATTATACCTGCTTGTGTGATCCCTAACTTTCTATTTTCATCTTTAATATTTTTGTGATAAAAAATATGACAGATCATCTTCATTGTAGAGTTTAGTTTATTCAACAGTTCATCTTCATTGTAGAGATTCGTTTATTTGACAGATCATCTTCGTTGCAGAGATTAGTTTATTCGACAGATCCTCTTCATTGTAGAGATTAGTTTATTTGACAGATCATCTTCGTTGCAGAGATTAGTTTATTCGACAGATCCTCTTCATTGTAGAGATTAGTTTATTTGACAGATCCTCTTCATTGTAGAGATTAGTTTATTCGACAGATCCTCTTCATTGTAGAGATTAGTTTATTCGACAGATCCTCTTCATTGTAGAGATTAGTTTATTTGACAGATCCTCTTCATTGTAGAGATTAGTTTATTTGACAGATCATCTTCATTGTAGAGATTAGTTTATTCGACAGATCCTCTTCATTGTAGAGATTAGTTTATTCGACAGATCACCTTCACTGTACAACGGACAACAGCACAGTCCCCAGTTCCCGTCCACAGCGTATCCGCCATCACAACAAACACTAGCGAAAGCAATGAATATGGTTTCAGATCAGACACAGAAACGCCATACCACCAGCGAAGACCCTGACCACCAACCTCGCCCCTTGTGCGGTGGGTAACAGTGGATCTATTCTTTCTCCCCTCACCGTGCCCGGGGCCCGGTGGCCACAAGGGCATATCCCCAGGGGTAATGTGAAGTGGGAAAGTTCAATCGTGGGTTTAGGATAGACCAGAATGGCAAGAATTATCTTGCCAACAACGGAATGAAGTTGTTTTTTGCTTCTCATGCTCTGACGGAATTGTGAGAATTATTTTGTAGTTCTTTCTTTGTCTTTCAATTAAATATATTCATTCTCTTTTTACTTATAAGTCTTCGTTAACCAGTTCTCTAGCGTGTATTTTCTGTGCACATCTTCATTTTCGGCTGCTTTTCTTTCGCGTAATCCGGACATTCATCTCACTTATCTATATGTCTTCGTGTCTCTCTATTCTCTCATTCTGCTTTTCTTTCAGTCAATATATGTTTATGTCCTCTCCTAACTTCTATCCTCTGTTGTTCCTGGCAGACTGATAATTAATATGTCATTATGAAGTCATGTATTGTTGTCAATCTTGCTGTGCTCATCCTGCTTTTCAACTAGCTGGTGTACCTGACTTTCTGTATTACTGCCGCCCATACTACCATCAATATGTATGTTATTTTTCTTGTCTTTCTATCCTATCAACAGATATATTCTTTTTTATTCTTTATTTCCTATCAGCATTTATGATCTCCTTCTTGTCTCTCTCTATAATATAAATATATATGTTCTTATTGTCTTTCCATCCTATCAACATATATCTTCTCCTGCTTGTCTTTCTATCCTTCAACATGTATGTTATTTTTCTTGTCTTTCTATCCTATGAAGATATATGTTCTCCTTCTTGTCTTTCTATCCTATCAACATATATATTCTCTTGTCTTTCTATCCTATCAACATATATATTCTCTTGTCTTTTTATCTTATCAATATATATATTCTCTTGTCTTTTTATCCTATCAACATATATATTCTCTTGTCTTTTTATCCTATCAACATATATATTCTCTTGTCTTTTTATCCTATCAACATATATAGTCTCTTATTTGTCTTTCTATCAAACTGACTTCGTTTCCACAGTGCTATTTTATCTCTGAATTCCATCCCATCTCATGTCTTTCTTTCTCTCTGGCCACCTCTCAGCGTATATACCTCTCAGGGTGTTTACCTCTCAATGTGTTTATCTTTCAGCGTGTTTACCTCTCAGTATGTTTACCTATCAGCGTGTTTACCTCTCAGCGTGTTTACCTATCAGGGTGTTTACCTCTCAGTGAGTTTACCCATCATCATGTCTCCTGACAGCACGTATGTTCGTCTCTCCCCTTCAGCATATCGTTCTGTCTCTCTGGCCACCTCTCAGCATGTTTACCTCTCAGGGTGTTTACCTCTCAGCATGTTTACCTCTCAGCATATTTACCTCTCAGGGTGTTTACCTCTCAGCGTGTTTCCCCTCAGCGTGTTTATATCTCAGCATGTGTTTATCAGTCAGCGTGTTTACCTCTCAGGGTGTTTACCTATCAGCATGTTTACCTCTCAGCGTGTTTACCTATCAGCATGTTTATCTCTCAGCATGTTTATCTCTCAGTGTATTTACCTCTCAGCATTTTTACCTCTCAGGGTGTTTACCTCTCAGCATGTTTACCTATCAGCGTGTTTCCCCTCAACGTGTTTACCTCTCAGCGTGTTTCCCCTCAACGTGTTTTCCTCTGAGTGTGTTTCCCCTCACCGTGTTTATCTCTCAGCGTGTTTATCTCTCAGCGTGTTTTCCCTCAACGTGTTTACCTCTTAGCGTGTTTCCCGTCACCGTGTTTACCTCTCAGCGTGTTTACCTCTCAGTGTGTTTTCCCTCAACGTGTTTACCTCTCAGCGTGTTTCCCCTCAACGTGTTTACCTCTCAGCATGTTTACCTCTCAGGGTGTTTCTCCTCAACGTGTTTACCTCTCAGCGTGTTTCTCCTCAACGTGTTTACCTCTCAGCGTGTTTCCCCTCACCGTGTTTACCTCTCGGCGTGTTCATCCCTCAATGTATCTACCCCTCAGCGTGTTTACCCCTCAGCGTGTTACCCCTCAGGATGTTTACCTCTCAGAGTGTTTACCCTCAGCGTGTTTAACCATCAGGGTGTTTAACCCTCATCGTGTTTACCTCTCGACGTGTTTCCCCCTAAGCATGTTTACCTCTCAGCATGTCTTCTAACAGAATGTATGTTCATCTCTCCCCTTCGGCCGATCTTTCCACCCTCTTATCTCTCTACCCATCTTTCTTTCTGACTACGTCTCATTTTGCCGATCTGCCCTGCCATTCCCAATCCACCTTTCATCCCAAATGTCTTATTCTTATTTGTCTTTGAATCGCCCCAAAAAGAACAAGATAAAAAAAAAGACATTTATTGAAGCGACTAACGGGCTTTGCCTAAGGACCAGGAACCAAATTATTCCCCTCGAATAGAGCTCGGACTTCTATTCAGTTGAGTAAATCCTGGAGATCTGATTTCTCCTTCTTCAGATTAGTACGGGCATCTTCTCCGAGGACTTGTTACGAGGGCTGACTGTGAGTTTGAAGATGAGAGTTAGGCTATTGGACGGCGACTTGGAGGATCTTTTCATGAGTCGCTGGAGCTTGATCCGCTTATGTGAGAGCGTGTTCTTTTGTTGAGGGAATCAGAGGCGTATCTTACGTGACATGTTGAGTGAACCCCGAGATGTTTGGTCTTATCTTGCAAGAATAAAAGTGATATAAAAAATAGTATACAAATATAGTTTGTAAAATAAACGATATCATTTGTAATATAAAAATATAGTTTGTAAAATAAAAGATATAATTTGTAATATAAAAATATCG